>CAMRHE010000187.1:3012500-3687500 GCA_947044405.1 Leptodactylus fallax
AGACAATGTGATTTTCTGGATTTGTTTTCTCATTTTGTCTCTCATAGTTGAGGTATACCTATGATGACAATTACAGGCCTCTCTCATCTTTTTAAGTGAGAGAACTTGCACAATTGGTGGCTGACTAAATACTTTTTTTCCCCACTGTATATATATATATTTATATATCGGTAGAGCACCACAGTGTGTGTATATATTTGTGTGTATATATTGTAAGCAGGCAAATGGTAAAATTGTGGATGGCAGGTATCTGCCACTGAGGTTGCTAATCTCAGTGAAGTAAGTGACTGGAGAATGGGTCGGGGATTTGGGAGTTACTGCAGTTCCACTATTATACTCCAGTTCTGCTGACCTGATACCCCACATGATTGTTTATAGCCAACCTGCTGAAATAAACTGCTTAAGTTTGTCCACATACACACACACATATATATATATATATATATATATATATATATATATATATATAAACAGTGCCTTGCGAAAGTATTCGGCCCCCTTGAACTTTTCAAACTTTTGCCACATTTCAGGCTTCAAACATAAAGATATAAAATTTAAATTTTTTGGTGAAGAATCAGCAACAAGTGGGACACAATTGTGAAGTGGAACAAAATTTATTGGTTATTTTAAACTTTTGTAAAAAATAAAAAACTGAAAAGTGGGGCGTGCAATATTATTCGGCCCCTTTACTTTCAGTGCAGCAAACTCACTCCAGAAGTTCAGTGAGGATCTCTGAATGATCCAATGTTGTCCTAAATGACTGATGATGATAAATATAATCCACCTGTGTGTAATCAAGTCTCTGTATAAATGCACCTGTGTTGTGATAGTCTCAGGGTTCTGTTTAAAGCGCAGAGAGCATCATGAAGACCAAGGAACACACCAGGCAGGTCCGTGATACTGTTGTGGAGAAGTTTAAAGCCGGATTTGGATACAAAAAGATTTCCCAAACTTTAAACATCCCAAGGAGCATTGTGCAAGCGATCGTATTGAAATGGAAGGAGTATCGGACCACTGCAAATCTACCAAGACCCGGCCGTCCCTCTAAACTTTCATCTCAAACAAGGAGAAGACTGATCAGAGATGCAGCCAAGAGGCTCATGATCACTCTGGATGAACTGCAGAGATCTACAGCTGAGGTGGGAGAGTCTGTCCATAGGGCAACAATCAGTAGTACACTGCACAAATCTGGCCTTTATGGAAGAGTGGCAAGAAGAAAGCCATTTCTCAAAGATATCCATAAAAAGTCTTGTTTAAAGTTTGCCACATGCCACCTGGGAGACACACCAAACATGTGGAAGAAGGTGATCTGGTCAGATGAAACTAAAATCTAACTTTTTGGCCACCATGCAAAACGATATGTTTGGCATAAAAGCAACACAGCTTATCACCCTGAACACACCATCCCCACTGTCAAACATGGTGGTGGCAGCATCATGGTTTGGGCCTGCTTTTCTTCAGCAGGGACAAGGAAGATGGTTAAAATTGATGGGAAGATAGATGGAGCCAAATACAGGACCATTCTGGAAGAAAACCTGTTGGAGTCTGCAAAAGACCTGAGACTGGAACGGAGATTTATCTTCCAACAAGACAATGATCCCAAACATAAAGCAAAATCTACAAAGGAGTGGTTCACAAATAAACGTATCCAGGTGTTAGAATGGCCAAGTCAAAGTCCAGACCTGAATCCAATCGAGAATCTGTGGAAAAAGCTGAAAACTTCTGTTCACAAACGCTCTCCATCCAACCTCACTGAGCTCCAGCTGTTTTCCAAGGAAGAATGGGCAAGAATTTCAGTCTCTCGATGTGCAAAACTGATAGAGACATACCCCAAGCAACTTGCAGCTGTAATCGCAGCAAAAGGTGGCGCTACAAAGTATTAACTTAAGGGGGGCCGAATAATCTGGCACGCCCCACTTTTCAGTTTTTTATTTTTAACAAAAGTTTAAAATATCCAATAAATTTCATTCCACTTCACGATTGTGTCCCACTTGTTGTTAATTCTTCACCAAAAAATAAAAATTTTATATCCTTATGTTTGAAGCCTGAAATGTGGCAAAAGGTTGAAAAGTTCAAGGGGGCCGAATACTTTCGCAAGGCACTGTACATATTATATATTTGAAGACTTTGAGTCTTGCTCACAGTTTAATACCAGTAGATGAAAAGCTCACCCTGTACTGCTAGCTCCAGTAAAGAAGACTCTTTTAGTTGTTTACACAGCTCATTTTGGGGGGTACCTCTGGAATTCCGTTCTCCTTTGTTGCCTCCCCCTAAAGCAAGTTAAAGACAAAAAAATCATTTATGTATATGTATATAAGTGTTGTAGATACAAAACACATTATAAAAAAGAAATGCAATGCCTCCCTTCAGTTCTAAAAGATTTCTTCCTGACTGCATTATATCACATTACTGTTAATCTTATAGTCTAGTGTCCTATAGACATGTGAACATACATCCAATGTTTTCTGTTGCAGTAAAGTTTGTTAAAAATATCACATGTAAACACAGCCTAATAGACTTAAAGGGTCCAGGATATTTATTTTTTTAAATTAGGCCAGGGAAGGTAAAAAAAAAAAAAAACAACAAAACAAACCCCATACGCTTCGATGTCTTCCAGTGTGATCTGGTACTGCTGCTCCGGTATTTTCTTCTTGTGGATGTCTCCACCACACGTGACCGTTGAGGCCAATCAGTTGCCTCAGTGAAGGACACAGGACGTCACTACTTGTGATGTCCCTGGGTCCTTTCCTTAGGCCACTGATTGGTCTTATGAGCACCAGGGACAGGTGAGTATGTTTTTTTTTTAGTTTTTTCACCTTCCCTGGCCTAATATATAATTGTGTGTGTTTTATTTTTTTCATTACCAAGGAGGAAAAAAATTTTTTTTTTTTTTTTTTTTCTGTAAAATAACTTAGGTGATCAGGTCAGCAAAAGTAGATGGTACCCAATCCCCTGAAGTGACAAAGACAGGAGAATAATAAAATAATTTTCTCCTCTCCTTTCAATGTCAGCTGCACATGTTCTCCTATATACTGGTTAAAGAGGACCTTTCATGTCCTCATGAATGTGCAGTTTCATATACCGCTAGAATGCCGACAGCACGTTGAATTCCCGACTGTACTCTAACATAGCCTTGTGCTGTCAGAGGGGGCATTCCTTACTGACATTGCAAGGAGAGGAGAAAATTATTTTATTTATCTCCACCACCGTGGCACATACTGGGAAAGCCAAGCTGAATAAAGTGCACTGTCGGCTTTCTAGTGGTACATAAAACTGCACATTCATGAGGACATGAAAGGTCTTCTTTAAAGTGAAAGTGAGAGTATATGCATGAGCTTGGTCTTAATTTAAAGCCAAGATTCTTTACTTTAAAATATGACCAAGATCATTGTTCTAGCCCCTGCAGCTTTAGAGTTAGAGCCGTTTAAAGTTAGCGTCCCTGAATGTGTCCTGATATGAGTAAAGATTCAAAGAGCCCTGCTCGGTGTTTGAGCTAAGTGCATTACAGTTCACTTCAAGCAGGGCTCGTACAACCTGTACTCACATTAGAATGAAAAGCTCCTTAAGGCTATGGCCCCACATTGCGGAAACGCAGCTTTTTTTGTTGCAGATTTTGTTACGGTTTCTTGAGCCAAAGCCAACAATGGCTACAAAAGGAATGGGAAATATATAGGAAGTTCTTATACTTCTACCTTCTGCTCAATCCACTCCTTGCTCTGGCTCAAAAAAACGCAACAAAATCTGCAACAAAAAAGCTGTGTTTCCGCAACGTGGGGCCGTAGCCTTAAAATGCTTGCTCCCCCTGCAAGGAAAGCAGTACGCGCCATCCATTGGAAATAATGGGCACAAATGGAGAGCCGATCATGCCAGTCATGGAACTCTTCATGGCTTCATGTACACAGGGATGTTTATCTTATGGTAACTTCTTTCTTATGTTATTATGTACTGTGAATATGTGAGCCAGAGGGCGCTGTGGAGAGACCCAGGCCCAGCCCTGAAAAGGCCTTCAGCCACACCTTTGGGTGGGGGCGTGTAACTCCAGTAGTCTGGAGTATCCTGCAGGGAGCAGGAGATGGTGGACCCAGCTGGACAGATAGACGGTCTGTGCCAGAAGTGCTGGGGTCCACAGGAGACTGTTGCTGGAGCTGAGCAGTAGAGGACAGTTAGGGGCTCAAGGAGTGAGTTAGTCCCTAACTGTGGCCTAGGTTTTTGTTGTTTTGTTATGTTGCAGTTAAGCTGAATAAAGCCACTTTTATTTTACACTTGGACCGTCTGAAAGCTATCTTTCCGGCGCCCAGTACCATGAACCACCGCTGTCCGGACCAGGAAAAGCCGCCATTTTGAGTCTAATTCCCCAAGTTGTCACAGTATATAAACCTATATATACTTAGAGAATACTACAGTTTATTACTCCTTACTTTTAAAGCTTTGCTTCTTTTGTGTCTTATACTTCTAAGTATGAGATTTTACAAAATGTCATCCATATGCTACAACTAAAACCACAATACAAACCTGCAATGCAGTTTTCAAGGAAATGCAAAAGGCTGAAGGACCCGTAGCAATTCCTGCAGGGGTGGCACCTCAAGATAATGTTCACCTGATTTCAAGTGTTCTTTTGGTGCGGTAGCTTTCAGAAAAACACACTGCTGAATATACAGTAGTGGAAATGCAACTGCGTGTCTACCCGATGTGACCTCAGCCTTAGGGTCATGGAGCCGTGAGTGGTGTCCAACAATAATAGCAAAACTCAATATTAGAGTGTGCTCAGACTTCTTATTTAGGCACCTTAATAAGGACATATCTTACCTGAAAGGATATCAATGGCAGCAAAACAAAGTTCTGCAATTACATCATGAATTTCTGGTTCATCAGGCGCTGGTGGTCCAGCCTGAAACACTCTTCTATTGCTATCCATCAGAGCTTCAAGAATTGCAAGAAACTGGGCTGCATTGTTTTCAAACATCTCTACTAGCAGTCGTTCAGTGTTAGTACGAGGCCACGGTAACTGGGAGTAAAACAGATTGGATGGATTTTCAAAATATATTAATAAATACACTGTGGAACATTTATCAAGCCGTTTGATCTTTTTTTCTGTCTAATTCATGATTTTTCATGTTTTTACACTACTTTCCCAAGATTTGCTCCTATTTTCTAGCCTTAATCACACTGCTCGCTAGTTTCCGTTTTTGTCGGGGAATGTGGGCTCGGCTAATCTCGAGTAACATTTTATGATTCGTTTACAATCTGAACCATTTTTAAAAAGACGGAAATACACTCCATTGCCTGGGCAGCGTAAAATAAAAGCCTTAAATATATCACAGGAGTTTGTGCAAGATTCAATACACATCATGCACCTTGTAGTAAATTTGGTGCATGGAATTACTACAAGTAAAAAAGGCACAAAAAATGTGCAATTGATAAATGCCCCTCACTGTCTGGGAAAATATGTCTAAAATTAAATATTTGTTAATTTCAACATGCATACAATTGTTTCAGACTTAAAGGGGTTGTGTCATTAAGGACACTTATCCCTTATCCACAGAATAGGGAATAAGCGTTAGATAACTGGGGACCTAAGTGCCAGGTCCCTCTGAGATCAGAAGAACTGGGGCCCAAACGTTCATCTAAAGCCTCCTTGTGAATGGAGTGCCTTTGCGCTTGAGTGAACAGAGCTCCATTCACTTCTATGAGCCTGCGGATGCTGCTGGAGACTGGAGTCCCAGCAGCCCCATAGCAGTGAATGGAGCACTGATCACACAAGCACACTGGTGCTGCATTGGCAAAGAGGCTTTAGGGGGTCTTTCAGTGACTCATTCTCCTGATCACTGGGGGACCTGAGGATCAGACCCTAAGTGATCGGCCAAATTGCAGCATTTTCGCAACGTGGGGCCCTAGCCTTACATTGTTGATAAGTTAAAAAAAAATCAGGACTCTATAGGAGAGGCAAGTTAACGAGTAAAATCCCATCTAGTGAAGTACAGCACTGTCTTCTAATACAAGAACATATTAGCATACTATCATTTTAATCTCATAACTGAAAGCATGAGTGTTTTTCTGATAATAGCGCAGTAGGACTAACCACCTTTTACTAAAAAGGGCGAAATAAGCCTGGTTCAACTCCATGCAAGTTGGAACAAATGGCTCTACAATGTACATGTATAAGCTGTACATGTATTACACAGAAGCATCATGGGGTGCATAGTTAGAAAAAGAAAAAGAATGATATACATGGCTCTCTCCACTAGTGAAAAGTAAAGAAGTTTAAAATAAAGAAATAACACCCTTGCTTAGAAAATTGTAATAGAAGTAATCCCCTTTCTATTTTAAAGGGATTGTCCAGTTTCAGGAAATAAATGTTTTTGTTTGCATAATGAAGTTATGTTACAATTTTCCAATATACTTTCTATATCAATTCCTCTATTCAATTTTCTAGATCTATGTTTTCTTTGTTTAGTTCTAGGGGATAAAAATCAGTCCATGGTCATGTGATGGACACAAAGGTACACGGCTCTGATTATTGTACTGTGACTATAACAAGCCTGTGTATCCATCACATGACCCTGGACTGATTTTTTATCCACTGGGAGTAAGCAGAGATCTAAAAAAAAACATGAGGAATTAATACACAAAGTATGGTATATTGGAAAATTGTATAACTTTCCATTATCCAAACACTAACATTTATTTGCTGATACCTAGCAACCCCTTTAAGGGGTTCTTTTTATCCCATTACACAATAAACTTGCAAGACACAACACGTATTCTTAAACAGAAATTGCCCATTGTGGTTTATGGGAATTAGACTTTTAAATTTGTCTCTCCGTTTAGTGCAGGTTAAAAATGAATTCTGTAATATAATATAAATAAACTACACTTTACCAAACTTGCATCAAATGAAATGACACACGAATCAAACCGGTTAATCCATTAACCATTGGACATACAGTGTAGCAATTATATCTCCTACTTCCTGGATTCAAGATAAAAATAAACAAATACATTTCTATTAAATAAACATTTTTTACTCAATACCATATAAAAACAATCCCAATAATTATGCTGGAAGCATTTATGAGGATCCGATCCATTTTTGATCCATTTCTAAGTTTCAATTTTACTTAAAGGGGTTGTCCAAGCAGAAATGGACAACCCTTTTAACTTTTAAATCAGCTGGGGGCATTGAAAAATTTTTTTTTAAAATCCATACTCACCTGTCCCTGATGCTCCAGTGTCCTCCCAGCGTGATCCGATCCTTCTGCTGAACGGGTCTCTTCCGGAGTTCCGCTGAAGTCCCTAATTGGCCTCAGAGTACACGTTACCGCTGAGGCCAATCAGCGTCTTCAGTGGAAATCCAGAAGAGACCTGGGAGAAGCCGCCGGAGCAGAAGAACCTGGATGCGTCACGAGGACACCGGAGCATCGGGAACAGGTGAGTATGCTTTTTTTTTTTTTTTCCAATGCCCCCGGCTGATTTAAAAGTTAAAAGATTGTCCATTTTTGCCTGGACAACCCCTTTAAACAGACTATAAATTAATTGAGTTTTTGAAAGATCTTTTATGTATTGTTTGACCCTGAGGAAGGAACCTTAGCTATGTAACACGTCTGCCTTGAATTTGATGCGTTACTGATGCAATATTGATCTGATGTGATAATAATTTGATAATGGTTTGAACTAATTGGGAATGAGAAATTATAAAGGACATTTCTGAATACAGGCTCAAATGTGGAGTCCATTGAGGTGAATGACTAATGGCTGATCCACCTGCTAGAGTGACTACCAACTGATCTACCTGGTAGAACATTTAAACACAAGAAATGCCAGACCGCAAGCAAGAACAAGTTGTGTACAGATGATTTAGCCAATAAGACGGAAACTCCCTTGTTTACAGCACGCATGCACGAAGTTCTTGTCTGGAGAGATTGAATTAAATACGTTTGGAGACTTGATCTAACTGTTCAGCTGCGGTGAGATCCATGAACATATCTTGAAGGTGGTGAGTGACAAATATATATCAGGAAAGCCATATATAAATGTCCCATACATAAGGATAAAGGTTCCTGGATATTCATTATTAACAACAACGGAACGGTAACAATGCATAAAATTTAGGGGAGTTAATTGTTGAGGGCCCCACCATACTCAATGACTCTAACATCAGTATCTTTTTAATTGTTTATTATCACTGATTTTTTTTTTAACCCCTTCCCACCTGCAACATTTTTTTGATTTTCGATTTTGACTCCCCGCCTTCCAAACCACATAACTTTTTTTATTTTTCCGTTCAAAGAGCCACATGAGGGCTTAATGTTTGTGGGACAAATTGTTCTTCATAATGGTACCATTTATTATTCTGTACAATGTACTGGGAAGCTGGAAAAAAATTCAGAATTGGGTGGAATTGGAGAAAAAGTGCATTTGTGCGACTTTCTTACGGGCTTCGTTTTTATGGTATTCACTCTGCAGCCACAATAACATGTCACATGTATTCTATGTTTTGGTAAGATTCCGGGGATACCAAATTTATATAGTTTTATTTACATTTTAACCCCTTAACAAAAATCTAAAACTTTGCAAAAAAAATGTATTTCTAAAAGTCGCCATATTCTGACACCCATAACTTTTTTATATTTCTGTGTACTGGGGTGCATAGGGTGTCTTTTTTGCGGGGCCAGGTGTACTTTTTATTTATACCATTTGGGGGGATGTCTATTACTTTGATCACGTTTTATTAAAATTTTTATCAGAGGCGAAACAGCGAAAAAACAACTGTTTGGAACTTTTTTTTTTTTTTTCACTACGGTGTTCACTGTGCGGGAAAAATATTTTTATAAGTTTCTAGACCAGCCATTTTCGACACAGGGATACCTAATGTGTATGTGTTTCACAGTAATTTTTAACTTTTATATGTATACTAGGGAAAGGGGTGTGATTTTTTTTTTTTTTTTTTTGTTTTTTTTTTACTGTATTTATTAGACCCGCTATGGGTCTTGAAACCCAGTGGTCTGATCACTAATGCAATGCATTACAAAGCTAATGCACTGAAAAATATTGGCATTTGTATGACAGGCTGCATAAAGCAGCCTGTCATACAAATGCATGCCAGACAAGCTTGGGAGCCTGCAATAGACTCTTGACTGTCATGGGCAGTCGCCATATTTAAATACATCCACTTTACTATTCCGACGGAAGTCGGGGTGGGGGTTTAATGTTGCTGTTAATGTAACATTTGTCATTATCATTGGCATATATTTTCTTTATTCCTGTCCTAACTGCCTCTAGCATGGTTATTGGGATTGTTCTTTTATGGTATTGATTAAAGTGTATATTTCTTGATTTATTTCTTGATTTTTTTTTTTTAAACAACTATATTGAATCCAGGAAATAAGAGATATAGTTGCTATATATAATATATAATATAATTATGATTGCACCTTTTAGTGCTAAGAACAAATGAGTAAAATATACAGAACTATCCTTAGAATCCATTATCAACCTACAGACTGTCATTTATGACACTCTAGAGTCTGTTAACTGGAGTATTCCCATCATATAAAACAATGAAATATCACTAGGATATGCCATCACTTTTATTAGTTGGAGTCCGACCTCTTGGATATTCAACGATCTGGAAAATAAAGGGAACACTGCACTGTCACCTTCACCGGTTTTCAGTATACAGCAGCTCTCCAGCCACCTACTATGCAGCAAGGAATTGCAACATGGCTCTATTCAAGTGAGTAGGGCTGGCTGCAGTTCCGTGCACAGCTGGGTGACTTGGTGTAATAGAAAGGGATGCAGCAAATATACCAGATCTGTGTCCTCTTCATTCTCAGAATCTGTGGAGATGTCAGAATTCCAAACCCCGTAATCATAAAGCATGGCATTCCCTAGCAATATGGGAAATACCCATTTACATGGACTCCAGATTCTAAGATAGTCGAATAAAGTCCATGTTATTTTCTTGAAATAAAGATAAAATAAAACATCAATATAAAAAAAGATACTAAGACATTAGTCTTTATGATAAAAAGAGTCTAAATCAATACATGTCCCCAATCAAACCTTTTCGGCTTCCTTTAGATTATTTTTCAGCTTTGGACGAAGAATGCCTTTTGGTTTCCTTCTTGACTCAAACACTGTTCTTTTGAAGATCATTACTGCCATCTGACAAAGAATAAGTAAATCACTTTACATTACATTGGTAGGAAAACTCGGCTATCAGCAACAATTCACAATTAACCACCACATTAAATGCTCAGTGACTTTGTAAATACTTTGCTTTTGGCCTCCTGCACAAAAGCAACTGCTGGCAAAGCTCTTCTGCATTTTGTGCTGTATATCTTACCATATTCTTCTTGTTACTAACATCAAATGATGCATGTAGAATTTATTTTTTTTTGAGGACATCATACATACGTATACCAACAGAAGGGGGGGTTGTCATAAAGAGCAATAAACACTGCAAAAGACCCTCTCCCCTTTCTTCACGCAACACGCACCATAAACTGTGCCATGCAGTATGCTAGTGGTGCCGTGGCCATCAGCTAATACAGTATAATATAAAACCAGCCTTGTCACATGCAGCACACACCCCAACTTTGCAACAAACAAGTGTAAGCGAGACAGTCCTGGGCACCTGGCACTATCCTGGAACACAACCAATCTGCAAAGCTTTCTTGACAACTTGTCGCCTGCAGTTGTGATTTTGGACATCAGAAATTGGCACGAAAAGTGACAGGGTGAAGCTGCATGTACACTTTCAAATCCCAGCAAAATTAGCAAATGCTCTTTTCCATTTAAGAGGGCTGCCTCATCATGAGGACGTTGGTATCACTAGAACTGCTGTGACCCCTACACTCAGTGGAGCAAAGTGGCAGCAGAGCTAGGAAAGATCTGCTTTGTATCCTGAATGCTGAAGGACAACCGCTTTAAATGACTGATGCTTGCATCCAAGTTTGTGTTAGAGTAGCAAACAACAATGCAGGACTATAAAGGAGATAAATGTGTTGTTCCATATTGGCACTGCTGTGACTGGCACAATATCATAGGTAATATTCTACAGTGGGCACAATGGTATGAGCTATTCTGAGCTGATATTATTGCTCTGCTGCACAACCATTTGGCCTGCATAGGAACGCAGTGGGGAATAGTTTAGTATTATGTGGCTCTAGCATGGGGACATTCTGCTGTGAGCAAAGCTATTTGGAACAATTCTCCAATTGCATATTTAGCCCTGAACTCTGAAGATAAGAGAGTTGCAAAGAGCAGGGAACAGACACCGCAACAATACCATGTAAAAAAGAAATGTGACGGCACTCCGTTTTCTTCTGTAAAAGTGTTTATTCACAATTTGTTGTAAGGTGCAACTTCAACGTTTTGGGAACTTGTCCCTTCATCAGGCATTGGTCCAGAGACAGGTAGGCTAATCAGGTGATGTCATACAGTAGTATGGGAAGAACTGATGGTGGGTGTTGAGAATTGTGTGCACGGCAATACCAAGCAGGCCAGAGAAAGTCCCATGGAGCCTGAGAATGCAGAGGGGATCAGAGCAGAATGGCAGCCGAGCAGCGATAACTTTATTGCAGCCTGTTTACCTGTCATCTAGAGAGTGCACATTGCACATGGAGTTCTCCTCACTCATGCCTTCTCATTCAGGTGCCAGAGCTTCAGATACAACAATCCAGTTTTATGATAAGCCAATAAAACCAATACATTCATGAGTGAACTGGTTAAACATTTAATGTCTATGATGTTCACAAGGAGATAGCAAAATGAACAGATCATTTTCAGCATCAATACTTATCAAAGACAGGATGAAATTTGTAGATGCTCAGTCGTTCAGGTAAAGGGGTCGCAGCTGTTACACTTGTAAGATGTTGCACCAACTTCCAGCGCCTGGAGACTGCCAGAACACCTGATCTCTGCAGGGTATGGGTGTCAGATCCCCACAGATCACATTCTGAAGACCTATGCTGTGTTACAGACAGGGATGATGTCCATGAAAGAAGTTAAAAGGGGTGGGAGGGGGGTTCCGTCTCTATTATATCTACTGTATATGGAAAACGTCAGCATTTCTGTAGGTATAATTGACATGCTTCAATTTACAAAAACTCAACAGTTTTTGATATTGCAGATTTTTCACTGCAGATTTTTTTCTGCAGTGTGTAGTTGGGATTAGCCAGAATCCCATCCACTTTGCAGGTACTGTAAAACGCAGTGCTTTTTGCCACGGTGTTTTCGCAATGTGGGGCCATGGCCTTAAAGAGATTTTCCCAGTGAAACCTAAGGAGAGGGGATCCACTCATTACCGTTCCATTTGCACCAATTGATCTAGTCTTGCGGTCACAGGGGGACAGACTTTCAGTGATCAGACACTTATGCCCTATCTGGTATATAGAGGATAAGTGTTGTTAGTGGGAAACCTAAGGCTTATGAATCTTTAAGCAGTTTTGAAGCTTTATCCCTTATACTGGCCTTCATTTACATTCAAGTGTAAAAATAAAATACATGACTATATAAAGGATATTTATACAAATGTCCATTTCTACACATACGATTTCCAGTTTATGTGTATTTATTAGTAGCAAAGCAGCTGTAACATAAAATGAAATACATTCCTTCATGCTTCACTAGCACTAAGTAGCAGCAAGATTCCTGGAATACATATAAGTAACCCCACAGGCAGTATTACATGTCTTGTTCACTGACTTGTGTGTCTATGAATATCTTATTGAGCTTGTAACTCATGCCAAGCGCCGTCAATCACTTCACTTCTTAAAGCAGGCAAAATGTTTGTTTACCTTAAGAGTGGACTCTTTAAAAGCTTTCTTTGTCTCTTCGTTGTATGCGGAATCGCTCATATGTTCAAGTTGACTAAGCTCGCTGATCTTACTGAGAGCACGACGAGCAAATACCTACAAAGACACACACATATCAGATATGAGATGTCTCAATAACCTTGTCTTTTGTACAATGAAACAATAGGTCAGTAAACAAAAATCCTAACTGCAGTATAATCCTATGCGAATAAAGGTGGTCAGGGGCCAAGTTTGTAGTTTGGGAAATATTTACTTTAGTAGGGAATGAATATTCATTTTGGAAGTTGATGTAGAATTTAGTTATTTGTGTTCTATAAAGAAAGAATTTATCCAATTTAAAGAAAACATAAACCTTTCTCTATTATGTGAAGTTGTTATTAGTTACAGAGGGTGAAACACAGTGTGGCATTCAGTACAATTCCTATAGGGCTTGTTAACAAACTTTCTGAATGGAAATTCAGTCCAGTTAATCTGTAAAGTAGTTATTCTGATCGGATGATGATAACAAAATAAAAATTTCGGGGGCCAATTGTCGCTGCTTTATTGTAATAAGGAGGATTTCCATATAATGGCAAAATTTAACTAGTTTATTTGAAGCGTAAGTAAACTTTTGAACAACTTTCCATTTTCTGACAGCATTTGTATCATGAATACATTTTGTAATATACTTTACTAACATATTGTGGCTCCTTTCTGTGAAATCCTGCATCTCTTTATTCTTTCTCTTGCTTCTGTATTGAGATTCTCACTGTGCATGGTGTACCTGCTTGTCTGTCTAAGACTACATGCACACGACCGACTGTGTGTCCGATGTGGGGCCAAGTTTGCAGTGGAATGCACTTGGATGACACTTAAGTGTCATCTGAGTGCATTCAGTGATGCGGTTTTTTGACCCAAAGCTAAGCGTGGCTACAAAAGGAATGGGAAATATATAGGAAGTACTTATATTTCTTCCCTATGCTCAATCCAATCCTGGCTTTGGCTCAAATAACTGCAGCAAAATCTGCCCAAAAAAAAAAAAAGTTGCTTTTCCACAACGTGGCGCTTTAACGTTAACGTTGACTTCATTGACACATTGCACCAAGATCTCCATCAGGGCTGGTGGCAGGGCCTCGATCAGCAGCTTCCATAGAACCCCGATATCCTTCCTTGGGGCCAAGCATTCCTGCATCTCAGTGGTTGATTTTTCAGCCAGTGGTTTGTTTTCCCCTCTTTAACCAGCTGCCCTGGCTGCTTGCCGCCCTCCAATTTCACTTGACAACTTCCTCCCCCTGCTCCTCAAGCCTCGGGAATCTGCTTTTGGTCCTCCTCCCAAAAGCTCACTGTTTTCACTGCCCTGACCAGATAAGTGGCAATACTTTGCATTCTTTCCACGCTCGCTTACACTCTTCCGCCGGATTATAGTCTCAGAAAGCAACATCCTCCATGACCAAGAATAAGCACAAGAGCTTCCTTGTCAACCCCCTTGGTAAGCTGCACACTTTGATGATCCTATGTGGATCCTGCCAACTACGCCAAGCTCGAAACATGGCCCAGGCAAGCAATTGGTGATGACTATTCTGATACTGCCAGCTCCATAGTCCTCCACAGCCAATTTGCCGCTGTGCCCGGCCTTCCCCTCCCAAGCTGCCACACAGACACTGCACCCTGCAGGTGACCTGAAGCCATGCCCCCAGTGATGAAGAACACAGACACTTACTTTAAACTGACGTTCTCTCTAATGAGGTAAATGGAAATTATGCAATGTATGCAGTTCTTCAGTGGTAAGGTAGATAACAGATGACAAGTTGATCGCAGACCACAGCTATGAAAAGCACGCTAATGCTGACATAGTGAATGTACTGCCCGTCAATGGAGAACTTATTCTCTTACCAAAGAATGTCCTGAGTTGTAGAACTAGATGGAATTTAAGTGGCAAGGAGAAGATTTCCTTCAAGTGGTACAGACTTCTCCCATGTTGGTCACACACCTAGCAATCCTTGCTCCTAAAAGCATTCCTCCTTCCAAACTGTGCTCAAAGCCGGCCTACTCAATGAAAGTGTGGGCACCTTGCTAAGATCACAGGAGAGAATAAGACAATCTCTTATGCAGTACAACTCACAGGTGCAACAACGTTTTGCCTTCTAAAGAGTCATTGCGAGATAAAGTTTCCGGAAAGTACTAGAACACTGACTGTTCACTTCAATGCAAGTCATACACAACAAATGATATAACAACATAACAATAAACCTTCTGCGCTAAACCCTGTTAACACTGTGCTCCCACTATAACTGAATCTACAGTCAGGACAGGGGTTCATGCCTTCACATGGAATCAGAGCCATTTTAATAGATTAGGGGGCCTTGTTCAAACTTGTTGTAACAGGGCATCCCTCCCACATCATTTAATTTCCCCTTAACTACATATGGCCTCCTGCTCCCTCAGCCACCAATATTACACACACACAAACAAAAAAAAATCCTGTTCCCACAGACCTGTATGCAATGACTGTATTGATGTCTGTGGCTCGGTGCTCATTGTGATTCCCTGCCTCAATCATCATCAGCCGAATGCTGAATAATGGATCACAGAACCCTGTTCCATTATTGTATTCAACCTTTGTGTGTCCTAAGGACACACATAAAGTTGCAATCGCTACCTGCTCTCCAGAACAGTGAGACAACACCCGAAATGTAGGACTGTCCTGTTTGATCCGGGTCGGCTGTGGGGCCCCCTGCAGCCATAGGGCCTGATACAGAAGCACTGTTTGACCAATGGTTGTAGCAGCCATGCATGCAATAAGCCATAAGTTGTTTAAGGTGTGTGTCCACTTTAGGCTTCCTTCACACTTTTTTTTTGAGCTGTACATCTTTACAACTATATAAATGGTGTAATGGGGCATCTTTGGCACATGGGCCCGACTTGTACCAAAGATGCCGCACTTTGTTCCTTTTTCTGCCCCACCTGCCACTTTTAAAGACAGTGGGCAGAGCAAGGTAGGGATAAAGGTGGACAGAGATGCCTTGTGCCATCAGATTTTGCCCTCCTGTGTGCCCACAACATTCTAACATGGGATACTCTACTATAAAGAGGATGGTGGCCATTTTAATTTACCCCTAATGCATATGCCCTAGAGCAGGGGAAGGCAACCTATTTTGTTCGGCGTGCCGATTTTAATAAAAAAATCAAAGATGAGGTACTCGGAGTGCCGGTCAATAATTGTAAGTCTGACGACCCCTATACTAAAGTCATATACCGAAACCATAACACAGAAGTGCTGCCACCAGATGCTTTTGGACACATGCGTTTACTGCTATTTCCTGGGACGCTCCTGTACTTTTCGATTAGAAGCAATGAAAGTCCATGTGCAGCCCCCAATTGGTCTCTTACATCGGGAAGAAGCACCTACAAAGTACAGAGCCGCGGCGGATTGCAGGAAAGGTGAGTTAACATTATTTTTTATGTTTGATCACCTCCCTGGAGGCTCCGCTTATTATACTCTGGGGTCTGAAGAGATCCCAGAGTATAATAATAGCAGTTTAGTTTCGGCCGTGTTTGGTCCGATCGAAACTGCTGGGTGAGGACTCTGCTGCCCATGCCAGGTAAGTAAGCCTCGCGTGCCACTCTTGGCACGTGTGTCGGGGGTTGCCGACCCATGCCCTAGAGAAAACACCTTTGCTAATTAAAATCATTTAGGATTTATTTCTATAATGATATGTTTATTTCTTTATCTATGTAGTCAATATTCCCAGAGAACCTCATAAGGGTCGCATGGTTGAATTTGGCGCTAATTTTGAGGTGGATTCCACTTTTAAATTTCCACCAAATTCCATTATTTCAAAGGGAGACAGAGATCAAAGAAGGACACTGAAAAAATACGTCCGACTTGATCTTTCTGCTGATTTCACGGTTGATCCTGCAACAAAATTCGTGGCGCGAGCCACTCCTCTGATTAGGCTTATTCATCTGAGCCTAATCAGCAGAAAAAAAGTCACCTCAAATTCCTCTTCCATATCGGACACCTACACTAACAAGCAAAAGGGTAACAATGTTTTGAACTTTTGACTTTCAGGCTCCATATCTCACCATCCACTACAGATTCCAATGTGAGACTACCATCATTTTATAGACAATCTTGACTATCTCATACATAAATCCGACCTGCAACTATTTAGCATATGATTAGTTATGCAGATTCTTGTCATGTAACTGCATTGTTACTGTTTTGCTCCTAAAAATCTAAATTTTTATTATTTTGTTAATCCACCTTTGGCTTTCAATACTGGCTGAATCCTTCTGGGCAGGCTCTTGATCAGATTCAAGCATGTCTCGACCAAAATCTGATTCCAGGTCTCTTCTACACATTCCCAATGTTGGTGCACCCTAGTCGACTCATTTGGGTACAATTACAGCTTTTTCTTCAATTCTACCCACAAATGATCGATTGGGAAGAGGTCTGGGGACCAATCCAGCACCTCTACTTCATTGTCATTGAACCATTTCTTCGCTAATCTCGATGTATGCTTCTGGATGTTGTCCTACGTCATCCTTTTCATATCCATAGTACTCGAGTGTACAAAGTAACTTATCTTGTAGGATACTCACATGTAGTTCAGCATTGAGACCACCATTGATCTTGGTCAAGTATCCAACACCTTTAGCTGAAACAACCCCATGTCATCAGGCTTCTTCCACTAAATTTGAGAGTTCCTTCAATTTCTTAGCCCCATTTTCCCTTGTTTCTTCCAGCCCCATTTACATGCATCAGAGCCCAGTCCATTGACTTTTGTCTCATTGCTCCAAATCACCCAATTCCAATTTTCTACTGTCCACTTTTTGTACTTTTTTGCGAACTCAAGCTGACACTTATGAAGATATTGAATTTGAGGCTTCTTCACCTTTTTTCGGGCCACCATTCCATACTTGTCTAATGCGCATTGCACAGTGTTTGCATTGATGTATGTGATCTCACTATTACAAAGCATACGAGCCACCTACACTGGCGTGTTTGTTGCCCTAGAACTGACAGACCTTGCGATGAGCTGACTTGTTGACTTCGATATTTTGCCTGGATGTCCATCTCTTATCTTTTGAATGGATGGACTGACTTCATTTTGTATTCTTACAATTGTTATGGCACTCACATGATGCTATTGATGAGCTGGATGATGCTGTTTCTCTTTTCTTGGGAAATTTTCTTCATGGCTGATCCTCAATTTGAACCAGTGACCTTCCGCTTGGGAATCAACATAATAACACACTGAGCTATTAGGGAATGTGAGAACAGGTTGTAATTTGTAGTATATAAGAAGAAAAATATTTTTCCACCAGGAGCAAAACGGTAACAATGGAGTTACATGAAAAGATTGTGCAAAACTAATCATATGCTAAATAATTGCAAGTCAGATTTATGTATGAGATAGCCAAGATGATTGTCTATAAAATGATTATAGTCTCATGTTCTCATAATTCTCATGTTCCTGAAGTGGATGGTGAGATATGGATCCTGAAAGTCAAAAGTTCTAAACATTGTTACCCTTTTGCTAGTCAGTGTAAACATATCCCTTAGTAGCTATGTGTTATATCTGGGTAAAAATTAAATTGTGAACTTACGCCTTGCAATACATCGCTCAATTCATTTGAAATTAATATAATATATAAGTATACTTAGATACTGTATATAATCTATATAAAATGTATGATTATATACTTTATAAGACAGTAAACACAGTTGATAACATTGACAACATGGAGCCTCAGTGGCACGCTCCTATTATACCGACTCAGCACTGCGCATTAAAGCTCTGTAATGACTATAGAAGTCTAGGTTATGTCTCCATTTCTTCACTTTATGCACAGCAGTTTCAGGAACACTGTAATGAGAAATGGAGTAGGAAAATGCTTACCAAGATAAGCCATGTGTTTACTTTTTATGTGACGTTACAGTGAACTATTTTTCATAATATCTGAATATGCCAACCATCTCACCTTAACTATTTACATCCCAAATATAAAAACTATCCTATGCTACCAAGAAATACAATATGTAGTGTGAAAAAAGGCAACTACTATACCTCTCCATGAACACCAGCTTGGCAGTCAAAATAACACTGGCACACAGCAGTATACAGTGTTGCCCTCCAGGTAAGGTAATGGACAGATAACAGAGGTACAGAAGACTCCATGCATACACTTGACCATAACAGGAACTCAAGAGCCTGAAAAAAAGAAGCATTTTACAAGTGTTTATCATCTGGCGGTTTGACATTTATGGGGAATGAAGTGTTTTAGGACAAGTTGATAAGAAATCAGTTTACATACACTAAACCAATAAATATAGCAATTAGGAAATTAATGTCCAATACTAAGATTTATTATTTCATAAATGCTAATAAATATATGGATACAGACAAGCAGAACAAACAGACTACTGTTTGTTTTTATAACCCTGTCTCATACCCTAATGTAGCCACCAGAGGTCCCCATCAGCTAAGTTATACTGTACAATCAATCAGACGCTTTAGTTCCCTGCTGCCCCATATTAAGCCTGATGGATTTAATATGAATTATTCTTGAGAGGAGAAGGTTATGAAATAACTTCAATAGCATGTACCATTTAGCAGTTCTACTTTATAGAAAGCTGGATAAGAAATCTGTTTTTTTATTGCTATGGGTTACAGCTTTGCACCTAAATGTAGAGGTGCCATTTATTGGAGGATCTGAACACAGTAACCTACAGAGGGACAGTTCATGTACTGTGTTTATGACACAGATCTATGGGCATTTAGTTTAGAAAAATATACTAAGAGCACAAATATGGCTCAATAATGTGCCAGAAATGGAAATGGTTAACATATAACAGCTGAAACCTTTAAACCTGAAAAACTACAGAGAGCTTTTAACCCATTAATGACCACTACCTTTTTTTGCATTTTTCCTTCATCGCATCCCATAAGCCATAATTTTTTTTATTTTTCAGTCAAGGTAACTATATGAAGTTTGCTTTTTGCAGGACAAGTTGTGTTTAATGGCACCATTTCAGATGCATATACAGTACAGACCAAAAGTTTGGACACACCTTCTCATTCCAAGAGTTTTCTGTCTTTTCATGAATATAAAAATTGTAGATTCACACTGAAGGCATCAAAACTATGAATTAACACATGTGGAATTATATACTTAACAAAAAAGCGTGAAACAACTGAAAATATGTCTTATATTCTAGGTTCTTCAAAGTAGCCAACTTTTGCTTTGATTACTGCTTTGCACACTCTTGGCATTCTCTTGATGAGCTTCAAGAGGTAGTCACCTGAAATGGTTTTCACTTCACAGGTGTGCCCTGTCAGGTTTAATAAGTGGGATTTCTTGCCTTATAAATGGGGTTGGGACCATCAGTTGTGTTGTTCAGAAGTCAGGTGGATACACAGCTGATAGTCCTACTGAATGGAGTGTTAGAATTTGTATTATGGCAAGAAAAAAGCAGCTAAGTAAAGAAAAACGAGTGGCCATCATTACTTTAAGAAATGAAGGTCAGTCAGTCCAAAAAATTGGGAAAACTTTGAAAGTGTCCCCAAGTGCAGTGGCCAAAACCATCAAGCGCTACAAAGAAACTGGCTCACATGAGGACCGCCCCAGGAAAGGAAGACCAAGAGTCACCTCTGCTGCGGAGGATAAGTTCATCCGAGTCACCAGCCTCAGAAATCACAGGTTAACAGTAGCTCAGATTAGAGACCAGGTCAATGCCACACAGAGTTGTAGCAGCAGACACATCTCTACAACAACTGTTAAGAGGAGACTGTGTGCAGCAGGCCTTCATGGTAAAATAGCTGCTAGGAAACCACTGCTAAGGACAGGCAACAAGCAGAAGAGACTTGTTTGGGCTAAAGAACACAAGGAATGGACATTAGACCTGTGGAAATCTGTGCTTTGGTTTGATGAGTCCAAATTTGAGATCTTTGGTTCCAACCACCGTGTCTTTGTACGACGCAGAAAAGGTGAACGAATGGACTCTACATGCCAGACCTGAACCCAATCGAGATGGTTTGGGGTGAGCTGGACCGCAGAGTGAAGGCAAAAGGGCCAACAAGTGCTAAGCATCTCTGGGAACTCCTTCAAGACTGTTGGAAGACCATTTCAGGTGACTACCTCTTGAAGCTCATCAAGAGAATTGAGCTGCTGTTAACCTGCGATTTCTGAGGCTGGTGACTCGGATGTACTTATCCTCCGCAGCAGAGGTGACTCTTGGTCTTCCTTTCCTGGGGCGGTCCTCATGTGAGCCAGTTTCTTTGTAGCGCTTGATGATTTTGGCCACTGCACTTGGGGACACTTTCAAAGTTTTCCCAATTTTTCGGACTGACTGACCTTCATTTCTTAAAGTAATGATGGCCACTCGTTTTTCTTTACTTAGCTGCTTTTTTCTTGCCATAATACAAATTCTAACACTCCATTCAGTAGGACTATCAGCTGTGTATCCCCTTGAATTCTGAACAACACAACTGATGGTCCCAACCCCATTTATAAGGCAAGAAATCCCACTTATTAAACCTGACAGGGCACACCTGTGAAGTGAAAACCATTTCAGGTGACTACCTCTTGAAGCTCATCAAGAGAATGCCAAGAGTGTGCAAAGCAGTAATCAAAGTAAAAGGTGGCTACTTTGAAGAACCTAGAATATAAGACATATTTTCAGTTGTTGCACACTTTTTTGTTAAGTATATAATTCGACATGTGTTAATTCATAGTTTTGATACCTTCAGTGTGAATCTACAATTTTTATAGTCATGAAAACACAGAAAACTCTTGGAATGAGAAGGTGTGTCCAAACTTTTGGTCTGTACTATATATCGATTAACTTTTATTAACTCTTTCTAGGATGTAATAAAAAGAACAGCAATTCCTCCAGTCTTAGCAGTGTATACTGTACAGTATATACTATATTGGCAGCCATGTGTACAACAGTATCGCTGCTGATATCACATTACAATTGCTTTGCATTGTCTCACACTGCCATTGGATATGTCACTAACTGTGCACTATCCAATCAGAATCATTGATATATCAACCAGCAGTTCTTACTAAGTGGCATACAGTGACTTATCTGACATTCAAAGTAAGTGTGAGACAGAAAGTCTACAGTAACTATAATAACCGAAATAACTGATGTGCAGAAGATTGCTTAATTGGGTTGACTTTTGGTTATTAAAGGGGTTGTCCAGTATAAAATAAAAATAAAACCCTAAACTAAACCCCCTCCCCCGACTAACTTCTAATTTACTTCGTTTAAAAAATCTATAATTACCTAGATCGCCAGGCACACTTTCTGATAAGCCGGTGACATTCAATCAATTTCCGGAAACAGAACGTCACCAATGCTCCCCCCTGAACCCCATCATACTTACCTGTCTTCAGTCTTCTGGGCACGAAGCATCACTTCCTTCATTTTTGCCGGCGCCTGCGCAATAGAGCCAGTGATTCTAGCTCTATTGCGCAATCGCCGGCAGAAGTGAAGAGCTGAAAGTTCCTGCCTGCCACCCATGCACAAGAAGTCCACAGAAGAAGAAGCCGGCGGGACAGAAGAAACTGATATCCAGGGCACAGAAGACAGGTAAGTATGATGGGGTGGGGGGGCTGAGTTAGTTAATTAGGGAGGGCTAGTAGTCCACAGACTAGCTAGGGAAACAGGGAGGGTCTGAGAGAGTGAGGGGGAGTGAGTGAGAGGGGGATCTGAGTCTAAGACAGCAGGAAGCTACCCATGTAAATAAATGCAGAAGATGCCAGGAGCTCCCAGAGAAACCCAGAAATCACTGAAAACACTGCTAAAGGTGTTTTGGTGCACTTATTAATCCATTAATAGCACTAAAATACCTTTTTTTAAAAAAAAAACAGTTTTTATGCCCGGAAAACCCGTTTAATGATTAATTGCTCTGCCCTGCTTAGTTATATATTAATTGATAAAATATAGTCTCTCTCCCTTTCTTGCTCTCTCTCTCTACAGGTATATATATATATATATATCTATATATATATATATATATAGATATATATAAAATACACTGCTCAAAAAAATAAAGGGAACACTAAAATACCACATCTGTAACATCCTTGCCCCTTTGGACCTCTGCGCCATCCTCCAGCCACATGCTACGGCGCAGGAGGCGTGTCCATGTATGATCCTCTGCACCTGTTGTTTTTGCACAGCTGAGTATTCGTTGCAGTGTACCAGTCCAGCCAGTGCTATGAGTTCCTCTGGTTATTTAAGAGTTAATGTTAGTAGTTCTTTCATTGACATCCGTCCTTGCCAATCAAGCTTGGGGCGGATTCTTGTTACCCCGGTCTATTTGTTTGTCTTGTCCACGTTTGGTGTATTCACTTGTATTATAGGAAGGGACTGTTGCCCAGTTGTCCTCTACTGCCTAGAGTAGTTGAGGCAAGTAGGTAGGGACTTCAGGGTGGGTAACTTAAGGGCTCACTGTCTCCCCTTCCTCCCAGGTTCCAGCAGCGGCTACTGGGGAATTTTTTAACTGGCAATTCCCTAGATAGTTCTAGATATCCTATCCTAGATATCAATAAATTAAATATCCCAGTTGCAAATCTTTATTCATTACATAGTGTAATGTGTTGAAAACAATATAACATAAAAATGATCAATGTAAATCTAAATGAATATCCCACTGAGGTCTGGATTTAGAATGATACTCAAAATCAAAGTGAAAAATCAAATTACAGGCAGATCCAACTTCAGTGGAAATGCCTCAAGACAAAGAAATTGAGGCTCAGTAGTGTGTGCGGCCTCCAGTTGCCTGTATGACCTCCCTACAAAGCCTGAGCATGCTCCTGATGAGGCAGCAGATGTTCACCTGAGGGATCTCCTCCCAGACCTCAATTAAAGCATTAGTTAACTCCTGGACAGGCTGTAGTGCAACGTGGCATTGGTGGATGGAACGAGACATGATGTCTCAGATATGCTCTATTGGATTCAGGTATGGGGAGCGGGCAGGCCAGTCCATAGCATCAATACCTTCATCACACAGGAATTGCTGACACACTTCAGCCACATGAGGCCTAGCATTGTCATGCATAAGAAGGAACCCAGGGCCCATTGCATCGGCATATGGTCTCACAATGGGTTGGAGGATCTCATCCCGGTACCTAATGGCAGTCAAGGTACATCTGGCTAGCATATGGAGGGCTGTACGGCCCTCCAAAGAAATGCCTCCCCACACCATTACTGACCCACTGCCAAACCGGTCATGCTATTGCAAGCAGTAGACAGCATCTCCAGACTCTGTCACATGTGCTCATTGTGAACCTGCTCTCATCTGGAAAGAGCACAGGGCGCCAATGTCGAATCTTCCAATCTTGGTGTTCTCTGGCAAATGCCAATCGCTCTGCACAGTGTTGGGCTGTAAGCACAATACCCACTTGTGGATGTCGGGCCTTCATACCACCCTCATGGAGTCTGTTTCTGACAGTTTGAGCAGACATGGGGATGTTATTGGAGGTCATCTTGCAGGGCTCTGGCACTGCTCCTCCTGTTCTTCCTTGCACAAAGGAGGAGGTAGTGGTCCTGATGCTGGGTTGTTGCCCTCCTACAGCCCCTCCACGTGTCCTGGCCTGTCTCCTGGTATCTGCTCCATGCTCTGGACACTGTGCTGATAGACACAGCTACCCTTTCTTGCCACAGCTCGCATTGATGTGCCATCCAGGATGAACTGCACTGCCTGAGCAACTTCTGTGGGTTGTAGACACCACCTCATGCTACTTCTAGGGGTGAGAGCAATGACAAAATGCAAGAGTGACCAAAACGAATGGGAACAGAGAAATGGTCTGTGATCACCACCTGCAGAATCATTGCTTTATAGGGGTGGTCTTGCTAATTGCCTATCATTTCTATCTGTTGTCTGTTCCATTTGCAGAACAGCAATTGATTCACATTCAGTGATGCTTCATAACTGGAGAGGTGGATTTCACAGAAATGTCATTGACTTGGAGTTACGTTGTGTTGTTTAACTGTTCCCTTTATTTCTTTGAGCAGTGTGTGTGCGTGTGTGTGTGTGTGTATATATATATATATATATATATATATATATATATATATATAGTGAGAAGGTGACAGGCAGAATGCTGGAGTCCCGGTATATCTCCCCCAGATTTCTAACTTATGTCTGGTCCAGGGCGGGTCTTGAATAGGCCTCAGCCCCAGGTGTAGGTCCTAGGCTCGTTAATGGGCCATAAAAAGCCTCAGGGCCTGCACTTACTTCAGGGGAGATCCTGGGTGCGAAAGAAAGGGCCTGGGTCTGTCCTGACACAGTGAGTCTGCTGAGATGATATTGTGTTATTTTTGGTTGATTTCGTGTGGCTAATAGCAAGCCTCACGTACAGTTAATAATAATAATAATAATAAATTTTATTTATATAGCGCCAACATATTCCGCAGCACTGTACAATTTGTAGGGTTCAAGTACTGACAAAAAAGATACATTACAAAGAAATAGTCAATTCACACACTGGGACTGAGGGCCCTGCTCGCAAGAGCTTACAATCTATGAGGTAGAGGGGGTGACACAAGAGGTAGCAGGGCCGGCATCGGAGGTAGCATTGCTTATACAATGGTCAGACAATTTTGTAATAGAGGTTACTGTCTTTACACATATATAAAGCTGTATGAGCTGTCACCAGTCGTGTGCTTTAACATGCAGATGGTGCCTGGACATATAAAGTTAGTCTGATATGGCATCATATCCTGTGAGGTAATGTTGGAGCATCAACAGAGGAGGGTACGTTTTAGGGATTCTAACTACAGAAGGGTTTACATTAGGAGTTGTGATAGGCCTGTCTGAAAAGATATGTCTTTAGTTTATGCTTGAAGCTGTGGAAATTGGGGGTTAATCTAATAGTCCGGGATAGAGCATTCCAGAGAAGTGGTGCAACTCGGGAGAAGTCTTGTATACGAGCGTGGGAGGTTCTGATTATAGAGGATGTTAGTCTAAGTTCATTGAGTGAACGGAGAGAACGGGTTGGGCGATAGACAGAGATGAGGGAGGAAATGGAGGGAGGAAATGTAGGGAGGTGCAGCATTATGGAGAGCCTCGTGAATGAGGGCGATAAGTTTATATTATATTCTGTATTGAATAGGCAGCCAATGTAGTGACCGGCACAGACCAGAGGCATCGCTGTAGCGTCTAGACTGATAGATGAGCCTGGCCGCCGCATTCAGAATAGATTGTAGAAGGGAAAGTTTAATAAGGGGAAGACCGATTAGTAAGGAGTTACAGTAGTCAAAGCGAGAGTGAATCAGGGCAACAATAAGTGTCTTTAGTGTATTTGTGGTAAGAAAAGGGCGGATTCTGGAGATGTTTTTGAGGTGGAGATGACATGAGAGTGCGAGTGATTGGATATGGGGGGTGAAGGAAAGGTCTGAGTCAAACAAAACCCCGAGGCAGCGGGCATACTGCCTAGGAGTTATGGTAAGGCCAGAAACTGCAATGGAGATATCAGGGACAGATCTATTAGATGGTGGAAAAAGCAGTAGTTTAGTCTTTGAGAGATTCAGTTTCAGATAGAGCGAAGACATGATATTTGAGACAGCAGAGAGACAGTCACTGGTGTTCCGTATTAGTGCAGGGGTGATGTCATGGGATGACGTATATAATTGGGTGTCATCAGCATAAAGATGGTACCAGAAGCCAAATCTAGTGATGGTTTGTCCAATGGGGGCTGTGTAGAGGGAGAAGAGAAAGGGACCTAGGACCGAGCCCTGAGGAACCCCAACAGTTAGCATTTACTGTCTAGCTAGTGTTTGGACGAGCAGGATTTTGTTTTCTCATTTGTTCCTGAAGTTAAGGGTGTATTTTATTTTGCTTACTCTGTGCCTGACGTAAGGTTTATTTATTTTTACTGTTTTTCCAAATAAACCTGTGTTGCACCAGACTTTGTGTCCCTGTCATTGACTGGTTGGGTCCATACCACGGCTGCTACTGAGCTACCTCCCCCACAATACATATATATATATGTATATTCTTCCATCTGATGCTATTAGCTTTATGTTGATTTTTAGATCCATAAATTGCAGCTACCTACTCCACCCACCCTCGTCTTGGCTCGGCAAAGTAATATTCCAAACATATATATATATATATATATATATATATATATATATATATATCTCACTAAACATGACAATTTTCTTAAACCAGAAAAACAGATTTGTTAATGTACAATGCTATATAAAGCACTGCATTTGTGACATTACTTTGGCATTACTCATAGACTAAAAACAGTCACCCACCGCTTTCCATGAATTATTGAATATTATACCTTTTTTTATCAATTAACTACAATATAAGCTTTTTAAATATATTTTTATCTTAGTTTTCTTTAACACGTCTTCCTGTAGTTGCATTTCCTGGCACACAATTCTATCACAGAAATAAAGATTGGCCATCGATTTTAAAAGACTGGATAATCCCAAAGTTGACATCAGCAGCTGAGGCCTGGACACTACACATTGTACAGAGCTATAAGGAGACAGTTCTGTCCACTGAGTAGTGGCCAGGGGCATAACTCAAAGTGTGATGAAACTTTCAGACAACTTTTTGTTAATGTCCGAGATATAACTGTTTGATATAAATGGTCTGAAAGTGGCCAACCCCTTTAAATTTGAGAGTTATGTATCTTCTTATTTGGAATTTGGCTATTCTTCCAGATAAGCATGCCACGCCCTGCCTATTAATTGCCTTTCATAAAAGTATAATATTAAAATTCACAACTATATGTGTGAAAATATACAAACAGTTTCAGCAGGTAAGAGTTATTGTTTGTTTAATATGTTATACAATTTTCCAATATACGTTCTGTATCAATTCATCTCAGTTTTCTAGATCTCTGCTTGCTGCCATTCATTGTTTACTTCCATTGTATACCAGGCAGATGTCTGATTACTGTGCTGTGACTGTAACGCATTGTGCACCTGTGTGTTCATCACATGACCATGGACTGTATATCACATGACCATGGACTGCCCATCACATGACCATGGTCTGATTTTTATCGACTGGAAGTAAGCAGAATGAATGACAGCAAGCAGAGATCTAGAAAACTGTGAGGAATTGATACAGAATGTATGTTGGAAATATTTTGTACAACTATTCATTACACAAACAATGACATTTATTTATTAAAACTGGACAACCCCTTTAAAAAAAAAAAAACCCTGGTTGGGAAATGCTGCTCTGGTTGCTCCTGATCCAAATATGTTTTCTGTATATGATATAGATTTGGGATTCTCAATTTATTTCTACTGCAGCCTTACCAGCCAGAACATGGTAATGCATTAATCTAACCAAAGGTCAAAGACTATGACAAAAGTAAAACTGAATAAGGTGAGTAATAGGACTGTGCAGTTTATCACTTCTTTAAAACCACTACAGAAATCTCTACAGCTTGAGAAGTAACAATTCATATACAGTTCTCCACTTCAATATATTATCATGATTACTATACAAGCTACAAATGCTTACTATATTAGCAAAAAAAAATAAAAAATTTATTATAATAAATGACAAATATTCATCTACATATTATATCTTACCTGCGATGAATGCCCCAATGCCATTAAATGTCTGCAAATAGTGTATATGTGAAGAGTTCCTAAATATAAGTGAAAACATATAAATATAATGGCAACAAATTAACAGGCAGCAAATATACACCACCGAAGCAGCATTCTGCAAGGACACACTTCATTTAGCATACCATTTTATACCACTTTATGAGCCTACCATTAAAAATTAACCAGCAGAGATGTTCTTGGGGGAGGACAACTTGCATAATGAGCTGAAGAAAAGACAATATATTCAGGCATTTCTTCACTGATTCTGGATTTTGGAGGCTGGCATCACTTGTCTTCACCAACTGGTACATGCAAATACATCTTCCTTGCAGAGCATGAAACTGAAATGTAGGTGCATATTATGTGAATCATTAAGGAAATATTTTACAATCTTTTTTCCGTTAGAAATTATTGGTGTTTACATTGAACTAACCTCTTATTGAAAAAAAAAAAAATCACGTTTATGAAGATCTACCTGGACCATTAGTTCCAGAATAGGAATGTTTTATATGTGAAATGGACTGCTGCTATGACAGCCACTGAAACTGGAAGTCAATATACATAAACATTCTCTCACAAACAAACCACTAGCAACACTGTATAAGTCACATAAAATCAAGTGATGGTGTTCATAGGCTACCATAGCATAAAGGGGTTGTCCAGGATCAACCATTTTTGGCAAAAAGGCTGGGGAAGGTGAAAAAGAAAAAAATACTCACCTGTCCCCAGTGTTCTGGTGTCTTCCATTGCGGTCCGATCCTGCTGCTCCCGGGGACTTGTTGTGGGGGAAGTCCTCGCTGCACATCATCGCTGAAGCCAATCAGCAGCCTCAGGAAAGGACATGGGACATCACAGGTGAAGTATGCAAGTGACACCCTGGTTGCTTTCCTTAGGCCACTGATTGGCCTCAGCGTTCACATGAGGTGAGGACTTCCGGAAGCACCGGATGTGCCGCTGGATCGGACTGCAGTGGGAGATACCGGAGCACTGGGGACCGGTGAGTAAAGGTTTTTGTTTTCACCTTCCCCAGCCTCCTTGCCAAAAACAGTTTATCCTGGATAACCCATTTAAGGCTCCATGCTCACGTCCAAGTGTGCCATCCGAGCAGTCATTCAATGGTCCGTTTTGTTCTGATGAGAATAGAGCACGTCCTATCCTGCTCTGTTTCATAGGAACAAAACGGATAGGAAGCACTCAAAGAGGTAGGTGCATAATGGAATGCACTCAGATTTTACTCCGAGCGTCATCTGACTGAATTCCACTGCAAACTCGGCCCTACCTCGGATGCACACTCGGTTGTGTGCATGGGGTCTACAGAGAAAAAAAAACCTTAAAGGAGCAGTCATTTAATTTTTTTTTATCATTTTTGCTCTATGCAATCCTACAAAAGCCCCTATCTAACTCCCATACAAATGCAATGAAAGTTATGACTTTTGGCTCAATAAAGTTTGCTTTTTGAATCTGCAAGTCAGAAAGGAGTTTTTTTTTACCATCTCCACCAAGTCCAGTTCTTTACATCGTTTAATAGCAGCCATTCCACTGATTTTGAAGCAGATTACATTTTTTTTCTTTAACCAGAACCCTGAACAATCAGTTAGTTAGCTAATTGCAGTTAGTTTTGGTACCTGATATGCTAGTTGGGTTCTGTACTGTCAGGTGAGTGGTTACAGGCCAACAAAAGAGTGTGATTCTGCCTGATCACAGAAGAACAATGTCAGAGCTTCGACTCACACCCCCTTTGTCTGCTCTGGCCCATAATCACCCAGTTGACAGTAGAGTCTAATTATCATATTTGATACCAAAATTAACTCCATTGATTGCTCTGGAACGGTGGGGGCTAGAGAAAAAATCCAACTGTGCCGGAATCAGTGGAGTGGACCCAATTAAAGGATGAAGTAAGCTGAAGAGGCATGGTCAAGCCAGAGAAGTATCCTGGCTTTTCATCAGTAATCCCTTCCCAATACCCCACCTTTCAACGTGACAGACAAGTTTAGGGTTTTTATCATTGTAAGTACCTCTAATATCTAACACATTTGCTATCGATTCCAAAGGTGGCACATGCACAGTGCCCATCCCTGCTGTAGGTAAGAGACCTACTGAGCATGGACTCTTCTCTCATGCAGCCAACTGCACTTACAATGACATAAGGATCAGGAAACCCGTCAGTGAAGGTTCCAGTTAAACATACCATCAGTCCCGCTTTTTCATCCTCTGTTCCATTTGGAAAAAATGTAGATTTGAATTGGTCCACATCAGAAATATCATTGATATCCTGTGAACAAAACTGTTCAAGGTACCTCTCATAGCACTGAAAGAGTGCCAGCTTGTATTCCTGCAAATGAGTCATGAGAGAAAGTTACTGAATATGTAACTGTATATTCTATCAGTCAAGGATATTGTTGCGTGTTAATAGTAATGTTCATGTGATTTTTCTGCAGATAAAACCAGGAATGAACAAAGGAAAGCTACAGCATGAGTTTTTTTGCACTGGATTTACTGAGATGAATTTGATCCTCCATTGGACAGAACTTGTTCACGCCTTTAAAATATCACATAAATGATGTCACAGAAGTTAGGCCTAGTCACCCAATGTCATTATATGGTGAACTGATGAATAATTTGTAGAAAATGTCTTTGTTAAAGCAGTTATCCAGGTGAGCTCAACTCCAATGTATTAAATGAGGTTGAGCTGCAATACCACACACAACATGTTGACTGGTCCAGTTTTTTGGAAGAAAGAGGACATTTTTCTCTAAGGGGGCATTCACACTACCGTTGGTGACCGTCAGTAGTGTCCGTTGCTATTGACCGTTACAAGATTTTAGCATCGGACAGTAGCTGAACCGTCAGAAATCTGTTAAAATTTCCATTCATTTCAATGGGTTTTTATATTGTGTCCGTTTGTGTCCGTTTACACCCAATCCGTCAGAAGTCCGTTTTTTTTCAACATTGAATTCTATGGGTAACGGACTTATAAAGGACAGTAACTGATCCATCAGTTATTGTCCGTTATTTTCTGCAGAAAAAAAAAACGGACAGTGTTAAAAAACAGACACTAACTGATGCTAATGTGTCCATTTTTTTTAACTGATCCATTAATTGGATCAGTTTAAAAAATGGAGACATTAACATCAGTTAGTGTCCGTTAATGTCTATTATAATAGGTGTCCGTTTTTTTTTTTGTTAACGGACACCTTCATAACGGTAGCCAACGGTAGTGTGAACCCTGCCTAATCCTGAACAACCTTTTTAAGCAGCCAAGAAGATGTGCTGAAAATGTTACCAAGGAAACCTTAACCATCTCCTAGATGATACCAGTGGTGGGAACATGACCAACCGCACAACATCTAGAATAGGATTGTCTCTCTGCACCAGTGAAATCTAAGATGGGCGGTACAAAGCCCTATTGTGGCCAGGCATTAACAACCACTGCTCATGGCCTCTTGTTAAAAGGGTTTTCCAGGAGCTGAATACTGATAGCCTATTCTTAGCATTGGTCCTCAATATCTGATTGGTGGGTGCCTGAAACCCAGGACTCCCAAGATCAGCTACTTGAAGCAGCAATGGTGTTTGGGTGACCTAAGGATAAGTCATCGATATTCTGCTCCCAGAAAACTCCTTTAAGAGCACATTATGCTGTGAACTCCCTGAGTTGTTTCATGGAGCAAAACAAGTCTAAGGTTTGGGGACACCAAATTCAGGGGCTCGACGTGAAATTTTCTAGAGGAAAATGTCAGGGTAGTTACAGGATACTTGAGAACCTACTAAATGAAAAGGCCATAAACCTACATCTTGAAGAATCAGATGGTATATATCTACACTAGTCTCTGCCCAGCCCTTTTGTATTTGCTGACATCTGCATGTGCATGTCTGTATGAAATTTAGCTAATTTAGAATTATAGTAACAAAAATGAAATAATAATAATAATAATAATACAAAGAGTTACTATTTTTCTGGTTACAATTTTGTCATGGTTGAGTGGCATGAAAGCCTACAAAATTCCCTCACTTCCACTCCACATTTCACTTTGACCATATATGTCTTACTTCCTATATTTTCATCACCAAAGAATGTGCCATATCCTAAGAGTACTGAGAAGAGTGAATCACAGACATGATTCATCAATATGTCAAGAATAGCACACAGCCAGATGATTCACTCTCAGGGAAATATATAGTGTTCATGTTGTGATCAGAGGCTGAAAGATGTATGAGCTTTATATTAACCTCAGCCAGACACTACCTTAAAACATTCAAAGCAACAAAGCTAAGGCAAAATACTGCAAAATACTACTGTTTCATCCATGAATAACCTTGACTTACTCTCATCTGAGCAAGGCTATCGCCAACCTTAAGAAGCTTTTCTTGGTAATACCACTCTGGCAGTCGGGGTTTATACTTGACCCATATATGAAACAAAGTACTGGATCTAGAGATAAAAATAAAAATATGAGAAAATGCAAGCCTGTGCTCAATAAAGAATAAAATACATTCAAAATAATAAGAAAGAAGCTATTTTCTAGAGCCAGTGGTTTATTAACTGAATCATTCAGAAAAAGCATGTGCAGCTTTAGTCAATATTGAGTAGACTGACAAATAGATAAGGAATACATCACTGTGTGCATTGCCCAGGGGCTGCTGCAACTTCATACTAAAGACTCATCAAATCTTACAGTCCCCCCAACCTCACAAATTCTGTTATATCATACCTACTGACAGAAAAAGATAGTAGAGGCTAGTAAAACTGTGAAATGCAACCTTTTGCCAACTTAGCATTTTTCTTGTTAGAAGCTTGACCCATGGGTAAGGAGGTCACCCTTTCCCAAAGCACTAGGACGAGATCACTCTTTCAAAAGATATAATAGCAACTACAAGGGGCTGATTTTTAGGGCTTCAGATTGGAACCAAAACAGTCAGTATCAATTGTCATAGATTTTTAGACTTAAAAGCCAAAGATGCCAAAGATATTTTTTCTTAGCATGAAAGGTGCTGCATGAACATGGATGTAAAACATAACAATGCAAGCAACACTAGAGAGAACACAAGTGCTCACTGTATACTGTGTTTTCACTGAGGTCAATGTCCAACTGTATGCAGTAAACTCATATGCTCTTTCTAGTGGTGGGTGCAGGTTGCCAGGACATAGAAAAAGTAAACCCTGTGGTTAATCCACAGTCTAGTGTAAAGGCTGCTGTCAGTCTGTCCATAGTCTAAGGTAAACACTGTCACCAGTTTGTCCACAGTCTAGCCTGGACACTGCTGACACCGCTCTATCCCTGGTATAGAGTAAATACTGGCACCAGTCTGCCCATAATCTATGTAATCACTACCACCAATCTACCCACAGTCTAGTGTGGACACTGCTGACACCGCTCTATCCCTGGTGTAGCATAAACACTGGCACCAGTCTGCCCATAATCTATGTAATCGCTGCCACCAATCTATCCACAGTCTAGTGTGGACACTGCTGACACCGCTCTATCCCTGGTGTAGTGTAAACACTGGCACCAGTCTGCCCATAATCTATGTAATCACTGCCACCAATCTACCCACAGTCTAGTGTGTACACTGCTGACACAGCGCTATCCCTGGTGTAGTGTAAACACTGGCACCAATCTGCACATAATCTATGTAATTGCTGCCACCACTCTATCCACAGTCTAGTGTGGACACTGCTGACACCGCGCTATCCCTGGTGTAGCATAAACACTGGCACCAGTCTGCCCATAATCTATGTAATCGCTGCCACCAATCTACCCACAGTCTAGTGTGGACACTGCTGACACCGCTCTATCCCCGGTGTAGCGTAAACACTGGCACCAGTCTGCCCATAATCTATGTAATCGCTGCCACCAATCTATCCACAGTCTAGTGTGGACACTGCTGACACCGCGCTATCCCTGGTGTAGTACAAACACTGGCACCAGTCTGCCCATAATCTATGTAATCGCTGCCACCAATCTATCCACAGTCTAGTGTGGACACTGCTGACACCGCGCTATCCCTGGTGTAGCATAAACACTGGCACCAGTCTGCCCATAATCTATGTAATCGCTGCCACCAATCTATCCACAGTCTAGTGTGGACACTGCTGACACCGCTCTATCCCTGGTGTAGTGTAAACACTGGCACCAGTCTGCCCATAATCTATGTAATCGCTGCCACCAATCTACCCACAGTCTAGTGTGTACACTGCTGACACAGCGCTATCCCTGGTGTAGTGTAAACACTGGCACCAATCTGCACATAATCTATGTAATTGCTGCCACCAATCTATCCACAGTCTAGTGTGGACACTGCTGACACCGCGCTATCCCTGGTGTAGCATAAACACTGGCACCAGTCTGCCCATAATCTATGTAATCGCTGCCACCAATCTACCCACAGTCTAGTGTGGACACTGCTGACACCGCTCTATCCCCGATGTAGCGTAAACACTGGCACCAGTCTGCCCATAATCTATGTAATCGCTGCCACCAATCTATCCACAGTCTAGTGTGGACACTGCTGACACCGCGCTATCCCTGGTGTAGTACAAACACTGGCACCAGTCTGCCCATAATCTATGTAATCGCTGCCACCAATCTATCCACAGTCTAGTGTGGACACTGCTGACACCGCTCTATCCCTGGTGTAGTGTAAACACTGGCACCAGTCTGCCCATAATCTATGTAATCACTGCCACCAATCTACCCACAGTCTAGTGTGTACACTGCTGACACAGCGCTATCCCTGGTGTAGTGTAAACACTGGCACCAATCTGCACATAATCTATGTAATTGCTGCCACCACTCTATCCACAGTCTAGTGTGGACACTGCTGACACCGCGCTATCCCTGGTGTAGCATAAACACTGGCACCAGTCTGCCCATAATCTATGTAATCGCTGCCACCAATCTACCCACAGTCTAGTGTGGACACTGCTGACACCGCTCTATCCCCGTTGTAGCGTAAACATTGGCACCAGTCTGCCCATAATCTATGTAATCGCTGCCACCAATCTACCCACAGTCTAGTGTGGACACTGCTGACACCGCTCTATCCAGTGTAGTGTAAACACTGGCACCAGTCTGCCCACAATCTATGTAATCGCTACCACCAATCTATCCACAGTCTGGCATAACCATTGACACTGGTCTATGCAATCTATCCACAGTCCATATAAATGCAGCTGCTGATCTATCCATAGTGTGCTGCAGGGCTTCACAAACATTTTTAACTCTGCTATCATGCCAGGGCCTTAATAGCAAAGAAATATTACAACAAAGTGCCAAACAAATGCCACTGTACTGTAAATATAATACTCTCAACAGTGTTAACCAAATAAACAGTTAAGCACACATAATATCTGCAGCACAAAATACCTCCGCAGCAATCCTGCAGAAAATACTTTCCTGGTCTTTGCTTAAAGGGAGTCTATCATTCAGAAAACACATTTTTCACTAACCCTACTTTGGAATAGCCTTTATAAAGGCTATTCTAGTCCTACCTTTGTTTCTGTTTTCCAAACAGCGTTTTTTTGCAGATATGCAAATGAAGATCACGGAGCACAGGGGGTGTTGCCCCATGCTCCGAGCACAGCAGCGTCACAACCTTCAGTGTGTTCGTTCCCTCCTCCTGGCTGGTGTATTCACATCCCCTCCGATGATGAGCTCCCTTGTTCTGTCTCCTCTTCTGCTGCGTCATCAGCAGCATCAGTCTTCAGCGAGATCGTAATCTCATGCATGTGCTGTCAGTTCTGCCACTTAGGGTTCGGGCAGAGCCGACAGCGCATGCTCCTTCGGCCATCTTGGTTCTCCTTAGAACTACATGAGCACTGCGCAGGTGTATGTTCATGTAGGATGAAAACCAAGATAACCGACGGAGCATGCACTGTCGGCTCTGCCCAAACCCGAAGTGGCAGAGCCGACAGCGCATGCTGAACTGCTCCTGTGTGAAGGACCTGTAGACTTCAGCCTTCCTTGCCTCAGAGGCTGCACTGATGCGAGGATGGCATTATCACTGCAGTTACTACTTTGGAGTCCTTGCTGAAGCTGACACTGGCAGGCAGGGGTGGAATAAAACCACCTTGGGGCCCTGGGCTGTATGAAGATTGTGGCAGCCCACCAGGTTAAAGTTTTCAGGGCCTTTTAAATGGGCTGATTATCAGCTGAATGAGCAATCCTAGGAATGTTCATTCTCAACCAATTCCCAATGTTAGGTTGGATTTATACAATATATTGTACATGCAATGCGTACAACCTGCACCCAGTGTGCTGCCAAACCCAGGGATGAGTGTAGCTGAAACCGGGGGGGGGGGGGCTTTACTGTGAAAGAGCAGCAGGCTCCCTCGCTATGTCGGGAGAAGGAATGCACTATCCACACTCTGATACTACCCCCTTGCTTATAGGAAGACTAGCTGTGTATACTTACAGGTACTACAGGGCAATTCTGAGTTGCATACACTTGTTAAAGTTGGTGGGAAATTTGGGTGGCCGCCCAAAAAAGCAATATTATAATTTAGTATTGCTGGCCAGGAATTGTGTCTCACAAACAAATGAGGCCCACCTCACACTTTGAGAAGCACAGGTCTAGTGTAAACACTGGACAAAGCCAGTCTGCTGCAATTGCCAGCATACTACCTTTCCCAGCAGGCCTAGCGCCTGGTTAACCTTGCAAGCGCTCCTGCTTTTTTAAAGGGAGTCTGTCAGCAGGAAATTCAGTTTAAGACTAATGAAAGTACCATGAAAATGGAGCTGCAATGCAGATTAAGAATGGCATCTCTGGAAAGTGTAGAAGCCATCCTACAAGGTACTGTCATTTGTTTGATAATGATTTTCCTGCTGACAGACTCCCTTTAAGGATTAGTCTGCTCACCTATCTACCTTTCTTTTGCTAATGCGTATATAAGATTGCTTCTATAGCCACACCCTGGCTTTGTAGTTGTCTGTTTCATGATCTGCTGTTTTGATCCATGCTATCCTTCCGTCTGCATGTCTGAGTTATGTTTGATTTCGGAGTCAGTATTTCTGTGGACACATTCGCCTTTATTCATGTTTGGATGCATGTATTTCCAACTGCCTTGAATATATCTTTGCTACCTGTGGCCTACAGGCTTCCAATATATTTATAACTCTGCTAACTGTGGTCTAGAGGTATTCAGTTACATGAGTACCTCTGCCACTTGTAAATATGTCCTACACTGAATTCTTATGTTCAACCTAGCTAATGTTATGATGTTCAGGCCTATTCCTGATTTAGTACCTGTATAACCAGTCCTGAATTCCTGTTTATTTTAATTCTGTGGATATATTTTATCTGGTCTGATTTGGTCTGTATTCATTTTGCATTTTGCCTGATTCTGTTGTGCCTTGCACCATGATCTTTGACTTGCCTGGTCAGCTGCTACCAACATCAGGAGCATCTCAGAAGAAAGTGACCTGGAGGACTCCCTGCAGTGAAATCTGGACCCCCTTAGCAGAGGTTAAATCCCAGGGAGGCTGTTTAGACTATGCCCTTGAAGGTGGCCCAAAGTCAAACCGGTTTGGTAGCAAGGTTGGTCCACAATCCGTTGCCCGTTACACACGGTAACTGGTCTGTGCACAGTCTAGTGTAAACTCTGACATTAGTCTGTACACAGTCTAGTGTGAAGATTGCTGCTCTGCAGTTCCCCTACTGTATGCCACTCCACCAGAGGCCTACACACACTGTATAATGTTCCCCAGTGGCCCACACACACTGTATAATGCTCCCCAGTGGCCCACACAGAATATATAATGCTTCCTGGTGGCCCCATATAGTATATCTAATGCTCCCCAGTGGTCCCTCATACACTTACTAATGCTCTAAAGTTTTCCACACACACAGTAAAATGCCCCCCCCCCCCCGTGGCCCCAACACAGTCTAATTCGCCCCAGTGGCCCACATGCACTTTATAATGCTCCCCAATGGCCCCCATACACTTTATAATATAATGGCCTTAAAAAAAATCGCAGCAAAATCTGCAACATAAAAAATTCTGCGTTTCCGCAATGTAGGGTCCTTGTCTAGTTTTTAACCCTTTAAAGATGCAGTGTAGTTTGTAAGCTAATGCTCGGCAACTCTTTTCATATTTTCTTCTGCGCCTTTGAAAATTCATAACTTTTTTTATTTTTCTGTGAACATAACTCAGTGCTTATTCTTTGCGTGACGAGTTGTTGTTCTTTGCACCATTTTGGGGTACATATAATGTTTTGATCAGCTTTTAGTAACATTTTTTGGAGGCCATGTTAAAAAATCCCCCATTCTTTCATACTTTTTGGGATTTGTTTTTACGGCGTTCACTCTGTATTAATAAAGACATGGCAGCTTTGTCCGGTGGGTCATTACAATTGCAGCAATACCATATTTATATTGCTTTTATTATGTTTTACCACTTTTACAAATAAAACATCACTTTTTGAAAATGAACGATTTTCCTGGGGGTCACTGTATTCTGAGGCCTATAACTTTTTTACTGTTTTGTTGACAGAGATAAGTCAGGGCTCTTTATTTGCGGGACAAGTAGTACTTTTTATAGGTACCAATGTTTGGTAAGTATGACTTTTTGAACACTTCTTATTGCTATTTTTTTGGGAAAGCAAAGTGACGTTCATTTGTGCACTGCGGTATGTTTTTTTACGGCACTCACCATACGGAATAAACTACACTATTTTTGTATAATGGGGAATTATACGCACATGGGGATACCTAACATGTTTGTTTATTTTTCTTCTTACATTATGTGTTTTTCAAATGTAAAGGTGAGTTTTTTTTTAACTTTTTATTATTTGTTTATTTTTTATTCTTTATTTAAACTTTTTGAATTTATTTTTACTTTTTACATGTCCCACAAGGGAACTTGAATCTGGGATCTAAGATCCCCAGTGCAATATACTGCAATATATGGTACTGCAGAACATTGCAAAGATTCCTGGCTGCCATAACAACCCCTTGGATCCTGCAATCTTATCGCGTGGGATCCCAGGGGTGGCAGTGGGGGGCTATCTTGCCCACGGACCCCCTGGATGCCATGATCGCCATTGATCATGGTATCCAAAGGGTTAATCCACCGGAGTCAGAGTATCTTCCAACTCTGACGGTTGGTCCCGGCCCTCAGCTGTGTTACACAGCCTCTGTGCCCGTGGCATTACAGCACCGTACTATTACAGCGCTGAGTATTAAGTATATGCTCAGCGCGACGTAATAGTATGGCACAGAGAGGGAAGGAGGTTAAAGTTTTTTTGTGGGATTTCATACAGCTAAATCTCTACATACAAACAAGCACCTTATCGTAGGATAGAATTTAGCAATACGTTTTATTGACAACATGTTACGTCCGCACCCGTTTGAACTCCTGCGCCATCTGGCCGCATGCTGCGGGTCCAGCTGTGATTCTTTCCTTTGGGTTTTTCTTGTATTGTCTGAACACTGTCCTATTCCCTCACCTCCTTAGTTGATTTTCCACCACACCCATCTCCTTTACCTTCGTTTCCCTCTGCTCCACTAATAGTTAATTTTAGCCTTACCTATGTGATTGTCCGATCCTATCGTCCTATCAAGTCTGGGGCGGGTTCTTCCTTCCTATTTATTTGCTCACATTCACATTGGTGCTTGCTATTGCATCGTGTGTACTGGCTATTTACTTTTGCTGTTTAATTACTTGTACTCTTATTCCTGACATCTGGCTTTGTCTGTGACTATTCTTTTGGATTGTGATTTTGTACTGCATTGCTCGGCTGTTACCGACCCCTTGGCTAGCTGACCTCCCTTTTGTTGTTGTTTGTCCTGTCTGCGTTCTGTGTTGTCACTTATATTAAGAAGGGACTATCGACTAGTTGCTGGCTGTCGCCTAGGACAGTTCAGACAAGTAGGTAGGGCCAGTGGGGGGGTTCAGCTTAGGGTTCACTGTCTTGTTGTCCCCCCAAGGTTCACCAGCAGCTACTGGGGAATCGCTCCTCTAGAAATTTCCTTACACAACAGTTGTGTAGAAATTATACTGGGGCCCCAACATGATACCTGAGTTTTCAAGTGACCAAAGTCTATGACATATTAATGCTTAATTTATCTTTAGATTTTCTCCTGAATTCAGTATCAGTCATGGATTCTCTATAGACAAACATCTTTAAAAGGTGCCGTGCATTTGCTTAATCGCACTTGGTTGCAGTCTTGTCTCCAGAAGCACTAAAGCAAACAACCAATACCCCTATGCAACTGACAAGGACCTGCATGCCCTGGAGTCTTGAGGAATGCCCTACTGACAGTACACTTCTATAGTCTTGTACTGTGATGGAGGGCATTTCTCGCCACCCAGTGATGATGCTGCACTGTAATGCCGACCCCTCTGACAGTGGTATCAGTAGCCAGAACTAATGGCACCGATAACTCTGGAAGATACCTGCAAAACTGAAAGCATGCTGAATTCAGAGCACTGTCTTGCAATGGTATATAACATGCCCTATATCAGAGGGCATGAAAGGCCCTCTTTAAGTTAGGTGTTTTTCCTCCACTTTGATGAAAAAATATTTTCCTGTTTCTCTATGACGACTTGTACTTTCAAACCATTTTTGACTCATGGTTATGTACAACTGTTACATATGCTGGCCATGCATCCTGCGGCAACATACACAAGACTATGCATCATGTACGGGTCTGCAAAAAAATAATGGTCGACACATGGATGACATCTGTGTGCTACTGTGCTTTCCATTGACATATACACTTAAATGAATGAGTCCAGACAACAAAATGAACAGGAATATGGCCTGTCCTAAGTTTCGCTGCTTAGGTTCATGGACCCATAGAAATCACGGTCACATGCATGGGGCCATTGAAATTAATCAGTTACAGATACAGATAGCACACAGATTAAAAATACATATTGTAGGCATGGGACCAAAAATTTTTGAGAAGCATCATTCTGCAAAGTGTATGGACATTGTCAAATTATGCTTTTATTCCACAGCAAAGGTAAAACAAGTCAAAAATTAGTAATACAAAATATTAGAAATAAGGTAAAACAACTGGATTTCTAAAAAGCACAATTTGCACACTGCTCTTTATAGTACACATGCTTGATCGGTACAGATATCCAATCTTGGGGAGACAAGGTAACTACTCAGAATGCCTTCATCCTCCTATCCATCCTCAAGTCTGATCCAGCTTTACTTTTTATCTTGTATGCCTGTCTGCAGTATTATAAGAATAGGTTATTCTAAATGAGGGCATAACATGAGACATGTACCTGATCACCCCATTTCTCCCATGTTGATCCATTCCAAGGCAGGTGTGAAACAGTGGACCAATGTAAACACACCGCATGTGCCCACATGACTAATGCAGCACTGCTCCTATTCAAATAATAGTCCACATGGTGTGGTAATTCCCCCAAACCACCGCTATACAGTGGACGGGGCTGCTGCGCCACTACTATTACTTTAATAAATATGTCCATACACTTTATTAACAGATTTTGACTCCTTTCTATGGAATCCTGTGTAGAAGTCCACTTCCGTCCCTTCTGCATTCTTTATCTTGTTTTGCTCACTGGCTTCTCACTGGACTTGGGTGTAAGGGCTCTAATAAAGCAGGGAAACTGAGACTGATGGGGGGGGGGTCATTTTAAACACTTTCAGTGTTTATTATAAAACGGTGATATCCAGAGATATCAGTTAAGAACAAAATTTTATAATAGCCTACTGTAGATATACTGAAAGTGTTTAAAGTGACCCCTCCAGAATCGGTTTCCATCCTTTATTAGAGCCCATACACCTGTACGCCAGTGAGAAGCCAGTGAGAGAAACAAGGTAAATAATACAGAAGGGACAGAAGTAGATTTCAGTACAGGATTTAATGGAAAAAAATCCATTATTGTATACTTATTAAAGTCACAAATGATGCCAGAAAATCAAAATGTTTTGAAAGTTTAGTTATGCTTTAAATGGTTTGTAGTCTTTATTGGAGGGCAGTATTTATTTTACATGAAGTATTTGTGAAGTAACCATGCTACAAAGAATATTTATCCTCTATCCATAGGATATCATATCTATAGGATAGAGGATAAATAGTTGATCGGTGGGGTCTGACTGCTGACATACCCACTGATCCTGGGAATGGAGGTGTTTTACCCCAATTATGAATTTTGCCTGAGTGTATGTGCCTGCTCAATGGGAGTGCCAGAGATAGCGAGTACTCTGTCCAGCTCTCCCACTGAAGTGAATGAAAGCACAGATGAGTCCTGTCCAGCAAGAGGCAAACCAACATTCATCTGGCAGCTGCAGTCAGGCTGAATTCACAACAGGAAGAAAAACACCCCCATTCTCAGGATCAGTGGGGATCTCAGTGGCTATTTATACTCTATAACTTGCTTCTACACAAACATGTACAGATTTTGTGCTCCCTTAATGTTACTATGTTGTATTCTTGGGTTGTAACAGTCCTAAGGATGTGTGTGGAGAATGTATGTACATCAGTGGTCTTCAACCTATGGTAAGACTACAACTCAGGACATGCTGGGAGTTGTACCCCCCCCGCAGGGCCCCCGGGGCACCCTTCTCAATTTAAAGCACTATTGCACATATTACATCACTACATGTGATGCAGTAACATTCAGATTTTATTGCAGCAGTAATAGTAGTAGATATGACTACACAGAGAACCAATGGACATGTTACCCCCTCCTGTGGTCCTGCTGTTGGGCATCTCCGGGGGGCGCGCGCTGCACTTTTCTCATAAATCCAAGAAACTCCTTGATTTCATTTTCGAACGTCAGTATAACCGGGTTCCTGCTGTCTATATCACCGTAGAAGGTGGCCGGTAGCGGCTCCATGCTGTCTATCAGCTCCGGTAGACGAAGACCTAGTATACAGTAGCAGCTACTGCTTGGAGACCGTCTCCATAGAAACCACGCACAGTGCTACCTTCACAACAAACGCTGCGTGACAGCGTGTACAGTGCCTGACGTCACGCGTCCTAAAAGTGTGTTGATTATTGTAGTTTAGGCGAGGGAAGTGTAGATGTGTGGCTGACTGTGTGTGCAGTGTGGCGCTGGTCACCTGCACTGAGGTGGCTCTATTACTGACATCACTACTTTTACACATCATATTGTTTGCTTGCAGAAACATATATATCACATGAGGAGATATTTGTTACACCTTTGTATAAGGCTATTTTTGTATTTTTTGTCGTGAGTCTGTTATGATTCTTTCCCCACTAGATCATAACAGAGCCACTGATCGTATTTATAATGGTTCCATTTAGTATCTTTTGTTCATAGGGTCTTTTCACTTTGTGTCCCAGTGCACATGTTAAATTGATGCCTAAAGGGTAATTTCATACGGTCAATTTTCTTCATGCCATGCGAGCTCCAACACAGAAATCTTCCTGTTGTCAGCAGAGAAATTTCATACTTCCATTTATTTCCCTGGGAGGATAGGGCAAATCCACCCAAAGATAAGGCAGAATGCTTCTTTTTTCCACTAGCTGATTTTTAGAGCTAGCGGAAAAAGAAGCGCCTGTTTTTTTTTTTTTTGCAGTGGATTGTGCTGCAAAAATTCTACCTTGTGAACAAACTACAGTATACTTAATTTAAAAGTAATGCTTCTGTGTGGGATAAAGCAGCCTGCTGGACTCTTATACATGTATGGATAACAGAATCAAAAGTGGGTATTGTAATGGATAATAAAGGTGACACCCATGAAACTCGGTCTGTGTGTAAGCCAGATTTACCAGCCTGAAAATCATGCAGAGAAAGGGACTCCTAGCATCATAGATGACTATAATACATACAGTATTACTGTATGTACAGTGAATCAAGCTTACACACGGACAGATTTTTATGGATGAAACTTAGTAGTGTGAATCTAGATTTAAAGAGGACCTTTCACGCCCTCATGTATATGCTGTTTTACATACCGCTAGAAAGCCGACAGCACGCTGAATTCAGCACACTGCCGACCTTCCTGGTATGTGCCCCGGGGCTGGAGATATCGGGGGTCGTAGTTTCACGGTTCACCATCAGAAGGGCGTTCCTGACAGTCTAGTTGGGCTGTGAGAAATGCCGTCCCTGACAGTACTCGTCTATAGCACTGTACTGGGGAGGCGTTCCTCACAGCTCAGCGTCATCACTGGGCTGTAAGGAACGCCCCCTCTGACAGTATAGCACTATGGATGAGTACAGAGAGAGGGGGCGTTCCTTACAGCCCAGTGATGATGCTGAGCTGTGAGGAAGGCCCCTCCCCCCACCCCAGTACAATGCTGAATGGTGAAACTTACACCACCAATATCTCCTGCCCCGGGGCACATACCGGGAAAGCCGGCAGTGCGCTGAATTCAGTGCGCTGTCGGCTTTCTAGCGGTATGTAAAACAACATATACATGAGAACGTGAAAGGTCCTCTTTAAAGGGGTTGTCCGGGATAAATCCAAATTCCTACACTAATCTAAACATCCTCCCCCCACCTACTTTCTAAATTACATAATTCAGCAAAAATGCATAACTACCCATATCCCTTGGGTGGTCATGTGACCGCCCCAGAGACATTTTCTGATTATCCGGTGACGATCCGTTTCCCCACCATTCCCCCCACACCCACCCACCCAATAATTATCTGTCTTCCTTCCAAACTTCCTTCTGCGGGGAATGGCTCCTTATGTGATATCTGCCCGCGCGTGCGCAAAAGAACCGGGTCCAGCTTGGCGAGCAGACACCCCCTGCGCAAGGCCGGAGTCCGAAGGAGCCACCCACGTCTGCGCAGTAGAGATGCAGTGAAGGCTACCACGCAGTGCCGGGACTGCTGCGCAGGTACTTGGGTTCACTTATTAACCCATTAATAGCAGTAACAGATCATTTTTTTAAAAATATTTCACTTGTCCTTTTGGCCTAGGGATCCAGAGGAGAGTCTCTGTTCGGGTTCCTGGTCTTCATAACCTTTTCCTGCACAAGACCGTCAGCCAATGAATAGCTGAGCAGTAATACTGTGTTCAAATGAAGCATCAGTGCTCAGCATCTGATTGGCTGACACAATGGCACCAAACTGATACCTGATCCCAGCACAGATCAGCTGTTCTAGCAGCTTCCGGGTGCCAGATGCTGTTAGTGGATGGACAGTTTGTGCAGTGCTGCTTCTATACAAGGAATAAGAGCAGTGCTGCACTTCGCTATGCATTGGATGGGGCTGCTGTGCTGCTCCTATTACTTGAATACGTTCACTAGCAGGTTCTGGCAACCAGAGGCTGCCAGAATAGCTGATCTGTATGGGGTCCAGGTTCTAGACTTTGATAGATCAGGCATTGATGACCTATCCTGTGAAAATCAGTTTAGGGCTGGAAAACCATACTATTACCATAAATGCCAGGTATTTACAGTGGGTACGGAAAGTATTCAGACCCCTTTAAATTTTTCACTCTTTGTTTCATTGCAGCCATTTGCTAAAAGCAAAAAAGTTCATTTTATTTCTCATTAATGTACACTCAGCACCCCATCTTGACAGAAAACAAAACAGAAATGTAGATATTTTTGCAAATTTATTAAAAACGAAAAACTGAAATATGACATGGTCATAAGTATTCAGACCCTTTGCTCAGTATTGAGTAGAAGCACCCTTTTGAGCTAGTACAGCCATGAGTCTTCTTGGGAATGATGCAACAAGTTTTTCACATCTGGATTTGGGGGACCTCTGCCATTCTTTCTTGCAGATCCTCTCCAGTCAGGTTGGATGGTGAACGTTGGTGGACAGCCATTTTCAGGTCTCTCCAGAGATGCTCAATTGGGTTGAAGTCGGGACTCTGGCTGGGCCAGTCAAGAATGGTCACAGAGTTGTTCTGAAGCCACTCCTTTGTTATTTTAGCTGTGTGCTTAGGGTCATTGTCTTGTTGGAAGGTGAACCTTCGGCCTAGTCTGAGGTCCAGAGCACTCTGGAAGAGGTTTTCTTCCAGGATATCTCTGTACTTGGCCGCATTCATCTTTCTTTCAATTGCAACCAGTCGTCCTGTCCCTGCAGCTGATAAACACCCCCATAGCATGATGCTATCACCATCACGTTTAACTGTTGGGATTGTATTGGGCAGGTGATGAGAAGTGCCTGGTTTTCTCCACACATACCGCTTAGAATTAACGCCAAAAACTTCAATCTTCGTCTCATCAGACCAGAGAATCTTATTTCTCATAGTCTGGGAGTCCTTCATGTGTTTTTTGGCAAACTCTATGCGCCTTTCATATGTCTTGCACTGAGGAGAGGATTCCTTCGGGCCACTCTGCCATAAAGCCCCGACTAGTGGAGGGCTGCAGTGATAGTTGACTTTGTGGAACTTTCTCCCATCTCTCTACAGCATCTCTGGAGCTCAGCCACAGTGATCTTTGGGTTCTTCTTTACCTCTCTCACCAAGGCTCTTCTCCCACGATTGCTCAGTTTGGCTGGACGGCCAGGTCTAGGAAGAGTTCTGGTCGTCCCAAACTTCTTCCATTTAAGGATTATGGAGGCCACTGTGCTCTTAGGAGCCTTGAGCGCTGCAGAAATTCTTTTGTAACCTTGGCCAGATCTGTGCCTTGCCACAATTCTGTCTCTGAGCTCCTTGGGTATTTCCTTTGACGTCATGATTCTCATTTGCTTTGACATGCACTGTGAGCTGTGAGGTCTTATATAGACAGGTGTGTGCCTTTCTTAATCAAGTGCAATCAGTTTAATTAAACACAGCTGGACTCCAATGAAGGAGTAGAACCATCTCAAGGAGGATCAGAAGGAAATGGACAGCATGAGAGTTAAATATGAGTGTCACAGCAAAGGGGTTAAATACTTATGACCATGTGATATTTCAGTTTTTCTTTTTTAATAAATTTGCAAAAATATCTACATTTCTGTTTTTTTCTATCAAGATGGTGTGCTGAGTGTACATTAATGAGAAATAAAATAAACTTTTTTTGCTTTTAGCAAATGGCTGCAATGAAAGAAAGAGTGAAAAATTTAAAGGGGTCTGAATACTTTCCGTACCCACTGTAAATATGGCAGGAGCTCAGGAGATGCGTGGCTCCATAGCCGCAGGGTCTCCAGAACGAGATTTGGGGGCAGCGATCCATAACCATGACAGCTGGGAGCCAGTTGAAGGCTCCCAGTTTTGTTTGGTATAGACTTCTATTACAGGCTGCTCTAGGCATGATTCCACCCCATTCTGAATTTTTTTCCAGCTTTCTAGTACATCGTATGAAATATTAAATTGTACCACTACAAAATAAATTTTTTCCCACAAAAATTAAGCACTTATATGGCTCTTTGAACGGAAAAATAAAAAAGTTATGGCATTTGGAGAGCGGAGAGTATAAAACAAAACTCAAAAAATGGCTGCGATGGGAAGAAGGTTAATGGGAAAATATTTATTCTTCCTGACAATTTTTTTTTTTTTTATCGAAGGTCTCAAAGCTGTGCCAACGAAACACCAGTGCATGGAAAAAAGTGATGGGTGCCACTGAAAAAACGTGCAAAGGATGCGGTCTATCGCAAAACCCATCTCAAAAGAGAATGGGTCTCCCGAAACTGTCCCCAAACTCAGAGCCAAAAGGCCCAAGAGTAAGGGGAGCTGAACTAACCCAACTGCCAAAATAGGAGGGTCAGATCTTGCTTGGTTTTCTCCCGGGCTGCCACCACCAAGAGTACTACCAAGCCAGCCACTTGCACCAGTCTCCTCAAGTGCTGCCACCCCAAGAGTACTACTGAGCCTGCAACTGTTGTCTATCTCCACAAAAGCAGAGACAGACACTGGAGAGCAAGGAAGGAGGGAACCCGAAGGTCACACACTCCAACCCCTAGACTACGGGTAGGACCCAAAAGGGTTTCCGCACCCCTTCATCCACACAAAGTGACAAACGATGACAAATAAAAATAATGAATAAATATGTGAATAGAGTGCCAGTGTACTGGCCCGGTCTATCCGCCGGATCTATAAAAATTACCCATGCATGGATAAACCAAGCAATAGGGTAGGTGCAATCAAAAGTGTTTCAAGTGTGTGTGCAATGTGCCAGTCTCACTGGGTTTCCCATGCCCAGTGAGTTCAGGCACCTCCGGAGCCACCAACCCCAGAGGCACTTGCACATTGAGTCCTTCAAAAGCATTCCCAGCCTAATGGCCTCGATCCCAGGGCATCCCTGGGACACTATGACAATGACCCCATTGTAAGTCAATGAAGGCAATTTACAGGTGCATGTCAATAAATTAGAATATCTTTGAAATGTTTATTTCAGTAATTAAATTAAAAAAGTAACCTCCTATATTTTCTAGATTCTTTACACACAGAGTGTTCTATTTTAAATGTTTTATTTCTGTAAATGTTGATTATGGATTACAGCTAATGAAAAGCCAAATCTAAGAAAATTAGAATATTGTAAAAAAGTTCAGTATTGTAAATTCAGTGTGTCACCTGCCAAGGTTTCCTAAGCCTTTAAATAGTCCCTCAATCTGGTTCAGTAGGACACACAATCATGGAAGACGCTGATTATGAATTGTATTACTGAATTACTGAAATGAATGAACTTTTCAAAAATATTCTAATTTATTGAGATGCACCTGTAATATGACTGACATTTCCTACGCCACTCTTAATAAAGACAGTGACTGATGCAAAGTGCACCTGAATTATCAAGAGGCTCTGGTTTTAGGGGCGTTATTTCTGCCTGGGCTTTGCTCTCGGCTCCAGAAAACCATGCCTAATTGGTGACAAAGTGGAAGACGTTACACAAGCAATAGGGGAGTGGAGCTGGGTAGCAGTTAGCGCCAGTTATCTTGCGCGTGAAGCCTCAGAAGGAGCAGACTGAAAAGGACTGGAAAATATGAAGACATTTTCCTTCTGTCAAATCCACTCCTGACTTTGGCTCAAAAAAACGCCGCAAAATCTGCAACTAAAAAACGCTGCGTTTTCGCAACATGGGGCCTTAGCCTAAAAATGTATGCTGCATGCAGATTTTGTATTGGATTTCTGGTTAATTTCACCCCTCTCATTGAAATAGATAAAATTTGCACCACATGCTATTTGCTGCACAAACAAATTTGCATTGTGCATATGAGATTAAGAAAATCTCATTGATTTAAATCCTATTCTATTACTCTGAGGATTTTATGAATGCAAATTTGCATGAAAAATCTGTGCACAAAACGCACCATGTGCATGTACCTGTAGAGTGCCAATCAATGCAAAATATCCTGCAATATAGAAATGGCTGCGGCAGTCACCTGGCAGAAAGGGAACGTCCCTGTTCACATCAGCTGGGAGGCCTGCAAACAGAAGAAGCCACTGCTGGAAAAGGAGGACCAACAGAGCAAGTCATTTTTTTATGCTATTGGCCCATTATGAAATCTTAAAAAAATAAGTCAATCAACCCATTTAAAGCCCCTTAAAGCAAAAGAGTTAAAATACATTAGTTTTTTTTTTTTGGTTTTTTTTTTAATGGAAAAGATAAATATTAAAAATAGCTTCAGTATAAAAAAATAAACATATTAGGTAATGCCATATTCCTAATAATATACAGTGTAACAAATACATGATGGATTTAGAGCCTCCATAGTACTGGCATTCTTCCCTACTCCCCCTATGTCCTGATTTCTGTCTCAGATTACAGAAGAAGAAGCTCAGTCTTCCAGTGAGGCCCGTTTCACATCTGCGTTCGGGTTTTCTGTTCGGGGAGTCCGCTTGGGGACCCCCCGAACGGAAACCTATATGCATAAAAAACGGTTTACCGGGGAAACCTGCGGCCCCCATAGACTATAATGCGGTCCATGTGGTTTCCGCATGAAACATGTGGAGAGGATAGTGCTGCTTTCCCAGGTAAACCGCTCTTTTATGTGTATAGGTTTCCATTCGAGGGGTCCCCAAGCGGACTCCCCGAATGGAAACCCAAACGCAGATGTGAACCGGGCCTAACAGACATCCTCCGTACTATTATGAAATATGTCTGCGCTTAAAGGGGTTGTCCAGGATAAATAGATATTTCTAATCTAAGCTAAACACTTCCCTTCCCCGCCTACTTTCTAAATTACTTACTGTACCAAAAATCTATATTTACCTAGATCGCCAGGCACATTTTCCGATTTTTCCAGTGACGTTCCATTTCTAGAAGGGAGGAAATGGAAATATCACCTGTACTAAATGATTAGTTTGCCCGGAAAACCCCTTTAAAATATGGCATTGCGTCTCCACTGTGTAAAACAGCAGAGCAAGCACCAAAACTGTTGGGTCTGTGCTGATTTAGGCATTTGAGCCCCATGCTTATGCCTATGACCAGAGCCTTCTCTGATTGCAGGCATTTAGTGCATCTGAGGCCCCCAATCTCCCCTCCTTGCCCCCTTTCCCCCAATTCCAACCCTTATCCCTTCCCATACACTTAGATGCCAGTACACTGGCATTGGAGTCGTCCAGTGTCTATGGCAGCCAAGAGCCTTGTCAAAGCGCCTAGGAAACCCGAACGCAGGTGTGAACCTAGAGTCTGTGGATTGGGCTTCTGTTTTTCAGGTCCCCAAGCGGACCCGAAGAACGGAAACCCGAACGCTAGGTAATACCAAATCTAGCCCTCCTTGGAAAAAGTTTGGGCACCCCTGCTGTAGATCTCTAGGGCAAATTCTAAAGGAATCTGCCAGTGCAAGCAATAGCAAGATGCATACAGCAGGGGGCGCCAGAACGCTACAATCTGCGCCTACTCCGCCTCACTCACTGTGTTGCCAGGCCGGGGGCGGAGCTGATGTTGCTGCGTTCAAAAAAAAAAAAAGCGAGATCAAGCAGGATCCTGTCCGGGTAGGGTAATCCGCCGGATACGTCAGTCTTGTCGGCCAGGGAACCGGAGGGGCGTCTGTCACGGCTCTTCTGTCCGTCCACATAGCAGGACTACCCCTGGAGGAAGGTGTTTACCCCATACCTGTGTGAGAAGTGCCCCAGGGCTCGGGAGCCATGTTGTGTGCGGAGCCCGGCGATGTCCTGGGGTCATGACTTCACTACGACTGCACCCATAGCGGACACTGAGGAGAGGCGGGAGGAAGCTGCAGCTCGGGGCTGGGGTCTCACAGGCAGGAAGACCACCACACAAATCGTCTGTATCCGGCCTTCAGTGGACGGCACATCCCCGTGTGAGAGCGGCCACGGCTACCCTGTGAGTAGTGCCCTGTGTAGTGTATGTGTGTCCCCCGGCCTGCCGGGGAGGCTGTGTGTGTATGGACATGTATGGCTGCTCCTGCTGCATTGTATAGAGAGCGGGCTGTGCTGTGGATACCGGGCACATATATATATACACATATACATATACACATATATATGTATAGGTGTCACATCACTTGTTTGCAGGTCAGGTAAGTTTTCCACTGATGTGTTGACATACTGGCACATTGTGATGCCACAGCACATACCTACCACTTCTGGATAACATTATAAATCCACTTGGTCCTGGTTGTTTTGGTGCCTGCGCTGCACAGATTGGCACTACAAATGCTTCATTGTGGCTCTCCTCATATCTGTAGTATGATTCCTATGGGGTCCCTATACATTATATACAGAAGCTGTCATTCACAAGCCATGATCGGGAATGGTTTTTATACAAATCTTGTAATAGATGGGTCAGAAAGCAGAATATTTCAGTTATCGCTACAATCCGGTGTTCCTAGACAGCCTCTAGTGAAGACACTATGGATCAGAATTGCCTTAGATATGGAAGGAGTTTCCCCACAATAATAAGTTATACTATATATCTAGGAGCCTGATCCTCTAGGACACCCACCAATCCCTAGAGAATAACACAGTGGTTTTTTTTATTTAATATTTGCATCACTATCCCAAATCTGGTTCTGTCTAGAGAACCTCAAAATGACCCATTTATGGAATACTGTGCTATGTAGAAAAAGAAATCAGAATGGATCAGGATTCTGTGCTATTGCTGTGGAATCCTCATTGAGGGTCCCAGAAACCCTAGACGATTGGTAAGTGAGGGCAAATCCTAGTGGGGACGCAGTTTCTGAATAAAACCTGCAGGATCCTTGTAAGGAAGTCATTGCCCCCATCACCAGAATAGACAAACCATGTTTGCCTGCTTTCCCCTGCTAACTGAATCCAGGCTGTTTATAAAGAGCATTCTGGACAGTAATATATATGGGCTGTTCTTCACCTTCTGGTTACTAGGCATAGATTTCCAGGAGGTTGGGGTTTTCAATGTTAGTAATAAATGCAGAATTGGAACTAGTGACTCAGTATTGTGTGCCCATTCCACACCACAGGTTCATTCATATGGTATAAATGCTAATAAAAACAGTCATTAAAATGTCCCATTAGATCACCCTGAATAAATAAGCATTCAGCTGAAAATGAAGAGCTTGTATTCTTCTGTGCTGAAGATTCTATGTGACAGATCATGTATGTACGTTATATGACATGGGTTTTGTATGCATTTGTCAGGTTTATTGCATTGCTCCTGGCTAGGAGGTTACAACCTAGAAGGTATGTGACTAGCAGCTGATTTATCTAAGCCCATCACCCTGTGCTAGGGTAAACCCTGGAGGAAAACACCAGTGACTCCTCTTCTAGATGGTAGGGAAACCTCAGCAGCACAGCAGGCATTATTCATGCACACCAGCAACTGCTGGAGGGATGAAACCTTCTGCAGGGGGATGGGAATGTGCTTGAAAAAAAACAATGTAAGGAACTGGTGCTAGATGGGAACAATGGTGATGAACCGTTCTCTTCCATGTGATGTAATACAGCTTGTATTAATAGTGTTACTATGTGCCAGGCAATGGTGATAGGATTAGAGGAGCGCTGCACATTCCTACAATCAGCGTCTTCATAGAATACTGATTTCCAGCCTGATAATACAGGGGAACCCCTGAAAATTGTTTTCACTCCTGGGAACCCCTGATGACGTCTCTGCTTCAGTGAAGCTTGATATAGGATCAGGTAAAGCTTTCTGTAATTTTTGTTCAGTGCTAGAATTTGTCTTGGATATATGTACAGCTTTACAAGGCATCTTTGAGCACCTATCATCAGTTTGCCATCCTTACTGTAAAAGTGGCAGGTTTTGTTGCTGCTGGATTCGTTGGAGCCCTCATCGGAGTTCTGTCAAATAGTCAAGTCTAATGTTAAAGTGGTTGTTTCAGGTGGTAAAAAAGGGTGCGAATGGATTTAAAAAAAAAAAAAAAGTCATACTTGTTGCTCCTGTTGTAATGCCGCCTGATCCCTGCTGTCTCTACTTCCTGGTCCATCATGACAAACAGGAGATGACTGCTGAGCAGCCACTCACTAAGCTGAGGAGTCATCCGTGGATAGGTGATAAGCTGCAAGTCTGATACAACCCCTTGGTAATGATCAGTTTTAGATGTAGAAAATCACTGTGATCATTGCAGGTATTATTTATGTGTCTTGCTGCCTGTGTAGTATCATGAGTGATGGCTGCTAAATGAAATAATGTTTATAGGATTGTCATAAGTGATCATTTTCATGCCAGACCTGCCAACTATTATGTGAGCACCTTTTCAACACAGCATATGGCTTCAGTGTAGGTTAAAAGCTATTGAGGGAACGTTATTGCTCCTCCTGTATTGAAACTGGTGAGCCTGTTTCTGTCTGAAGCGTTTCCATACTGTCCTCCACAAGAGAAATTGCTGCCCCCAGGGTATTGTTTACCTCGCTTAGGACCGACCCCCGTCATGCTAGGCTTGTATGATTTATTTTTGCTACAACTAATGATCCTTTTCGTTACCACTCTGTGTGACTTGCCCTGCTAATAATGTGTGTCTAGAGTCTACTAAGCAGTATTGTCTCCTTCACATGCCTGCAGATATTCTTGAGAACTGGTGGATTTATTAAAAATGTGTGCTGTTTCCTTGTGAATACATTATATATTCCCTAAACTAAGGATAAGATTCAATGTCTTAAGTTAACGCTCCACGTACACCATTGTGTGCGTTGTCGGTGTGCTATCTGTGCTTTTCATGGCTAACATAATGACCCATTATGGCCCGTACACATGCCTATGTATTATCACAGGTCGTGTATGGGACCTTGAGCCATGAGAAAAACTCAGGTCCTATACCTGTCAGTTTTGAGGCCTGGGTTCACTGAATGAAATGTATGGGTCCGTGGAGATAAGGGTAGCACACTGATATCATCCATATGCCGTTTTACCACAGGGACTGCACGTATTCACATTTGTGTGCATGTAGCCTTAAGGGGATTTCAGGGAGATAAAAATAATAAGGCTAAATATAGAGACACTAATGTACCAAAACATTACTAGCCTTTCTCCCAATTCCCCTGCCACCCCGGCCCCAAAGCTACTTGGCTCTATGTTTCTGATCACTTCCCGGTGTCTTCTGACACGTGACTGAGCGGGCATCTCCAAGATATGGGTTAATAGGGATAAAAAGGTAAATAACCAAGAGTATACAAAGTGTAAGGGAAAGAAAGGGATGGGCAGCACATGGGGTGTGTGTGTGTGTGTGTGTGTATATATATATATATGGGCAGTGGGTGGTCCCTGCCAAGGGGAAAAGAACGCAACACTGGACCACAACAACACATTAGATTTGTAGATCATTTGACAGACTGGGATATATTAGACCTATTAACCCAGGGAGACTATACCCTGTCAAAATGTTGGCGGGTGTCCGAAATAGTTGGGTTGATGTTTTCATAGAGCGTGATTGTATGTACACGGCTAATGACGAGTTCTTGTAATTTTTAAGATAGAAAGCAAGAAATGGCTTTCATAAAATTGTGGGACATTTGGGGAGAAAATGGTGCCAAACTTGTACAAACAGATTTTGACAGATGGTAAAATAGATTAGAAACTGATATTGTAAATGCTCATTTTATGGACAAGAGAAATCCTATAAAATGTGTCTGCTGCTCTTCAACCACACTTACTGTGTAACGCAGGCTGCTCTGAATTCCTCACATCACTGCCATGTTGTTACCAGATTCGGCTCTTAATATGCAAGTGTAAATCTGGAGTTCTTATAAGACGGCCTGTGTACATCACTATAAACCTCTTTTTCTACTGCAATACCCAGTAGCTGGAAGCTGAGTGTATAGTGCATGTGCTGCTTAGTATCAGAGGTTGTGTCTTATGGTTCTTCTAATTCCCTATGCTTCCTCATGTGCCTATATACATGCTGCAGTTAAATATATGACAGTATATGGGAGCAGCAGCCGCTAGACTTAGACCAGCAGGGAGGCAACGTCATTTGAGTTCAGCGCTGCCCATGTACATGCTAACATGTCAGGATTGTAGATTTCACAACCTGATCTTCTGTTTCTTAGTACTGTAATTGTACAATTTCATAGCTGGATCTTTACTGTATAGTTATGGGTTGCTCTTGTTCTATCACAGCGGCTGCCTTCATGTGTGTGCTACACCTTGTCGCCTGTTAGCAGTCATCCATATGTTCAGTGGACTGTGTGTTTTGCTGAACAGTATTGGGTTTGGATAAAATCCAGTCATTAACTCCCTGATTCCTTCATATCTTTAGGATTGTGGTGCCTAAGCCTCAGTTGCTATGGTTTCCATATTCATTATATTGGCGAGAAGCTAAAATGTAGTTTGCTATGTGTAGGTGTTAATAAAGTGACTCCCCCATCCTCTTAGCGGTGGGAATGCTGGATAAAGCTTTTATTATTTACCTAATCTCAAAAGCAGACACTGGAACATAAGGGGCAATTGATTCCTTTGTTGCCTGTCAGGAAGTGTGTGTGTTTTTTGTTTTGTTTTTTGTCTCCTACAGCATAATTGGACCTTGTGGTTGTATAGTTGACTGTAGGATCTTTTACCAACTCCAGTTCACAGCTTCGCTGATTCTGGCACAGTTGGAATTTTTTCTCTAGCTCCCACCGTTCCTGAGCAATAAGTGCTGGTAGATTAGGTGTCTGATATGCTATTTAGGCTCTGTACTGTCAGGAGGGCAGTGTCAGGCAGGAGCAGACAAGGGGGTGTGATTCAGTTTCGACATGTCTGCCACATTTACTGGCCTGTACATTGTTAGCAGACAGACTCTTAGCATTATAGTAGTTATCTATGATCTTAGGAGTCCTTGCTTCTCCACTACATACTATCCCATATTGTAATGACTACGGGACAGAATGTAGCAGGGAGGCAGGTACTCAAGTGGGGCGCTCTGACAACCCAGCGTCTTGACATGGGCACGCAACTGGGGCGTGTGACATAATCTGGGTCTGGAAAAGGCCAAAATAAGACCCTAGGAGACTACTGGACGCCCAGGAGAGGTTTTTTTTTTTTTTTTTTTTTTTTTCCCTCCAGTCCTCTGCTTATTTTCACCTTATGGAGTGAGGACTCTCCTGGGTATAATAGCATTTTCAGTAGGGAACCAAGGGGGAAAACAAATGAATATTTGTCCCCACGATTCATGGCCCTGCTCATATTTGTATCCTTTTTTTCTATAAAAAAAAAACCATATCCGTTATACAGATCTGCTGATCGGGCAGCAATGTGATGTAACAGCCTCTAACATTGACTCTATGTAAACAGATGATCGTCGGCTTTCATTCGTTTTTCGCGTCAGTTTTTTTTTTTTTTTGTATCCTCTAAATTGATCATCAAAATGTGATGTGAACGGATACAATTGTTTTTGTTTTTCTTTAATGTTCTTTTTGTTCCAGTTCCTTTATGGTTGTCAAGATCTTTTCTTGCTTTCTATGAATAAATACTTTTATGCTTACTCCCAGCAGGAAAAAAATCCTTCCTGGTCATGTGTATATAATCTGACGCTAGGTTCACACTAGCGCCAGGCTCTCTGTCAATTTCTTGTGGTTTCCGTCCCACGCCACTTTTTCTATATCATATAACTGGTGCACTGTGTTGTATAGAAGATATATAATAAATATTGGTGACTAGAGCTACTGTTTAGACTGTGTGAGTGTGGACTGCTAGGTAGAAGGAAGGATTTACACTGGTATGCCTCATTGTTATGATATTACAGGTGAGGCTGGGTTTTGATACTTGGTCTCATGACCGGCTGTATAATTGAATGAAGGCTATGCATTAGCTTGTAGTCATGGATGTGGCAGTAGTCTGTAGTCATTCGCCCCACACTGAGTGTTTGACGTATGCCTATACAGATGCTTTACCTTTTATATTATAATTTATCCAGATCTATGATTTGTTAGAACTATCGGAATTAAAAAGTAAAATGTTTAGACACTGGCAGATATGGCATGAGATGGCAGCAGCTGGATGGAGTCATCCAGTTTATATAGGAGGGCTTCTATATAGAGCTGTCAATATTGAGAAGATTTTTTTTCTTCATAGATGTTCTGAACTTTAAAGGTTATGTCATGGTGACGATTCCTGGGCCTGGGTCCATCCGTTCTGCTGGTGTACTAATAGTGGCCTGTACTGAAGTATATATGTCTCACAGAAATGTCAGGATGCTTGTAAACCTGCAGATCTGTAAACTGTTGCTATGCAACCCTCTTCCCATAGCTATTTTCGCAATGCTTCCATTACATAATCCATTTCACTGCTTCTCTCCCCTACAGGACACTAGTAAACATCTTTATGCCCAGACTCCTATTGATGAAGTGTCTCACCACATAAGTGTGTGAACTGTCCTAACCTAAATTTTTAGACGTCGCCTGTTATGCCATTTTCTTACTCTCTGTTCTTTTTCCTTCTGAAGTTCTTAAGGCATTTCTCTGTTACATGTTAAAAATGGGATAGCAGACACCCTTCAGAAAACGTGGCAGTTCTCTAACATGGTGGGACCCACCGAATAATGACCAAGCTGATTTGCTTAACCCATTAATAATTAAAGCTCTTTAAATTTATTTGAGAAAAGTATGGTGTGGATTCTGGTCCGTCATATTTGATTTTTTTTTTTTTTTTTTTTTTCCCCTCTGATGATCTTCCAGAATTGTCCATCAGTGGCATCAAATAAAGTTACAGGTGCCAATATTTGTGGCAGTACATGCAATGTTCTACATGAGGAGCACATGCTTGGTTTAGTCATTTGTATACATACCCTCAATAGAGGGAATTCATCAGTCCCTCTACCCCAGTTTTCTGGCATGGAGGGATGATATTGTGGCTGACATTTGGTGCAAGGCCCTTTCTTGTACCCAGTGTGCGCCACAAGCCCTGATCTGTGCATCGCTTGCCATATTGTGTGAATGTGGGACGGGAATCGGGACGGGGTGCCTCCATCCACCATGTTCATTATACCTCACACCAGTTTTCTGGCGCATGGCCATCTGACTAATTTATAAAGATGATACATCAGACTTAATAAATCTTCCCCGATATTCAGTTACAGTTGTTTTAATGGTGAAAAGTTCATAGGCATCTGGCCGAAATTGTGATTATTGGAAATGCTTAAAAACTTTAGTTGTTGGAGTGCATTCACACAATGCAATTAAAGCTGCATAAAAACTGCATGTAAAACACCTGTAAAATTAAGAAGCTGCATCAAGATTGCATGTAGTTTCTCCAATTCAGGTTTAACTGTACTCTTAGGTTGCCAGCGCATGATCCGATTCTATATGAGGTTTTTGCTGCAGTTTCGAGGCTAAAACCTGGAGTGGAAGGAAAAAAAAAATGAGGAAGAGTAGCACCTTTCCTTAATATTTTCTCTTTACAGTCCACACCTGTCTTTGTCTTCAAAACTGCCTAAGGCTAGGTTCACACATGCATTCGGGTTTCCTTTCTTCGCGCCCGCTTGGGGACCCGAAGAAAGGAAACCGAATCTGCTTAAAAAATAGTTACCTGCGGAAATCCGTGGACCCCATAGACTATATAAGGGTCTGTCCCATTATAGTTATCAGTATTTTAAGCCCTCAAAACCCCTTTTAAGTGAAAGTGCTGACTGCAGCTGTGCTGTAGCCAGAACAGTTTGCCACCACCTTCAGGTTGCCTTTACATGATCAGTTTCTGCACCAGATTTTCTGATACAGATTTTAACTTTTATATGTCATTTCTGCAGGAAATGACAGTTAAAATCTTAGCACATCTCTATATAGCAAACCCACACAATAGAAACTAAGCATGGTTACCTGTACTGTACTGTTTACATGCTTGGTTTGTGAGCAGTTTATCTTCCCCATGGTGGTTACATTTAGCAGACACAGCTAATCCAGAGCTTTGTGTAGATAAACCCTTTTTACTGTGGCCTCTGTTTATTCTTTTACACACAGTATATACTTTTTGTGTCTTTTCTAAATTGATTTTGGAATTAATAATTTAGGGTGGTGGCACTGTTTATCACAGCGTCACGAATCCTTCCTAGTTAGGCATAGCCCCTGAAAAGCGCTGTGCCTTATCTATGTTGGAGTAGTTTTACGCTACGGTTGTAGGAGCGAAGCATTTTACATTTATTTTTTATTATTATTAAAGCAGGTGGAAGTGTTTTAAGCACACTGCACCCAATGATGACTCCTTCATTTATTTATCCAAGTCCAGGCTGCAAATTGGACAGGAATTCGACCAATGCAAAACTCAGCTAGCACACTGACAATGCACACAGTTGTGTGCATGAAGCCTTAGTCTGTAAGTCAAAAACTTGATAGGCCCGGTATACCGTTAGTGTTGTAGCAATATATATTTGAGTATCTATGAGCGTCTGCAATCTTCAGTGCACATTCTATAATATCCTTACTGTTTGACAAGCTCTGGATTTCCTTTCCAATGGATTTGACTCATCATTGGTGTTCAGCCTATAAATCAAAATTTCCAAGTATGCATAACTGGTATGTCGAGAATGCAAGACTGTGACTTGTTTGGACAAGCAGGTATCATTAGGTGAAGGCACAGTTCATTCTGCCTATGTTTACATTACCTGTTTGCTTGGGGGAATAACTAAAGTCATTTACGTTACATTCTACTGCCAAAACTAGATTGCCATCAGCCAAAAGTTCAACTATCTTTCCCAGGTTTCCATAAGCATGCACTGTCGACTTGGCTGAGCAGTGCTTTTGTGATAAACTGGAAGAAAGACACTGCTAGACACTTTTAGTGACTTGCCTATCTGAGAACTAAAGCTTTCAGTTACCCAATCCTTACTTCCTTCGAAAACTTCCACTGGGGGAGAGACGGTAGACCCCCAAACACATTAGGTCATTCCTCCAGGAAACTGTTATCTGTCAAAATATGGTGCTATTTTTTTTTTGGGGGGGGGCGGGAAACAGATCTTTATCCTAGACATTTCCCTTTTAAAAGAATTTCTAGTCCTGTCCCTAGGATCTAGTCTGCTTGATGAAGATCAGACCTCTGTGACTGTCACTCAGGTCTTTGACACTTGCCTGAGTCATACTAGTTGTCTTTTTTTTTTATTAACAAAATGACTGCTGACTATAATATGGCTGCACTTCCTGTTGTGGGAAGCTGTGTCTCTCCATATATATTTTTCTGACCCGTGAAATAGGATTTGCCAGCTGCTTTTACACAGCAGCTCTTGGCTGTGGCTCATACAGAGAAGTCCCAAGCGTTGTATGGGCTGGGGTTGTCTTTGTGAGGTACCCTTTGTAAATGTCATTGGATTAATATGTAATAAGCTAAAGATTATATTGGCTTATGTTTATTAAACACTTCTATACGGTGTTACAGCTTTCTGTAAGGTTATGTTTACATCTGTGTTGGAGGCGTTGTTAGGAACCTATGTCGCAATGCAGACTATGTCAAAAATGGCAGATAAAATAGCACAGCGCTAGAAATTACTAGCACAGATGTGAACTGAGCCTTAAGTCTCACCAAGTTGGAACAACAATTTCACATATGGAGTTTAAAATAGAGATTATTGCAAATGAAATAACTTTTAAATGGATTACACACCAAGTGTGCAGACAATGGTGTGTTCTCGTAGAGAGCCACTAAACCAGATATACAGGTTAGAGAAAACCCAGTGACTTGACAGAGAATGTCCATCTTTGTTATACAATGCTCATTATTAATCCAAACCTTCCACATTTTACATATAAGAACCCAAATATGTGGGTTTTGCAAATATTGGAAGAATCTGCTGGACATATCTTTTTTTTGTCCTCCTATTATGAATTGTCATTTCTATGAATTGTTCTGTTTTCTGCGATTATTCATCACTGTCCCCGCATTGAACGGTCTGTGAAATGTGCTGCATAGAAGAAGTCCGAGTGGACACAATTGAACATTGTGCGGAATTCTCTGTGGATTTCATTTTCACACTGCTACTTTTATTTTGCCTTGGCTGTCTCTATCCTGCCTTCTAGGGTTTCCTCTGGTTTTGTACAGCGAGCAAGCAGTGGTCCAGATTTCCATCTCCTGCAGGAACAGTTTTAACAAGGTATCTTTATCATGAGATGTCAGATTGCTGCCAGGCCTCAGCATAGATGTTTACACTTCTTGCCTGGGTTTCTGTCTGGCTGGTAAGAGCCTTACCAGTACGAATATTTGGGCCAACATTTGTAACGCAACGTGAAGTACAGCACCTTAATTCTTCCTGGAAACAAGGCTCTACTCTGTGCAGCCACATAGAGGGATGTTCTGTGTATTCCTCTCTCACTGCTCTTGCTCAATGCAATGAATTACGCAGCAAAAGCACGCTTACTGCAATACAATAATATTTTATTCTCTTTTACATGGTTATAATAGCGAAAATAACATTTTATTAGCTGAAATGATGGTAATTACAGTATCATTAATCCCATCATCTTTACGTATCCTTCTGCATGGAAGGTTATATATAAAGGATTTCATCAAGGCAGACCCTTTATCGGTAGAGCAATACAAGGCGCGCTGTATTCTTCTGGATTTTCCCCTATCTTTATTATTTTAGTTATAGCATTCTTTTCTGTTGTTTGTTGGTTTACAAGTGAATACCATAAACAGGTACTATAGCACTTTCTCACCACCCTAAAGATGTAGAATGGCACCTTTCATATATTGAATGCTCTCTGCTGATGCCAATATCTCTGTGTACTTTTTGTGTTGTTACCGCCCACTTGGCTAGTATATCCTAATTTGCATCAACACTAAAAGGACTTAGATCTTTGGAATAGTTGAATGGATTTGGATAAGCAAAATACCAAAATGCTCAGGATGACTTTACCTTTCAGATGATGTATGTCACTGGGCTTTTCAGACCTGGTGATATGTCCTCTTTAATATATATAGTTTTCCCACAATCCCAATTTATCATTAATTCACAGAATAGGTGATAAGTGTCCGATCAGTGGAAATCCTGCAGATGACAAGAAAGGGGGTCCTCTATTTCAGTAGAGGGAAGTTTGTGCGTACTCACCGCCTGCTCTATTATATCTGTATTAGACTGCATGAGATGGCCAGGTACAGCACTTGGGTAGAGACATATACAAGTGCCACTAACACTGGGGACAAGGAATGGCCTTTCTCACCATTGTGGCAGTCCCAGTAGTGAGACTCATATACACAGTGTGGCTAGGTGATGGCTTGTGATTGTAGTTCATCTGTTTAACTGTACGTACTTATTTATTTACTTTGCTTGCTTATAGAGAACCAATATATTCTGCAGTGCTTTACAGGTTACCACTCACTGTCCCTAGTAGGGCTAACCATTTACTCTGCCTAGTCTCATTTCTGCCATATAAAGTTTGAGATTGGGGGGACAATACCATCATAGTTGTTACAGCCAGGGTTACTTGTTTATCCATCTATTTTTTTCCCTTCCTCTCCAGTGATGTAATTGTTTCGGTTTTTAAAGGGTGTCTGCAATCTGTGAAACTGACCTTTCTCCCTCTGAGTCATATTGACCTGCACATAGTTTTATCTGTGAACATTGAGCAGTGTGCATAAGAGGGAGCATATAGGGGCAGGGTGCAAGACGGTGGAATGACCTTGTCAATTTCATAAGTATATTGTGACTATCATTTTGTAAATGTGCTCACAAGCACTATTATAATATTGAGTTCTGAGATAGTAATAGTCAGATGAGTAGCTGTGATGGTGGGGATACAAGATGGCATGAGTTGGTGTGCCTTTCTATCCGGTGATAGTGAGCTGAGTCAGATTTCCAGGTGTGCTAGACCAGAAGAGACTTGTATATTGGGTGATGACTATTAATTGACTGTCTTATTCTAAGCTAAAGCCAGCATTGGTTGCCTATGCTCCTAAAGGAATATCAGGGAATCGTAACTTTCACTGAGTTAACCAGTGCAGTCTTCTATTGCTATATAAAGCTTATATATAATATATATACTTTTGTACATTTTATTCATCAGGGTTTTATTGCTATAAAATTGACATAAAAGAGCTCTTGCTTTATAAAACAGCCGAGCCAAATTTTAGATTTTGTTACATGCACAGGCCATTACCACAGTTCTTTTACCTTAACTTACTCAAGCTGTGCTAGGTTGTCTCATTGTTCGAGAGCCCAAGAAAAAAAAGAATTGTCCTCTTGAAATGTTCCTCGTACTCCCACCACCTTTTGTTAAGGAAACCATTCTTGTTTCCCTCGCCAGTTCCTCATAGTTTTATTGGCGTTCCTAGTGCCATGACATCATCCACAGCACAAAGATTTTCTGAAGGGTTTTCTCTCGCAGTCTGGTTCATTATGCTGTGAAGACACTTAATGCCAGAGATTCTCTGAGCTGACATGGAAGAATCAACACTAGGAAATTCACACAGCTGAAATTGCATGGTGTCAATAGTATGCGGCGATTATTTCATTGCAGAAGAATCCTATACACTTAACCTTTGTCTGTGGCACACCAGTGCATGCCGCCTTTACACCCACAAGCATGCTTCTGTACTGCTCCCTAGTGCAAATCCCTAGGCAAAGGAAATGTGTTTGGTACTGAGATGTCAGCCAGTAACAATGCATGTTTTATGTTGTGCTAATTATAAATAGTTAATATAGCATATTCAGCCTGGCAGCTTGTCCTGGCATCACTTCAAAGGGAAAGTAAGTTTTCTAATCTACTCTCAGTATAAATACTGTGCAACTGGGTTCATCTAAAAACTAGTATAGAAACTAATAGCAAACTGGAGGTTTCCATCTAGCAGGATCTACAAATAGAGCCAAAAAATAATGTAATGTAGTAACTGACCGTGCCAGTCTTTGCCACGTGATGTTGGTAATGATGAAATTTCAGTGCAGCACATCTTCACTTTGGATACAAAAAAGGATGGGTAGGGCTGGTAGTGTAACTTTTTTTTTTTTTTTAATTTTGTTAGTGTTTCTACATCCCAAAAACATGTATTTAGTGAATATGAATTTATATGTCTAATAAACTATCTAACAATGACCTTTTTTTAGGGCTTTTTTTTTTATTATTAATGATTTCCATGTATTGTGTGGAATCATTTCTGCGTTATGTATAAGTAGCTATAAGTAGTTAGTGCAAATTCTTTCTAGAACATAAAAGCACATTTAGGCTATGGACCAATGGGCCAGGTCTGCTGTGGGATATTTGTAGCGGACATAATGTAGTGGACCCGGCTGTGGCAAAAACTAGACAAAATCAACTCGTGTTTCCTATGTAGTTGGCCTGGCTTTCAACCAGAGATTGTAACCCCCTCCCCCCAATTCAGTCAGCATCTGACTATGCAGGCGAATGCAAACGAATGTCGATCAGTGTGTTTCTGTTTCTGCGGTGACATCTGCATTGGGAATTCTGCTGCCCATTGTAGGACCAGAAGAATGGAAAAATGGTCCATCTAATGATAGACACGTATGGATGCTATTGGACACCATTGACTATAATGCGGTCCATCATCCGTCCATCCCCTCCTGAAATCACTGAGCAAAAAAGTCGGGCTTGCAGGACAATATTGTCCAGGATTTTTGGCAGATAAGCGCTGGACGGACACCAGATGTAGAGGTGAACATTTCTCTTTTACACCTAAAATATCTAAGGCTGGTGGCTTTTATTCGGAGCATTATGAGGTAATAGAATTTTTTTTTTTGAACAGCGATTTGCACAGTATGAGATACATATTTTTATGGTTTGAAAATTTTGGATGTGTTTACACCTAATATGTTTTGTTTGCTTTTCATTTGTTTTTTATATTTATTTTTAGTCCCCCCTCCCCCATTTTCTTCCACCAAGGGGTTTGAGCACTTATGCAATGTACTGCAATACTTCTGTATTGCAGTATATTGTCTGTGTGCTGTTTTATTACGCTCTGACACGGTGTAATAGAAGACTTATGATAACAGGCTTCCTGCTGTCATGAAAGCTGATAATCTCCCTTTGATGTTACAGGGTGCGATGATCTTCTACATGATAGCACCACAGCAGCTTACATGCTGGTCTCAGTTGGTGCTGGCAGCATTCGTGGCTGTTACCAGCAGGTTCCTGCAGTGTAATACAGCTGAGAGTCACTGTATATGGAGATGGTATGGCTCCAGAGCCCCCTCAATATCCCCCACTTTACATTATGTCGTGCATGTATGTCAAATGTTGGGAGGGGTTGTTTTGTAGGGAATAATTCTTTAAAACTGGCACACAATGGGCTAAGATCATACAAAAGCACGATTCTCACCCCACTAATACCTTGCTGTTATTATTTTAATGCTTACAGGGTCCTGGATACTTCCTGGTCCAATCTTGGCAGGCAGGAAATGCCTTCTTAGCCAATCAGTGGTTACAGCAGTGAACCTCCTCAGCCATTGGTTGGCTGAGCAAGCATTTCCTGTTTGTTGAGATAAAAACCAAGAAGTAAACACTGAGGTAGGGGGGGTCTGTGAGTACTGCTTCTATTGTGTGTGAACTAGTTTAAAAACTGTTCCCTGCCGGATAACCCCTTTTAACTGTATTCCAAAAATATAGTGTGAATAGAGTCTTAGACTGTTAATATAAAGTAGAATATACCGCTGTTAGTGAATAGTTGATATAGGTTTTTTCAGCATCTAGAAATGATCTAAGAAAACAATGCAGAGAGGAAGGAAGTGGGGAGTTGGCAGTGCACCTACTTCAGGGATTGTTATCATTATTACCATGGGAAATACATGACCTGTTGTGGAGCTTGTTACAGATTTGGAGCATGAACTAAGCAGCTTTATGTGCTCTAATATGTTAATATCTATGTATTAGAACTTGGCGATAGCAATTGCGGATGTGAGTGCAGACATTCATCCTGTTTAGCATCCACTATGCTCATCCATAATCCCAAGATCTCATCTTGGAGGTTGCAGTGTCTGTTACTTGAAATTTTATCATAGACAAACAGTGACCATTTACGGTTAGGTCCATATATATTTGGACACTGACACAAATTTTTTATTTTTTTTTTACCTGTTTACTGAAACATATTCAAGTTATAGTTATATAATGGACATAAAGTCCAGACTTTCAGCTTTCATTTGAGGATATCCAAATTACAATTGTATAAAGGGTTTAGGAGTTTCAGTTCCTTAACATGTGGCACCCTGTTTTTAAAGGGACTAAAAGTAATTGGACAATTGACTCAAAGGCTGCTTCATGGGCAGGTGTGGGCAATTCCTTTGTCATTCTCAGTTACGCCGATAACAGGCCTGTAGTTGAATTGAGGTGTGGTGCTTGCATTTGGAAGATTTTGCTGTGAAGAAAATATGCGGTCAAAGGAGCTCTCCATGCAGGTGAAACAAGCCATCCTTAAGCTGTGAAAACAGAAAAAAACCCATCCGAGAAATTGCTACAATATTAGGAGTGGCAAAATCTACAGTTTGGTACATCCTGAGAAAGAAAGAAAGCACTGGTGAACTCATCAATGCAAAAAGACCTGGACACCCACAGAAGACAACAGTGGTGGATGATCGCAGAATAATTTCCTTGGTGAAGAGACACCCCTTCACAACAGCCAACCAAGTGAACAACACTCTTCAGGATGTAGGTGTATCAATATCCAAATCTACCATAAAGAGAAGTCTGCATGAAAGTAAATACAGAGGGCTCACTGTGCAAGCCACTCATAAGCCTCAAGAATAAGAAGGCTAGATTGGACTTTGCTAAAAAAGCCAGCACAGTTCTGGAAGAACATTCTTTGGACAGATGAAACCAAGATCAACCTCTACCAGAATGATGGACAGAAATAAGTATGGCGAAGGCGTGGTACAGCTCATGATCCAAAGCATACCACATCATCTGTAAAACACGGTGGAGGCAGTGTGATGGCTTGGGCATGCATGGCTGCCAGTGGCACTGGGTCACTAATGTTTATTGATGATGTAACACAGGACAGAAGCAGCCGGATGAATTCTGAGGTATTCAGAGACATACTGTGTGCTCAAATGCAGCCAAACTGATTGGTCGGTGTTTCATAATACAGATGGACAATGACCCAAAACATAAAGCCAAAGAAACCCAGGAGTTTATTAAAGAAAAGAAGTGGAGTATTCTTGAATGGCCAAGTCAGTCACCTGATCTCAACCTAATTGAGCATACATTTAACCTGTTAAAGACTAAACTTCAGACAAGCCCACAAACAAACAGCAACTGAAAACCGCTGCAGTAAAGACCTGGCAGAGCATTAAAAAGGTGGAAACACAGCGTGTCTGGTGATGTCCATGAGTTCAAGACTTCAGGCAGTCATTGCCAACAAAGGGTGAACAACCAAGTATTAGAAATTAACATTTTATTTACAATTATTTCATTTGTCCAATTACTTTTGAGCCCCTGCCTATCATCTGGCAATAAACTCTTACCACTTTATAGGCTCCATCTATGTCAGGCTTACATTGTAAGATCAAAAACCTCAATGCCTTACTAATCTTAACTATAAAGCCATTTTTCAATGCATGGTATCGGCTCGACTATACGTTTTTTACCTCCATGGTGAAATAGTCTCCAATAGTACCTGATACGTGTTTTTTTTTTTTTTTTTTTTTTTTTTTTTTTGCACCATATCAGTTAAGGTTTCTAAGTGAGCCGGAGCAATACCAATAAGTGAAATTGCTGACACTTCATGCAGTGTTACTAGGATGCCCAGATACATTGAGGAGGTACTAGATCTGCAGTAGAAGGTGAAGCAGCAGGTACAAGTAACAAGTATATTGGGAATGTACCGTGCGTTGGATAAACTGTGACATTCGCAAGAGATTGATTTTATTTTTTTCTCTGCCATGCTTTTGTTGTGATAGTTCCTTATTGACTATGGTAGGTTATTATCTGCAGAACCAAAGTGCGCTTTGCTGCCAAAATCTGGAAGCTTATCTCTCTTGAGTTGCTGTATTAGGGAATAACAAAACTCATTTGTCATAATGTCAATACTAAGCAGAATGGAACGACTATTCCAATATCTGCATTTCTATATGCGCTCACTAAAGACTGGAAGGAGGCCCAGGAGTCACTTTTCTGAGGCAGAAATAGTATAGCTAAGTATTACTGGCATTCCTATGTGATGTCCACGGGTTACCAAGGAAACGGCTTTGCCTGAGCACCCTGCATTCTTCATGCTTATGTCTTGTCACATTCTGTCACATTCAGCTCTTCATAGCCAGATTGGAGCTTGCATTGGAATGACTAATAGTTTTATTCAGTAGACAGTTGCCTTTTCCATGTTCACTTGAAAAGCGGTGGTTTACTCTGAAAAATATGGAGTCTGGTATTGATGCGTGCTGATGTATGACCTCTTGTTATATCTTATAACGGCCTAGAAAAATATCACAATTTTTGCACATCTTTTCCTGTGAATCCACAGCCCTGGTTGTGGAGTTGGAGTCAGGAAAAGACTAACAACTCTAAAATTATTTTAAAATATTCAATTATCGATATTGCATTTATTAGATATATAGTTTATTATTTACCTTCTTAGGAGCTCAGTCTAGTTTTATTCACTGAATTAGAGGAGTTTAAGGCTTCTGTCTGACCATGTCTGCTATTTATGATGGCGTCGCTATGGAAAAATAGTTACTAGTCAATAGTTCACAAATTCCACAACCCTGATTTACAACCTTTATGGCCTCCAGAAAGGAGACAATCTATTTCGCTTGTATGCCAGTTTTTTGGTGTTTAAGGCATGAAAAAAAGTCAGTTTTTGCACAAAAATCGCAACTTTTTGCCTTCGGCAAGACTCGCACGTTTTGTGAAAAGTGGATGGAATGTGGCATGGGTTTACAATAACTTGCACCAGAAAACTGGCTTGTGTTATAGTTGAAATCTTTCCCAGTGCATGGGGTCTTCTAAGAAGCACAAGGGTTATTAAAGGGAGACTGACAAATGAAAAATGTAGTACAATCTGTAGGCTGTATGTTAAGGAGCAGAATTTATTAGATTATTGTACAGGTTTGTCAGAAAAGATGCTGCATAACATGTCATATGCATAGAAATCTCTGCTCTTTCTGTGTTCAGAAGTCATGTAGGCGGTTCTATCAGTGATTGACAGTTATGTTGATATGCACTCATAATGGGGAAGGTACCAGTAACTGATAGGACCGCCTCCTTCAATTCTTGGCATGGAAAAAGCAGATGCGTCAATGGATAAATGACAACTTAATCACTTTATAATTTTGTGGGAAAATATTCAGTATATCAATCTGCTCAGCATCTTCTACTCTGTAACATGCTGCCTACAAATTTAAAGACATTGACAGGTTCCCTTTAAGAAACCAGAGCCTCTTAAAGGGCTTCTCAAGTAGAGAAAACTGCAGGTTCTTTGTCCTGCTGCACATTCATCCTGAGCAAAGCCAGGCTGAATGGGAATGCTGTTCACCACACATTCACTTCAATGGGAGATGAAAAGTACTGCAATTCAGATGTCACTGCACTCCCATAGAAATGAATGAGGGTGCCAGAGAAAGCAGAGTGCTTTACTTTTGCCTTCTCTGGTGCTCCCATTAAAGTGAATGGGAGTGCTGACCACCACCAGTCCCGTCCACATTCATCCTGGCTTTGCTCAGGCTCATTGTACAGCAGGACACAGCTCCTGTAGTTTTCTCTACATGGGAGATAACCCCTTTAATTCTGGCGCATTACTCGCTAGTGTACAAATGGTTTAAGACCGACGCAGAAAGTACTGGGGGAAATGAGTCTTTCAATTGTTCTCCTGACTCTGTCAGCAGAAAACAGGTTTGGGTCATGACACCTCTGCTATATGAATGAAATCAGTTGGTGGGATGCGGCAGTATTGGACTAGAAGGGAGCTGTAATAATGCCACGGGCACAGAGCCTGTTGGTGCATTGAGAAGTCTTTGTGTGTGCTATGTGCATAGAGTGGAATCTGATCCCCTTAGGATAAAACAGTGGTTTCATTTGGAAGAGGTTTTCCTTCTTTCCCCCAAAAGATCCTGCTCTATACTGCACACAACAGGGCTGTAGTTTGCAGGCTATGCTCAGGGTTACCTGCTGCAAAATATCCTAAAAAAATAGGATTTATTTTAAAACCCTCTGCAGGAAGAGTTACTTACATCTTCCCTTAAGGCAATTCTTTCTGAATATCTGACTTTGATTTTAATTTTCACAAAAAAAAACCTAATAGTATGAGCTAGATACATATATAGCTAGACTAGTGATTATAAATGCATTGTTCATCCGATTGAAAAGCAAGTGTCTGTGTATTTGACAGACTTTCTTCCGATATCCAGGAAATAATGGCCATGTTTGTATAATCCTTCCTATATAGTTTGCGCACAATGATTCCAGGCTTCCTAGTTCTGTATATATCTTGTAGCTTGTCTATCACAAATTATACGTATGGTAATATTTCTGTAATTTTCCATGGTACTTTTCTTTCAAGAGTGCACAAAATACAGAAATCTTAAACTGTGTAATACAAAGAAATCCACCCACACCCCTGCATGAAGCATGGTCCAGGTGAGTCATTCTCAGTTCTATAGAAAGAGCCTGTACATATTCTGCACATGGAAATGCCTTCCGAATAAAAAAGTGCACAAAAAAGAGTTCATATTGTATCCACTAGAACTGCATTATTATAATGGCTTACTATGTGATCGTGTATTTCCCTTAAAAAATAAATAAATAAATAAATTGTGAAATTCTGTATCCATTTCTCAGTGTGCTGGGCCACAGTCTCAATCTTGAATCTTTGGATGAGTCCTCCATGCTTATTGCACACAGCTCTGCCATGAGGTCTAAGTATATACTTGCAAGTGCTTGTATATAGCACTATATTAGGGAAGCAGTGTATCTGTGGAAAATGTCATCCAGTGGTGCCTGCCACAGGCAGAAAATAGCACACATTGGCATACAGTTTATAGCATACATAGATTAGTTGTTACTGGTCTTTTAGGCACTTCAACATGCACCAAATATGTAAGGACAGACACCCTTCAATGAATTCTGTAACTCTTTCTCCATCAAACTTTTGACTAGCATAAACTTTAGTTTTGATAAAAGTGGGCATGGAGGAAATCAAAGACATTTAGAAATGCAAAAGGGCAACATTGAATACTTAATATGTTATATTAGCAATTCATACATCTGAGGCTGTACTAAGCCTTAGTACCCCTTGTATTGACTCATCAAGTGGGAATATATAAGAGTAACAGTGTGATATATATATTTTAATCTATTTTCCTTAAATGGCGTTCACTGACGTTCACTGTGAAATCTCTGCTAAATTCTGTCTTGGTAGAACATAGGGAACAGAAGGTAAGAGAGGTCTCATAATACAGCTCACAGTAGAAGTCTATGGAGAGGGAAGGGGACCGTGGTGATGCTTTTGAGTTAGTGAGAGAGTTTGAGCAGAATCTCCTGTTTTTTCTGTTTTCCACCAACCAGCTCAGGGAGAACTGAAACTTGGAGCTGGAACGTGCATAAGGAAAAACTGCTAAAAATGGAGAATACACGTTATGTGACCAGAAATAATGCTATTCCTTGTACACACTGTACTGTTGCTTATGCTGCTACAATAAAGTTGAAGTTGGAATGCAGTTCATATATTTACATGCAATGTATGAACTATAGATTATATTTTGAAAGTAGTACTTGCACTTCCAATGAATTAAATGTCTTTATTGAATGTCTGGAAAAAAATGTGATATTTGATGTTTTGAGCACAACAGAATAAGTTGTACAGTTGTGGAAAAACCTTGAAGATAACATAAAGATGCCTAGGGTTTATGTGACATTGAATTTTGTTTGTTGTGACCGTCAATAGACTGCACATTATCATAGAGGATTTGAGATACTTACACTAGACACCAAGGCTGTGGAGCTGGTCAGCCAAACCTCCTCCCAAATATGTGACTATTAACAAACAGTTTATGCCACAAACTGGCATAAAATGGTTTCAGTGAAAGGTAGACTTGTTTATTGTTTGCTATGAGCTATTTCTTAAGGGTATGTTCACACGTCGGAAAATGAAGAGGAATTCTCTTCATTTTCACCGTGGTCTAGCTGTGGGATTGAAAACAATGAGAGGCGGATTCTGGGAGGAATCCGCGGCAAATTCCTCCGTGTGAACACAGCCTTATACAGTTTGATACATTTGAAAGAAATATTGCAACTTTTATACTTCTGTGTGCACTTTCCTTCACACCAAAACTTGTACCAATGCCAGGCAGCTGTATTTGATATTTAAATGTGTTTTTGGGGTTACAGTTGTTATGTAATGTTATCCTAAGGATAGGTAATGGATATCAGATGAGTGAGGGTCCGACTCTCAGGACCCCACCAATCGGCTGTTCTGGGAGCATGGAGCAGGAAGCAGACAGCGCTGTTCCCTGTGTAGTTATCAGCTTGTGCATCTATATATGGACAATGACTGGCTGATCATAGACACAATAGCTCCATCACCTTGTTCCAGGGGTACAATTTGCTGGGTGCTTCTGAGCACATATAAGTTATTGCAGGCGAGAGGTTCTTTATTGCTTGATTTCTCAAGAAATGGTCATATTGACATCTCTAAGATTTTGAATGTCACTGTAAGTCAGTTCTTATTAGTTTGACATATACTTTAGGTCAAATATTTCACGGTAAGTAAAGAAGCACCATGGGCAAGAATAAGGCTGAAATCAGTTAGTAGAACATCGTCCCAATACCGGGGCCCTGACAGCCGTAACCTTTGTGAATATTTGTACACTCATCTGCTCAGTCAGGGTTGAACTTGCAGGGCTAATGTGATCCTGTTTACTGGGTTTTGGAAAAAAAACAACTTATTCCCACAAAATTAGAAATGCTAATAAAAGCCTATCAATGCCAAGTATTCTTTCAGAAGCCATAAATCTAATTCAACATTTTCTTTGGCAGGTTATTGCTAAAGGATGGGAATGCTGAATAAATGAATCAACAGTCCAGTTTACACAAGTGTTGTCACAAAACACAGCTCTTTCTAGACTATAACATTATAGGTATACTGTAACCCATTGTAAGATTTCTCCGTTTTACATCATTCACTCAGTTCTATCTTTTTACGTTTTTTTTCTATTGGTAGTTGTAATATGGATCCTGAATATGGCATGTACATTAGACCTTAGAATCTATTTACATTGCTTTACTTATGTATGTTTAAGGTATCCATTCCCTACATTTAAAGTTTTATGACTTATGTGGAAAGTAAAGACTTTATTGTAGCATGAAGTACTATCATGGCACTTACAAACTGCATGGTACATATGGTACTAAGCTTGTGTGGTGGTTTTCTTTCCATCTGTGATCTGTTTTAACCATTAAATAAAACTGTGATGGGTCAGGGGGTCTTCCTTGCAGTCTTTGGTTTTCTTTAAAAACAAAACAAAACTGGAGTCCCGTTTCTAGGGTGCAGATAGTGGGGGGGTCCAGAGGACGTGGTGTTTTACCAGCTTCCTCTGTTAGGTCTTTTCTATTTTGGTCTAATGAGAAAACAGATATACGGTAAACTCTGAGTTGGAAATAACTAAAGTATAAAGTTCTTATTTCACATTTGAATTGACTTGAAAGCTTTCCACGTTGTGGAAAAGTTGCTTTTTTTTGTTGCAGATTTAACTGCGGCTTTTCGAGCCAAAGCCAGAAGGGGATTTGGCAGAAGAGAGAAATTTAAGTACTTCCTATTCTATTCCCCATTCCTTTTAAAGTTACACTTGGCTTTGGCTCTAAAAACTGCAGCAAAGTCTGCAACAAAAAAGCAGCTTTTCACACATGTGGCCTAACCTTAGCTCTTTTTGTATTGTTTTACCCAGACATAACTTCCATCCAGTACTCCATATTACCACTATACCTACCAATGCAGGGTTACAGATGACAGGTCATGAATGTAGGTTTCTGGCCCTACTGTATCTAAGCAATCTCCAAAAAATAAAGAGGTGTTTAGTACTTACTCATACTCGACTTGAGGACACTTGCATTAGATGCTTTTTGTTTGATCACTTTTTTTTTTTTTTTTTAAACATTTGCTGGTCTTTTTAAGGATTCCATTCCTTGAATTAGACTAGACTAACGGCTCATGTAAGAATGATGTTTACCGCATCACACCACTGTCATGTCAGTGGTGGACTCAAGAAATCCTTCTCCCTATTAGACAACAAGCCTTATCACTGCCATAGCCCATGTAAATTCTGTCTCTTTGCAGCAATTCACATTGTTCAGATTTGTTGCAGAAATCTTTGTGACTTCATCATAATCAACTTGATGCATATTGCTTCAATGACCTCTGCTATCTAAATCATACAGAAGGGAAAAGTCAAGGCCTCTTATATTAAAGTGACCATGAATGAAAATGGCGTAAAGTTTAGAAACTAGAACGCTGCTCCCATGTTGTACCCATCACATCTATTCCATCTGCAAGGATGAGTCATTTCCCAGGTGGATTACAAGTGGGAACGCAGTACCAGCCGAGCTGATGACACTGAGTCTTGCAATCCTTTTCAGCCATAGTTTATCCTCTTAAACACATGCAGTGTATAGCTGCTGTTTTCACACCACCGCGCGGTAGCCTTTGTGCAGCTGAGATTAAAGCTTCAGAATAGTTTTATTTTACTGAATGCACTGTGTGAATGGCAGCTTTTGTCTACAGTTTGCCGTTCTTTTGCTTTGCTCTTGAGAGATTGTTACGATAGACTACATTGCCCCCTATTATACATCATTTATATGGTTGTATACCAACACCACAATAGTGTATGTCATCTGCACCAGTTTTGCTTTAGCGTTATTTGTTTCAGATTCACAATACTGTTGCAAAGTGGTGATAGTTTTTACAGCATCCTGTTATTTGGTTTGGGGACACCTAAACTAGCAGCACATCTTTATGCCTGTGGGGTTTAGGGCTCCATACTTGGTGACCCCACTCTACTGTGGCTCCGTTTGCCAGATACTAAAAGTTTTAGTCTGCAGGAGATGAACCATGACTTCTCTGGCAGCTCCTGGCACAGTAGACCGATCAAGCGGAGGAGAATACACTCTGCTGGGAGTCTGTCAGATGCTTTATGGCTACAAAGTGATAACTCTGGCTGGTAGAGTATTTTAAAGAGGGCCTGACACGAAACACAAAATGCTAAAGGCCGTACATCATTTGCTTGCTGCTGTGCCCCTTATCAATCTGGCAGTTTTGTTTTTTAATCCACATGTTCAAAAGTTCTCGCCCCCTTGGAGAATAACATTTTACCTTCCGGAGCCATATCTTTTAACTGCCGGACGGATTTAAAAAAAAAAAAAAAAAAAAAGTGATCAAGGGCACAGCAACAATCAAATGAGAGATAGATATATCATATGTAGGATTTTGTACTTGGTGGCAGGCTCTCCACCTGCCATTAATACTTATACAGATATACCTGTGTGACTGCACATACTGTAGACATAGCAGTGCAGAGAAAAAGAACTTTTATGTTGCATGCAAATGAGATCACAAGATCCTCCGAAATAGCCGTACTAAACACCGTGACAATGTATAGTGGTGAAGCCTTGAATCAAGACCGTGGAGCAGGGTTTACTGGGAAGAATGTTTTGCTGAACTTTGGACCACCTTTGGTACACTTGTAATGTAATTTGCATAAAAGTTCTTTATCTCTGTACTGTTGAGCCCATCTGCAACCATAAAGGTACACATCTGTGCACATGTCATAAAGTGTCTGAAATGCTGCTTTTAACTTTGGTAACCCACTTCCTCTAGACCTCGACCTTTGGACCTCCAGAACCTGAAGATGCTTTTGTGGGCATTCCATCTGAAGTGCTCTTTGATATACTACTGTATTTTGGTCATGTATGACAAATAGTAACCAGTTTCTAACAGAGGTGGAAAGGATCTTCACACTGTAGCCTCGTATTAGTAATCTGCACACAGCCTGAAGGGTCAAGAACCACACCATTTCCTAAGCTCCGGACTGCTGACATTGCAGGTTTTTCTTCTTTCACATGTGTCTATATTATGTGTACTTGCCCTAAAAGTAATTCATCTGATATCGTGATGTCTTCTAGCAATACAGATTACTGAAAACTGAAATATCTGCATAATTTATGTCTGCAATATCCAACCAGAAACACTTCCATGTTCAGTATTTAGCAGAAATCTCCAATTTTCAATGGCATTTGGAATTGTTCTAAATCACTCCCTGTTCAGACAGGAAGCTATGGCCAGAGTTGTGCTGTGTTCCTGATGCCAGGGAGCAGTGAATCATGGGGGCATGGACGATTGTTGCTCAGTTAGAACTACAGTGAGCTGTTAGGTCACATGTCTGACACTGGAATGTAGTTAAACCTCTGTCTGGTACAGTCTCGGACAGCAGTGTGTGTGTATGGAGAAAATGTATCTTGTTGTGACTTCAAATGTCACTTTAGAAGCTGACTGGTGAAATACAAACGTGCCATAATGTATGTAAACATAGTCTTAAAGGGGTTGTTCAGCTAGGTAAGATTTCTGAATTCTTTTATCTATACCCCTTTAAGACAGTAAATATGTATGGTTTTCTAGGCTTGACTGTGACTGTTCATAAGTGGTTAATAACAGTAGTGACTTGCATCCTAAATGGTGTCATCCCACTCCTGACACTTGGATTATTCTCCAGTCATTGTCTACTGCCTGTTTTCTTAATTGCCCCATTATAATGAATGGAAAGGTCTGCTGCGTCATCTCGTCACAATGTGACAGTCTGCTGTAAACAATGATGCAGTGTCTTTACTAGCTGCTGTGCTGAAAATGAAGTATGAAAAATGTCTCAAAAAGAAATTTGTCTGCCCCTTGGAAATGCGGATGCAGCAGCTGATTTTGGATGTGTTTTCTCTCTGAACCTGCTGAGGTGGAAGTCTAACAGCAAAAATACCAAGCTACTGTATGCCTAGCAACAGGGGGCGTTTGCTGCTTCATGCCCACTTCACTGCTCATTGTGCTTGTTGAACTACGTATAATAAACTGAAGGAACATATGTCCCCTGAGCTGCTAAACCTACATGCAGTGACAATTTCATCCTGATAACGTATATGTTCATTCTTATGTTGTGGGTGTATTTTACACCCACACTGAGTGTGGGCGAACGCAGAATACAGACCTGGTTTTCTGTGGTCCTCAGTAGGTTTGCTATGCTATTGTTATATTCATAGCCTAAAAGGGAAAAAAAAAAAAACTCCTACATATATAAAACACTCCGGAAGCTGCTGCAAATAATCCTGCCAGTTATAGGAATATTGTTCATTGGTTTAGTGGCATTTTGAGATGGTTTAACAAATGACTGGAATTTAAAAAAAAAAAAAATTGGTTCTGTTCTCTTAAAGCTGCTGTCAAGAACTGGAGAATGGTTGTCACTTGAAGGTTTCTTTTTTCCATGATATGCATTAATTTCGATATCGAAGTCTGACTCATCCAGTGGGACCTCTGCCAATTCCTAGAACAAAGGGGCCGTAAGCCATTTTGGCTTTATTTATTTTAACGCCTCTCCTCACAACATCATTGACTTTACTGGAAGTGCAGTAGTCAACATGCTGTTTAAGATGGTGGTGATTCCGAAAAGCGCTGCCAGTGCAGCAGTCAGTATTACCAGAGCTTGGACAGAGATGGCGTTTGTAATCAATATGAGCTCAGTTGTTATCCAGATAAATCCCCTTTAAAGGGGTATCCCAGCTTAAAGCATTTATCACCTATTTACTGAATAGGTGGTAAATAATAACTTGTAAGGTTTGACCACCAGAACTGGGGGCGCCCCATTGACTGGCAGAACACTCCTTCCCTCCCAGAACCTATGGTAAATGCTTGAGTGCAATACCCTTTTAGGTGCAGAATGTTTTATTAGTAGTCCTAATATATATTTTGCTCTCTTTTTTACCTTCTCCAGTCATTAGTGTCTCTCCAGTTTATGTAGGTTTTTCCCCCCGTGAGGCACACTTACATTATGCTGAATACCATTTTCCATATAAAGGTAAATGTTTCATAATTATGCCAGATCTCTGTCTCCATTCACAATGTAGTCAGGAATACACACCGGAGACCTGGAATGCTTTACAATTCAGTCATTAGAGAGCTGTAGAAGGTTTAAGGAAAAATGCTTCAAGCCCCTGGTCCACAGGGGAGTACAGATGGAGGCTCAGTATCTGTAACATATGAATAATACATGGATGCCAGGGGAATTGGATATGTAGCTGAAACGGATAGGGGAAGGTGAAAGAATGCTGCGCTAGATTCTGATTGTGTCTGGTGAACTGAACCTTTAGGAAACATCGTTTTTATGGGTGTTGGGAATACATATAAGCTTTTAATTGTTGTGAATATTTCATAACTTGGGATGGTGCTCTGAGCATGTCTGAAATATGATGTAAATGTACTGGAATTAAAATATGTATCCAGCATACGTGAACGCCCTCAGTCACTGGTGGGGTCGCATTCATTTTTCATCTACTAAACTACTAGTAGACATGGGGTTTCTCTCATCGCTGTAGAGGAGTATGCCTGCAAAAAACATATAATACCTTCATTGTGCTGTATTCTAAAATCTCCATAACTATGTGCAGACATTTTTATATTTTACTATAGAGGTTCTTCTCTGTTCACACTTATTTTCCATGAGATTTCCACTGCTCACTATATGCTGTGGTATTCTAGTAAGTCTGGTCTTTTAAAAAATGTATGAGCTGTGAAACTCAGCCTAAATTCGCTACTCTGTCCATCTGTCCAAGCTTTGTTCCTCATACCTAACATCCTTCATTTCCAGAGCACATTATCATTAGTTTATTAAACATACAGTTTTTATTAAACATTATACAGAGTAAATGGGCTTTCTTATGTCAACCCTTCCACTCACCTCCAATCACTGACCGATGAAACGATCACATCTTCTACTTATCTGTGTTGATCTACAGCATTTTATTGCTTTACTGTAGTCTACATTGTGGAAAGGCCATACATTACCTAAAGGTGGCCAACACCTTCATTGTACGTCATTCAACTAATATGTATGGTGGTCTCTTGACTGACCCCTTGGGGATATGTCTGGAGTGAATGTTGGATTTCAACATGTGCAGTCCTATGTTCCCTTGACAGAGATGAAGAGATCTAGTAGCATGATCAGGAGACTGTCACGCCTATAAATATTATTTTCATTACTAGCTATAATTCTCCATTTCATCACTTTTTCATGAACAGGCCTTATGGAGTTGAAAAGGACGCCTCAGTAGTGTTACTGTAACCCATGCATCCTGTATATCAGGAACTTTCAGAGTACATGCTAAGCTTACATTACAAGCATAGTGTGAACATAATCTTGAATAGATGCTGGCCATCAGCTCTGTCCCAAGGCCCTCATACACATGCACTCCTGAATTGGCGTGTGCGAGTTTGTTTCAGTGGGGAGAGGGGGGGAAGCTGTTATCATACCTCACATGTTGCAACGAACCAATGTGCCCAATCCTTCATTCTCCACATCTGCTATAGGGAGGTTTCCATACATATAAGGGTGTTAACTGGTACATGGCCAGCTTTTAATTAAAATTCTCATTACCCATGGCATTCAGGCCAAAAAGGCAGTAGGCAATCTGAGGTAAATGCATGCTATTGTCTGTCACCAGAACACAACATATCAACCCAGATAGGTAGGTTAGGGTTACTTAAATCATTGTTTACTCCTTATGAATCTTGTCTCGATTGTTGAGAGCGTGCAATTTTTCTCAAAATTCAAATGAGCTCTTTGGAGCAGCAGACTCCCTTTTAAATGGATTCTCTGAGACTCTATTTATGGCTTATCCATAGGGTAGATCATAAATGTCACCTCAGTGAAGGTCCAACACAAGGCACCCACACCTACCAGCAGTTTTCAGCACAGTGCACTGAGCCAGAAACAAACTGGCCTTATACACTAGGCTGAAAACAGCTGATCATTGGGGGTGTCAAGAGGATCCACACTGGTCCATTATTGATGAAGAGGGACCAGTGTCAGTACTTGGAGAACCCCTTTAAATCTGAAATAATTGTTTGTGCTGTTTTTACTGGTAAAACACCATTCATATTTCACTTGTTACAAATTGGCTACACTTTTTTTTTTTTTTTTTTTCCGAAATGCTTTTAATCTCTGTCCAGCAGCTATATGTGAATATACCCTTATACTGAACAAGTTGCAGCATACGTCTTGTATGAGGGTTGTGCTTTATTTCCCCTCTGTGTTCTATTTTCTCGGTCATACTCTCCTTCTGGCTATTAGCAGAGCTCTCCAGCATTATCTTCAGTGTGCAGATGCTTGCAAATGAAATGGGTTTAATGGTGTAAAACCTCAGCCAGGGGATAGATTATAAAGGTTGCTGAAATGCTGACATTTGTGCCCTGGTCACATGGACACAACTGATGGATACAAGATTAGTTAGTCAAAAATGAGAAAAATCTTGGAATTTTTAATTTTAAATTTTTTTTTTCTAGAAATAACTTCTCTGATGCTTTGAAATATATTTGGAATCCACATGCAGCTATTTATTGCTTTCCAGTTGTAAGTTTAGTGTGTAGCTTTGTGACATTAGTGCCAACCTAAAGCCATTAAGTGCTTGATATTTTGGCACAGCAGCGAGTACGGCAATAAAAACAGAAGAATAGATATGGGCCTTTGTCTATGAGGCTCTGGCAGCCTTTGCTGGAGAGAAGTAACACTTTAACCACACATTTGGTGGATGTCATGGCACCTCTGCAGGATTTCAAAGATTGACCTCTACTTGGGCTTCTTAATAGTATAAAGATATTCTGGATCTCTTTAGTGCTTACTCAAGAATAAGGTGTGGTTGATTTTTCTTAGCGTCATGACTCAGATCTTGCTTCCACTTGTACAGGAAACAAAGGTTTGTGTACTTCAATGCAAATTTCAGTGTGTTTCCTGAAGTCATTCAGCCTTGCATTTCCTGAAACCGCACACGTCAGAGGCAACGCCATCATATTGTGCACTGCAAAATAGAATTGCGTTCAGATGGATGATAACGTATATAAGAAAAGTTCAGTTAAGAGGTAAAATTCCGCTGACAAGAAAAATCTACTCTACATTGGAAAGTTCTATAAACGTGTTTTGATATTTTATCAATGTAATTGTTTCAGTACAGTTTAGGCTGTGCTGGATAAGACTGAAGCCTGTCCACTAAAAAGGCAGTTACCCGCAGACCCCATAGACTATAATGATAGTCTAGTTTTATACTGATATGGGCAGAGAGTAAAGTCCTCGGTGCAGGATTTTTCTATCCGCCGATTTTAGGCAGAATCTGTGACTGAGTCTCCTACAGAGACTTCAACGAAGATGTGACCCTAGCCTTAAAGTGATCTCTCTACCCTTGTTGCCTTATTTTTTCCCCAACATGAGAAATATGTGTAATTATTCTGTTTATTTTTCTTTTATGTATTCGTTTTAACTTGAAAGTTCATATTGGGATAACAATATTGTAGAACACTGGAGAATTGTCTCTGCTGTATATTTTATTTATGTAGCCCATTTCTTCCATTTGATATGTGCCCTTTGAAGCAGTTTGCTGTATTGTGCCTATGATGCCAGAAGGGCAGCTGTGTGTCACTACCAGATGGCATTTTTACTTTCTCTTCTACTAATTAAAATCTTTAACGCTCTTACATGCCAGTGAACTGTACAATAGGGAGCGCGCTGAATTTAGGCGACAGTCTGAGTCTGTACTGTATGTATACAGTCATGTGAAAACTAGGACAACCTCTGTAATGATTCTCTTAAAAAAAGGGAAAAAACAAGTGTATCTCCAATTATAAAATATTTTTTCATAAGTGAATATAAGAAACCTTGTAGCTTACTTTAAGAAATAGGCTTCCTTTTCCAGTTATCTTCCAGTTATCAGGCCAAGTTGCTTTTTACATAGATGGAGGATTGTGGGATGGGAGGAGACTGCTAGAAAAGACACACCAATAACTGAAGGTGGGGTATACTCTACTACTCTTTGAGTGAAGGAGCTCTTCTGACACTGCAGTATCTTCAAGATAAGACTGTCCCATTGCCCAGGCAATAAATCATTAGCACCCCCCCCCCCCCCATAGAGTTCTGTATGTGTGAGTTGAATATGGAGATGAACTTTATGTAAACAAACTGTTTTATAGGCGAGCAGCTTAAGTGGAGAAGGAAACATATTTAAGATATATTACAAAGTTTCTTCTATTTACATGTACTATTATGTAAAGTTTTATCATCGGAGGCACACTTTTAACGTGGTCATAATGATACTTGGTCCTTGTTCAAACAGTATGTAAAAATAAAGGTGCTTCAACTGAGCAGAATAAAAACAATTTTATAAACAAAAAAAAAATCTATTTCCTTCTGAGGAGAAAACATACACCAAGTTCACCATCAACATGTTAAGCTGGGATCACACAATGCGCCTTTTTTTTGTTTGTTTAAATCAATAACTGCATGTGTTTCATATTGTATTGTTGGGTAGCACATGCTCCTATACATATTAGGCTGGGTTCACATCTGCATCAGAATCTATGTCGGAGAATCAGTCTCAGAAACTGTCAAAAATCGGAGGAGAGAAAAGTCCTTCATGGACTACGCCATTCAGTTTTGAAACGGCGGACCTCATTATAGTCATGGTGTCCGCCAATGTCCGTGTGTAACCGCTGTTTTAGCGGTCCAACTCTGTCATTTCGGTCCCTGGCAGATCTAAACAACAGAGTTGGCGCTAGTGTGGACCTAGCGTTAACTGTAAGTTAGTGGCTGTCAAATGAAAAACTGGTTTACTGGCATGGTAAAAATGTGCTTCTTTTCTGAAGTAAATAGTAAAAGTGTGCATGCAGTAATTGAGGAAGAAAAAAAAAGCACTGTGTGAACAAAGATAAAGGGTGCTGCCCCTTGCTGTAATGTGCCGCTCTGTGAAGCGACACACAAGGTAACCTGCAGAACCATGTGGCCAGTAATGATGGAAAGCCACTAGTCATTTAGTAGTATCACTTACATAAGAGTTTGTTTTTTAATCAATTGAGTTTATTGAAGTTTATAAAAAAAATATTTGCTACAGACATGAAATAGAATTCACAACAATAGTAAGAACAACAACACATTATCAACATTTCCGATAGGTTGTTAAATCATCAGTAATAATGCCCAAGAATCGAAAGTTTGTTACTTAACTTAGAGGACGTATCTCCAAGTAGAAAATCTTAAATAAAATACATAATTTGATTCTTGCCATTCTCCCATTTTTCTCATAGAAAAACACAAGGTTCCTGCCCACTTGGAGAATCAGAGCTACTTTACATATAATCTTCCAGGGGCCACATCTTTTGAATGGATTTTAAAAAGAAAATTACCAATTTGATCATGGGAATGGCAAAAATCAAATCATGTATTTTCTACCTGGTCTTTGAGTGAATGTATCGGAGGCTTTGTCTTGAAGTGTGGCAATAGCGCATTTTGGTGCAGCAATCTTAAAGTCTTCTAGTTACATTTGTTGGTCTGATCAGATGCTTAATGTTTTGTAATACACATTCAGTGTTTATGTGGCGAATACACTGGTTTCAGAGGGACCACTCAACAATATAATATGTACAGACTTGTTCTGACCCTCTTCTGATGGCAGATGTTAGGTGAAGGAAAGATTGGTTACCTTGGATGGTGAACATGTTAAACTTGCCAGATCCTTGGGAGACCAGCCACTGTTAATGGTGTCTAGAGAAAGGTGTATAAGCTGCTGCCAAAGATAACATACACGGGTATGATGGGTGTGTTAGGGGAATAGCTATTGGCTAAACATACATTCGGCCAACAGCAATACGAGGTGTATGACCACGTTAGGGCATGTTTACAAGTTGCAGATTTGTTTCAGAAATTTCTGTGACTGAAAATGTATTTCATACATCTAAATGTAATGGTTTCTACAGGATATACATGGATTGCCTCTTGTCCCATACATAAGCCACCACAGAAATTTCTGCAACAGATTGGCAAAATGTGAGCCTACCTTTTTAGGGAGTATATCCTTTTTCAATCATTGGTAAACCCCTTTTCACCTTATGGTCATTGATCTCAACACTGCAATTTCCCAATTGTAGGGGCTGACGGAGAGAGTTATTGTGACCAATAATAAACTGGCATGTGAATTGTGGCATTGCTATTCAGTCAGAGAAATCTGGACCTCTTTCTAATGTGGTCCTTTCACCAAGGTCTATGCTTTAAAGATACCTACCTGGTTTTATTTTTTTACATGCCATGAAAAACATCCTAAAACAAATACAAACTGTGTGTGTAAATCCTGCTTAAGGCTGAGGACACATATGGCAGCAAAGCTGCATTTTTGTTGTTGCAAACTTTGCAGTTTTTGTTGTTTTTTTGCCAAAGTCAGGAATGCATTTAGCATAAGGGAGAGGTATAAAGGGTTTCATTTGTATTTTCCATTCCTTTTGAAGCCACTCTTGGCGTTGGTTCAAAAAAAAAAAAAGGGACAGAATCTGCAACAAAAAAGCACACCTTTTCCACAGTCCGTTACCTCAGTCTAAGACTAGGTTCACAATTCGTCTTAGCAAAATACTTGTTGGGAAAAAATGGGCAAATTTTGTCTGTGGCAGAAAACCCAAGGCACTTTCTACAGTAGTTTCTGTTGCTGGTTTGTGTGTTCCGATCAGTCTCTTCAGTGGGGTTGGTCAGCCTATGGCCAAGCACCGCGGCTTCAGCTTAAATTCTAACAGTGAAACTGTGGAGAGACGCTTCTTTTTCAGTGGGCTGGAAAATAGTGTTAGTCAATGCCTCCCATTGAAAGCAATGGGAGACAGATTGGAGCAATGGTGGAGCAGAAAGCGCCTCAAAATCTACTTCAAAAATGGCAGTGTGAACCTAGCCTAATGCAATTTGTGATAACTTTGCATTACAGCAAATCTGTACATACTTTTATCATGCTGTGATCTAGTAGAGTATTTAAACAGTTCCTTTCTTATCATTACAATGTATTTGTAGTGGATTATATCACTAAATAATATTTACTTATGGACTGTATATTTAATGTAGGAAATGTAAAGCTGAACTCAGGTCACAGAACTCTCTCTAGTGCACTGGCTACTTGTTACCCCAGCAACTTTAAGTGGTTATTTCTAGGGAATAAAAATATATTTTGAAGGACTTGTCCTTTTTTTTTTTTTTTTTTTTTTTTTTGTTGATGACCTATTTATCCTCATAAATCTGTGGCAGTCAGGACCCCACTGATCAACTGTATGAAGGGACCACGGCACTCCTTCTAGCACTGTGACCCCTTGACTATTTCTATCACACACTCTGTTTCATAGTGGCCATGTGATGTAATTTTAGCCTGGTCCCATAAAAGTGAGCTTGTCTATTTCTTATGACTAGATTCCTTTCTGAAGGAGATACAACAGGAGCTGTTCAGGCGATGCTGCTATTCTTACATAAGAATGAATTGCCTAATGAGCACGTACACTAAAGCTCATGTATGTGCCTGTCAGTCACTGCCCACGCTGCATTATGGTGTGATAATGAAGCATACATTGCTGGTATACAGAATAACAGCTGTATCTGAGCAGCAGTGCAGCCCTACGGTTCATTCACCCCGCTCTATTACACTGCTGTCCTTCGTGATGTGGAAAATCTACACAGCAAGAATGTGTCTAATGGTCTCTAGCCTCAACAACACAAAGTAAACAGAGCTTGGAAATGGGCCTTCACTGTAATGATGGCAATAACACAAGTGTAGCACCTGGTAAATCCTGCTGCCTGCCCACATTGCACTGCGGCTCTCAGACCTCCAGTTGGCGCTGTCCTGGTTGCTTTATTGTCGTCATTTCTTTTTTTATGTATCTGTTTATTAAGTTGTAAGCATTTTCTTTAGGTGGCTTCTGTGGTGTCTAGCTAAAACTTATATTGTACTCTCTCATGAACCTTTCTCACCGATCTTACTCCAGTATGAAGGTGAAATTTTCACCTTGTGACTCACTGGACAACGCAAGCATGGAGAACAGACTGTGCTTCCTCCATGGTGAAATATACTAGTTTATCTCAGGAGCCAAAGTTCTTAGAAATTTCCTCCTGTTGCCTAACTTTGTGTTAAATTAATGAAATTCTTATTGCACCTGACTAAGGCTAGGTTCACACTTGCGCTGGGCTCTGTCATTCAGGTCCGCCTGGGGACCCGAAAGATGGAGAGGTAGACCACTAAAACAGTGGTTATCTGCGGACCCCATAGACTATAATGACGACAAAAGTAAACTTAGTTTCTGCAGCTATATATTTCTATTTATTAAAATTTTTACTTGCTTTATAGGATTTTCAAACCTATCTGAACTGGCTAAACTAACTCTAGTGACAATAATATTCCACATTATGGACAGGGCTATGGACCTGAACTTGTAGTTTCATATCTGAATAGACTGACTCCTTGATAAGTGTCTAGTTCGTTTACGTATTATCCATTATCTAATAAGGACTTTTTGATTCCCTTCTGCTTCGGGGGTAAAGAAAATCTTCAAACCATCAAATCCTAAATATTAAAGCTTCCACTTTAATGAATTTCATCATTATTTCTTCTCCCTTTGGCTCCCCTAAATGCTGCAGATTCAACTGTTGACAAACTATATAAAGATTTGCCCTTGGTGCTATGAAAGAAAGGCAATGTTTCCTTTTAGTCTATAATGCCTTCTGATTCTGTAGTGGAAAATTACCCTTTATGCTATTTTAGTGGAAGATATAGGAAAGTATTTAGACACGTTTGAGAAGCTGCAGCCAAGAGTTCATTTAAAAGGACATATCGGCAGCTGTGAAAAGCCCAATGACATACATCATCTGTTAGGCGCTGTCACCCTGAGCATTTTGGGGTTTTGTTTATCCAAATTCATTCAGCCATTCCACTGATATATAATTCCTTTAGTGTTCATGCAAATTGGGATATACTAGCCAATTGGGCGGTAACTCTGCATGATATACAGCACATAGACACCATGCCCTCTGATAAACCACATAGTTTCCGCCCACTTGGCTAGCAGGGGCCATCTGTGTCACCTGCTAAATCTTACCCTGACATCAACAGGTTTAGGCCTTTGTCACTTGCATAAGGTTTTAAACATCTTATGGATTTATTTTTTTATGCAATTTTAACTGCATGTATTTTGTCTAAAATTGATTTTTACACTAAAAAAAATAAAACCAAAAACTATATACACATATAAACATTTACTTTATTACATATACTACATGACAAACTACAGAATGTGGTTCACTGGGAAGGAAATCTGTCCATACTACTGTTGGAGAAGCCATCATGTGGGCATAGTTATGAGTCCTGGTCTCAGCACTTTTTTTTTTTTTTTTTGGGTCTGTCCGGCATGTTCAGATCTGTCATGGTCTGGTAGCAGATATCCCACCTAGTACTAGTGTGTTGTGCTTTCTGATGCCCACCTTGGATATTTTGCTCTCATCACATTTTTCTGCTGTTAACACTTGACACAGTTGGTATAATTTTTTTTTTCCTTGTACATAATATAATAAAACCTTTTATCTATATCGGTCTTTAGCACTTTAAAACAAGCAAATTAAACTTCAACCTCCATAAACCTGCTTACTTGGTGAATACTTCCAGCTTCCGGGTATAGATCCATTTACATGTGCTTGGATTGTCATCTAACTAGAAACAAATAAATTGGCATGTATTTTGCCTAATCCTCATTGCCAATATGTTGCTGTACCGCTCTGTGTTTGGCATGCATGTTCTCTAGTCACTTCTTCCGTTTCAAGTCACGTTATTCCTCATCATTGCCAATTATTTTTATCTGCCAGATCTGCAAGGAAAACACTGAATGGGTTTTTAGCAAGTGAAAAGCTGTAGCTGAAAGGCAATCTCCAAAGTTTACCTTTCGAGTTTCCTTTGGCTTAGTGTGAGTGAGTGGGTGTATCTATGTATGTGTATATGTAAATTATAAAAATTTTATTTATTTATTTATAACCAATATCACCGTATACTTTCTACCTTAACAGTGGCATACATCAGAAATCTTCCTAAATATTCTTGTGACAAACACTTTAAGACTGAACACACAGTAGCTATCACCCGCTTATGTAGTTCGCATGTTAGAAACCATCACTTCATGCACTTACATTGTGGTAGTGGAACAATATACTGTAGCAGTCTTAACAAGTAAAGAAAGGAAGAAAGGCACAGTCTTATAATGAGAAGAGAGATGGCTCTCGGCAAAGCCAGATTTTCATCAGGCATCTGGAACTACACTAACTGGGATCACATCATGGCTACTTGTGTCATATATGATTAGTGTGTACACGGAAAACTCCCACATTAAACATGTCCATAGTCTGCATAACAGTACTGATGTGTACAAGCCAAATTGAGGCCATAAAGTCTGGTCTGTACAATTCACTGTACCACACAAAGGTATGGAACAGCATAGTTGACTACACTTTTCCACACAACAATATCCATAAAAAAAAAAAGTTTTATTTTATTTTTTTTGTATATACCCTATGATATATATATATATATATATATATATATATATATATATATTTATCCATTTATTCATATGCAAATAGGCCCCCAAAACTGAATAACAGAGGCATATCTGGAAACTGCAGAATCACCTCTACAAGGTACTGGGTATTACAAAGAATTTACTGCTGACAGACTCCCTTTAAAGGGATGGCTGTATCCTGTTTGGTCAGGAAATACAGATGGAAGAGCTTAAAATCTCTTCACTATATTTTTTTTTTTCCTCTATTTTTGTTCCAGAATACATGCTTAGAAATACCCATGGCAGCATTCTGCATCAGTTTAAGGCTGGATTGTCATGCCTATCTTTCTAAAGACCATATTCAGAAGTGCCCATGACACAAGATGAGATTTGACATTAATGGACAGATGTGACCAGAATTGTCTGACTTAAATGATCTGTGCACAGTTGCCCAGTGCAGGGACAGTTATCAGGACGTGAAGTGTTGGCTTTTCATTGCTGTTGGGGATGTCTGTTACGCTTTGTGCTTTTTAGATGTATCTGGAAAATGGTTTATGGGTAACAAGCAGGTTTTGTGACGCACCTTCACTACCTACTTTCCTAGTGATGCTGGATACTGAATGATGGGTAAATCTGCCATTCTCTTAGAGGTAATACATGTTTTCAAGTACCTAATTGGGAAAATAATGTCTACCATGAATAGTGACATTAAGGGATGAGTATACTGGTGAATTAATGTAAGTCAATGAGCCACTCAGGCTGAATTAGCAAATTTACATTACATCAAAGGGGATATAGAGCGCACTCACAAGAGTCCGCAGAGGGGAAGATCAGAGCAGGGAAAAAAGATGCCATTCTGTGCAAAAAGTGCTGACTTTAGTAACTAGATTTCCTTATGTATGCAAGTCCTGGAGGAGAAAATAATCTGTTCATCATTTTGCAGGTGTATTTGTACAACCATGTTAAAGGGGATATGCACCTAGAAAATAGTATGTTAAAATATATATAACACCACCTCAATGAATCCTGTACCCAAAAACCCCACAGCAAAGTAACCCAATCTAACCATTTATGGCGAACTACAATTGAATTATTTCTCCTCTTTTGTTTCATTCCTCATTATTTTATTGCAGTCAGTGAATGGAAGCGGTCCTTCCTTGTGGCGGAATACCTGCAGTTTAACAAAACTTTGTTCATTTTCAGTGTGAAGTGTAACTAGCAGTTTGTATGAACAGATGATTCCACAGTATATAAATAAGTATGTTGTTATGTGCAACGCTGCCCAAAGATGCCATATACGTGACTTCCAGCAAACATACATGTTCATTTGAGCATGCTTCCTATTTCAGTAGAGGAAAGAGCATAAGGACTTCCAGATGCATCTGGCGCCTCTTATCTCCAGGGGGAGAAAAAGGATAGATGGGACATACATGAATAAATTCCAACCCGTTGAAGCCTTATTTCCCACCTCTTGGAAGACCTCAGGGACAGTCATGTCTTCCTTATCACATTTGTCAGCAAATATTTAAAGGATGTGATCCACTTTAGTTTCAGAACAAATACAGATTTCTGACAGTTGCTCCTCAGCACCACCTAAGAAAAGGGACTACTTTAGAGAAGTTTAAAATACCAGTCTCCATAAATCTCCTCCATTGTTTTCAGAGTGGCTATTGTAAGGTGGGCCATGCTACACACAAGCCTCAAACAATCTATTTAACCTGAAAAAAATTGTTGGTTAGGAAAAGAGTGGGGCAGGATGGCAAAAAGGAGAGAACTAGGAGGACACATGGTCAGACCAAATATTTGCAGTACCAAGCTCATAGACTTTCCTCAAGTAATAGTATAACTTGGCCAAACACAGTATCAATTGTTTTAAGGTCTGTGGCTTGTAGCCTCCTCATACTCAGGCGTGCTGACTGCTCATCCAGTGGAAATGGGTGCAGAGAACATTGAGGGTTTACCAGCCAGAGAAAGTGAGAGGTCTTCCATGTGTACTTCCCTTTTTTTTTTATGCTTACTTGTATAGCGCCATCATATTCCGCAGCGCTTTTACAGACATTGTTAATCACTGTCCTATATAGGGCTCACAATCTACATTCCCTATCAGTATGTCTTTGGAGTGTGGGAGGAAACCCACGCAAACACAGGGAGAGCATACAAACACCTTGCAGATGTTGTCCTTGGCAGGATTTGAACCCAGGACTGCAACGCTGCAAGGCTCTATGTTCACTCTTGTTAACCATTGGTCAATTGTAGGAACCACTCTGCACTTCCATAGATCCATTATACAGGTTCAGGAATTTTCAGGGCATTCGAGCTGGTTTACATTATTGGTGGTGGGGCATTGATGCCAGGACGCTTCAGATGTATGCTGTAACTGCTGGTGCTGCCTCTTTTTCTAAGTGCGCACTGTATTTTGACAAGTGGGTAAAGGTCGTAGTTTTTTTGCTGCTTGGTTACATTCCCTGTGGTCAGAATGAGCTGTAACTGTTTGTTTTGTTGTACTCTTGGCGCTGTGTTCTTGGCAGTGAAGGTCAAGGTATTATATTCTGGTTTTGTGTATCGAGCTCTGCATTCTTGTAACTGTTGTACTGCCTTTAACCATTTATTTTTTTTATGATCTTCTTTGTCATTGGATGAAATCTTAAATGGATCCTGTTTAATTTATGACTGTAAACCTTGCTCTTAATGTGCATGTGGATATATTAAGCTAGACCTGCTTTTTATAAGAGGTTTGGTTATGACTTCATTGACTGCGTCTACTGACAGCATTATTGACTTGTAAAACTTGTGAAAATCGATTAGTATATGGTGGAATTACTTTTATGCCTATATTGCCCATGTATTTTAAGGGGGTAGGGGGTACACAAAACCTCAGTACAGCTAATGTTGATGGTCTTTTAGTTGGTGTATCCTAACAGTTGCCATTCTTTCTTTTACAGGCTTCCCTGTGCTGTGATTTATATATATTTTTTTAACTGAACCATGAAAAAGTTTAAGAGACGACTTTCACTGACTTTGAGAGGAAGCCAGACAATAGATGAATCTCTATCTGAACTGGCGGAGCAAATGACAATAGAGGAGAATAGCAGCAAAGACAACGGTAAGTGGAATGTTGTATGGCAAAAGTCCATGTAGGGCAAAGGCTACATGTTATGGAATAGCTGTGATTTTGTTGCAGAATTTGCAGGGGTTTTTTTTATTTATTTTGTTTGTTTGTTTTAGTTTTTCCATGTGTGACTTCAGCCATAGACTATATATTCACACAACAGAATATGGAGAGGTGTTTGAGCCTCGTATTCCAGCACTGAGTCAGGAGGACACTTTTTTTTTTTCTTTCAGCATCACTAAAAACAATGGGGGGCAGATTTTTTTCGGAATTTGGAGCTGATTTTGAAGTGGAATCTGCATCAAAATCAGCTGCAAATTCCATAGTGTGACTGGTACCATATAGAGATTTTTAGTATGTAGGTGAGTGGTGGTTTTATTTTTGCCCTTGTCTATTTTTCACACATCATTACTGTTCTGACTTGAGTGTCTTGTAGACTATGATTTACTGCCCAGTTTGAGTTCAGAAGTTACGGTATTTAGCCTTCATCCTTGTCAGGGTTTTTTTTTTTTTTACTTTTTGCTTTTAAATGGATTTTGACAATGGACATCACATTAAGTTTAATGGAGTTGCTTGTAACAATAGATAGACTTTGCATTGACTGGAAAATGTATGCAAAAAAACACCTTCCATTTTTCCTTACTACATTAGGGGATGACAGATTGCAAGTCATGCATCTTTTTTTTCCCATAGTGTATCCATTTATAGTGCAGGGACGGAAATAATACTGTAATTGTTAGGAGTATTTATTCCTGTTCCATTTACTAAAATGTTGCACATGGAAAGATGAAATGTTTTAGTGATTTTTCTCATTTTATGGCAAATGTTAGGGCTTTGTTTCAGGAATACTTGAGGAATAGTTTAGTCCAGGTTTATTAGAGAGGGAGATTCTCGCAATCAAAAGTTATTCCCTGTTCCCAAAAGTAATTCCAGTATTAGCAGGTTATCCCCTATCCATTGTCAAATCAGACCTTTGGGACGAGCAGCTATCCCAAGAATGTGGGTCCTGTGTTCCCCATTTGAATTGAGTGGAAGTCAGACATTCACTTTGCCTCTCCATTTGAAGTTTGCATTGTTACCGGAGGTAGCTGCGAACTATCCCTGTCAGTCCCGTAGACAGTAAATGGAGAAGTAGTGTACATGCTTAAAGAGGTTGTCCAGGCATTATTATTATTATTATTATTTATTATTATTTTAAATTTGCCGGGGGAGGTGGAAAAAAAAAAAATCACCTGTCCCCGGTGCTCTGGTGTCCTTCCAGCGCAGGCCGGTCCTTTTGCTGTGGCGTCTTCTCACGGGTCTCTTCTTGAGTTCCACGGAAGCTGCTGATTGGCCTCAGCAGACACATGACCGGAGCATCGTGGAAAGGAGAGTGTGAATTTTTTGTATTTTTTTCACTGCCCCCGTTCGATTTAAAACTTAAACAGGTTGTCAATTTTTGACTGGACAGCCCCTTTAATCATTGCTACCATCAGATGGAGGGCACAGGACCCCATTCTCTGCAGTGATGGGTCTAAATGGTCAGACCCCCACTGATATGACAATGGATGGGGATCACCTGTTATTACTGGAATACTGATTTTAAGTAAAATTGGTGAAAATGGCACACATTTTGTAACAGATCTTTTATAGCTGATGGAGATTTCATTTCCTGTCAGATTGGTGAACTTTTTTCTCCTCTCCTCGCTATCTTCTTTACCTACACTGTTGCTACCTAAAAAACCCTCATGGTAAAAGTGGGTTATTTTTTCGTTTAAAAATTGGAGGGGTTTTAACCTTCACATAAAAGCCTAGCCTAAGACTCGAGATGCATAGTTTGGGAGCTCAGGCTGGGATATACTTATTGAGTGCCAGTTTTGTTTGTTTAATGTTAAGGATACTGTTGTCAGGAGACCTCTTTGTATCTTGTGACACTGGAGATGTCGGTGCCATCTGTAAATGGAACAATTATTATTCTGTTGGCTAAGGATAGCGGTCTGCAGATTGGCATAGCTTGGAACATTTTCTGTATGGTTTTAACAGCCTGCTCTTACAGCATTGGCAACATGATAGTGGGCAAATATAAAAACACTGCTAAATATGGGTCATTTTAATTCATTCACTCTTCTTCCCTGTCAGGGTTCCCCTACATGCGTTTCTGACAGAAGCCTAATAGGTATACCCCGTGCTGCAAACAGTGAGACATGCCATTGAATCCCATTGCAAAAAAAAAAACAATCCTCATGAGATATACTGTATTTTATTTTACTGTGTCTCTCGATTTTCGTGTCTCTCTGTATAGGAAAGTGCAGCAAACTATACTTGCGTGTACAGTAGGAAAAAAAAAATCTTAATATGTCAAAAGGACCCATTTTTAATATATGCTGGGTACATGGGCTCATATGAATATGCCTCTGGTGGCCACCTGTGTACCCTAAGAAGAGGCTTGACATTTGGCATTGGGAGAAAGTCAGGACACCCCCATACACATTCAATGAAACGCAGAGCTTGGATCGACCCCCAAGTAATAGTGTCCATCTGATGTGGAGGGTAAACCTTCTTCTTAATAAAAACAATTAAAAAGAAAAAAAGTGTTTGTAGTTTTGATAAAGTTTTTATCTTTTTTATATTTTTTAGGTTTTTATTTGTAAACCAGTTTTTATTCAGGAAAATGAATCTTTTTCTCCTTTAATTACTGAACTCTTTCCAGTGCAGAGATTGAGAGTGACAGAATGAGTCTGCTGGCTCGCTTGCCATCGCACAAATGAGAGCATATCAAAGGAATGTTGTACTTGAGCCAACTTTTATTATTTTAATGAACACGGTTGAATGACAGTCAATGGCAATGTCATATCTGTGTGAGCAGCCCTCTGGAGATGTGCAAGATTTTTGATCATGCTTGGAATGATCTGTTTGTATGTAAGAGAAGATTGTGAAATCCCAGTTGAGATACAGGGAAGATAAACCGGTCTACATATGACAGCACGTTTGGGTACTAGACATGTTAGCATGATTAAAGGCTGTCACTCAGTCAGTTGTCTGTCCTTTAGAGCAAGGCATTGAACTGTCTATTACTATGCTATAGATGCAGACAGATTTATTACAAGTGGTGCAGGTCACAGGGATTCCCAGTAGTGACAACCTGCTACCTGATCACACAATTCCTGCAGAGATAAATATTTTAATGTTTCCTATCCCATCACTTGGATGAAATATCTGCCAACTGTACTGTTGTAGAGTAATGAACTTCTCCCATCACTTACAGCACTCAATCTAAGGCCAACATAATGTAAAGAGACCTTGAATACATGATTGTACAGTATTACTGGATGGTTTGGTGTCATTTTCTTATAGTTACCCTTTATAAGCAGCAGTGCAGCATTGTGCACCTACAGTGTATATTCATCTGCTGCTGCTCCCCCTACCCAGTCTCTGGAGATTGACAGCTTTCTCCCTGTAATGTACATATCATAGGACGAGAGGGACAGAGTCTGATGAATATCAAGGACAATACTGCATGTGCGCACCATAGTGTGGACTACAGCTTTGGCTCCCGCTGCCACTGATAAAGGGCAGTTTCTTGAAAAATATAGCAAGTCACCCAGTAAGTTGTACATCAATGGAATTAAGAGCTTTACTTTGTTGACCTCAAATCAGGCAGAGTAGTTTAGTGGCTACAAATATACTTTAAGACTTTTTAGACTAAAAGAATGGCAAGTTGTTCCGCACTCCTTTAGGAAATAAGCCTTTTTAAGGTAGCAGCGCATCTTTATGTTTAGAGGGTTTTTAATAACTGGGTCTGTGGTTTACCGTGACAGCATTAAAAACCAAAAGTAGCCTAACACAAATATCCTGTTAGTACATTAGTCTGCAGTGTTTGTAAAGATACTTTCCTCCTGTCTGCTGTCACATACGATGGCATATCAGACATTTCATATGTCCCATTGATTTCACTGCAGAAAACCACGTATGTTTACTAGCATCATCCATTTTTTGATCATTTATGGCCTGCTTTTCGGCAGATAAAGTTTTGTGGCAGTCTTTTTTTTTTTTTTTTTTTCCTGCTAGATCTGCTGGGGAACAGGATGGGTGTCAGCGGTTTACCAGGTGGGATGAGTGAGACCCACACTATTCTTTTAGATAGGTGCAGGTCCTGTGGATATGCCATCCATTTCTAAAATGGGAAAACCCTTTTAATGTCAACTGCAAAACTTGAAAAGAGAGAGATAAAATTTATCATAGACTTAAAATACCCAGTGGGCAAAGAAGTTATCAGCCCCTATTCATCTTGTACATGCAGCATGAGATAAGCAGCTGCCAGGCGTCTATGTTACCGCTTATCTCTCGCATGCATCTTCTAGCAGCCCTCATATGAGAAGATCAGAAAATTGTTAGTTTCCAGATCTTCTTTCAGAGATTCTCAAACCAGTTTCTAATATCGTAAATTGTTATATAACAAATGTTGGCCTTGGTTATTACATTACATTATGTTTTGAAAGATGCCAAAACAAATAAGTCACTCACAATTTCCTGCAAGATGTGTACATGCATTCCTCATGTCTATTAAATAGTCCCATGCATATTTAGTAAGGAGTTGTATAATTTATAGCTTGATAGGAGTTGTCCCAGAATGTCTCTTTTCTCCCAGAAATAATGCCACGTTTATCCATAGGATGTCTGGTATTGCAGCACACCTCCACTGAAGAGCATAGATCTAATGGACTTAAAGCTTTAAAAGGGCTGTCCAGATGTATTTTCACTGGCTGTATCTGATGTCGGAGCCCATTCACTTTAGGCATATCCAATGGACAAGAATGGCGCTAATTCTGCAGGAAAATACACCTATTTTAATAATCCTAGACCTCTTTTTTTCAGTATAAAATAAACTTAGCTGTTATTGTTTTAAGGCATTATATTTGTATATACACTACCGTTCAAAAATTTAGGGTCACTTAGAAATTTCCTTATTTTTGAAAGGAAAAGCACAGGTTTTTTTTCAATGAAAATAACATTAAATGAATCAGAAATACACTCTAGACATTGTTAATGTGGTAAATGACTATTCTAGCTGCAAACGTCTGGGTTTTAATACAATATCTACATAGGTGTATAGAAGCCCATTTCCAGCAACCATCACTCCAGTGTTCTAATGGTACATTGTGTTTGCTAACTGTGTAAGAAGGCTAATGGATGTTTAGAAAACCCTTGAAAACCCTTGTGCAAGTATGTTAGCACAGCTGAAAACAGTTTTGCTGGTTAGAGAAGCTATAAAACTGACCTTCCTTTGAGCTAGTTGAGAATCAGGAGCGTTACATTTGTTGGTTCAATTTAAACTCTCAAAATGTCCAGAAAAAGAGAACTTTCATGTGAAACTCGACAGTCTATTCTTGTTCTTAGAAATGAAGACTATTCCAAGCGAGAAATTGCCAAGAAACTGAAGATTTTCTACAATGGCGTGTACTACTCCCTTCAGAGGACAGCACAAACAGGCTCTAACCAGAGTAGAAAGAGAAGTGGGAGGCCCCGCTGCACAACTGAGCAACAAGACAGATACATTAGAGTGTCTAGTTTGAGAAATCGACGCCTCACAGGTCCTCAACTGGAAGCTTCATTAAATAGTACCTGCAAAACGCTAGTGTCAACGTCTACAGTGAAGAGGCGACTCAGGGATGCTGGCCTTAAAAAAAGCCATTTCTGAGACTGGCTAATAAAAGGAAAAGATTAATATGGGCAAAAGAACACAGACATTGGACAGAGGAAGATTGGAAAAAAGTGTTATGGACAGACGAATCGAAGTTTGAGGTGTTTGGATCACACAGAAGAACATTTGTGAGACGCAGAACAACTGAAAAGATGCTGGAAGAGTGCCTGACACTATCTGTCAAGCACAGTGGATGTAATGTGATGGTCTGGGGTTGCTTTGGTGCTGGTAAAGTGGGAGACTTGTACAAGGTAAAAGGGATTTTGAATAAGGAAGGCTATCACTCCATTTTGCAATGACATGCCATACCCTGTGCACAGCGCTTGATTGGAGCCAATTTCATCCTACAACAGGACAATGACCCAAAGCACACCTCCAAATTATGCAAGAACTATTTAGGGAAGAAGCAGGCATCTGGTATTCTATCTGTAATGGAGTGGCCAGCGCAGTCACCAGATCTCAACCCCCATTGAGCTGTTGTGGGAGCAGCTTGACCGTATGGTAGGCAAAAAGTGCCCATCAAGCCAATCCAACTTGTGGGAGGGGCTTCTGGAAGCATGGGGTGAAATTTCTCCAGATTACCTCAGCAAATTAACAGCTAGAATGCCAAAGGTCTGCAATGCTGTAATTGCTGCAAATGGAGCGTTCTTTGACGAAAGCAAAGTTTGTAGGAGAAAATTATTTCAAATAAAAATCATTATTTCTAACCTTGTCAATGTCTTGTCTATATTTTCTATTCATTTTGCAACTCATTTGATAAATAAAAGTGTGAGTTTTCATGGAAAACACAAAATTGTCTGGGTGACCCCAAACTTTTGAACAGTAGTGTAGTTATGTCTGTGGGCTAGTTTTCTTAATTGGGGCATGGAGAGGAATGTAGGCTCCTTAGTGCTTTTCTTGCCTCCAAAAATACAAGCTAGTCATGCCTTGATATATTTTCTGAGGCTCAAGGTCAGATCATGCCTTTTAGACTCACTAGCTCAGTATTCCTTTGGGTACTTTCTCTATAAGTGGCATTGACATGGATCTCAAAGCAGCTGAGTGGCTATTATTGTTAAGCTGACTTTCAAGAATCTGGTCTTCCCTTACTTACTATGAATATATCCGTCAGTAGCTAATTAACTGCATATTTGCTGCCATTGAAAAAGTTGTGTTCAGTGTTCATTGAAGGGTTCTTTTATCCATAAGGCCAATTGACTGCGTGGTTCATTTTAGGGAACATTTAAAGGGTACCTTAATTTTCATGAAAAGATGAAATATCTGCAGTGTCTTGCTAGGCAATCTGACTTCTGGCTGTATAACCCTTAGTACATGTCCTATCAACATTTCTGCTGCTTATAGCGCCATTATGGCTGCAGCACATTTTACTCTTCTCCCTTAGGCTGTGGATGTATGCAGTACAGAGCAGTATGCCACACTACTACTACTACTACTACTACTACTACTACTACTACTACTACTACTACTACTACTACTACTTTATTTACACATAACTCTGCCAGGAGTAACTGTAAATGAGAAAAGCCCAAGTGACCATTTTATAGGAGATCCAGGTACATTAGTCTGCAAATGCAGGGTATAATGCAGCTAAAAAGATCCCTGACTCAGAAAAGAGAGACATCTATGAGCACAGCCAAAAGTAGGTATAAGTACATAGTAAACTTGTCTTAAATTGTGTGCCCTGAGATGTTGCAGAATCCTCTGTGTAGACCTGTATAGGCAGTGAGGAAAGACCATCCCCATCCCTCTCAATTCACTGAGTGAAGAGAGCCCTGCTCCTCACCCCTTTACTCACTGTGAACTTGTCTTGATTTTGAAACAAAGGACGGAACTTCCCTAATAACAGGGAGTGAACAGCCAATTGGCTTAAAGGGGAATACAGAGTGTTGTGTTTTTTTTTTGTGTTTTTTTGTTTGTTTTTTTTCAGGCAGAAACCAGCAACATTTTTAAATTTTGGTCTGGAATTGTATGGTCTATTAAATGAGACTAAGTTGCCTGAAAAGTTAGTGCCAATTTAAGGTCTTTGCCCACAACTCATTCCTCTTCTGACCTATCCAGGAATCCATGTCTATCAATACTATGTTTGTCCGGAGGTATAGCAGCCGCTATTTGTTCATCTGCATACAGGCAGGGTAAATACACTTTTCACAAAGTGGAATAGTTTCACTGAACTAATAGACCTGTCACAATTGGTTAGGTGCTAATTTTCACAAGCAAGCACGATGGCTTCACACTACAAAATGTCACCACTAGAGAATTTCAGTCTATTTCTGTTGCTAGCTCATTTTATTTTTGTGGCGTTTTTGATAGAACCTTGTCTCTGTGTCTTATGCTCTGGACCTTTTATCCATAGATTCTCTTGTAGGGTACAAGAAGGGGTTTTCTGGTTAATATCAGAGATAATATGGCCGCAATACTCAAGTCCCTCGTGTTTCTATTGTACAAGGCATAATAGTTATGTTAAATCATTTATGCCCAGTGGTACATCCATGATATAACCCTGAAGATGTGGAATATTATGACTACTTTGCTCATACGCTTAGTTTATTAAGCCTTGATACAGTGTAAACAGTTTATTAATTTTTTTGCTGCTGATTTATAAGCCAGAAAGTTTCTTGTTTACTGACTGCATGTAGAAATCTTGAAAATGTTGAAAAATTACAATGTAGCCAGTAATAAAGGAATCAAGTAGTGGCCTGTCCTGGAGTGTGGCTACAGGGCCGCAGGGTACAACTTGTGGCAGCACGCTTAATGAAATGTGTCTGTATTATCTGTGGTTATTTCTGAGAGGGATTAAACCTATTCCCTTGCCCTCATGGATTTTTTGGTAGTTTTGAGTTGTGAAAGTGCTGTGGTACCATTTGGAAATCGTCACCTAATTTCTTAAGCCCATATTTGACCAGCATTTTCGTTGCACTTTTTCTTGCATTGGAATATTTTATTTAGTTTTTTGTAGTTGAGACCAAAAACAAATTTCTTACAAAATGTTTACATATGGAAAAATTATATCTGAACCCTGAAGATTTGTCACAAAATTGTCACTATAACTACTCTTTCCACAGTATGTAGTAAAATAATCTGTGACCCAACACAAAGGTAGATAGGTAATCTCTGCAGTGGTCCCTCAGAAGGCTCCTATTTTTGCCAATATATAACATCTACTGTAACTTGTGGCTGGAAAAGACGTGCTCTTCCGCATAGATTTGTTTATAACCTTCACTTAAGTCACAGACAGCATGTCAGTCTGAGCCACAAGTATGGGACCTGGGTCTATGGACATTTCTGGATCACAGACTATTTAACTACAGACTGTAGATGTATTGGTTATAGGTATATTCACTTACTGATTGCTTATTAATTATTCCTTTCTATTTCCTAGAATATGTCATATGTGCACTGTATAAATGTCACATTGGGTACAAATAATATTGCCTTCTCTGAATGCTGGTGTTGGGACTAGCTAAGAAACATGACATTTTCTACTGTGACTAACATATAATGGAATTCTAATTGGGGCTTCAATCACTTCACCAATGTTTATCTATTAATGATTATAAGTGGTGTGGACAGTAATCTATTCTTTTTCTTCCTCCATTTTTCCTTGGGTCTCTTCCTATTCTACAATCTTTTTCTTTTCTGATGGATTGGATCTTTGTTGCCTTTGGGATTACTAGAACCTATTGTGAAGAATGGCAGACCTCCAACGTCTCATAGTATGCACTCCTTCCTCCATCAATACACAGGATCCTTCAAGAAGCCACCACTGAGAAGACCTCACAGTGTTATAGGTGGAAGTCTTGGCTCATTCATGGCAATGCCCAGGAATGGAAGCAGATTAGGTAATGCTTTTTTTTTTTTTTTGTCATATACAGGTTTATCAATGTGCATGCCATTTCTTTGAGCTTGAATGTGACAGTAGGAATATGGGAAGTGTGTGAAAATGTTACAGCGTATATGTATACACGTAGCAGAGTTTAACATAAAGAGGATGCTTCACCACCTCCCAGACTCAAGTTCTTTAATCGTTGCCTCTCCACTGATTCTGGCACAGTTGGAATTTTATCTCTAGCCTCCCCCATTCCTGAGCTATAAGTGCTGTTAGTTTTTGTGCCTGATATGCTATTTAGGATCTTTATTGTCAAGTGAGCAGTTATAGGCCAGAGCAGACAAGATTCATTATATGTGATTCTAAGCTCTGACATTCTCTGGTTGGACAATGTCAGAGCTCAGGCACGCCCCCTTGTCTGCTCTGTATTATAACTGTCTGCTTGAAAGTACAGATCCTAAATAGTATATCAGGCACCAAAACTAACCGTGCTGATTGCTCAGAAATGGTGGAGGCTAGAGGAAAATTCCATCTGTTCAATGTGCTAAAGGGGTTTTTCCCACCAAAGCAGCTTTATCCTCCTATCCGACTACTTGGTCCCCCATTGAGGAGATTAGGAGTGTCTTGCATCCCAGTCTGAATGGAGCTGTGGGAGGACAGACATGCTGTCACTCCATTGGTTTTTATGGGGCTGCTGGAGATGGCTGAAGTACAGCACTCTTGTTTCTCCAGTTAAACTTTGCTACAATTGTGTAAGTGTGTGTGTGTATATATAGTATGTGTGTGTGTGTGTGTGTGTGTGTGTTTATATATATATATATATATATATATATATATATATATATATATATATATATATATTATGGTGTTGTTGTAGTATGATTAGAAAATCAGAGAAATGAAGAAGGTGTAGTGTTTGGTAGAGGCACATAGTTTCAGGGCAGTGTAGAATATTACATAATATGACTTTGCTTTTGCTGTTACAACTTGTCACATATAATATTGTCTTTGTTTTTTGTTTAGTACATATATGAAAGCAGAAGTTCCTTGTTCATGCTGTTCATTACTTGATGTTGCTCATGTGATTTTGCTCCAGTTTTACAGATCTTGCCAAGCAGCACTACATAACCAGACTGTGTTTTCAGCAAATGGTTGCATTCCTTCTCAGCATATGTAGTTAATGTACTGCCTCACACTTTCATTGAACGCATACTTGTAAACTTGTCATGGCTTGCTTGTTTCTAGAAAGTTGTGTTAAAGTTTCTTATGGGAGATGAATACAGTGACTTCTAGAAGTTGATACGCTCAAAGAAGATCGCCACTTACATAGTACAGTGGGGGAAAAAAAGTATTTAGTCAGCCACCAATTGTGCAAGTTCTCCCACTTAAAAAGATGAGAGAGGCCTGTAATTGTCATCATAGGTAGACCTCAACTATGAGAGACAAAATGAGAAAACAAATCCAGAAAATCACATTGTCTGATTTTTTTTTTTTAAGAATTTATTTGCAAATTATGGTGTAAAATAAGTATTTGGTCACCTACAAACAAGCAAGATTTCTGGCTCTCACAGACCTGTAACTTCTTCTTCAAGAGGCTCCTCTGTCCTCCACTCATTACCTGTAGTAATGGCTCCTGTTTGACATTATCAGTATAAAAGACACCTGTCCACAACCTCAAACAGTCACACTCCAAACTCCACTATGGTGAAGACCAAAGAGCTGTGGAAGGACACCAGAAACAAAATTGTTGACCTGCACCAGGCTGGGAAGACTGAATCTGCAATAGGCAAGCAGCTTGGTGTGAAGAAATCAACTGTGGGAGCAATAATTAGAAAATGGAAGACATACAAGACCACTGATAATCTCCCTCGATCAGGGGCTCCACGCAAGATCTCACCCCGTGGGGTCAAAATGATCACAAGAAAGGTGAGCAAAAATCCCAGAGCCACACAGGGGGACCTAGTGAATGACCTGCAGAAAGCTGGGACTAACGTAACAAAGGATACCATCAGTAACACACTACGCCGCCAGGGACTCAGATTCTGCAGTGCCAGACGTGTCCCCCTGCTTAAGCCAGTACGTATCCGGGCCCGTCTGAAGTTTGCTAGAGAGCATTTGGATGTTCCAGAAGAGTATTGGGAGAATATCATATGGTCAGATGAAACCAAAGTAGAACTGTTTGGTAGAAACACAACTCGTCGTGTTTGGAGGAGAGTGAATGCTGAGTTGCATCCAAAGAACACCATACCTACTGTGAAGAATGGGGGTGGCAACATCATGCTTTGGGGCTGTTTCTCTGCAAAGGGACCAGGACGACTGATCCGTGTACATGAAAGAATGAGTGGGGCCATGTATCGTGAGATATTGAGTGCAAACCTCCTACCATCAGCAAGGGCATTGAAGATGAAACGTGGCTGGGTCTTTCAGCATGACAATGATCCCAAGCATACCGCGAGGGCAATGAAGGAGTGGCTTCGTAAGAAGCATTTCAAGTTCCTGGAGTGGCCTAGCCAGTCTCCAGATCTCAACCCCATAGAAAACCTTTGGAGGGAGTTGAAAGTCCGTGTTGCCCAGCGACAGCCCCAAAACATCACTGCTCTAGAGGATATCTGCATGGAGGAATGGGCCAACATACCAGCAACAGTGTGTGCCAACCTTGTGAAGACTTACAGAAAACGTTTGGCCTCTGTCATTGCCAACAAAGGATATATAACAAAGTATTGAGATGAACTTTTGTTATTGATCAAATACTTATTTTCCACCATAATTTGCAAATAAGTTCTTTAAAAATCAGACAATGTGATTTTCTGAATTTGTTTTCTCATTTTGTCTCTCATAGTTGAGGTCTACCTATGATGACAATTACAGGCCGGCCTCATCTTTTTAAGTGAGAAAACTTGCATAATTGGTGGCTGACTAAATACTTTTTTTTCCCCACTGTATGTGATAGGACAGTAAATCTGTCATAGGAAGTCTGGTCTGGATAAGGTGTTATTTTTACACAGACCAGGCATAAAAGCTATGCCTAATCCCCAGGGCTGTGGAGTCGGAGTCGTGGAGTCGGAGTCGGTGCCTATTTTGGTGGAGTCGGAGTCAGTCGGTATAAAATGGACCGACTCCGACTCCCAAAATATATAATAAATTGGTACAGTTAGTAGTACAATGCAGTATGTGCTGAATATATTTTCATAAGAATTTGGGAAAATGATGAAATGTTGAAAATGATGAAATGTCCTGTAAAGGTCTGTCCTATTCCTCATATAATGATGGGACTGAGTTCTGAGTGAACCTATAAGGTTTAGCAGTCCAGGGCTGTGGAGTCGGAGTCGTGGAGTCGGAGTCGGTGCCTATTTTGGTTGGGTCGGAGTCAGGGGAAATTGAGGAGTCGAAGTCGGGGCTTTGGTGTACCGACTCCACAGCCCTGCTAATCCCTCCAGTGAACCAGCAGTGCCTCTGTACCTAATAACAACATTCTGTGGAGACTTGGTATACATTGGAAGACCTCATTGTTCTACCACCTGATAATAGGGTTGGCTGTGCTATGGAGACCGATTCCTCTCTGTAGCTGTGCCACTGGTCACCTGTTTGCCTCCTCTGTACCACAGTTACTTTGGCCCTATCCTCAGTGCTATAGTGATGTTTCCAGAACAAACACCATCATGCTAGGTTATCAGGCATTGAAGAGACTCTTAAGAAATACACACATTTGTCTGCTCTTTTAGTGCTTGCCAATATGTAGGCAGCCTGTGATGTGGTTGCCAGCTTCCTGGTCTCCCAGAACACATGCATTTCCAGATTGCTTCTAGAGGCTTTGGTATTTGCACAAGACTATGTCTAGTATTGTATTTTTTCCTACAATATAGTTATGCCATAAACTCAGCATCTGAACCCCTACTGACCCCAGGGCTACTTGTCTTTATATTATTAGCGTGTGTGGGGACACCCCAGCTCTCCATGTCAATTAGACTGCAAGTGAACTGACTTTTATGGTATATGAAATGGGTTGGTGGGAATTGCCATGCATTGAAAGCCTTCAATAAAAGGGTCCTGAACACAATCTATCCCTAGTAACTTCCCCCTTAACTATTAACAGACGTATTCCAAGTGGGGGACTACAGCACAAGTTACAATAGAACCGTGATGGCGAACCTATGGCACGCATGCCAGAGAGGGTACGCGGAGCCCTTTCAGTTGGCACGTGCGCCGTCGCCATGATCGCTCACTAACGGGGAATTCGGTATAGGAATCCCGGTTAGCGAGCGATCACTTCTTTCAGCTGTATAAGCATCTAATACTGTGTGGGGGACACTGAAAAATCTTATACTGTATGGGGGGACACTGAAGAATCTTATACTGTATGGGGGACACAGATGCTTCAGTGTCCCCCATACGGTATTAGATGCTTCAGTGTCCCCCATACGGTATTAGATGCTTCATTGTCCCCCACACAGTAGTATATGCTTCAGTGTCCCCCATACGGTATTAGATGCTTCAGTGTCCCCCACACAGTGGTATATGCTTCACAGTGTCCCCCATACAGTATTAGATGCTTCAAATACTGTATGGGGGACACTGAAACATCTTATACTGTGTGGGGAACACTGTGAAGCATATAATACTGAGTGGGGGGAATTCTGGAGCATATAATACTGTCTGGGGGCCACTGTGGAGCGCATTGTACTGTCTGGGGGCCACTTCGGAGCACATTGTACTGTATGGGGGCCCTTCACTATTTATATCACACAGTATCTGTTTTATAGCAGACATGTGATATTATTATAGGATGTAATAACATTGCACGGTCAATATAAAACAGATCCTGGTTAAATTAAGGTTAAATTGCCGTGTTGGCACTTTGCGATAATTTAGTGGGTTTTGGGTTGCAGTTTGGGCACTTGGTCTCTAAAAGGCTCGCCATCACTGCAGTAGAACATCACACTGGTTCACCACTGTGTGTAGATATCTTCCCGTGTATTAGAAGTGTTTCACATGGTTTACACACACTTCAGCTCCATATAAAGAGGAAAACTGTCCTTAATGGTGAAGATACCTTCTAAAAACAGGTTCATGATAGTGGGCATCAGACTGGAGGACTACATAAGCAGTAAGCCACAGTAAACCTAATGGATAAGCAATGTGTGCTGGAATGTGCTCTTGTTTTCACCACTCCAGTGTATTTCTCATCTATTTCACATGTGTTTTTGGCCAGTTGACATTTACCAGAGATGTGCTTGGAGAATAACATCTCCTGAATTGACAATGTTTATGTGAAGAGCTTGATGCAAAGCTAGTTGGCATCATCTGATGCAAGGCATTGAATGTTTCATTGTAAGCTTATGAATGCCAGACTGTTTGGAGTGTTTATAGGATATTGGGGAATGAGCCATCTCCTTCTTTACCTTCTGATTCCTCGGCCTCTGTATTTCTAGCTTTCTGTCTGTTGTTGGTAGTCTCTGCCACCATGAAAATGCAGGCAGCATGTTATACAGCAGGAAAATCTCAGCCAATTGTGAGGAAGGATTTAATATTATTTGTCATTTATTGATTTCTGTCTATGCTTTTTTTCGTGCTTCGAACCTGTCATGTGGGGGTCATTATGACAGCTATTCTGGATCTTTTCCCTCAAAACTTGTGTAATATTCTTCACTACATAGCAACAGGTTTCCTTTAAGTGTAAACATACATATTTGTTTGCTAAATAGTCATGCACCATTTTTTTTTCCATTGTAGCTAAATTACAAAGCATTGTGTCCCCATCTTTTATCTCTTCATAGTAACTTGGTTGTCGCTCTATGCAAATTCTGCACTACACATGCCAAGTGCCATATAACTAACAGGCCTGGTTCTGACTATCTTAATTTTATTGGTATCACACTGTAATAATTCTGTGACTAAGATCAGATGTCAGAGTACTGATAAAGAATACTTGCTTTATACTAGACCACCACCTCCTTAAAGAGGACTTTTCAGCACCACTTTTTTTTTTTTTTTTTTTACAATTTTTAATAGGCTCTGATCCACTGATTCCTGCACAGTTAGAATTTTTTATCTAGACCCTGCCATTCCTGAGCAATTTTGTTAGTTTCAGCACCCAGCAGAAACCGCAGAAAATCGGCTGAGTTTTGAGATGGTGGATACCCAGTTACCCCCTTACAGTCAATGGGATTCACCAGTGTCTAACTGTATTTAGCCGCTAAAACAGCAGACTGTCTCTCCTGAGAGAGCAGCACAGATGAGAACCTAGCCTTAATCCAAATCCTGAAGCTAAATAGAAGCTTTCTATCCTAACCAAAGACTGGTAAAACATCTGTAGCTGTGATTGGAAGTGAAAGCTCATCTTGAAGTTTTGCTATTGCAGCACCACTATTTGATATAGTCCTTGGCCAGTACATGCCTGACTGTTTTCATTAATAAGGGTGCACTTAAACTTGCCCATTAAATCAGCCCCAAAGTGGTCCGTCTAGATGCTTCAGCAGATGCCCCTACCTGGCATGCACCAACAATCAGTCCCCTGACTGCAAATTTGTCAGGTCTAACATATCATGCCCAAAAAACAAATAACAGATTTTTAGAAGAACACAAGTAATAAAGTTCATCAACAGCAGAATAAACTATGTGACTGAGAAAAGAGGGAGTGTGACTATACAGTTGCATTAACTTCAATGGATGGTCTAAGATGTGAAGTAGTACATGATCCGGAATGTAGTTTGTTGAGCAGTATGATGTGGTCGCTTATGAGCCTAGAAGTCACAAGCATTCCTAATGCAGTCTCATTTTAGTGTGTTATATTGGACTGCAACAACTAGATTCCATTAGTCTACTGGATAGAACACCATAAAGCAGTAGAGCAGGAGCTCTGGGTTCTGTGCTTATGATACAGAAACTAAAATGCAAAAGTATTACAGCCGTGTGAAAAGGACAGAATACCAGAAAATCTGTCCATGGTTTAGGATTTTTTTTAAACTGGTAATGCCTAATGTTTTCGTAACACCTCAAACGTTGGAGCAGGCGACAATGTTTACCTAAGGAGGGATGTGTAACTATTTGACTAAATTCATTAAAATATGATGTACTTGTTATATCTTGTAGCGTACTATAAAATGCAACAGTTCAGATGTTGTTGTTCCTGTTTGCTAAATACAAACTTCCTTAATTTTTGAGAAATGAAAAATAGAAACCTAAAATATATTCTGCTCTTCTTTTGTTAACCTAAGTAGGGCCGGCGTTGGGGGGAGACTGGGCAATTGCCCAGGGCCCCTATCCCCAATGGGGCCCCCGGCATCTGGAGTCTGATGATTCTGGATCCCAGAGTCAGGCCCAGCCATATCAATAACAGAAAGGGACCCAGCGTCATGTGCCACAGGGCCCCTTTCTGAGGTGAGTAAAAATAACAAACATTTTTACTCACCTTTCATAGGCGTCGGACGACATCTTCTGGCGTTCCGGACATCACCGCTGAGGCCTGGCCACATGGGGCATGCTCACAGCGTGCCTCACGTATCCGCTGAGGCTCAATCACAGGCCTCAGTAGTGACGTCCAAAATGTGTGACGTCAGCTGCAGAGAAGAGGAAGCCAGCGGTGGCAGTAACAATGGAGCTGCGCGAGGAGGCCCAGGAGTGGTAAGGCAAGGTAAGTATAACAGTTTATTTTCCCTTACCTCCCCTGGGCCTCCGATTGTTATACTCTAGGGTCTGAAGAGACCCCAGAGTGTAATATAGTAATAGCACTGAGGGAATTTGTAGGACCACTGTGGAGCATTATACTGGGGGCCCCTCTGGATAGCGTATTATACTGTGTGGAGCATTATATTAGGGGAGGAGGCCCTAACATGGAGAGCATGTTATATTCTGTGGGGCCACTGTGGAGCATTATACTGGGGAACCTCTCTGGGCAGTATATTATACTGTGTGGAGGCCATTGTGGTGAATTAGTCTGGGCCGGCCTTCTGCAGAGCATATTATATTGCATGACGCCACTGTGAAGCATTATTCAGGCGGGGACACTAAGGAGCATTATACTAGGGGGCCCTCTGTGGAGCATATTATACTACGTGGGTCCTACTGTGGAGCATTATACTGGGGGAAGATGCTCTGGGGAGCATAATATATTGCTTGGAGACACTGTGGAGCATTATACTGGGGGGCCCTCTGGGGAGCATATTATACTATGGGCCACTGTGCAGCTTGGGGGCAGTGTGGGGAGCCTGTTATACTGTGTGGGGTCACTGTGGAGTGTATTACATTGTGTGGGACTTCTCGGGAGCATATTATACTCTGTAGGGCCATTGTAGAGCATTGTGGGGGAGCATATTATACTGTGGGGGAGCATATTCTACTGTGGGGGACCACTGTGGAGCATTATACTGGGGGAACCCCACTGGTGAGTATATTATACTGTTAGGCCACTGTAGAGCATTATACTGGGGGGCACTGTGAGATGCATACTATACTGTGTGGAACATATTATAGTGTATGGGGCTGTTGGGGGAGCATATTGTACTACCTTGGGCCACTAATGGGGTAGTATACTGTGTGGGCCACTGTGGAGTATTGTACTGTGGTGAGGCTCTGGGGAGCATATTATACTGTGTGGAGCCTTATATACCATGTGGGACCACTATGGGGGCTCAGGGGAGCATTATATCCCATGTGGGGAAACTGTGGAGGGCTCAGGGGAGCATTTTATACTGTGGAGCATTATACTGTGGGGGAAGTGGCTCAAAATTCCTGCTGGCAGCCCTGTGTGCTATGTCTCACATATGTAAGACTTCAGTGAAGGAGCCGTGATGTAAGCTATTAGCAGGAAGCTGTTGGGTGGGGCCCCAGAACAAGTTCCTCTGGTGGGCCTAAGGCCCTTCAGTCCGACACTGTATAACGGAGAATTATTATATATAAGGGGGGCTCTTATTTATAAGGGAGGAACTATTATATATAAGGGTGGGTTACTATATATAATTGGGAAACTTAAATGTGAGGGGGCTATTATAAGGGAGAACTATTATATATAAAGCATCCATTATAAGGGGAATCTATTATTTATAAGGTGGATATAATTGTTAAGTGGGCTATTATTTATAAAGGAGGCTATTAGTGATAATGGGGACTATTATAAGGTTAACTATTATTTATGAGAGGGCTATTATTAATAAGGGGGCAGTATTATTTTTACGGGATGACTGTTACAGATAAGGGGAATATTACTGATACAGGGCACTATTTATTATTTATAAGGGAGTTATTACTGATAAAGGTGTAATATTATTTATAAGTAGGGACTAGTATTTATAAGGAGGCGCTATAATAACTGATGACTGGGTGCAAAAATCTATTAGGCGGTACAAAGGTAGTTATTTGAATTGTGTGTGTGTGTGTGTGTGTGTGTGTGGTACAATGGGGTTTGTTATTACTTTTTAGTTGGCAGAAAGGAGGCATTAGTATAGGGGTTGCCACTGGACGACGAAGGTGGTGTATGTATATCAGCATTTGGGGCCCCGATTTTAATTTTGCACGGGGCCGCACTTTGTCTAAAACCGGCACTGAACCTAAGGGGTAGTTTTCACTAAAGATTAAGTTCACATCTGCATCAGAGGTTCCAATAGGATCCTCAGTTAAAATCCCATCAAAAATCACACATGATACAGACTTGCATATGGACTTTTCTGTCTGACAATAGAGACCATCTGGTTCTGTTTGTATGAGTAAGATGATGGATCTGCCCTGAGTTAATTTTAGGTTTTCTGTTCCTACAACAGAACCAAGCCCTACAAGGATGTCAACGAAGTCTATTAGTCTAGAAAATATGTGATGATCATAAGGACTATTTACAAAGTCTAACAAAATGCGCAAGAAACACAATGTTGAATTATACTTAGAGAGGTAGTATTTTACTGCAAGCTATATCCTATACATAGTACAGGGAATAATTATATGATTTGGTGGGGGACTGACCAAAATGGAGTGGAATACCATACATGTGCATTGCTACTCCAATTAAATTCTATGCAATTTCTAGAGATGGCCAGCGGCACCCTTCAGCAGCCCCACGGATCCCTACAGATCAGAGAGTTATCTCATATCCTTTGAATAGGTAATAACTTATTACCAGAATACTTGTTTAAGGCAAAGGCCCTATGTTGTGGAAACGCTGCTTTTTTGTTGAAGATTTTGCTGCGTTTTTTTGAGCAAACCTAATATTGGCTACAGAAGTAATGGGATATATCAAGGAAGCAAACTATACTTCTCTCTTCTGCTCAATCCACTCTTGGCTTTGGCTCAAAAAAAGTAACAAAATCTACAAAAAAAAAAAAAGTAGCTTTTCCTTAACATGGGGCCTCAGTCTAAAGAGGCTTTCCAGGCTTTATAATTGATAGCGTATCCTTAGAATAGGTCAGCAATTGAAGATTGATAGAGGTCTGACACCTGGGACACCCACTGATCAACTGTTCAAAGAGACTGTAGTGTTCAGGTAAACTTACCCTCACAGTGCCCCTACGTACGTATAGTGGCTGTGCTTGGTATCACACCTCAGCCCATTCACTTGAATAGGACTGAGCTGCGAACTTGCCATGTGCCCAATGAATGTGATGTCACATGGCCTGTGAAGCTAAAGCAGTTCTGCCGCTTCAAACCACTGATCCCTGGTGTCCTATCTTAAGGATAGGTCATTAATTAATAAGTCCCAGAAAATCACTTTAAGTCCAGGGAGATTGACTTGAAAGTGGCTGCAAATATTCTGTAATAACTCTTGCTAGGGTGAAGCAATCTGAATGAAACAACGTTTGATGTGCCCCTTAGTAAATGGGGCTTAGAACAAACTGGGATGCCCCACTTCGGAGCGATGAGCTAAGCATTGGACAACCTTTGCAGCGTTTAACCTCAGTTTACTACCCCCGTAAACCTTCACTCAGTCCCCTTGCTTCTCATCAGGATGTTGGTTTACTGTATGGAGCAGCACCTCTTCATGGTGCCAACCTATTGGGTCACCAATTTGTTTAAAGAGGATTTCCGGGCAAAAAAAAAGTTTTAGTGCTATTAATGGGTTAATAAGTGCACCCAAATACATTTTAGCAGTGTTTTGAGTGATTTCTGGGTTTCTCTGGGAGCTCCTGTTATCCTCTACATTTGTTTACATGGTATAGCTTGTTTTAGCTAATGCAATGCATCATGGTAGTTGTAGGCTGATTCACACTACCTCTCTCTCTCCCCTCCCTTCCTCTCTCACTCCCACACACCCCCTCCTTGTCGCCCTAGCTATCCTGCCTACTCCTAGCCCTTTCCAACTAACTCACTCAGCCCCCCTCCACCCCATCATACTTGCGTATCTTCCTGTCCAGACTTCCCTTCTGGGACGGTTCCTCCTCCTCTGACACTGCCAGCTTCTGCGCAGGCCAAAGTTGCCTCCGACGCCTGCGCAGCAGAGATGGAGTGCAGAGTCAAAGAAGTGCAGAGTCAAAGAAGAGGAGGAACCGTCCCAGAAGGGTATTCTGAACAGGAAGACACGTAAGTATGATTGGGGGGGCAAGCGGGGGGAGTATTGGTGACGTTCCGTTTCCTGAAAAGAGGAAATGGAACGTCATCGGATAATCAGAAAATGTGCCTGGGGCGGTCATGTGATAGATATGGGTAACTATACATTTTTGCTAAAGTATGACGTTTAGAAAGTAGGCGGGGGGAGGGTGTTTAGATTAGTGTAGGAATTCCATTTTATCCCGGACAACCCCTTTAAGTGATGTCAGATGCTGATCGCTGTAAATAAGGGCAAAATTGCATGTGTGTTGTGTCACCATCGTTCAAAAGCTGAAAACTTGTTCGATCTGAGGCGCACATTCCACGTTGTTTCATCTAAATTGCTCAGTCTTAGTGAGAGTTGTTAGAGAATATTCGGGGCCTCGTGTTTAGGAAAATGGTGTTGCCTTAATAACCATTTTAGTTGAATACTGACACTCATAAGTGATTGCTCATGGCATGAAAAAAATTAAAATTATTTAATAATGACCCCCATAGGTTTTCAAGGACGATACATTGTGAGAATTATAGAATTAGAATTTAGAAAGAAGTTATGAGTTTGATGATGCCTCTTTACAGCATAGTTTCCTACATCCCTTTCATTGTGGCAGAGCTTAAAACATGTCCACAAATAGAAACCTGTACAGGAGTAGGGAAACGATAACCCCACTGAACTTACTTCAGGCCCAGAACACAAGATCTCCGGTGTCCTAAAGTGTAAGAGTAACCGGAGTGCCAGGAAGGAGCCCAAATATCTTATGACTTTGGAATGCCCTGTCTGTTGTTTAGAATGGATTGACTGTGGTTTGTTTTACAGCTCTGACAAACCATTTCATTACTTCATTATTTTTGTCAAACAAGAGGCACTTGTCTTGTGTTTCTTCTTTTCTTTAAACTAATTTAGCAATTTTATGAAAAGGCTTTTGCAAACACAAGCAGAATCCTTTGGTGCCTACAACAGCAATCATTATAGAAAACAAGCGCTCAATGGGAAGCCTCAGTGCTGTAATTGCAAAAAATTGGAATGCCATTACTGACAGAGGAATCATTTATACAGTGAGATGACTGATACAGCCTTCTAGTGCTTGTCGCACAAAGAAACTTAGTGTAGAATATATTCCCCTAAAACCAAAATGTTTATTCATATAGGGATGAGCAGATGCTTTATGTTAAAAAGGGTCTCTCGCTCATGAAAACTACCCATTTCCATATGCTCTATTAGGGTGCATCGAAATCATAAAGGGTGTCCTCTGCTTCTGCCAGTGTCTGAACAAACCCGTGTTAAATGGTGGCCATTTTATGAATGGTCAGCATGTGAATCTAAATTTCCACTGAGGAAATATAAGGTCAGTTGGATCTTTCCTTGTACAAAGCAGCTGATCACTGAGAAGGTTTCCTAAGGTTGATTTCATTTCTTCATCTAACCAGGTTGAGACAGTCCTTTTAAAGGGGTTGTCTGGGGAGTTTAGATTTACCTGAACCAGCGGACTCTTGATGATGGACCTGGGTTTTCTGACCTTGTTTTTGATCGGAAGCAGTGGTCTGCCTCCTTTCTCCTTCCCTGATCTCACAGGTGACTACCTGTGTTAAAGGGGCGGGCGTAATCGGCACCATCCCAAGTTTAGATAGTCCAATAGGTGTACCTTTTCCGTGACCCACACTTGCACTTGAAAAACCCATTTTTATAAATTAGGCAAGAGAGGCTTGTCAGAACACATTGCACTTGAGCCTCATTGCCATATTTATAAAAATGTCTTTTTCAAGGAAATGCTGCATCTGTTGGACTACAACAGGCAGTGGCGTAACTTTAAAGAGTATGGAGGGTGCCGTCACATGTGGGACCAGGGCCTTGAAAGTTTGTGAACCTTTTAGAATTGTTTACATTTCTGAGCATCAACAATTCTTCTGAGGTCCTCAGAAATCTCCTTTGTTCATGTCATGATACACTTCAACAAACATGTGTTGTGTAGATCAGACTTTGATAGATCCTTGTTCTTACAATGAAACAGGTCGACCACTGACTCCTGATTGTCATCCCCTTGGTTAAGAACACCTGAATGTCACCTTCAAATTATCAGCTGATCTTTAAAGGTTCACATACTTATCACAGATATGTGATGTTGGATTATTTGTTCTGTTACTAAAAGGCTTAGTCTAATATTTTGACTTATTTATTTGATTTGGATCTCTTTATATGCTTTTAAGACTTGTGTGAAAGCCTGATGTAATTTTAATAATAGTCCTTTAATAGTCCCACAATGGGGAAATTCAGTGTGTTACAGCAGCAAAGATAAGCAGATACAAATACAAATACAACATGTACAGGAATGTTCCAAGGTGAGAGGCATTACATTGATAGCAGACAGACAGATAGGACATAGCAGAGGAGGGGGGGGGGGGGATTTAACAGGCAGAAAGATATTTCAGTTCTCTGTGTGTAATGATCTCCGCTTAGGTCGGTGTTGGTTGTACAGCCTAACCGCGGTGGGGAGGAAAGACTTCCGATAGCGCTCCTTCTCAAACATAGGGTGGAGCAGTCGGTCACTGACAGTACTGCCCAGCGCGATCACAGTCTCATGCATGGGATGGGACTTCCTCCGCATGGAGCTCACCACGGACAGTATCCTTCTGTCACTCACCACCTGCACTGGGTCCAGTGGGCTCCCCAGGACAGAGCTGGCCCTTCTAATCAGCTTGTCAAGTTTATTTCTATCCCTGGTTGATATACTGCTCCCCAGCAGGCCACTCCAAAGAAGATGACTGATGCCACTACCGAGTTGTAAAAAGTCCTAAGAAGTGCCCCCCGGATTCCAAAGGCTCTCAGCTTCCTAAGCAGGTAGAGCCTTCTGTGGCCCTTCCTGTACAGGACCTCCATGTGATCTGTCCAGTCCAGCTTATTATTAAGGAGCACACCCAGGTACTTATAGGTGTTCACAATCTCGATGCCCGTCCCCAGGATGTCCACTGGTGTAGGAGGGCATCTGCATTTATGGAAGTCCACCACCATCTCCTTGGTCTTCCCCGCGTTTAGATCAAATTTATACAGAAATATAGGCTTCATGTTATGCCTCTGTCTAAAGGTATGATGATGCTCACCATAATGTCTCCTACAATGTATTGTGGCTGATTTGATATTGAGTTTTTTGGCAATAGGCATAAGGAAAGACAAACTATTCTACTTCTAACTGCACAGTATATTAACATATATCTGTAATCCAGACCCCTTGAGTACAATGTATGCTGTTTCATCTTTTTCTGCCAGCTTACTTATTTCCCTTTCCTACATCTTTTTACCTACTTTTGCTCTCCTATTCTTCTGTGTGTACTGTATTTTTTGCTTTGCGGTTTACCTTAAGGATGTCTGTGCTTTTCTTTGACTTATGATCCTGGAGAAAGTTATCAAAGTGGCTGTACTGTAACAATAAACTAAGCCATCACTCATATTTGAAAGCTTCCTCTGTGTTTCAGACATTGTACATGAAAATCTAAAAATGGGATCAGATGGTGAAAGTGACCAAGCATCCGGGACATCATCAGATGAAGTCCAGTCTCCCACTGGTGTTTGCCTCAGGAACCGAATACATCGAAGAATCTCAATGGAGGTAATATGATGTGGTGTACAGTTGGCAGGCTGTACTACCTTTTGTCTGATAACTTTGTTTACTTCTATGTTTTCATTAGGCACTGGTCTCATTGAGCTCTGTCATCTACTAATTCCTGCACATACATTTATTTTGGCTGCAGTCATACCCCAGTGGCACGCAATACCTGTCCTTTAAAAGGGTCAGCTGGGATATTGAAGATTGCCTTCCACTTCACTTCTTTGCTGATCCACGGTGTTGTGATCTGTAAAGGTGTTTACTGTGCTTTTACCTGGTAACCTGACTCCGTCTGTAAGCTGTCTGCCTTGATCCTGTGCCAATTTACCCGTGTTACAAGAATTTCACCTGTGCTGAGCTTGGTTTTGAATAACTGTACTGCAGTTTATCACCCTGTCTATAAATCTCCATTTATTTCTATCAAGGGCTGTTGAAGGATAGCAACGTTATATTTCCTCAGGGAAAGTCCATACCCTTTGTTTTGGGATTCAGGGTAGAACAAGTAATCTCTTAGATTCAGCTCCCCTATTCCTTAAAGCAACTGTCCAGTCAGGCGCTCAAAAATTATATATAAGTAACCAACTTAAGGGAAAGATTCCCAACTATTTTCTTCAGAGTGCTCTGGGCTCCTTTTAGCGCAATTCTTTGAGGACAGAACAGTGCTCTTGCACTACAGCACCTTCAGGGAGTCTAAGGTAGTCTGAGAAACACCCCTTTCTCAGTATTGGTCCAAGCTGATCTCTCCCTAACACCTGCAGCTCTGACTCCTTAAATTGGATGCTGGGTATAAAAACAAGTTTATCCCAGAAAGTCAGTGCATAAAACCCTGATGTCTGTTTCAGCTAGGAAAGAATGATTAAAAGTTAATGCACCAGTGAGAAAAAGATTTAGGTAGTTGTCAGATGTAGTGACGCAAATGAAGTAAGAGAGAGCATGGAGGCTCTTTAACAACTCGTTGGCTAGTGTGACAGGTCTCATATGACTAAAGATGTATTCAGTATACATTTATTACATATTTATCAAATGTGTTTATTAAAGGGGTTGTCCAGCATAAACCCCCTCCCCCCGCCTAACTTCTAATTTACTCCCTTTAAAAAAAAAAAAAAAAATGTATATTTACCCATATGTAACCGCCCCAGGCACATTTTCTGATTTCCAGGTGACGTTCCGTTTCGCTGTTTCCAGAGACTGGATGTCACCAGTACTCCTCTACCCCCATTCCCTCCCGCCCTGTCCCCATCATACTCACCAATGCTCACGTCCGCTTCTTCTGCTAGGCATGGCTTCCTTCACAAGGGATCTAGAGCCGGCGCCTGCGCAATAGAATGAGCTAATCATTGCTTGCGGTTATGATCTGCTATCTTCATATATAAACTATTGCCAACAAAGAGAATACTATTGGTTTTTTTTATGGCTATAACTGTCCAAATTATGCAGAGAGAAGAGAAAGGCCTTAACATCTCCCACTACCAATAATAATACTTACCTTTGCTCCTGAGATTTTTGGGCAGAAATACGACGAGACAAATTGACTAATACTGTCCAAGGCTAACTTCACACAGCTGATTTTAAGGGGAAACCACCTTGAAATCACCTCCAAACTCCATCTAAAATCACAGCTGAATCTCCATCAGAAACTGCGGTACAAGGCTCGCGCTCGATTAGCTCCATTGTATACGAGACTAATCTGCATGCAAACCCATAGCAGAAGCTAGGCTGCCGCTTTCCACTGTGGGTTCCCCAGGGCTGGTTTTCATAGAGGAATTTGAAGCAGAACACCACCCCAAATTCTTCTGTGTGAAATTTCCTAAAAGTTGCAGCACAGTTTTAGACTTAACACTCTCAAACTGTTAAAGTGCTTAATGCAGTTTGATTAATCTGTCTAATTATTACTTTTTAACCAAACCTTAGACCTCCTATTAGTTGGTTTAGTTTGTTAGAAATTTGCAGAAATGTTTGGCGCACAGTTACAACTTGGACCACGCTGCTTTCTTGTGACTTCATGCCCCAAAGCCTAAAATGTCAGAAACACTCCATAAATGTGGTGCAAGGCATGTTAGACAGTTTCTTTTCCCATAAATTAGTTGGTAATTTCTGCTTAGTAAATCTCGTCCTTTATGTAGTGTATGCCTGGGGGTTCAGTTTCAGTCAAAAATGCTAGCAGTGCAAAGTATGGGGTATTATTATAAAGCATGTAGTCTGTTCGAGCCCGAAGGAGAATAGGAGCAACTTTTACATCTGAAAACAAGGCCCTCAGGAGCCATGTGGCAGTGAGTCAGGCGTGCAGGCTGGATGAAGAGTATGTGAATAAATTGTGGTTTATTCTGCCAGTGCCATAGAGACCTATAGTTGTGTCACTCATGACACATCTAATATAACATATACTATATATTTCTCAGAGCTTAGATTTCTGTCTACAGTCCTCTTCAGTCAGTAATGCTTTGCACAGATGCCATGAATGATCATTTGGATGACAAAATTAGGGCAGCCAGTCATAGTCAACAAACAGATTGCCTTAATGATAGTAATTTGTCACGTTTGTGACGCCTATTCTTGTTAATGTGTAAGCTAATAGTGTGGAAGCCACCAAGTCCAAGTGTGGGAAGTTCAAGCTTCCAAAACTGCAGCAAAAAAATGGTGAAAAATGGCTGCTCCTTATTAACCATCAGATAGTAGATTTTTTGGCACACAACCAACTATCAGGCTTGTGTTATGTTATTTAGAAGCTGTCTTACTGCTTACAGCTCTATGCCAGTTGTTTTGTAACATCTTTGTAGTTGCTTCCTGCATGCCCCTCTTTGTAAGACACTTTGATTTCTCAAAATAGTTTGTGTAAACCTCAGTTATCCACAGGAAGAGGCTCTAAAGTCTCATTATGGCTTTTCATCCCCTCTACTCTTTATACTTTTCACGGTTCCATGTAGTTGGAAGGAAATTTCTCAGCTCCTTTGATTCAGACTTTAGATTTAAGATAAGCTGATGGTGAAGTTAAGACATCTCCTATGTTTACTGTCAAACTCAAGTATGGTTTGGACCTGACAGCGTGGACACCATGGTTGGAAAAATGCTGCTCTCTGCTGGAATTCTAGGAGTACTTCAAGTACCTTTTATGACAAGTGACCTCCATTTATCTCTGTTGGAAATCAATAATTGTTAAATCGAGCTTTTTGTTTCCTTGGAAACTGATATCCGCTTTGCATATCAATAGTGAGAAAAGTTGTAAGATATGGTATTTCTGCTGGTGACTGGCTTTTCACTGTGTTTTCAGGGCACATGAAGATGGGGATCTCATCGAGCCATTTAGATTTTGGTTTGCAGCCATAACAAATTAGATAAGCATCAGTTCCATCATTGTAGTAATTGGAAGCCTTCACTTAAAATATAGGGTAATGAGTTACAGGGTCCCCCACGCTAGATCAGCCTTCTACAAGTGGCTGTAAACTGCTGCCTCTATGTTATCTGTATTCTGAAATCTGGTCTTGCATGGCAGACACTGGGACTTTAAAACCCCTGACAGTACTGCAAAACATAACACATTTTGTCATGTTTAAACATACTTGTCAGAATATGAGCAAGATAATTTCTATAATTATCTTTTTATGGGGGGTGATCTTATAGTTGGATGATCATCTTTCTTTATATTTTATGGTTGGGACTCTTTTTTTTTTTTTTTTTTTTTTTTTTTTTTGGGGGGGGGGGGGGCGCTGTTGCATAATGATTTTTTTTGCTAATCTGATAATTGAATTTTTGCACACGTTGATGCTTTCTTTAAAGCGGTGATCATGAGAATATATATCTATTATCATTATCAGAAAGTCATTCATCCTTAAAGCTGGCAGCAGTGCCTGCCTGGAGCACAGATAAACTCAAGAGGCCACTGATTTGAGCTGATGCTATACGGATCTGCACTTGAGAGTAAGTCAGTACTGCTTAGCCTGCTGGGCAATACATGAATTATTGAGCTGACGTTCTCTGCCCCAATAGAGCCCTGGGTTCCCTTATGCTGAACAACCAAACATGAAAACTGACATTAGAAATTATATCTTATCAGCACATTTATAGTGTCTGCAAAACATGGATCATTTCTGGTTTATTCCTATAAAGCAAAGTAACTATCACTTTGTTTCATTGGAATCATTCTATTAAAAGAAGAAAAGAAGGCTGCTAACCCAGAACTGCAAGTGTGTGTCCAAACAGGGCTGATATACTTCAGAACTTTTGGTGGTACTGCTTCTTAATTTTTATTTTTTTTTTTAATTCCACCTCAAAATTAGCTGTAAATCCCATCTGAAGCCAGTCTCCATTAAATTCAGTGCTGATTTTTTTTTTTTTTTTTCCTCTAGCTGAATTTTTCAGCTAGAGGAAAATATATGTGACATTCTCAATATGCAGGCAGATTCCGCTTGATAACTCCCATTAAAGTGAAGGGGAGGCAGAAAATTTCTGCCTGGCTGTTGCGGAATTAAATGGTTTAAGCTGTAAATTGCTGAATCCTTATTTTTCAGCTAGGGACATTTCCTCCATGTGAACGTACCCAAAGTACTATAAGCTTGCTTTATGTGGTGAGGATGTAACCTTAGGGGCATCAAGCTTTGTAATGTCTGTCCCATTTGATCATTTTAATTTTACCGATATGACTCCTGTCCAGTCACTCCTGACACATATACAAGCCAAGGACCATACACCTTTCTTCATGGCTCATGCTCAGTTGTATTAGAATTTTCTGTTGCAGGTTCCATCAAAAAAGTTGAACTTATTGCAAACCCGTTATAGTAGGTGTGGTCTGTTGAACTTGGTTTCAGTGATCGATGTGGCACTTTATTTTTTTTTTTTTTTTTTTTATTTCTGCAACAGAACCAGTACACTGAAACCACTGTGCATATGTGAACTATAATGTTGTTCATACACATTAGGTGCACGTCATCACAACCTGCTGATTTTGGATGACCTAGATCTGAAAGAAGGATCAGGCGTGATGTCTCTCAACCTACCTGATCCTTTATTCCCATAGAGGATAAGCTGTTGCATAGGTGCTTATTTATCCCTCTTCACTGAAAAAAAAAAACATGCCCTGCCAAGTTCATCTATATTGGTGCTGTCAAGCCAAATAAGCATTCAGCCATCACATGTCTATGACCGTGCGGTTTTGGAAATCACAGCATGTCAATTATACCTACAGAAACGCCGGCGATTTCCCTATAGGTATAATGGGAGCAGAAAAAAAGAAAAGAAATCTTTGCGGACCTTCTGTGTAAAGTGCTGTGGGAAAAACTGCGATGCGTTGCCGCTGTGGTTTTTCCCAAAACGCTTTTTTTTTTTTTTTTTTTTTTGCTCTGGCCCACTGTCTTAACCTGTGCCAATTCTCTCAAAGTATCTAAAGCTGTATGATAAACTAAGCAGTTTAAAGATATTCCAGATTTAAGTTCACTCCACGTACTAGTTGGCTTAGTTTTCAAAGCAATGCCCCAGCATGTTGCCACATGTTTTGTTGCACTGTGTAGCGTCCTGGACCCTACTCTTTCTCATCTGGACATCCCATTTATACCAAACCCTGCTTGATTGAAAATGAAATAAAAAAAAATGGCCCAAAATGATTGATCAATTTGGTGCAAGGAATATATGCAACTTTTTGGCCATAGAATGTCAGAATTTTGGCATATTTTCATAATTAAATAGGCCTCATTGTATCAAAAGATGCACCCAGAAAAAAAAATAGGAAAGAAAATGTCATTTCCTAAGACTTACTAATGAGGAACTTGTGAGCCCTATATGGGACGGTGTCTGTAAAACACTGCAGAATATGTTGGCACTATATACACGTGCATCTCAATAAATTAGAATATCTTTGAAGCGTTCATTCATTTCAGTAATTCAGTAATACAATTCATAATCAGCGTCTTCCATGATTGTGTGTCCTACTGAACCAGACTGAGGGACCATTTAAAGGCTTAGGAAACCTTGGCAGGTGACACACTGAATTTACAATATTCTAATTTTCTTAGATTTGGGTTTTCATTACCTGTAATCCATAATCAACATTTATAGAAATAAAACACTTGAAATAGAACACACTGTGTGTAAAGAATCTAGAAAATATAGGAGGTCACTTTTTAATGTAATTACTGAAAGAAATAAACGTTTCAAAGATATTCTAATTTATTGAGATGCACCTGTAAGTAAGCAAAAATAAAATGTTCTTATTTAGGCAAATATATGTGCAAATGGTTTAAACTAAATTGACAGGAAATATACTACATTTGGTTCTTTGCTTTTATGAATTTAGCCAATAATTTCTAAACTCTATTCTGCCATTTACAAAGTTGTCCACTGCAGATGCAGTATATAATGTCCTAGGCCCGTGAAAGCAAGCTATGAGTTTAGGGCTAAACAGAAGCAAGTCTGGAAGAAGGTAGTAAGGGTTACATGAAGCTTATAGAATACCTTTCATTAATGTTGTTTGACTATGGAAAATTTCTTTGCCTAGGAAACATGCATGTAATCTCCAGCTGCTTGCGATCTCTAGGGAATGGCCCAGATTGCGTAGGTCTGCCTTGGGATTTATTCTGTCTTAAAGTATTTAAATTACTAATAACATGTATTTTGTTGTAGAAACTGCAGCTTGCTTTATCAAGACCATATCCCACATAGTGGACTCTGATAAGGAGCAGCAATGGTGTCCAGGTGTGCATGTATTTGTATTGTGCCAGTGCTGCATTCAAGGAGTCTTCCAGGTTAAGAATATTAATGACCTATCCTCGGGATAAGCCACCATTATCAGATCAGTGAGAGTCTGGCTATAGGGATCCCTACCGATCAGCTGTTTGAAGATGCCATAGCACTTCCATACGTTTTGCGGCTTCTTTAGCGTTTACATGGTTTCATCTAACTGTACGCTGCCTACTTAATAGCATGATATTGTAGCTTTATCCTGTTTCCTTGAATTTAAGAGGCATCAGTGGTCAATGGACAATGAAAGTCAGACCTTCTATCTAATATTCATAATCTATTCTGAGAAATTAATTTTTAAGTTTGTGGTTATATACAAATACAGTGAAATAAACCATATTTTCAGTGACAGATTTTCAGTTTTCTATATTGACCATATTCTTTCAGAAGACCACTCCAACTCCCCCACCAGAATATTACTTTTTTAATGCAATTTTGGGTGGTCTTCTCAGGAGAGGTCTCTGTTTAATACAGCCCACAATGACGTCCACAGTATTTTTTGTATGCACACCTGTGGACTAAAGAAATTCATTGGGTGGTATTCATTCTCGTTGCTTTATCAACATTTATTTTATTCTGTAGATTTCGGCTTGCAAGGGGAAGCTGATGACTGCATCTAATCTGAAGAAATCAGTAATATACAAGGGGGTTTACCAAAATGTTGTTGTGTCTGGTATTGCAGCTCAGCCCTACTGAAGTGAATGTTGCTGTGTTGCACTACCACATGCAGCCTGTGGACAGGGGTGGTTTTGTTTTTGGAAGAAAGCTGCCATGTTTTCTTAAATCCTGTACAAACTTTTTAAAGGGTACCTGAGTTTTCATGAAAAGTTGGCATATCTGCATTGTTTTGCTAGACAATCTGTTCTAGGACTATATAAGCCTTCATACGTGGTGTCCGATCAGTTTTTCTGCTGCTAATATTTCCTTTATGGCTGCAGCGCGTTTCATTCTCAGGCTCGAGGCATGTACAGTAAGGAGCAGTCTGCTCACAGCCATATCCATTACTACTGCTGCTACTACAGTGTTTGTTTTTTTTTTTTTGTTCTTTTAAACATGTAATTCTGTCAAAAGTAACTGTAAAATAGTAAACAAACAGCTGAAAAAGGGTAAATGACCATAATACAGGAGATGGACTGCAAAAACAGGTTATGAAGCAGCTAAAAAGATCCCTGACACAGGAAAAGTGAAATCTCAACAGTCGGGAAAGCAGCTTTTTGTCTATGATTTAACACCAGCAATAACACAAGCAGCCAGAAGTAGATAAAAGTACATAGTAGACTTTTCTTACATTGTATGGTGTAGTACTCAACTTACCAACAGCACTCTCCTAATGCTCAGTTTCTGACTCTTATCGGGTTTCCACTAGTCTCTCTACTTTCTTGTGCTGTTGCACCACATAGAAAATGTTAAAAAATGCCCAATCGCTGTCTGAGGTAGGCCTAGAGGGACTAAGAAGTAGAGGCGGGCAAGGTAATTGAGCAGCATCACAATGGGGATGGCAGAGGGGTCAGTGATATAAGTCCTGCTACTTTTTATATAGTTTAACCCATTTTGAGCCAGTTTTAAAAAAATTAACTTCCTTCTTCATGACCCCTTTATGTTATTACCTATGCTTTCTGCTTTCCTGTTTTATAGCCACATATTAAAATGTCCTGTTTATTTTCATTCATACTATATTGGTGGCTATAGATTGTTGAATGTACTGCCTTGTATAATCCCTTTTAATTTGCTGAATGAACAACATGTTAATATCAATGCTAAGAAATAATGCATGTTTCATAGAATATTAATGTATATGATACACTATGTTTACTAACTTTAAAATAATAGGGATCACATTTTTGCACCTATTGGATAGACTATGGCTGATATAAATTTTATATCTAAATACTTTTCCCAAAATTTCTTTTGTTAGGATCTAAATAAGCGCCTCTCACTTCCAGCTGACATCAGGATACCAGACGGATATTTAGAGAAATTGCAAATTAATAGCCCACCATTTGATCAACCAATGAGCAGACGGTCGCGAAGAGCATCATTGGTAAGTTGATATTAGCAGTTTATATTTAGGTTTTACATAAACTTAGATTTTACTAAGTAAATACTCTATGCAGCGCTTTCAGTGGAGCAGGAAAGCAGTGAAATAAAAATCTCAAAATAAATACCTAATGCATAGATAAAATTCATGGTGCCTTTCTTTGCAATCTTTTCTAATACCATTTCCAGTCCCCTCTTCAATTCTGTAAAATCTGACCGCTAGCTTCTCAGGCTTCCCTATGTATGCTATACTTTTGGTAGTCTCAGACCTCCTTTCCCACAATCTCAGCTGACCCATCTAAGAGTTGGGGGGTATTGTGTCCTACCTGTTACCAAAACGGATAGAGTAGACTGGGAAGCTGGTGCCCATTTTATAGAAATGAAGAGAGCACTGGGAATTGGAGGAACCATGGCAGAAAAATGTAAACAGGACCACGGGTAATATTAACTATGCAATATGCATCTTTTCTGTTACTTTCAGCACAGTTATGTTCCTGGCTGTCAGGTGTGTAGTCTCTGTATGTCAGTCTGTTCCAGCCAAGAACTACGTACCACACAGTAGAGAGCATGATTGTACAGAAGGTAACAGAAGCGATCGCTCAGGAATGGTGAGGGGTAGAGAAAAAATAACAAGTGCGCCAGAATCACTGGATCTACTCCAACTGAAAAATCCAATTAGTTGATGCTGTTGAAAGTGGTGAGAGGTCCTCTTTAAAGCCAGGACCACACACTTTGCTGCTGAATATCTCAGTAATGACAAATTCAGCAGTGTACCCCCCCCCCCCCAAAAAAAAAAAACTGCAGCAGTAGTCACCGTCTACTGTAGACTACAGGAATCACTCACTATGGTTCCCATTCTAAATTTTTATACATTGGTTTTTCTCCTCTTTATTAGGATAGTTTAGTATTGTAGGGTTGCTTTAATTTAAATACTTTTTATGGATGTGAAGGCTAAGCAATGTCTGAAAGTCACTTGATTCTTGAAGGATGGTAGTTACTGTTGTAATCTGTCATTTCTCTTATTTATCTTTTTTTTTCACATTGTGATCACAGTCAGAAATTGGGTTTGGGAAGATGGAAACATACGTCAAGTTGGAGAAGCTCGGAGAGGTAAGTAAACCATTTTTTATTGTATTACTTATGTGTATCATATTGAAGTTATGAGCAAGCCATTTCTGATATTGTATGGCTTTTTACTCTTTTGTTTATTAGGATAAAGCAATATTCTCTCTTCTTTTTTTTTTTTTTTTTTTTTTTTTATATTTAATGTCTCACCAAATAGATGTACAAATAATTTTTTTATTGAATCATGGCTGCGTCTGGTGTTTTTCCATCAAAAAAACCCCAGACGCATATTGAATATTGAAAAGTCCAGAAACTTTCTGATATACTTTGTATTTTAGATCTCGACTGTATTTAACTGTTTTTAGTCTGTTGCTGACAGGACAAGGAAACCTATTCAGGCAAAAGGGGCTTTCCAAGTCTTTAAAGGGGTTATCCAGGGAAAGTAACCCTTTCCTGGTGGCAAAGGAGTGATAACAAGACATAAGCTGCTATAGTCTCCCATCCTCACTCCTAGGTTGCAGAAAGGCCGCTCCGATTCTGTTTGCTAGCCTGTGTTTCCAGCACTGTAGGATAACGTCACAGGCATTTGTGACTGACTGAAGCTTGAGCTGGTGTCATCCTCCAGCATCGCCAACACAGATTGGCAAAGAGAACGTGAGTCCCCACTCTACAGTGGAGGAGAGGTGAGTATACCTGCATTTGTTTTGTTATCACTACACATGCTACTAGGAAATCTTTACTTTCCATGGATGACCCCTTTAATATTGATGGCCTATGCTTACAATAGGCCCTCAATGTAAGATCAGTGGGGATCTGACTTCCAATACCATCATCAGTTAGCTGACTTCATTGTTTACAAGTCACCGTGCTGTACTTTTTGTAGCGACAATGTCTAATACAGAATAGCTCTCTCCTATTCAAATCAGTGGGACTGAGCTACAAGACCAGGTACTAGATGTGCCTGATAAATAATGAAGGGTTTTCTTCAGCCAGCTGATTGTTGGAGGGTTAGTATTCTGGCATCCCTACCAATGTGATATTGACGGCCTATTTTGTCCATGTGTTCAAGTCACAGATGGTAAATGCCTACTCTTGAGATATTGTAACAAGCTATTAGAAGTATTTAAACAGTATAATGATTCAGCGATAGGCTTTAAAAGATAACCTGTTATATAACCCCAACATATTCCACAGCTTAGAACTTTCCCAATTGCTGACAGCAGAGATCTTAAAAATGTGGAAGATCTAAAACAAATTTATATAGAGAAAAAGTTTGTGAAGGTAGGATTACTTAAGGGCTAACAAACTTTTGAACAACTTTAAATTTTATGGCAATATTTGTGTCATTAATTTTTTTTTTTATTTACTTTACTAGCAAAATTTTGGCTCCATTCTGTGAAACCCTGCATTTCGTAATTCTTTCCCTTACTTCTCTGTTAAGAGCTGTTCCCTGCTTCTGATTGTGTGCGGTGTACGGGCTTCTGTGTAATAAAGAGAAAATAAGGGTAGGGGGTCACTTCAAACCGTTATATCTGGAGCATTATAAAATGTAGAAACTTTTCTTTGGTGTGATATGACGCTAAAGTTGCAGTTTCTACCTATTTTTTGGGGGATTTGCTACAGTTGCATATAAATATCCTAATCCTGACTGTTTTCAAACTGCGAAATCTCTGAAAATACAGGGAGAACTGCAGTCTACACTTTCACACGACACACATGCACACGGGCCCGTACACACTTCGCAGCAGGGTACAGCTCTCAATATAGAAGGAGGGAAAAAAATTAGAGATGCAGGATTCGCAGAAAAGAACCAAAATTTGCTAATAAAGTATATTACAAAATACTGCCAGAAAATCTAAAGTTCTTAGAAAGTTTAGTTGTGCTGTAGAAAAAAAAAAAAAAAAAGTGCACAGTATACTGTGTGATAAGCAACATCTGTTCATTTCCCATCCAAGGTGTATTATCTATGTAAACACTTTAAGAGAAATTTCTCTTTCTAGGGAACATATGCTACAGTATTTAAAGGGAGGAGTAAGTTAACCGAAAATCTTGTAGCCCTGAAAGAAATCCGATTGGAACATGAAGAAGGAGCTCCATGCACGGCTATTAGAGAAGGTAAAGCTTTACATCCATCTGTAACTTTTAGTGTGGATTCACATGCAGCAGATGTTGCAGAAAGTCCTGGCTGGCAGAAATCTATGTGCATACTGCAGAAACAACCCAGTTCAAATGTATGGATGTAAAAAAAAAAAAATTTTAGCATAAAATCTGAAGTATGTAAAATAATTCTTCCAATTCCTGTTGTTAACATAGTGAAAACTATATAGAACACTGAATTTTCTATACACAAAATATTTATAATCAATATTTCTTTACAAGAAATAACAAATTATTCTACAATGTTCTGGCGATGCTGTAGAAACAAGCAAGCGACTCATCCAGTGTTCAGCAAATGTAAAATACATACCCCTTATGGAAATCAGTAAGAATACATTTTTAGGCAAAACATTTCGGTATTGGGGAAAAAAAAATACATAACAGCAGCTATGGATAATGCTCGTAGAACAACTACTGTGTTATACTGGATTGTGATATCACATGTTAAAACTATTGCAATATAAAACCACAATAGAGCACACAGTTTATCATTTAATGACAGGTGACTGGCTATTAAATCATGGTGTCACTAAGCTCAACCCTCTCCATATCTGGTGTGCGCAGACTGTATTATACAGCAGGCACCCGCTGCTAACAGGTGAGGAATCTAAACGACAGTAGAGCATTGGTGCCACCATACTGGTCCCAGTCTGTGACTGCTGAAACATCATGAGGGGTGGCAATTGTTTGCTATGAAAGCGAGGAACTTATTGAAGGTTCCCAGGCCTGTCATTGAAGAGCTTCTATACTACCATAGGCAGTGTGTAACAGAAGTGAATGGGTTCCACAATATACTGCAATACAGTTGATACAGTTGCAGTATATTGTATGAGTAATCTAGACTCCGTAGAGGTCTAAAAAAAAAAAAAAAAAAAAAGGTAAAGTTAAAAAAAAGAATAAAAAAGGAAACTTAACAATCTAAATCTCCCAGGTTCACCTAAATTTATGCATAAATATAAACAAATACAGACATAAATAAATTAGGCATCCCTGTGATTAAAAATGGGCAAAAAGCATTAAAATATTTATTCTCTATGTTGAATTCCAAAGTGGGGGAAAAAAAATCAAAATGTGCATTTTTTTTTTTTTTTTTGTCATTTCACCCCAAAAAAACCCTCCACTCCCAAGAAAATTTAGTAAAAAGTAATCAAGACATACATATCCCAAAATGGTATTAATAAAAGTACAATATACCATGTAAAAAAGATCCCTTACACAGCACTGCACATGGAAATATATATAAAAAAAAAAAAAAAATTAGTGTAACGATATGGCCACAAGAATATTTAAATTTAAAACATAACAAAATCTATATAAATGTGATACCTGTTTGATTGTACTGACCTGCAGAATATAGACTATGCATAATTTTTACTAAATGAAATTAATAAAACCTATAAGAAAATGGCAAAATTGCATTTTTTTTTCCAGTCCCTCCTCATTTTGATTTTTTTTTTTTTCCAGCTTCCCAGTATATTGTATGGAATATTAAATGGTGCCAATATTACGTACAATTTGTCTTGCAAAAAAATTAACCCTCATACAGCTCTGGAAAATGTCGGCTTTTGGAAAATTCTAAAAACAGATCACTGTCAAAAAACCAAAACCAGAAATCTTATGGACTTAGCTGCAAAGTGTCACCAGGACTTTATAAATGGCCCTTTTACGGTTGCAGATCCCATCCCGACACCGGGTTTAATGAGCCAAATTAACTGCATCATAGATCCAGCTGCGCTCAGAACTAACTGATCAGGCATGTTAAATTCAACACGCCTGATTCTCCCAGACACATCATATACTAGGAAAGCGCCCGCCGAAATCACTGGGTTTATCTGATGTTAAATCGGCACTATCATTTCAACAAATTGTGCATAAATCAATAGGACAGGTGATTTGTTTAAAAAAAAACAAAAAACACTTTGGGAGAGATTTACTAAGCAAAATGTTCTGGCGTATAAATTAAGAGAAAATCCATCACTCCTGGGATCCTTGGAGTGATATAGCCTTACAGCATGTTCATAGCCGCTCTGACACTTTTCATTCAGACACTCCTCTTAGCCCTTAGTCTTCAGAACAGCTATGTACATGCAACTTTTAAGGCTCTAATAAAGGCTCTGTTTCATGGAGATCCCTGGGGTGCTTGTACTGTCTAGAGCTTAGTATTAGTAAATTTGCCACTTTCTGCTATCATCAGGCTGTTTCTATGCTCTCCATCTCTCTGATAAAATGACTTTCACTCTCTAAATCAATGCTGTATCCATGTTAGGTTGGACTTCATGTAGTATGACTCATGTTTGTTGAAGTCTATGGAGAGGGTGTGGAGAGATTAAAGAACCCAGGCTTACGCTAGGGTCACACTAGCCCTGGCTCTGTCATTCGAGCCCATTAGAGAGGCAGATTGCTAAAACAGCGGTTACACATGGAGCCCAGCAGACCCCATTGACCATCGGGTGTCTGTCGTTTTTAAATTGAAAGTGGCCTCTGTTCAGGACTTATTCCTCCACCAATTTTCATTAGTCACTGTGGACGTAGCCTTAGACTACATGCACATGAACATGTGTATGTGTCAGGTCTGTGGTAAAATGGCATGCACAGCACATGGATGATATCTGTGCGCTGTTCACGCTGGCACAGTCCCATTCACTTTTTTTTTTCATCGAGCCCAGGTCACAAAACGGACAGGTATAGGTCCTATCCTGCTCATGGGCCCCATACATTGACCGATTATAGACCAAGGTCCAATGTGCTTGCTGTGAAAAACATGGCTAGCACACTGACCAAGCTTACATTTTTCAGCATGGGGACTTATTCTAATGTTAGAAAGATTTTTTTTTTTTTTTTATTAATCTCTATCACAACCAAAGCATTTTACTCACGTCAGTATAGGTTAGTAATCATATATATGATGTCTGGCATGTTCCTTTGGCTGTTTTTGAGTGAGAGAGAGGCATTTATAGAACAGGTTCTCCTCTACTCACTATATACAAAGAAGAATACAAACTAGAGGTGTAGTGTGCATATCAGGATACTAGTAAATAATGCTAAATTTAACTCACATACTGGCCAGCGTTACTGCTCACTTACACAACGGGTATGCTTTGCATGGCTGCTCTGGAAGGTGCTGTATGTAAAATAATCTGATAATGTGGACATCATTACAGTTGTCAGTGACTTGATAAAAGATGACATGTAAATGCAATATATTATGTGCCGATGCAGTAGAATGCTTCTAAATGTTTCTCCTCTTCTCCTAGTCTCACTGTTGAAGGACCTGAAGCATGCAAACATTGTTACCTTACATGACATTGTTCATACGGACAAATCATTAACGCTCGTCTTTGAATACCTGGTATGTATAGAATATTTTCTGCATGTAAAATGAAGAGGGTTGTTAAAATGACATTTCTACTGGCATATCACACAGATCAGCATGCTATACTGCTTTATCTCTACCTATTCATGGTATCCTGTCCCATAACTCCATAGCTGCTGCGCTGTTCCTCCTCATGCTCCATGCCCAGGAATTGCACCTATTCGAAGCATAACAGACTTCTATAAGAATAAAACTATAGAGTCACTTTTGCGATCTCTAATGTGAAGTGTCTGCAGAGATGCTGAATAATGTATCATTTTATACATAGGCTAAAGAACCACTACAGTTTTTCCTTTCATTTTGTACCTATTCCCCCAATATATATATATATATATATATTTTTGGGGAATAGGTGTGTGTGTATATTATATACACAATAGGTGTTAAAGTGTATATATATATAATTCAGACAGTTTTACTTTATTTAGTTAATCCCTTCTATCTAAATCTATCTCTTCTGCTAGCTCATGTGACTCTCACTCTGACCAGATATCTCCTACACCATTTCAGATAGATTGTAATAACCTCCTGAATGTTGGACTGTTCTGCACAGACCCTCCACTACGGGGGCAGAAACTGTTTCACTAACTGATGGTCAGCTGAAAGGCAGGAAGTCTCAGTTCAGTGTCCTAACCATATTCTTATAATCCCTGTAGTGTGACAGATAATAAGGGTGCAGGGATGGAAAAAAGTGTTTTGCTTGACTTTTTCTTTAATTTTATGTCCAGTAAAAGTATGGCTAAACCTCACAAGGATTGTATAACGGACTAAACATGTCTATGGACCATGTTCTACATGATACATTTTTAGATGCCTCCTATATTTAGGGTGTGTATTTCTTTTTAAATTCCCAGTACAAATAATATTGTGGTTAGGTGGTAAGATTTACTTAACGTCTGTTTCTATTTGTCATGTGGGTAAGAAATAAGTAAAGGTAACTTCTGAACCATATCAACTAACAAGTTTACCAAAAGTATTAATGGCTGCAGTTCATATTTAGAGGCAGACTTTCGGCCTCAAATTACTATTCACTTTGCAGTCCTCCAGCTTTCCACCATGGCTTTCACTCTCTGATTATGCTTGGATGAATGGGGATTAATCAATGGAATGGCTTGCGTGCCCTAGGTTTTGATTTTAGCGGTAGGATTGAACAGCATCCTGCTTCGATCTCAGCCTTCTATTTTTTTTTGGAATGCGCTTCAAAATCTACGCCAGATGTTGATGTGTAAAAATACCCTTACACGTCCTATAACTGTTTTTTTGTTTTGTTTTTTTTCCTTCTGGTGAAACTGCATGTTAAAGTAATTGTCATAAGATTTTTCTTTTTTTCAGCAAGATTACTAGGTGTCTCCTGCTTTAAGCAGAGCTGCTGGGTCTAGTCAGGCCCAGCACAGCTCTGCCAGTAGCTGGCGTTGGCAAATAATTTCCTTTGCAAATAGGGTTATTATTAATGCCACAGTTAGAGTGGGAAACAATACATTAAAAAAAAAAGTAAATATCTACCACGGATCTCATGGCAAACATATTATGTAACAAAGCAAAATTCATACACAAGTGAAAAAAAAAAAAGTGTTTAACTAAAATAAAACTAAAGAAATAAATCCCTGTAAAGAAGTAAATTATTAAATAGTCAGGTGTCATTAAAAAATGATGCAAAAACGTTTTGGTTGCCCACCAAATAAAGTTAAGGCCATTAAACCACCACATCCTCAAGAACAGTAAAAAGTGTCAGGTCTTTAAAGGGAGCCAATCACCTCCGCCAATCATACTCAGCTGCCGACATCGTATCAGAGAACACATTAGTGATAAATATACCTTCGTTATGTATGTCACTTAAAAACAAGAAAAAAAAACTTCTTAAGCAAATGAGGCAGTTGGTGCACTGGGGGCGGGCCTTTAGCTCCCTGGAGCCTTGCTCTTGCTGCTTAGGTTACAGGTAAAAACTACAATTCTTCTTAACAAAAAATATGCCCTTACACAGCTCAATCAATAGGAAAAATTAAAAAATTATGGCTCTTAAAATTTAGTGATGCAAAAAGTGTTTTTATTGTATAAAAGGGGTATCGCCATAATCCTACTGACCTATAGATTAAAGTTACCATGTCATTTATACAGCGTAGTGAATGGTGTGAACTTCATACAGTAACCTAAAAAAAGAATTATTATTAATATATTCATACATGCATGCGCAAAATATGTTTTCAGTGTATCTTATGTACTCCAAAATGGTTCCATTTAAAAATCAAGCTGTCGAATGGCTGTGTTATTAGAAAAATAGAGTTATAGCTCTTAGAATACATGGCTGAAAAAAAAGCAAAAAAGCTTGTCTAAATAGGGCGTATCATTTAGGGTTTAATTCTTTTTTTTTTTTTTTTTTTTCCAAAAGAAGTGTTATCCGTTGGTAGTAATGGGTCTTATGTAATTATAAAACATGAGGTAAATGTTGTCTGCAATATCTGATGTTTTAGGTTTTTCTTCCTAGGACAAAGATTTGAAGCAATATATGGATGACTGTGGGAACATTATGAGCATACACAATGTAAAGGTACATAAAACAACTGAATGGTGCCATTATGATCAAAATAAGTTTTAGTAGGTTAAATAGTGTCTTTTCATTCCTTTTTGAGGAAACATTTTCAGTGCCACAGAATATATTTATTCCTAATGCTAGGTTCACACTAGCGTTTGTTTTTCCGTCCGGACCAGAAAACTGGAAACCCTATACACTCAAAAAGTGGTTTCCCTTTGGACCACATAGACTATAATGGGTCCACCCAGTTTCTACCAAAAATGGCAGAGAGAAAAGTCTTGCTTGCGGGACTTTTCTCTGCCTATTTTAAGCGGAATGGGGGCTGGAGTCTCTGAGACTCAAACGCTAGTGTGAACCTAGCATGATGCAACTAATTGTATTGCACTGTGTGTACTTTCTGAGCACCCCTGTTTTGTTTTTTTTGTTTTTTTGGTGATTGTAGATATATAGATAGATAGATAGATAGATAGATAGAGAAAGATATATACAGTGGGGAAAAAAAGTATTGTCAGCCACCAATTTTCCCACTTAAAAAGATGAGACAGGCCTGTAATTGACATCATAGGTAGACCTCAACTATGAGAGACAAAATGAGAAAACATATCTAGAAAATCACATTGTCTGACTTTTTTTTTTTTTTTTTTTTTTTAAATTTATTTGCAAATTATGGTATAAAATAAGTATTTGGTCACCTACTAACAAGCAAGATTTCTGGCTCTCACAGACCTGTAACTTCTTCTTTAAGAGGCTCCTCTGTCCTCCGCTCATTACCTGTACAGTCATGGCCAAAAGTTTTGAGAATGATAAAAATATTAATTTTTACAAAGTCTACTGCTTCAGTTTTTCTAATGGCAATTTGCATATACTCCAGAATGTTATAAAGAGTGATCAGCTTAACAGCAATTACTTGCAAAGTCAATATTTGCCTAGAAAATGAACTTTATCCCCCAAAACACATTTCAACATCATTGCAGCCCTGCCTTAAAAGGACCACCTAACATCGTTTCAGTGATTGCTCCATTAACACAGGTGTGGGTGTTGATGAGGACAGGGCTGGAGATCAATCTGTCATGATTAAGTAAGAATGACACCACTGGACACTTTAAAAGGAGGCTGGTGCTTGCCATCATTGTTTCTCTTCTGTTAACCATGGTTATCTCTAAAGAAACACGTGCAGTCATCATTGCACTGCACAAAAATGGCCTAACTGGGAAGAGTATTGCAGCTAGAAAGATTGCACCTCAGTCAACAATCTATCGCATCATCAAGAACTTCAAGGAGAGAGGTTCCATTGGTGCCAAAAAGGCTCCAGGGCGCCCAAGAAAGACCAGCAAGCGGCAGGACCGTCTCTTAAAAGTGTTTCAGCTGCGGGATCGGGCTACCAGCAGTGCAGAGCTTGCTGAGGAATGGCAGCAGGCAGGTGTGAGTGCATCTGCACGCACTGTGAGGCGGAGACTCTTGGAGCAAGGCCTGGTCTCAAGGAGGGCAGCAAAGAAGCCACTTCTCTCCAGAAAAAACATCAGGGACAGACTGATATTCTGCAAAAGGTACAGGGAGTGGACTGCTGAGGACTGGGGTAAAGTCATTTTCTCTGATGAATCCCCTTTTCGATTGTTTGGAACATCTGGAAAACAGCTTATTCAGAGAAGAAGAGGTGAGCGCTACCACCAGTCTTGTCTCATGCCAACTGTAAAGCATCCTGAAACCATTCATGTGTGGGGTTGCTCTTCAGCCAAGGGAATCGGCTCTCTCACAGTCTTGCCTAAAAACACAGCCATGAATAAAGAATGGTACCAGAATGTCCTCCAAGAGCAACTTCTCCCAACCGTCCAAGAGCAGTTTGGCGCTCAACAATGCCTTTTCCAGCATGATGGAGCACCTTGCCATAAAGCAAAGGTGATAACTAAATGGCTCAGGGAACAAAACATAGAGATTTTGGGTCCATGGCCTGGAAACTCCCCAGATCTTAATCCCATTGAGAACTTGTGGTCAATCGTCAAGAGACGGGTGGACAAACAAAAACCAACAAATTCAGACAAAATGAAAGCATTGATTCTGCAAGAATGGACTGCTATCAGTCAGGATTTGGTCCAGAAGTTGATTGAGAGCATGCCAGGGAGAATTGCAGAGGTCCTGAAGAAGAAGGGTCAACACTGCAAATATTGACTTGCTGCATTAACTCATTCTAACTGTCAATATAAGCTTCTGTTACTCATAATATGAATGCAATTATATTTCTGTATGTGATAAAAACATCTGACAAACACACATAAAAACCAGAGGGCAGCAGATCATGTGAAAATATAATATTTGTGTCATTCTCAAAACTTTTGGCCATGACTGTAGTAATGGCTCCTGTTTGACATTGTTATCAGTATAAAAGACACCTGTCCACAACCTCAAACAGTCACACTCCAAACTCCACTATGGTGAAGACCAAAGAGCTGTGGAAGGACACCAGAAACAAAATTGTAGACCTGCACCAGGCTGGGAAGACTGAATCTGCAATAGACAAGCAGCTTGGTGTGAAGAAATCAACTGTGGGAGCAATAATTAGAAAATGGAAGACATACAAGACCACTGATAATCTCCCTCGATCAGGGGCTCCACGCAAGATCTCACCCCGTGGGGTCAAAATGATCACAAGAACGGTGAGCAAAAATCACCGAACCACATGGGGGAACCTAGTGAATGACCTGCAGAAAGCTGGGACTAACGTAACAAAGGCTACCGTCAGTAACACACTACGCCGCCAGGGACTCAGATCCTGCAGTGCCAGATGTGTCCCCCTGCTTAAGCCAGTTTGCTAGTCTGAAGTAGAACTGCTTGGTAGAAACACAACTCGTCGTGTTTGGAGGAGAGTGAATGCTGAGTTGCATCCAAAGAACACCATACCTACAGTGTAGCATGGGGGTGGCAACATCATGCTTTGGGGCTGTTTCTCTGCAAAGGGACCAGGACGACTGATTCGTGTACATGAAAGAATGAATGGGGCCATGTATCGTGAGATTTTGAGTGCAAACCTCCTTCCATCAGCAAGGGCATTGAAGATGAAACGTGGCTGGGTCTTTCAGCATGACAATGATCCCAAGCACACCGCCAGGGTAATGGAGGAGTGGCTTCGTAAGAAGCATTTCAAGGTCCTTTATCTGCCTCACAAATTCAGAAAGCTCTTGCAGTATCTGATAACATTGATACCATCAATACCAGCAAACCCTCTCTTTTTAATACTTCCGAGTCTTTTTTAGGGCTCCCCCAAAAGCTCACACCTCTGCACTCGTTCCATACAAAGGAGAATCTAACATACAACAAAATTTCAGACTATTACAGTCCAGTGGGTCTCAAACGAAAATTAAAACATTCTCCCATCCAGGAAATCGTACCAAAAGATCCAGGGGTTGTAGAGGAGGCAAGAAACATAGAACTAACACATCCAAGTCCGGAGGCCAAACGAAACAAAAATTTACCAATAACATTTTTAACCTCTCCAGTCATTCATTAACCACAGATGAAACCAGTCTATTATCTAAGGGCCTTTCTTTTTGCCCTGACCAAAAACCAGACGATCTTGATCTTTTCATTGATCTTCACACATTTATTAGGAAATTAGCATTAACTCGCCATTTTGCCTTGAGTACCAGAAATCAATCTATCACTACTCATTCTGAGACCCCCTCCGAGTCCAGCACTACCCCAGTGTTAAACCCCACTCCCCATACTACTACATTAAAACCAAGATCTAATTTTTACCCAGTCCAACATAAGGGCCACTTCATTGAGACGTTTTATTCTTTAGTGGCCAATGATTTCAGGAAGTTACATAAACATCAAGACGTGAAAACTAGATCCAATCTTCGTCCATCTGAGAAATCGGCTATTAAATCTCTGATTGAAAATAAATCTATTGTCATCAGAAATGCTGATAAAGGCGGAGGTGTGGTCATACAAGATAGAGTTGATTACATCAAGGAAGCCCACCAGATTTTATCAGACCCCAATTATCAGATCTTGCATAGTGATCCCTCCGATGCACACTACATTAAATACCGAGAACTCATCATCAATGCCCATACTAATGGGGTCCTGACTGATAAGGAGAAAGGGTTTCTACTTATCAATGATTTCTCGACCTCCCAATTTTATCATTTACCCAAGATTCACAAAAATCTAAAGAATCCACCTGGAAGACCTATTATCTCTGGAGTCAAAGCACTAACTAGAAATCTTTCCCAATATATAGATTTACAATTACAAAAATATGTTATCAGGTTTCCATCTTATTTGAAAGATTCTACACATCTTATTACTGAACTTTTAACTATACAATGGAAACCTAACTACATTTGGGCAACCCTAGATGTGTCCGCACTCTATAGTAATAAACCACATTCTAAAGGCCTTGACATGATATCTAGAGCATTATCTCTGGATCCCACAATGCCAACCGAACAAAAAACTTTTATCATAGATAGTATTCAGTTCATTCTTGAACATAATGTGTTCACCTTTGAGTCAAAACTCTATTTGCAGGAACGTGGTACTGCTCTGGGGACCCGTTTCGCTCCGAACTACGCCAACATTTTTATGGGACGATTTGAGGAAACCTACATTCAGAATAAACACCCTTGGTCTGCTAGCATTGTGTTCTATAAAAGATACATTGACGACCTCCTTTTCATATGGGAAGGTTCAGAACATTCCTTCTGTGAATTCACAAACTATCTCAATAATAACAACTGGGGAATCACCCTTAGTGGCCAACCTAAAAAGAACACAATTGATTTCCTGGATTTAGAACTCCATGGTAGCCTTGAGGGCATCAGTACAAAAACTTTCTTCAAAAAGGTAGACTGCAACAGTCTTCCTGATTACCGTAGCTCCCATTACAGAAAATGGAAGGATAATGTACCATTCGGGCAATTCAAACGTATCCGGCGAAACTGTACAAAGGACTCAGACTTTAAAATCCAGAGTAAAATTCTAACCCAACGTTTCCAGGAAAAAAACTATCCTAAACAGATTATTCAAGCAGCAGAATCTAAAGCACAGTTTCTCACTCAATCTGAATGCCTTGTCCCCTTTCGGAAAAATACTAGTAAAGAATTCGGACATAATTTCATAACCACTTACAGTAATGCATATAACAGGATCAGGATGATCCTGGACAAACACTGGACGATACTCCTGAATGATCCTCTACTTAATAAGAATATCCCCCATAAGACAGCAATCACTTTTAGAAGAGCAAAAACCCTGAAAAATCTATTGGCCCCTAGCAAACTGAGGTCTCTTACTAAACCTGTAGACCGGAATATGTCATATCCACAACCAAATGGTGTTTATAAATGTGAACACAAAAAATGTAAATGTTGTCACACAATTAACCATTCAGCCAAAACCATTACGAGCTTTTCAACAGGCGATATTTTCCAGATCAATCATTTCCTGAACTGTTCATCCTCCTTTGTCATCTATGTCCTGGAGTGCCCTTGTGGCCTCCAGTATGTAGGAAGGACCATCAGACCATTAAGGGAGAGGCTAAATAAGCACAGATCTAATGTAACTAATGGCTACCTCAAACACAGTGTATCAAAACATGCCTTGGTGTCGCATAAATCTTGTTTCGATGCATTCAAAATCGCACCAATAGACCACATTCCTGCCCATACCAACAACAGATTTGAAAAGCTCAAGAGAAAGGAAATGTATTGGATTTTTAAATTTAACTCTCTAACACCAGCTGGGCTTAATGAAGCACTTGAGTCTGTATATGACTAGGTATTCTAAGGCTTGTGTATATATTTGCATATCCACACATCGCCGGCATTATCTTCTCCCCTCCAGTACATTCTTTTCAACCCATATGCATATGTATTGTCATCATTTTTGTTCTATGCCTATCACTTATAATTATTATGTATATATTTGTTTATAGTGAAATATAATTCTTAGCCATAATCATATGTTTATTACCCATTTTCATTTATCCATGTATTATGATACATTCTCTAGCCCCAGTCATATGAGCATGATGTGCACCCTCTCATTACTCATTAACATTATTTCTTCTTTTTAGTGCTATATTTCATAACAATCATAGTTCAGATCAGTCCTGCGCCCTACACAGAAACATATGACTCAGAGCGGGAGATCGCTACACACATGCGCAGTAGCGATCTCCGAACGCGAATGAAACATTTAGCATTACCAATTCTTAATTTTTTTTTGTTTTCTTTCTTTTTTTTTTTTTTTTTTTTCTCAATTAAAACTTTATCTCTCAATCGAATCTTTCCCCACAAGTTTGAACCCCTCCCCCTAGGGGTGGTCCCATTTCACCATACCTTTATAAGCCTTTCTGAAAGTGGTCTCCACATTTGCCTCTCACTCATTTCAGATCTCACAGCCTACCTCCTCAGGCTGGTAAGTACCAAAAAACATTGGTTTAAACCTTTTTATGTATAGTTTTTACTCTTATGTGCAGTTTGATTTTATATTGCATTTATTAGCCTTTTAGCTTTACTTATTTATTAATTATTTATTTTTTTGAGTACATTCATTACCACTATTTATTCATTTATTTATTTATTTATTTATCTATCCATGACAATACTATCTGGTGGGATACTTTTCTTTTATCCCATAGAATGGTATCATTAATTTCACTGGTTCTAAATTCCAATTACTGACTCTTTACATGTGTATTCTTTTATTGTTTTTATGTTTAGTCTCTTGTACACTTGATAAAGGGGATCTGATTTCCCCGAAACGCGTTGTGTTATTTGAGTATAATAAAGCATCTTTGGTGAAGCGCGGTCCCCACACCTCATTTTTTGGGAGATTCTCCTACCAATCCACTATCCATCAGCAAGGGCATTGAAGATGAAACGTGGCTGGGTCTTTCAGCATGACAATGATCCCAAGCACACTGCCAGGGCAACGAAGGAGTGGCTTCGTAAGAAGCATTTCAAGGTCCTGGAGTGGCCTAGTCAGTCTCCAGATCTCAACCCCACAGAAAACCTTTGGAGGGCGTTGAAAGTCCGTGTTGCCCAGCGACAGCCCCAAAACATCACTGCTCTAGAGGAGATCTGCATGGAGGAATGGGCCAACATACCAGCAACAGTGTGTGCCAACCTTGTGAAGACTTACAGAAAACGTTTGACCTCTGTCATTGCCAACAAAGGATATATAACAAAGTACTGAGATGAACTTTTGTTATTGACCAAATACTTATTTTCCACCATAATTTGCAAATAAATTCTTTAAAAATCAGACAATGTGATTTTCTGGATTTGTTTTCTCATTTTGTCTCTCATAGTTGAGGTCTACCTATGATGTAAATTACAGGCCTCTCATCTTTTTAAGTGGGAGAACTTTCACAATTGGTGGCTGACTAAATACTTTTTTCCCCCATTGTGTGTGTGTGTGTGTGTATATAATATTATATTATAAATCCATTGACAGTGTGAATATGTATTGATTCTTGGTGCAGTCTAGCATCCGATTTTCTGTAATACACACTGCTACATTAAATGTGTTTTGGAAACCAGATTGGACAATGAAGTAGTATTTCATGCCCCACAGTCACGGCTATATAACCATAGTCTATAAAGGAATGGCAGTGACTACTGGTTCACCTAGTTCCAGACCATGCAGCATTAATTTCAATCATTCGTAGAGGAATTATCAACACTTTAAAGAGGACCTTTCACCACTTTCCCCAACTCTCTGAATCATTCAGTAGATGACATTCTACTGATTCTAGTGCAGTTGGAATTTGTTCTTTAGCCCCCACAATTCCTGAGCAATCATTTCTGCACACAATATGCCATTTAGGCCCTTTGTTGGTCCCAGACTATCTGCTTCAGTCAAGGACTACCCACCTGACAGTAGAGACAGTAGAAAGCCTAGTTTAGCATTTTAGGTGCTGAAACTAACAGAAATGATTGCTCAGAAACACTTGGAAGTTAGAGAGAGATAATTCCAATACTGTCAGGATCATTTGAGCACCATTAATTGAAGGATGCAAAAAGATGGTGATGGTGAAAGATCCTCTTTAAATAAAGGGATTGTGATCATTTCTATAAATGCTGTATAATGTCAGTTTTTTTCTGATAACACTGCTGTAAAAGAGAGTCTGTCAGCAGTAAATTGGTTCTAAACCTAGTTGCAGTACATTGTAGAGGTTATTCTTCAGTTTTCAGACTTGCCTTAGTTTGCTTTGCCTTTGCTCTCTACTCCAGATTCCCAGGCAAATCTGGAAACTAAAGAATCATCTCTACAAGGTACTGTGAATTGATGTATAGCCAATTTGCTGCTGACAGACTCCTTTTGTATGACTGTAACATGATACTGTGTACTGTGGAGAGTAATTCACATACAAGTTTGATTTTATCGTGCATTAATTAAGACTTTATTTTTTATTTCCTGTAGATATTCTTATATCAAATTTTAAGAGGCTTAGCGTATTGTCACAAAAGGAAAGTTCTTCATCGGGACTTAAAGCCACAAAACCTTCTCATCAATGAAAAGGGGGAACTAAAGTTAGCAGATTTTGGTAAGTTTATCATTTCTTTTCATCAGCACTTTTTATCTATGGACATTGACTTCTGTTCACACTTGAGTAATCACTTGCCTCTTCATATCAATACATTGATTGTTAATCCTACAAAATAAAGAGGTTGTATTACCATTAAAGAGGACATTTTGTCATACCCATCAACTCCAGTTATTAGCATCTTTTAATAGGTATTGCTCTACCATTCTGGAGAAATCAGTACAATTAGTTTGTTTTTGATTTGCCAAATAGGCTCTGTACTGTCAAGTGGGTTGTCTGAGGCTGGACCAGGCAAGGGGGGTGTGATAATAAACTCTGACACTGTCTGCTATGATTGGACTTCTAATTCACAGAAGATCCTAATTAGCATATCAGATGTAGAATTTAACTGCACTTCATTGAATATTTGTATCATCTATACGATGAATATCACATTTATAAAGTATCTAATTTCCTATCTACTTATTTGTATTTTCAACACATTTACTATCGAGGTGCATGCTATTCATTAATAAACTTGTATTGTATTGTGTATGAACCAAAAAAAAAAAAAAAAATCTGACTAAGGCCCCATGTCAGTGTTTTTTGTGGCAGTTTTTTGAGCCAAAGCCCAGAGTGGATTGTGCAAAAGGTGGAAGTATAAGTACTTCCTATTTATTTCCCATTCCTTTTGTAGCCATTCTTGGCTCAAAATAACGCAGCAAAATCTGCAACAAAAAAAGCTGTTTTTCCACAACGTGAGGCCTTAGCCTAAAATGTGATTTCTGTCGTAAAGATAGACACTTTATATTTATTTAATTTTTAAAGAATTTAGCCCATGTTTGTGATTTCAGAGGCTTTCTTAAAAAAAAAAAAAAAAAAAAAAATATTGCATATTCCTACATCAAAGCAGCACTTTCTCTTTTGAGACCTCCATTAAAATGTCAATACTTGTACTGTTTTTCAACGAACTTATGAGCATTGTCAAATTTTCGTTAAAGGAAAGTGTTCTATAAATTTTCTTAATTGCAAATGATATTGGTGCAACATCATGGGTTTTATATATAATATACTGTGTGTTAGAAAAACATACTATATTATGCATTCTAAAGAAATACATTTTTCTATTCACCTCTTTCAGAACAGAAAGGGGTTAAAATATTTCACGAAGTAATGCACATACACAATCCTGAATTGAACAGCATGAAATTATAACCAATATTATTTTTCAAATTTGTATAACAAAAATAAATTTCTGAATTGCATTAATTATATTTAACTACATGTGTAATATATAGATAACATTAAAATTTATTCTTTTTGACGCTTGTACATTTTACATTACTGTCAGATTTGTAATTAGAAAGCTTCACAAATTTGTCTAATTCTACAAGTGTTAGCCACGCCCATAACAAAAGTGTAGTTGGTGTATGTAGTTTAATTTGTCACGTGTAGATGCGGCAACATTTTGGCACCTTTTACTCAAGTGTTGTAACTGTAATAGTAAATGTGTCCCATTGTTGCCATTTACAGGCTGTTTAAAAGTTCTGTTTAGTGGAGATTTGTAACATTTACATTGCATGGCGCCACCTGGTGTTCAAAGTGTTTATCAGTGTGCATGTCCACATAAATGCAAAGCAGTCAATAGAAACTGCTTTCTGCCCTGCTGTTAAGAGTATGAAAATTATTCACGTGATATCACTTTTTGATGTTTGGATGCAGATGGTTGATAAAAAAAAAAAAAAACAGTATTGGCTGGATAGTCTGTAAATCGTTAAATGGGTATTTTGGAACTTTGTAGTCGTAGAGGAAAGTCCATTAGATAGAAGAATGACTACAGTGGTCTCTTGAGTCACAATGGCCTCAGTATACAATATTTTCAAAATAAAGTAGTCTGTTCTGGACCATTGTAACTTGAAACCAGAATCAAAATACATTAATTGGTTGCAACAGATCAGCATGGTCCAGGGGCGTAACAATCGTCGTCACAGGTGGTGCAACTGTGACAAGGCCCCTCCAAGGTTAGAGGACCCGCGGCCAGCTGAAGATGGCTGGGATACCGCAGCATCATGACAGTGGTCAGGGAAAGCCTGATTCTCTGGTCACTGTCTCCTATGTAAAGCTAAAACACCTCTGGTACTCCTCTGTGCTGCTTGTAGCGGTCACTGTACCGAGCCCTCCAGGCAACAGAGATGGGTGGTGATCTCTGCTGCCGGAGGTATATTAGCTTTACATAGGAGATGGCGTAGGATGTGAAATCACGTTTTCCCGGACTGTTCTCGTGAAGCAGGAGTAAGGACCCTTCAGTGAATAACTCCTTTATCATTAAAATAAGCCATCAGTTTTAAATTGGCAGGGAGTCTGAATGGTAGGACCCCCGCAGATCAGTTGTTTCCTAGAGCACATAGCTCCTGTTTACTCACTGTGCTCTTGATAACAGCACTTGTGGGTATTATAGTTGTATTCCTTTCAAGTTTCTGGGATACTGCTGCAGCCCCCATAATTGCCATGATCATGAATGCACTGAAGGGATGGGGTAGGGGGGCCCAGCGCAAAGTTTGCATTGGGGCATACAAGACTTTGTTACACCACTGGCATGGTTATTTCACTGGTAAAACCCCTGTCCTGGTGAATTGCATGCACTGACTACTAGTGCCGCTCTACGCTATAGTGCAGTGCTTCATGTTCTGTACTTCTTTACCTGTGTCTGAATGAGTTGCTTCTTTGGACTCCGTTATATTTCGAGTGCACTATGTATACTTTTCAGGATCCTGAGAAAATTTTCACCATCCTCAAATGTAATTTATAACTTTAAACAGCGCTTTGACTTAACGTGTAAGGATTTGCTATACCAATTTTAGTTACTTGATGATTTTTCTTTAATCTTCAATTTTCATATTTTGTGGTGACATTTTTGGGTCTTTGGAACCAGTTCCAGAGAGTTATGGTCTCATGTTACAATGGTTTCAACTTGCAATGGTTTTACTTCTACTAGTTAATATTGACACTTGAGGGGTCACATGAAGCATAATTAGATTGTGATCTTTTTTACAGCAGTTCCAATGAGAATGAATGGAGTGACCTGCTGCTCTGTTTAAACAGCGAATCGGACCCCTATACTACTTATCAGTGAAGGCGTCCCTGTGGTCAGACTCCATCCCATCAGACTATTGTCCACTGTCTGGTGGATAGGGGAATAACTTCAGAATACCCCTTTACCCCATTCCAGATACACTGTTCATCAGTCGCTTTTCCAATTAATCTAAAATGCAAATGTGTGGTATTATTAATATATCAGGAATGGTGTCAGGATTTTTTTTTTCCTTCCAGAATGGATTTCTTATATCTGGTTTCCTTAATGAGTTGTTGGCAATGCCCGGCCTTTACTTTACTTTTTCTCAGGATTTAATTTGGAGAATTTTCTTAGTCCTTTTCTTTAGCTCTAAGTCCGGTGATTATGTGAACATCTGTGGACAGAGGATGCTTAAGATGCTCATTTTAATGTATTCTTTGGTCTAGCGTACAATTCAGTAAGCTCATTTTAACACGCACGGATGCTGGGGGGTGGTTACTGTCTCAACAATGAGTATGAAATGGACTGTGATCACACATATTATTACAGCTGACTGACTTCAACATGGATAATGTTAAATTGCGGACAAAAAAGCTTTGGTTACATAACACTAATGACAGTTGTTGAAAATGATTTGCTGAAATGAAGCGTGTGGCATCTTCTGTTGTCCTTTGCTCTAAAAGAAGTGGATGACTTTGGAAAAGAGCAGCAAGTTAATATAAATTGACATGTATTATACAAATATATACAGTGGGGAAAAAAAGTATTTAGTCAGCCACCAATTGTGCAAGTTCTCCCACTTAAAAAGATGAGAGAGGGCTGTAATTGTCATCATAGGTAGACCTCAACTATGAGAGACAAAATGAGAAAACAAATCCAGAAAATCACATTGTCTGGTGCAGGTCTACAATTTTGTTTCTGGTGTCCTTCCACAGCTCTTTGGTCTTCACCATAGTGGAGATTGGAGTGTGACTGTTTGAGGTTGTGGACAGGTGTCTTTTATACTGATAACAATGTCAAACAGGTGCCATTACTACAGGTAATGAGTGGAGGACAGAGGAGCCTCTTAAAGAAGAAGTTACAGGTCTGTGAGAGCCAGAAATCTTGCTTGTTTGTAGGTGACCAAATACTTATTTTCCACCATAACTTGCAAATAAATTCTTAAAAAATCAGACAATGTGATTTTCTAGATTTTTCTCATTTTGTCTCTTAGTTGAGGTCTACCTATAATGTCAATTACAGGCCTCTCTCATCATTTTCTTGGTAGATACCGGTATTATTCATAGGCTTCAAATAAAAGGATTTACATATGTTGTCTTACAGAAATGGATGGAGTTATGGAAATATCAGTGCCATTACTTACTTGTCTCCTTTACGCAGGGTAGTCTGTGTAAAACAACAATCCTGAGCACTGGAGTAGTTACCATTACTGACCAGTATCTGTTAGGTCAGGATACCTGAGAAATAGCAGAATTAAAATAATAAAGGCTTTTACACAAGATAACCATTCAAGGTTTTCAGTATTTCTGATCCTAAGTCTGTTATTACGGGTAAATTTTTGTTTCTTGCTATTTTTCTCATAACTTTTTTCCCTTCAAATGTAGGATTGGCAAGAGCAAAGTCTGTTCCAACAAAAACCTACTCAAATGAAGTGGTTACGTTATGGTACAGGCCTCCCGATGTCCTCCTTGGGTCTTCTGAATATTCAACACAAATTGACATGTGGTAAGTGTGTTTATACATATTTACCTACGTGAATTAACACTTTTTGCTTTTCAGGGTTTCAGTTGTAAACATTTTTTTACATATGCATATTAAACCTGAAATTATAAAATCATATTACCCCACATCTATATATTTTTTATATGTCTAAGCATTTATTTATGGCCACCGCCTTGCAAAATTTTCCTCAGTGTGTAACTTTTGTAAAATGCACATTAAATTCATATTTTTGCTTAAAAGACTGACCCAATCAGAGCCTAAAACATACAACACGCGTAAAAAGAAAACAGTGCAAGCTATGCGGCATCCAAGCATGTCACTTAAGCCTTTTGCCTACCTGCATCTACAAAGAATCATAAAAACTAATAAAAAATCTCTGGTCAAGATGCCAGTGTACTGCTGTATACACAAGATGTCATTGTGTATCTACTTCACTCCTGTAGTAGATAACAAGTGACAATTAGGGACCACATATACTTTCTGTTTATTAAAGAGGACTTTTCATGCCAGCTAAGTTAGGGCATGTTATATACCATTGCAAAGCTGATTTCACAGTACACTTTCAGCTTTGCAGGTATCTGTCCCATATCTTCCATTGCTATGGGTGCCAGTGAGGCTGGCCGCACAGCTCGGCATTATCGCTGGGCAATACGGAAATCCTCTCTGACTATACAATTCTATAGTTTTGTACTGTGAATGGGGACGTTCCTCACTGGCCAGCAGTGATGCTGAGCTGTAAGGCCCGATCCTCTGACGTTGCAGTGATCTTAGTAGCCAAAACAAATGGCACCAATATCTCTGGAAGCAGGGCAGATACCTGCAAACCTGACAGTGCACTGAATTCATCACACTGTCAACTTTGCAACAGTATATAACATGCCCTATGTAAGAGGACATGAAACCCCATTGTAAGAGGGGTGAGAACCTGTAAATTCCTGTATCAAATTTCCAAGTAATTTTTTCCTATACAATCCAGTGGAGACTGGTTTGTAGATTGAAACCATAGATCTGCAATGAATCAAAAATGAAAATTTGATACAGGAATTTATAAGACTGAAGTCATCTCTTACACCCGTCCTCTAAAGATGTTCAGGAATATGACTGCTGGATAAGACTATACAGTTTATTTGTAGTCTGTTCCCATGGAGAATTCTAGGTTCACATACGAACTCTGAAAACAAAACCTATAGGATATTTTTAATCAAGACTATTTACATTGTTGCTTCATTTACAATGGATCACTAGAAACAATGGTTGTGAAAGTAAAAACAGTAGTTAATCAATTGACTATAATGTGACCACATAATGACCTACTTTTTAAACCAGGTATGTGTGTGTACAATTGGCAATACATTCCTTTTAAATGGCTGTTGCCATCTCCAATGCTTATGCCATATCCATAGGATAATGCTGATAAATTAGATACTTATGAAACAATCACCTTAAATATTTATATGTGTACAGTGATTTTAATTGTGATTTTGTTTTCATATGTCTCTTTTTTGCCTTGGAATACTGTGGAAATGTAATTATTTTGTGTTTTCTACCTTTCAAGGGGTGTTGGCTGTATATTTTTTGAAATGGCTTCAGGAAGACCACTTTTTCCAGGGTCCACAGTAGAAGATGAGCTTCATTTAATTTTCCGACTTCTAGGTAAATGTCGCCATTCTTGCCTGAAGGGATAACTGCTTTATTGTTTAAATTGAGAAGTGTTATCCTTATCGTCCTCTGAGCTGTGCCATTGTGTCACATCATGGGGTTAACAGAATTTTGTATTTTGTTCTTTGGCACGAGTAGTAATGGTCTCCATTTCAAAGCTGGCCTTTAAGGATCAATCATCACTCAAAAAGACCTTTTATCCCAGAAGATATTTACAGTAATTGCTAAAAGATGAAGGCATGCCATGTGCCGTCAGATCCTCATAACTGAAATACAGTGTCTGGTTTTGCCATACAATTTTAGCTGTAGACTTTTTCTGTTAACTGCCATTGTAAATTTCCCCAATTTAGCTGTTACCAATTTTAATCTTGTGTAAAATGTAATTTTGAGCTTGTGATATTTGTTACAGAATCGAAGGACTGCCCATCAGGTCTCACATGGAGTAATGTTTGTATTAGTCAAACCCATGTTTATTTTCAGTGGAAAATTCATGTGACTCTCCAGAGAATATATGTATATTGTATTGGAAGAAAAAACACCCTTAAAACATAACTTTAATAGTTATTTGTTTATTTAATAGTTAATTGTTCATCTATATAAAATAAATGTCGTGTGATAATATATAGGGATAGCCAATTCTGGCCCTAAAGGAGAAGTTCAATCTATGGGGACAGACTGGTGATCAAAGTGAACAACACAAACTATATGTTATCACCACCACATGTTCGATAATCATGTTCTCACACTTGTCACTTACGCGTTTTCCTCTGCTTATGAGGGCAATAGGTTTGTTGTCTGCTAATATCAAAAAAATCAAAAATAGATCTAAAAGTGAGGCCACAACGTAAAGACAAAATGTAGCCACTAGACAATCACTAGATGTTTGTAACCACCAAGACTTAGTGATGTAATGGGATACACATATAGCATAGATTCAAGTTACTAACTGTGCATATACTAAAGTATCATTTTTACCCAGAGCCACAGTGTTACATAGTTAGTATGGTTGAAAAAAGAGACCTATGTCCATTTAAGTTCAACCAAGGGATGGGAAAGTGCATGACTGAAAGAAATAAGCATTCAATACATTTCCATAAGCATCTAAGCCGTTGTTGCTGCTGTGAACAGCTCCTTGGGTTGGCTATTCATAGCAATGCAGCCACTACAGTGACAATCATTTGTAATGTGCTTTTCTCACACAAAGGAATCAAAGCGCAGGGAGAGTTGTGGAGTAGGAGAGGCAATGTCCATTACATAATATAATCAGATAACTTTATATACTTTATATTATGGTTAACAATCTTCTAAATGGCGAATATGCATATCATTTTTATTATGTATTTAGCACCAATGATTTTATTGTGCTGTACATTTGTTTACATATACATAAAACAATGGCACGTACAGTAAACACAAAACTAACAAGATGACTAAACTGACAAAAGTAGGAGAGAGGACCCGGTCTGCAGGCATCCCCGTTTCATTGCTGCAGGGAGAAAGTCTTAGATGAAACTGTCAGCCGGTGTCTTTGATTTTCAGGATTGTACGGGCTTTATTGGTATTGGTTTGTTTTTCAGGCACTCCAACTGAAGAAACCTGGCCAGGAGTTTCTTCTAATGATGAGTTCCGGAACTATAATTTTCCTAAGTACAAACCTCAACCTCTAATCAATCATGCTCCAAGGTATGGCGTCGCTCTGTGTAGTGATATACAGTAATGGAATCACTGACATTGAATTTTGTGTCCCTAGTATTTTGGATGATATTGTTTTTCCTATCCTAGTAGAGTATTATGATACAGTTGACTATCATAGCTGTCAGACTTATGTGAGCTATTTCCACATAAAAAATTAAAGTCGTTTTCTCACCATTTATCATCTATCCACTGGTTTGGCAACAAATTACTGAAGGCCCCACCTATGGATCACCTTAGGATCTTTAGAACCGTGGTCCTGTAGAATGCACATTGCTTTAGCTGTCAAATATTACAGAGCTGCCAACAGGGACTCTTCCAGCTTTAACATTGCTTCTTGCAGACTGAGCATTTACTGTACTAATGTGTAATGCCTGTGACATCAGCCTACAACCATACCAGATTTAGTACTGAACCTGCAAGCTGTAATGCTGAAGCTGCAAGCCGGGGAGGGAGAGATGTCAATAAAGTAATGGAGGGCGGAGCTGGGCAACATTTTGAGGGAGGGAATGTAGAGCCGAGTCCAAAACCCAGACAAGCAAAGGAGCACCCCAAAGCACTTTCCCCCTCATTAGCATAAACCGCTGTTTGAATGAACAGAAATGAAAATGGGGCTGCAAAACTGAATAACAGAGGCATATTTGGAAACTGTAGAATCACCTCTACAAGGTACTTCGATTAGATTTATAACCAATGTACTACTGACTGATCACACTGTATAGCAGTGACCTTTAGAAAGTTTGTGGTCAGCCCAGTCCTCCAGAAGTGACATGATCTCAATCACTTGAAGTGCTAAACACCATGCCCAGTGTGGAGAAGTCGTGTTTTTTTTTTGTTTTTTTTTCCTGAAATTATTTTCTGATGCCTGATGTATTTTATTGCCTAACAGTCTAAATATATATATTTTTTTTTTTCATTTTAGGTTAGACTCTGAAGGAATAGAGCTGTTAACCAGGTTTCTTCAGGTAGGGATTTTTGTGTGTGTGTTTGTGTATGTACGTTGTCAATTTTCATTCGTATAGTATTCTACTGCAGTCAGACTTCAATAGAGTTAGGCTTGACATACAGTATAAAGCTATACACCATTGCACCTCTATGACTTAAAAATTGTGGCCCAGTGTTATTTTTCCTTTGTTTTTCCTTTGTTGTTTTCAGTGTCTGTCACACATATACAGCAGGTGATGCCCAATTCTGAAGAATCTTCTGCAGTATACAGAACAAGGCGATATTATGCTAAGCCTTTTGTGCAAAAAAAAAAAAAAATTAAAAAAGGGATGTCCTTGGTATTTTTAAAAAGTGTATACGGTGTATTATCCAAATAAAGAGGTGACACATCCACTAAGGTTTCTTTCTATGTTTGTGATAATACTCAACTGCTGATAAGAGGTATTCTTGGAACAAGAGAATTTGGGGCCTATACAAAAAGGCATATAGATAATGTGTGTATTATGTGTTGCTGACAGTAATAGTACTCGCTTGATATGTGAAAGCTGATGAGTCGCATAGGAATATGTTTTAAAGTGTAGGAGGTTAAGCAAAGTCTTCTGTTGGTGCGGATGCCATCTTGGTCTGTGTATGATACTTAATTAGGCCACAAATGTTGTTTTGCTAGTAAATAGTAAATCTTTTTCAACCAATTGCTGACAACTAAAGGTGTACTGTTCTGCTGCCTGTCCCTGAATATATAAAATGTGCAATATGGGCCCCTAACATAACATTCTTTATCTTGCAGTACGAGTCTAAGAAGAGGATTTCAGCAGAAGACGCTATGAAGCATGCTTACTTCAGAAGTCTGGGAACAAAACTACATAGCTTAGCAGAAAGTAATTTTGGAAACATTTCTTATTTCTGTTATTCAGAAGTTAGAATTGTATAGAATCAAGAAGTTATCTATCTATATTTCTACAATATGGATACATTTATGATTTACTTGTTGAGGCTTTCCAAATCCCTCACACTAGGGCTATATAATACCTACAGAGTAATTCCACTTTGCAAATACTCCTCCTCACTGTAATCCAAGATACATAGTAGAACCAGAACTGTAACATCCAAATTAAATTTCCCATACATTTCAGAGCCACAAAAATATCCATTACAGTGTACCAATCCCTTAGTAGATTCTAGAAAATATTTATAATAATATGCAGTGTGCATATACGGTAGTAGTCACTACCGAAAAAATGCACATATAGTAGTGTGAAGTAGTGCCCAGTAAGGCAACAGATAAAGCCAAAGGTGGACACTGAAGAACTTAAAAAAAAATTAAATCCCCCCCCCCCCCCCCCATAAATCAATAGTGCACTTTCTGTGATCCTGACCATGCACACAGAAGTCCATACTAATACACTATGAAGTGTTTGGAGGGGGAGGACATTGGAGACAGAGGGGTCTCTTATTTCTTTACAGTCTGTGTTAGGGAACTGCCCTCTTCCTCCTTCCCCCTGCATAGACTTCTGTTGCCTGTTGCTTAAAACTGAACAGATTTCTGTATATGGATTTGATCTTGGTCAGTAGAAGGAAAATAATTGAAGAAACAGGCACTTTTCTTTAATAAAATAGAAGTTTACTAATATCACTTGCACTAATAATTTATTTATTTTAAGGTTTAAACTATTCTTTTCTCATGGAAAGGATTTTTAAACAAAATTTGATGTGTGAAGCTGCAGGTTGCAACTGTTGCCTGAGCAATTTGTTCTCTTGTTTCGTATCAGATATATCAATATTCAGTCTTAAGGATATCCAGCTGCAAAAGGATCCTGGTTTTCGGAATTCTTCCTATCCAGAAGGAGGTAGGAGTTTTGGCATAAATCATTGTTACAGTTCTTGTCTCAAAACACCTACATTGTACATGTGAAAGGGAACCTTTCCAGCTACATTCACATCTGCGCCAGAGTCACAGAGTCTGCCAAAAATCGCCAGAGGAAAAAGTCCTGGACGGAGGACTTTTTCCTCTGCCGGTTTCAGTTTTAAAAATAAAAAAAAAAGAAAAACGGACATTCGATGTCAATGGGGTCTGCTGGACTCCTTATGTAACCGCTGTTTTAGTGGGTTACCTCTCTGTTGTTCGGGTCCCACAATGGACCCATACAATGGAGATGCACCACTAGTGTGAACCTAGTGTCAGGTGGTTTTTCACCATAAACTGGACCCATTATGTGCAGGATAGACTTATTCCTTTTTCATTGGTTCAACTCTGTAATCTTTCTGCTGCAGCAAAGTGAACTTCTAAATACCTGAAAGCATAAAAAGTCATATGGAAATTACCCTACATAGTCATGGTGGGCGAGGAGCAGCTTCAGTCCAGTTACCCTGTCCACTTGCTAATCACACCTCCTGGACATGACTGACCACTCCTTCACACCCTGATGTCACAAGGGAGATGTCAGTCTCGTCCAGGAGGTGCAACTAGGCTGAAGCTGCTACCCGCCCACCGTGACTTCTTAGGATAATTTGCATATGACATATTAATGCAGTCCCACAAAATGACCTAGTCCTCTACTATGCATTAATTATTGTTCAATTTAGTGGCCTAAAGATCTTGCAACTATCAGACAGTATGTGTGTGAGGCTGTGACTTTTACCAGGCACCTCATATAGGAATGGCTAAAGTTAATTTTGATACTTCTTGCCCATTACAACCAGTCACTGTTTATGCAGTGTGAATTAAGGAAATTGAATATGTGGGTGTTTCTCTGATTTTCTTTTGGGGAACTCTTGATACATGACACATTCTTGTTCCAGAGTTCCAGTAATGTTTCCTTCACATGCACGGTGGAGTCTTTTAGATGCTTCAGTCAGTCTCCATCACAAATTCTGCACTAATTTGATAAAATGCGGGACCCTTTGACTGTAACCCAAGGGGACCCCAGTAGAGCCAATAGAATAAGGTCCGGAACTTTTTTTTTTTTTTTTTAAATTGTCTTGGTGGAACAAAGCAATTTCCTACGCCACCATACAAAATTACCAGATACTGATTCATTTGTCACATTGCTATTTTCTGTTATCAATCATACACACAGGCCATTGGTTATAATATTTCTTCCTGTCTTGTTTGTAGGGCACGGAAAAAACAGAAGACAGAGCATGCTCTTTTAAGATGTTTTTCCTAATCTGTTTCATACCAAGATCGGAAGCTTTGGTGGCAATTCTTACTTCTGGTGGACTATGGACTATTTGTCAACACTGACCTACTGACAGTGGAGTCGTTTTATTTCAGGCCTGCAGTTTTCCTTTATTTTTTTTTTTTTCCTCTTCCTCTCCTTTTTTTAATATATATATATATATTTGTTGTCACAGTGTGACGAAGCTTGTACAGTCGGTTTTGAGGTCTCCTCTGCTGTTAGAGCCAGTAGGTTACAGCTGTCAATGTGACTGTAGCTGCAATTCTCGTGCAGGACTGAGACACAGTGCGTCGTTATTTATTGCCGAATCATTGCTGCTAAATGACTACTGTCTGAATATGTACCACAACAAACAGTTGAATGCCTGAAGAAGTTGCAGTGGCTTGATAATCTGTGAATGCATCTTTTTTTTTTTTTTTTTTTTTTTAAGTCCAACATTTTTATTTTACCCTATGTTTTTTTTTTCTTTTTGTTTTTAGTTTATTTTTATTAAATTGTACTGTTTCCATTAATGCTATTTTGCTTTGCTTGGCCTTGAACCTAGTGGACCATATTTGATGTTTCACCCGACCGTCATAGTTTCTCTCTTCCGTTCAAGTAATAATCAGCAACAATGTTTTGTAAGTGCACAACAAAGATCAGAGACCAATATTTTACTACGGTAGGAAAAAAAAATGACTCACCAGCTAATCGCATAGAGCTTATAATGGAAAATGACTCTCCCTTGTAATAGTCAAATAATTTCTATTCTTAAAGTACCACAATGTGCCTCTAGCACAACTGGAAAAGAGCAAATTAAGTTTTGTATGGCAGTTTTGTAAGAAAAACTGGGTGTCTGAATGAGATTATGTATCTGTTTGTGAAATGAGGAGTAAAATGTACTGGAAACACATTGGGGAAAATTTACTAACTTATATATGAGCTAGAAAAAAAAACAAAACTTGGTACACGTCAAATTTAGTATGTGTTTTACACACATTTTGCGCCTCACTCGACAAGGCGACAGTTAAGGGGTGTGACTTATCGGGAAAACAATGGGGATCAAACAATTGGGAAAACCAGTATGCACCAAAATGTGACACAAAATTTTCTTACAAAGTAAGACCAGCAATAGATGGCCTAAAGTTAGACAGATGTGTCTAAAGATGCAGCAGATCCAGTTTCAGCGTCTTTGATAAATCTGGCACATCTTCAGACTCTGGTACAAGTTTACAATGCCTAAATATTAGACAGGATTAGTAATTCTGCCCCATTATCTCTGTAACGGAATAGGCAACCTTTATAGAAAAAAATATTATCACTAGATATTTATTGCTCCTTCTCCCTTTTTCAGTTTTTATCTCCCAGCAATTTGTTGTACATAGCATCTGAGTCTGCCATTTAAAAGGATATTCCTAAGTTATAATGTTACATCATACCGCTAGGACCAGGACCACACCTTTCCTTAAACGCTGGAACATTTTTTTCGGCAGTGGATGGCTGACTGTACTGCTGTGCAGTGAATTGCAGTGCACCTCCATTTGAACAGAGGTCACCTGTGACACTGCAGAGAAAATCTGTGAAGGAGTTGCAGTTCTTAGCTAGCTTGGCCCCTTCATTCTTAGATGGACCTTCATCATCAGTAGGTGATGACATATTCTAGCAACAAGTCATCCCTTATAGTTGGAAAACCCTTTCTCCTCTTCAGACTGCATTGCGATTACTCTGCACCTCTGCTTCAGTATATATATACAGTAGTAGAAAATACTATACATGACGTTCATTGAACTACTTGAATATAGGAAATATTTGATGTGTTATAATGTATTGGTAGATGTCACTTTTAAATACTTCTAGAGCTCCCATTGACTTGTGATAGCTTAATAAGACACAAGAAAAAACACAGGGCAGCTATTGAAACTTTGTACACCACATCTAAAGGCCGTACTGGAGAGCAGTCATCATAAATCAATGTTCCATTGAATATACAGAAATAATAAGAATGAAACATTTAATTCCTACGGCAATATTGTAGCTGATATCCTTGCTGGTAGTGCATTGAGAAATTTCCTCACTCACATGGATAACTGGTTCTAAAATACTAAGTTTGTCACTAGCCGCTAGCATCAGTAAATCGTGAAAATGTTATTTTACTATGTGTACAGAATAAAAGATAAAACATGTATGTTACATACATGACTTTACAGACCTTTACATGGCGAATAGCAGAAGCTTGATTAAGGTTTTGTAGCATTTATGTACCGTACAGTATTATAGCACAAGAAAGATGCAGAAGTGGTTGTGTCTCCTAAATGTCATACCATTAATAGAGGAGAATGGTTATTGATATACCAAACCCTCTAATAACACAACTAAATCCCTAAAATAACAGACCGAAAAACACTTAAAGATAATATTCAGGAGATGAGGATACGTGACAAAAGCTGAAGGCTGTGAGAAGAGAGATCATTCTGGAGATGGAATTAAAGGGACTTCATCAACATGATGGACTCGCAAAGATTGTGGGAGCTCAATGAATTGTCCATGTCACATGTTAATGCATTTCCCTGCCATCTGATTTGATTTAACATGTTCTACTGTAAGGCCCAGGCTACACAGCAACTTTCGGTAGTTCTACTGATTGATTTTGGCTATTGAACTACAATTGTAGTCCAAGTGAATGCTTTGTATGAAAAGATGTCACTCAATAGTTAAAATCTTTCAGTAGTGCTGCAAAAAGTCACAGTGGTCCAGGATTAGAAAAAGTTTACTACGTTCTGACAAAAACAGTGCCATGCCTGTCCATAGGTTGTGTTGTGGTATTGCAACCCAGCTTCATTCACTTCAATGGACAAGTGTGGCACTGGTTTTAGAAGAAAGCTGTCACGTTTTTCTATTCCTGTACACTCCCTATTCTATAAGAGAGACTACTTCTTTGTAGAGGGATCCTAGTGATGGAGAAATGTGACGCATACCTGTCCCCCACAGCAGACATGCACCATTTAAAGTCCAGCTAGTTGTGGATTTGTTCTTCTAACCAGTAGTTCTAAAAGTTGCTCCCCTTCCCCCAAAGTTAATCCTTTTTTCACATCACAGAGCTTTCTGAAGAAGGGGTCTCTAACAGAAGAGTTCATTATCTGAAGTATTGCGTTTACTTGTTTCACATACACTTTTTTTTTTTCTGCATTTGACCTAAAGTAAGACTGTAAATCTTCAGAAACTAGCTGATCTATGTTGAATGGACTGTATGGCTGTTCTTAGATCTAATATTCACCCTGTAGAGCATTCAGCGATCTGCTGTTTCTGTTCTGGGTGATAAAAAGAGACTTTTAGGTAATTTAACAGTATTATGTGACCTTCTCCCATTTTTTTAATTTTAATTTTGTGAATAGTGATTGTGGAACATGTGGGTTGTTTTGTTACTATAACCAATATTATATGGTATTTTTTTTATTTTATTTTTTTTTTGTTACAGAACAGCAAGTTCATGTTGACTAGCAGTGAATATTGGACCACTACTACTTTTCATAAATTGTAAATGGATTTAATTTCCAAAACCAATTGGTAGAGCTAACAGACTGCTGTTTATTGGAAACTGACAACACTGTATTAATATTGTACTTTTTTGAAGTATAAATATTCAGTGGAATACAATAGTCTTGTTTTGAATCTCATGGGGGACAAATATTTCTTTATTGTCAGGCACTTTCCTTCCCTCTGAGTTTCTTGTACAACACAGGAATATGTTCAATTTTGTTTTTTGGTTTCTACTCCCCACCCCTTGGTGCTGATTTCTACGGTGTTTTATAAAATTGTCCAGGTTGGAAAAAAAATAAACTGGTTCTTAATATTTGAAATTTCCTGTTCATGGTTTTACAAATGGCTTTTGATGGTCATTGCTATAGCTCAGCAAGTCAACCTCACCATTACTAAGTTGACATGTTTCTTATATACAGTATTATTCACATTACATTTCCCTCACTTTACAACAGTGGCTTTCCCTTCAATACTTTGGTTTCCAGCTGAAATCCTGCTGCCAATACTATCATCAGTATGTTTTTGTCGAAACTGTTGATAGTGTGATGTGTAGTTGACTGCTATAGCAGTTTAAACCTACTCATATGGAGTCGGCCTTGCAGCTTGCTTGGCAAAGGAAGCTATAATTCTACTGGAACTGCTCTCGTGGGAAGTTTTCTGCAAGTTTCCTGGGCCCTCCATATTGAATGCTCTCTAGCCCATTACCTTTGCTCTGAGTTATGGTTCCTATCTGATTGAACGCTAGAGCCGACATTCAGGGCTGAGAGTGAGTGAGTTGCAGTAAGGGTGGGTTCACACTTGCGCCGGCACTCCATCCACCGCAAATCTGACCTAAATGTCGGAAAACTGGATAGGGAAAGGTTTGTGACACTTTGCTTAAAAACCAATTCACTTCTATGGGTTTTTAAGGCAATGCGTGTGTGTGCGCTTACACCCTCTGCGCCGCGAATCTGGTTTTTTTTTTTCGTTGGAAACAAAGTCAGTCATGCAACCGTAAGTGTGAACCCACCCTAACCAGGCATGGTCACTACACAATGTACAAAACTCTTCTAACAGCAGGTAAGTGAGGGTGTTTTGGAAGCTGGACCTGATTGATATTGATGATCTATCATATGGATAGATTATCAATACTAAACTCTTGGAGAACTCCATTTAAAGGGAGCCTACCACCTCCCCAAGCATATTTAACTCTTACCACATTAGTGATAAACAACATACCTTTGTTTGTCACTTTTATGGTTTTCGAGAAAAACTACTTTGATGTCTTATGCAAATGAGGCAGTTGGTGCACTGGGGATGGGACTTCAACTCCCTGAGTGACAAGAACAGTGCTCCAAAGGCCACCCCCAGTGCACCAACTGCTTCATTTGCTTAACACTTCAAAGCTGGTTTTCTCTCTACGTAAACAATATACCTTTTGTCATCACTGTAATGTGCTCTATAATGAGGTGGTGTCAGGTGAATACCTGTAAGAGATCTTTTGTATTTTATATTTTCTTACATATTGAAGAGCACTGTGCATATAAGAAATAAGAGCACGTCTCCGTGTTGCCTTTAGCAAACAGAGTTCAGTTTGAAAGTGTATTGTCTGTTTGCTAAAAAGCGCAACTGTGTTAGCTGAATTAAGCCATATGGAAATTCATAGCAGAACACTTCAGTTAGCCAGAGCCGTAATGCAATGGCTAGGTATTACATGACTGTCTATTTAGTTGAATTAATGCTGTCTATACATCATGGAAATATGCGGATGTGCTCAACTTTCCTCAGTTATAGAATGTGATCCCTGGAGGTTTCAGTCTTCAATTTACTTGAAGTCTGATGGAAGAATGATGATGGGAATCGTACATTTACATATTTTATTCTTTTTATTCCCTACAATGGAAACAATGTATAAGTCCATAATTCAATGTACATTAAAAAAGCACTAAATATAAACATTGCTGAATACATATTGGGGAAATGAGCACAGAAAGTTTCAGAGGTATTTCTTCCGAAAGATTTCCCCTAATGCAGGAAAAATATATAAAACATTTACAGAAAAATGATGCAGAAGAAGGCACAGCCGGTTATAGTTTCTATAAGCTCAAGTGCATAATATAGAATTGGGGCAAGGAAATTTCCATCCTTTTTGGATACAATGCATCAAAAAGAGACTGAAAAGTCCTCAACACTTAGGGAATACAAAACCTGTAATACATAAGGCTTGTGTCCTGCTAGTAAATATTCCAGCAGCTTAATACAAACAGAACTTCATTTTAGAAAACCTTTTAGTTTTAGGTCTGGGTCATAGGAATAATGTTAGCTATAAGATACTGTACTTGCTATTGATGTATAGCACCACACTAATGTATACATGGGAAAACGTAGCTAGTGTCTATGCAGGAACAAAACCATACCAGTGAACGCATAAGCCAACTACCAATCTGTCCAGGTACAGTTACAGTTTACATATGCAGGACGTTTTGTGCTTGGTTAACCCAGTGTACAGTGCCGTTTCAGCTGTCCGTCCTGTGATAATGTACTTGTTCACAGTCCATCTAATACTACTGAAATCCAGGATCACAGAATAAAATATTGCAACCTGAACGTTCTTGTGTCTGGGGCATCCTGTGTGGTGATGAGAGTCCTGCTCACTTCAGGCCTGCCCGCTGTTTACAAGGGACATCCAGGAGAGATTACAGATTTGACCATGTCCATAGTGTCTTGAGAGAACATCAGGACCTTTGAGAGTTGGATGACAGCAGCACTGGAGATGATGATCTATCAAGCCCTGGAAGCTGCAATGGCAGGTGACTGTTCAGCAGGTTTGGAAACTGTAGAGGAAAAAAATAGTGTACTTAAATCAGATATTACACGGATTATTTGTATTAAGATAAAACTTGACTGTAATGCAGTTTGTTTACACTTACCTGGAATAGGGTGTTTGGTCCTTGCAACCTGGCAGGACTTAATGGAGCTACAGGACTGAGGCTGCTCCAGAAGTGTATGCTGGACAACAGAGGACTCGGGGTTAACAATAGTCCATTAGGTGTCTGCAAGGCAAAGTTTACATTTAAGCAGGTTTATAAAGGACATAATAATTCTGAAAGTTCTCACACTGCTTTACGCTACATAAGTGTATCATAAACCTAGGTTATCAGAAAAGACTGCTGTGTTGTGTAGTACTCCTATATAGTAGTCAGTACCATAACTGTAGTTCAGCCTATGGGTGCAGATAATGGGTCCAAAAGTCATCTCTTGTCCTGTAATGTGTCCCTGTAATTTTTTACATTGAACACCACTGCCATGGTGGAAATGGATCCACTTGGTTCATAACTACACAATGGGTTTTATGCATGAATGATGCTGTAAGACTATGTACAACTGCAATTTGGTTTTCTCAATAATGATCAATATCATTCTTGACAATATGCAGAATTTCTGTATTTAGTATGGTCCTGCAACTTATATAATGTTTCCCAACACTTGCTAATACCTCATCATAATGGTGTCTGAAAGCATGGCTCAGTCATTCCAGTATCATTAGTGGCCATGATATTGCTTCAGCAACCAGACAACCCCTAATGGTCTTGATTCTCTAGACTGAGATGCAACAAATCTGATGTGGTAAAGTCAGCCACATAGTCGGACCACTAGTCCACATAACAACATAGAGACACCGATCCCTCCCAGTCCTGAGACTGAATGGTCTGCAGTTCTTTGCACAACCTTTGGCCAAAAACTAGAAAGTGGGGACATGACTGAAACCTGTAAATATGTTAAAGGTATAAATTGGGCTTGGAAGGGAAGTGTTATTAATAAAAAAAAAAAAAATAATAATAATAAAAGGTTCAGAAATAATTGGGGGTAAGATCAAAAGCAGTGTCAGGAAATATTTCACTGAAAGAGTAGTTGAGGCTTGGCACAACCTTCCACCAGATGTAAGTGAAGGTAAGCATGCCAGGGATAACACATGTCTATCCTAAGATAAAATGGTAATAATATAAGGGCACACTAGATGGACCATGTGGTCGTTCTATCTATCTAAAAGGGACCCACCTACTAGCTCTGTCCTCTGACTGAAGCAATATGGTAAGGTGAATTTTTTGACATCTGTTCACATGGTGTGGTGCTGCATGGTGTCTGCCACTCCTGTGGTGCTGTGCCTGTGGGGTGGTGTGGCCCAGAGCCTGGGGGCTTGGTCTGGTGGCAAGGGTGTTGCTGGGTGGCTCCCACTGTGGGCGCTGCACTGCGGTGGTTGCTATGCGGCAGCACCGCACCCAGTAGTGTAGGGACCCACTATAGAGGTCATCGTGAAGTGACTAAGTGGGCTTATGCACTTTGATCAATATGTATACGAAGAACCTCATGTCCATGTAGATTTTGCTGAAAAGCATTAGATCAATGTATAAGACTGGGATGTGCGGTCCATATCTATTTTTTTTTTTCTCCATATCTGTTTCTATCTATGTATAGAGAAAGCTGCAGACGAAGCCAAATACCCACCAATCAGAATATTCCATCACTTTCTGTGATACGAAAAGCTCATTCAAAGTAAAGACCTCAAAGAAGTTGTAAAATGACTGGATTTAATGATCGTAATATAAAATGTGGAAACTTAAAGTGTGAGAGTGGGTAAACAGAGCATAACATTTTTTTTTTCACTTTTTTTCTTTTGTGTTTTGACTGTATATTTAATATCAATAAGTCTCAAGATTTCTGGCGGAGGTGGTAGGCCTGGGAGAGACATTAGTATATTCTGGAGCCTTACACTGCTAACTCCTAGCCAGGTCCCCCCCCCCTCATGCATGGCCTCCGTATACATGCAGGACAGTTTTTCCTGTGCATTCTAGTGAACAGATTGGGCACAGAAGAATGCTACAGTACATCAAAAGCACAGAATATTTTTTTTTTTCTTGTATTAGCTCATACGCAATTACTTTTATCATAACCTTTGACTAATATTACAGAATTGTTGTGGGAGCACCACACAAGCGGCCTTGCATTACCAGTGATTTTCATTTATACAAGAGATAATGATCTGTGTATACTCTGCAATGGTTCTTAAGTTAAATGACTAAAACAAGATGAGCATTTCTGATGTCATGTAACACTTAAGGATGGATATCCCTTCAAGTTTAAAGGGGTTTTCCAGGCTAAAATTGATGACCTATCCTAAGGATAGTTAATCACTGCCAGATCCATGGGGCTCCAACACCCCCATAGATTCTGTTCTCAGCAGCTGATGCCTAGAGAATGGAGCAGGAAGCAGACAGCTGTCTTCTCTGTGTAGTGGTCAAACCAGGGTACTGCAGATCAGCTTCCATTCACTTGAATGGGAGCTAAGCTGCAGTGACTTGGTTCAGACACTACACAGAACAGAGCTGTCTGCCTCCTGCTCCACTCTCTGTGTACCAGCTGCTGAGAACAGCTAATCGATTGGGAGTTAAAGTTATTGAACCCCCACAAATATGACATTAGTGACCTATCTTTAGTGTAGGTCATCGATGTTTTTAGCCTGGAAAACCCCTTTAAACCCTCCTATGTGACACCTCACATTCAGGAAACATTTAGCTTTTTTCTTAAGCTCTTTAATACAATATGATGGTTATGGTATTTAAGTTCACCGAGTGCTTTGGTTTTTATGTTGTTTATCACATTAGTTTAGCAGGGGTGTTTTGTTACAAGAAATACTATGTTGCACAACTGAAATCATTTTACCTGAGCAGTAAAAAAAGCTGGTGTCAACGATCCTGAAGGAAGTGCTGGGCTGTTGAGCGCAATTGAGCCAATATCATTACTGGAAAGGAGAAGAGGTGGAGAACAGATTTCCAGGCCTTTGGGCTTCTTCGCTTTGGGGGGATGGCAGGAAAGTTTTGACTTAGACCCTGATGAGAGATTTAATGGTTCCATGGTGTCCTGATAATCTACAAAAAAGCTCCTTTGCTCTGTTGACAAGGACAGATTAGGGGAAAGAGAAGGGGATCGTGATGAACGCGGTGAAGAAGAAACACTAGCTGCATTAGGTAATACATGGGGAGACCCTTTAGCAGACAAGGTTGAAGATAAGAAGGCTGAGGCCGCTGCCGATTCTGAAGTAGAAGGCAGTGAAATCACAGGTCGGACACTTTCTTTGTCCATTTTGTTTGTAACAAATCTTATAACGGTCCTGACTTCCTCTAAAGGACTTTTAGCTTCTGGTCTATCATCGTCTTCATCATCATCCTCTTGAAGCTCCTCATCGTCCTCCTCTTGAGTCCTTTCACTTTTAATAACTTTGTAGTTATCTGTTTGGTGTTGTAGAGAATTTATGGTGAAGGAGGAATATAATCCTGAGTTTATGTACTCATTGCGGCTTGCACTCTTCAAGGCTGATAAAGTATGCTTGTGCCTCTCGTGGAGATCACTTGGGATCTTGCAATCACTGTCCTGCAGCAATAGGCTATCCCTGCTCACCTCCACAGTGTGTGGGTCCATTTTCAAGATTTCTGGAAAGGACACAAACTTATAGACAAACTTCTGGCCAATAACTTTTTTGATAATGTTCTGAAAAGATATAAACAATAAATTGTTAGATATTTGGGAAACAAAATCCTATTTCTAATCCCCTAAAAGAAGATGAAAAACATGGACACAGAATCAAGAGGCACCTGGTCTCCCTTTCCTTCCTAAGCGGCCACTAATTCGCAGGACTTATTGAGCTCTGTAATAGAGGGGCATAAATTGAAGATGCTGGGCCACAATACAAAGTCTGGATAAGAGATATTCACATTTCCTTTCATTCATGGCTGTGTGCTGTCTGTGTGTTTGTATGCTTGTTTTCCTACTTTTTCCTATTGGGTGCATGCAAATTTCTGTTGGAAAATGTCCTATTTTTTGGCACTTATATGGACCAACCATGCACATTCAAATCTGTGAAAAATGGTCTACTATGTGAAAACGCATTCATAAAATTAATAGGACATATGTAAATAATGTAATACGCCCTAACCCTGTCAATCCTGAACTATTTAGAAATACTGGTGACTCCTGATGTGACAGAAGGGATCTGGCCCCCCTCAGACAGTGGGGCCTGGGCGTGACAGCTAGCTCTGCATAACCTATAGCTTATGCCACTGTGACAATTACAAGGTGATCATGCCAATTATCAAATTATGTAGTACAGATGTTTTTTTTCCATATGGATCTGCGACTACTGTGTGGAGGTGACCACAATTACAGTACTTGTCCACTTCTGAAATTTATTTGAGCATCAGCAATGGCATAGAAATGCATAACATCAGCACCATAACTGTAGTTCAGCCTATGAGCAGTGGGCGATGTTGGTCCAAAGTCTCTCAAGTTATGTTTCCCTGTAATCTCTACACTGAAACTATCCTATGCCTGAATTATACTGTAACATTATGGAACATTGTGAATTTATTTACTGAGTGATGAAAAATGTGTATATCATATTATGCAGGAATACTGGAAGTTAAATTGGCTTATTTACAGTTAGGTTCAGAAATATTTGGACAGTGACACAGGTTTTGACATTTTAGCCATTTATCAAAACATATTTAAAATAAAGTTATATAGGCTAAAAAGACATAATTGGCTTTAATTTGAGGGTATTCACATCCTAATTGGAGGAAAGGTTTGTGTAATAAGGGATCAAATGTAATTGGACAATTGTCTCAAAATCTCTTTAATGGGCTATTCTGTGGTTAAGCTATCATCAATTAAGTGGGTAAAATGTCTGGCGTTGATTCTAGGTGTGGCATTTGCATTTAGGTCAATCACCAGATCTCAATCTGATGGAGCATGCCTTTCACTTGCTTAAGCCAAAACTTAAAGGGGTTGGCCACTTTTAGGCCAATATTGAGAGACAAATGTTATTGTTTTTATAATAAAAAGAGATGCAATTTTCCAATATACTTTCTGTATCAATTCCTCGCGGTTTTCTAGATCTCTGCTTTCTGTCATTCATTCTGTTACTTCTGGTGGATAAAACTCTGACCATGGTCATGTGATTTTTTGGTCCATGGTCATGTGATGGACACACAGGTGTACAGCTTATTACCAGGCAATGTCTGATTACTGTGCTGTGACTGTAACGAGCTGTGCACCTGTGTGTACATCACATGACCATGGTCAGAATTTCATCCACTAGAAGTAAGCAGAATGAATGACAGCAAGCAGAGATCTAGTAAACCATGAGGAATTGATACAAAAAGTATACTAAAAAATTGTACAACTTTTTCTTATACAAACCATAACATTTGTCTCTCAATATTTGCCTGAAAGTGGCCAACCCCTTTAAGGCAAAGGTCTGGCAAGGCAAAGCAAAGTGTTTGGTGATGTCCATGGGTTCCAGACTTCAGGCAGTCATTGCCTGCAAAGGATTCTTTACAAAGTATTAAAAATGAACATTTTATTATGTTAGTTTGTCCAATTACTTTTGAGTCCCTGAAATGAGGAGGCTTTGTAGAAAAATGGATGTAATTCCTAAACGTTTAACAGGATATTTTTTTTTTCAACCCCTTGCATTAAACCCGTCAATTGCATCTCAGTTGTTTCATTTCAAATCCAATAGGTGGCATACAGAGCCCATATCATGAAAATTGTGCCGTTGTCCAAATATTTCAAGACCTAACTATATATTTTATATAATGTTTTCCAAGGCACACTCATACCTTATCATAATAGTATCTGAGGGCACGGCTCAGCTTGTCGTAGTTCATGTTGGTTTTATTCTTTCGTAGTCCCCAGAGCTTGGCCACCTCCTCAGCCTTGAGTAGCTTGAATTCTCCATCATTGGATGTCCAGCAGATAAGATGCTCATGTTTTTGATCAAGAAGTAATTGTAACAGAAACTGCCACAGAGTGATTGCACTCTCCATACCTGCAAGAAGGAAATCACACACTTATTCTCTAGGCAAGTACCTTTAAATCAACTATACCGTATGTATTGTGAGGAAACAGACTAAAGTATTTGTTTCAGCCTAACATGACCAAACCTCTAAGTCAAACAGACACATATTCATTATGCTGTAGCGATTTGGCTATATTAATAGGTATTATGAAACAGAGTAGTAGTTTGAGGTTCCTGGGGGCCGTACTTGCCGTGTGCCATTAAGAATAGTGGTATATTTTATGTGGCAAAAGGAACTTTGGGGTCCAGGGCCCAATAGCTATGCCACTGGTATGAAACCAAGCAATGCCTCTTCCTTGTCAGACCTGTCAAATCATGTGCCTATGTTGTCACTGTACACTGTATATCTATACAATGCCCAAGTAAAAATTGTAAGACTGTGTAACCAGAGATTTTTGCTTTCTTCCACTACACCAGTAGGTGGCAGACTTGTCTGAGTGCAGTATGCTCTAAGCAGATTGATCAGACATGACAGGGTTCACTTTCACATTTTTCTGTGTTCGGTAACGTCAATGTTAAAGGATAATGTGCAACTCAGTCATACTGACGTTCTCATATAAAGCTAAGAATTGGTTAAGCTACAACAGGTATGTGTGAAACCAAGTGTGGTCACCGAGGGAAATCAACGTGAACATAAAATAGTCAGACAGTTACACAGCATTGATGTTGTATTTGGAGCCACTGCTGAAATGAGGTGTATGAGTAACTACCCAAATTAGTAACAGAGAATGTCCACTGGATCAGGGGAGCATACTATACTGAGATCAATGTACATTGTACTCTTAGCGTTCTGGCCTAATTCTCACAAATATTCCCTTTTTTTATTCTGTATTAAAGGGGTTGTCTAAGATTTAGGTTTTACAGCTGATCAGTGCAGGAGCTACCAACAATTTCATATTTATGGTCTATCCTAAGGATAGACCATAAAAATCTAAATTCTGGCCAGTGTTAATAGAATGTTGTAATGTATGTAAAGTAACTTGGGAGCTCATCCTATGGCTATACTGATTTTTGCTTTTAGATACGTCATTTATTTATTGAATAAACACATGTGTGTTTGTGTGTTATCTCAGTATGTGATTCCTGTTAGTATGAGTAGGTACAACGCTGTATGCCACATAGCACCACCCATATTTTTTGGATATATGTCACTGACTTCAATGATCATAAACCATGTGTGTGTGTGCGTGTGTATGTATATTATATATTAATAAATTTTATTTATATAGCGCCAACATATTCCGCAGCACTGTACAATTTGTAGGGTTCAAGTACTGACAAAAAAAGATACATTACAAAGAAATAGTCAATTCACACACTGGGACTGAGGGCCCTGCTCGCAAGAGTTTACAATCTAAGATTATATATATAGTATCATTTTTAGCACAAAAAATAGTGTAAAGACCTATGCAATAGCTTACACTAAAAAGGCTTTTATCACACAATCATCAATTCCTGTCTAATAGCTACAGATCACCAAACACCAAGAATTGGATGGATAGATAGATATCAGGCCAATTCTTGGTGTTTGGTGATTTGTAGCTATTAGACAGGAATTGATTGTGTGATAAAAGCCTCGGTTTTGCTTTTAGTTTTTGTTCCGGTTTTTCTATAAGTTATGGACAGGAAACTGGAAAACGGAGCACAGGATATCTGGAGTCTTACATTTGCCCCTATGTGACATCATAGCTCGGCACTCCCTTTTCTCTCCGCATTTTTACTCATCCCTGCTTATCTCTGTGTTCTGCTGTAGTTGATCATGTGTTAAGCTTTTTACTATGAAATACTAAAGTTGTGCATCTTGTGTTCACAATAGTGTGGATGTACACATACAAGAACATAGAGTAGAAGAACCTCATCATTGCTCAATGTCTATGGCTGTACACACACTGCACTAGAGCCTATATCTGGAAATCCTCTGAATAACACTGTCTGTCAATCACATTGTCCAGCATCCACATCCAAAAAAGTACTTTTTTTTTTTTTTTTTTTTGCTTAAAGCATTTAACTCCAAGTCTCCTTCCAAAATGTAATGTTTTTAATTTATTATTGTAGTTTTCCGTGGAGAAGCCAGATGGAGACACACACTGCTTTCAAGATCTTAAGCATTTGCAGGTCACATACATGCAGGATGTGGTAAAATGTAGACATGAGAATATCAGCACCATCCATATGACAGTTCCTGTTGAGAAATGCAGGAGTTGACCAGTTGTTTGAAACGCCGCCGATGCTTCTCGCTCTATTAGTATTAATATATGGGTTACAACTTCTACACCAGTGTCAATACCAATGATAACAAACCAACTAATCTCAGGGAATATACAAGAAAAACATTGCGCTGCTGATCTTTCCATATGCAGCTCTGTTAATGTTTCCGTCCAGAGCATCCTCAGTGTTTCTATTGTGCTCAAGCTGTAAAAATGTTCTATATCAGGACTTCCTCCTATTATGTTTGTGAGGCGTCGTGCTGGGAAAGCAACAGAAAGTAGGAATTCCTGCAGCACCACCCAGTGGAAAATATAGGAAAGACTAAGCCTACAGCCAACTACTTATATAATAATATAGTGGAAGGAATACACAAGATTAAGGCAAACAACCTGAGGATATATAATCATTACTTTATTTACACTGTCTTTATGCCATTCTTAGATCTATGTCAGATTGCCATTGTTCCAAAGAGCTCCTTTGCTGGTTTCTGGAGACACTCACTTTAAAGAAAATGTCTTGTTTCTTCACGTTTCCCTGCAACTGATCAAATCTGTACAATAGAAGGCTATGGATAGGGTATGAGTGAGGAAGAGGAGAGCTCCTTAAAGAGGACCTTTCATGTCTTCAGAGATGTGCGATATTATATATCACTAGAAAGCTGACTGTGCGCTGAATTCAGCCCACTGCCAGCTTTGCCGGTAGGCGCTTGAGACATAGGTGCCATTAGCTTCAGCACCGATATCCCTCCACTGTCAGAAAGGTGGGCAGGCCTTGCAGCCTAGTGTCATTGCTGGGCTGTGAGGAATAGAGATGAGAGAATTTAGCAAAATTTCAATTCGACCGATTCTCTGAAGTTTCCAAAACAATTTGTTTTGAATGTAACAGCTGACACTGTCCTCTAACACCCGCGGCACCTCAGGGGTCTTATTACATATTGGGGTCCCGATCGGCCCCCTGCGACGTTTTCGGGGCTGCCGCTGCTCCTATTCAGCAGCCTGGGGTCTGACCAGTGACCTCAGGTCTGCCATATCTCTGTCCCTTCGCAAACCTGGTTGATCCTGCCTTGAATGGAGATTGTCAGCCTATGCGTCTGCACGGGCTGACAGCCTCCTATACACTGCAATACACATGTATTGCAGCGTATACCTATTGAAGCAGAGATCAGATATCGCTAAAATTCAGATGAAATTCCAATTCGTCCACTTCGATTCGATCATCTCTAGTGAGGAACACCCCCATCGGTACTCTTCCATAGCCTTGTATTGTTGGGTGAAGGGGGGGCTTCCTCACAGAGCAGCAATGATGCTAGGCTGCAAGGCCCGCCACTGACGGTGGAGGGATATCAGTGCACTGTCAGCTTTCTATTGGTATATAATATTGCAAATCTCCAAGGACAGGAAAGGTCCTTTTTAAGGAGCTCTCCACTTCCTCTCCCTTTCCCTCTCCATAGGCTTCTATTGTACAGATTTGATCAGTTGCAGGAGAAAGTGAAGAAACAAGCCATTTTTTTTAAAGTGAGTCTGTCTCCAGAAACTAGCGATGACGCTAGACTGCAAGGCCCGCCTTTCTGACAGTGGGGAAATATTGGTGCCAAAACTAATGGCATAGGTTCAGCACAGTTTAATTCAGTGCACTGTCACTTCTCTGAGGACATGAAAGGCCAGTCCACAACTGTTATCAGGAATTCAGCCTTCTCCAGACAGGAGTGATTCATTCTGTAGACTACCCTCTATATTATGCAGAATTATTCAGTTCTGTAAAGTAGATTGCTCATATCTTGGTCTCTTTTTCTTCTCCTCCTCCCCTCTCCATAGACTTCAATGTAAACTAATCTGTTTGTGTACAAAGACAAAGGCACTTTTCTTTAGTGAAGTATATTGCAAGGTTTTTTTCTCCACCTCACCTGCTCTACTGATTTTATAAAAAAAAATAAATGTTTACCTACGCTTTAAGAGTTTATTTTTGTCAATTAACAAAATTAAGTGAATGAGCAAAAGAAAAATCTAAACCCTATCAATATTTTGATGCTTTAGAGCAATTTATTCATTTTTATTTTTTGCCTTTTCACAACAAGTCTGTGTTCTTTTGAGTATCCACTTCCCTTACGCTAGTGTTCGGGTTTCCGTCCTTCAGGTCCACATGGGGACCCGGAAGATGGAGACCCATGGACCTCATAGACTATAATGTCTAATAATTATATAATGTGTGCAGGTTTCCTTTTGGTTTTATACTGAACAGCTTTTAAGAGGCTTCTGCAGTGGAGTCTCCCACGAAGGCTCCAATGCAAGTGTGCATTTTACTGTACCTCCATATGCCTGTGTTTCCATAACCAGGTACTTAAGCATAAATATAACAGGTGGAGGACTGTTCCATCACGTGTCAGCACTGAGCACTGCAACATATGGCAGCACATGGAGTCCTTCTCTTTTACCTTTAAACATTTTATTGTCATACTCCTATATTATTTCATTGTTTCCTGTGCATGCCGATATCTGTTCAGGCATACCTTAGGGGCAGAACTATAAATATTAAAAAGTGGTTTCCAATGTTATATAAATAATGGTTATTCAGTATACAATACTGGTCATGCAGCTTTTTATACACCTTATGAGCCCCACTATTTTTAAGAATTCTGCTTGCTGTTAGAGTTGCCTTGGTAAATCTCACAATATGTCACTGCTGTTTGCGCTAAACTGAAGTAAAAGAGCATAAACGGGGAGGAAATGACAACCTATAACACTTCTTATTCCGCTAACTTTGGGAGGGGGCATCCAAACTATTGTACGATGCTTCATAGTTACATGTTTAACTGAACTCTCAGGGTCAAGAGCTGATGTTAGTGAACACTTCCAATTTACTTATTCTTGCTTTGTGCATTGCATCTCAAGATACAGTTATGTTTGCTGAGAATTACACATCATAACAATCTTACAATCAAAGCAAACACTTGAGCCTTTTGCATAAAATCTCCACTTATGTCATCGAGTAGAGATTTAAGTTTCTAGGTAAGCAAATAATGAAAACTCTCCACCTGTGCTACAGTGACCTCAGTATTTTGGAAAAACAGTTTCATCTGATTTTATAGAGTGCTGGATTAAGAGGATTTTGGCCATATGCATTGCTGAGGTGTGGATACCTCTCCCCAAACAGGAACAAGGCAATTCAATAGAAAGTATAAACTACTTTCCAATGTGGCCTCACTGAGCAGTGGGAATATCTGTGTACTCTCTGGTGAAATTACAGGGATGCTTTCATCTGCTTCTACTTTATTAAAAACATTTGTTTCTAAAATGGTATCTTCAATTTCTGAAAAAATGTTCAAAGAAACCATTCGACAAGTGCAAAAAAAAGAAAAAAAAAAGTACTTGTAAATAAAAATTCCCATTACTCTACAAACAATAGGTGGGTTTATCAAAACCTGGTCCTGATATCCTGTGCACCCAGGCATATCTTCTGGCAGCCCCTGGCATAGATTTCAGTTATCATTTATGGCATAAAACAGGCGTATATGATAAATATGCCAGGGCTGACAGCCTCACCATGATTCTACATGCGCCTTTTCAGAAAGGACTGCATACAGATGCAATCTGCACAAAAACAATTGCGCAAATAGCATTTAAAAAGTCACAAACTCGTAGGGTGATCGTAAATTTCCCCCAATGTGTCTGGAGAATAAGACAGGTGTTGTCTTTGGAGCAAATCATGGCAGAATATATTTCAATGGGTCTTTATACAATAAATGTTTATCAGCTGGATATTCAGTAAGTTTTAGATTATTATCGGTTCCACCAGTGAGACCCCCCTGAGCTGAAAGTATCATAGTCTGTAAGGATACACACAGGACTATGGGAATTACCAAGACAGTCAATAGTCGCACTTGTTTATATAACTTTATATAGAAATGTATGGAGTGGTAGCATGCATGCTCAGCTGCTGCTACATACAAACTCCTCTTTTCCACATCCCTAGTTGGAAAGTATTGTTTAGGGAAAGGCAATGATTTATTTTGCTGGGAACATTTTTCCAACAAACTTGTGACCATACCTTTGTCTAATGTCCCAATAAAGTATTTTTGGCATGTCTGACTGAAAAACCCAGCCTTCCTCAAAAAGTTCTTCTCATAGCAGAGTAGATGAAATGAAAGTTAGATCAACCTTAAACTGCCTGGTGCAACGTGTTTGATGCCTTGTATGTCTTTAAAACAAAGCATAGACGCAGAATGCTTCAATGTGGTCTCACTTACACTAATGAGTTCAAGATGACCACCAGTAACCATTCCAATGTGTCCCCTTCTTCCTGGACATGTTATTCCAAGACATTGTTTACTTTCTGAAAACCTAGATTGACTTTTTGTTTGGTTTTATTGACATGTAGCAAGTATCTTGGATGCTGTAGGTTTGGTAAAACAGAAAAAGGCCATTTCTACCAAAACTCTCTTACACAACATATTTACTACTGCTGGAGAATACACAGTGCATGCGCTACCTTCTGTTTTTAAAATACAAAAATGAATGTTAAAATATGGTGACTCACAGCTAGAAAGAATGACCTCACACAGCAAGTAGATTCTGTATGGACCCAGTCACCATGAATCACCAGCATCTTTTCTTCTCTAAGGATTCGCTTAAAATCTCATTCAATACTCATTACTATCTGGACATTTTCTATTTTATACTGTGTAAATTGCCACAAATTGACATGTCAGATTCACACTAGCATTCGGTGGAACTTGGGGACCTGAAAAACGGAAACACTATTTGCTTAAAAAGACTATAGACTATACATAGACTATAACGGGGTCTGCCGAGTATCCGCCGATTTTAAAAGGAAACCGGCAGGTCTTTTCTCTCCGCCGATTTTATGCGGATTCAGCGGCAGAGTGCTCAAACACTAGTGTGAACCTAGTGTTACAAGGATGATAGTAGATGGCAAAAATATAGAGGGCAAGTTGTAGCTGCAATATTTACAACCTAAGTCTTTAGTGAAAATGGTAATGTGAACAAAATCTTTAAGTAGTTATATCAGGACTTGTTTTTCACTATTTATCAGTACTTATTTTTAGAAAAAGTAGTTAGAAAAGACAAGCTAATAACATGTACATACAGTACTGTGTAAAAGTTTTGGGTGGGAGTGGTAAGAATGCTTTCATAAATAGAAGTCTTACTACAGTGCTGGCCAAAAGTATTGGCACCCCTGCAATTCTGTCAGATAATACTCAATTTCTTCCAGAAAATGATTGCAATCACAAATGCTTTGGTAATAATATCATCTTTTAATTTGTCGTCAATGGAAAACCACAAAAAAGAATTGTCAAAAAGCCAAATTGGATATAATTCCACACCAAACATAAAAAAGGGGGTGGACAAAAGTATTGGCACCCTTTGAAAAATCATGTGATGCTTCTCTAATTTGTGTAATTAACAGCACCTGTTACTTACCTGTGGCACATAACAGGTGGTGGCAATAACTAAATCACACTTGCAGCCAGTTGAAATGGATTAAAGTTGGCTCAACCTCTGTCCTGTGTCCTTGTGTGTACCACATTGAGCATGGAGAAAAGAAAGAAGACCAAATAACTGTCTGAGGACTTGAGAAGCAAAATTGTGAGGAAGCATGAGCAATCTCAAGGCTACAAGTCCATCTCCAAAGACCTGAATGTTCCTGTGTCTACCGTGCGCAGTGTCATCAAGAAGTTTAAAGCCCATGGCACTGTGGCTAACCTCCCTAGATGTGGACGGAAAAGAAAAATTGACGAGAGATTTCAACGAAAGATTGTGCGGATGGTGGCTAAAGAACCTCGACTAGCATCCAAACAAGTTCTAGCTGCCCTGCAGTCCAAGGGTACAACAGTGTCAACCCGTACTATCCGTCGGCGTCTGAATGAAAAGGGACTCTATGGTAGGATACCCAGGAAGACCCTACTTCTGACCCAGAGACATAAAAAAGCCAGGCTGGAGTTTGCCAAAACTTACCTGAGAAAGCCAAAAACTTTTTGGAAGAATGTTCTCTGGTCAGATGAGACAAAAGTAGAGCTTTTTGGGAAAAGGCATCAATATAGAGTTTACAGGGGAAAAAAAAAAAGGCCTTCAAAGAAAAGAACACGGTCTCTACAGTCAAACATGGCGGAGGTTCCCTGATGTTTTGGGGTTGCTTTGCTGCCTCTGGCACTGGACTGCTTGACCGTGTGCATGGCATTATGAAGTCTGAAGACTACCAACAAATTTTGCAGCATAATGTAGGGCCCAGTGTGAGAAAGCTGGGTCTCCCTCAGAGGTCATGGGTCTTCCAGCAGGACAATGACCCAAAACACACTTCAAAAAGCACTAGAAAATGATTTGAGAGAAAGCACTGGAGACTTCTAAAGTGGTCAGCAATGAGTCCAGACCTGAATCCCATAGAACACCTGTGGAGAGATCTCAAAATGGCAGTTTGGAGAAGGCACCCTTCAAATCTCAGGGACCTGGAGAAATTTGCCAAAGAAGAATGGTCTAAAATTCCAGCAGAGCATTGTAAGAAACTCATTGATGGTTACCGGAAGCGGTGGTTCGCAGTTATTTTGTCTAAAGGTTGTGCTACCAAGTATTAGGCTGAGGGTGCCAATACTTTTGTCCGGCCCATTTTTGGAGTTTTGTGTAAAATGATCAATGTTTTGCCTTTTTTTTTTTTTTCATTCTCTTTTGTGTTTTTTCATTGCAAGTAAAATAAATGAAGATATTATTACCAAAGCATTTGTGATTGCAATCATTTTCTGGAAGAAATTGAGTATTATCTGACAGAATTGCAGGGGTGCCAATACTTTTGGCCAGCACTGTAGGTAATTTTTGTCAGTTAACAAAATTAAGTGAAAACAAAAGAGAAATCTAAATCACATCAATATTTGGTGTGACCGTCCTTTAGAGGAGGGGTCCTGAAAGTGATTATATGGCCCCCACAGATCCCTGATCGCAACAGAGTCTGATAGGGATTAAATGAAGAGACAGAAGGATTTGAGCAGATATATATCCACAGAAGATCTGTTGTTAGTTCTCCAAGATGTTTGGAAAATCTGCTTGTTAAGCTCCTTCAAAAACTGTTTTGTAAGGCAGGATTCACACTACCGTTGGATTCAGTTTTGAAGGTGTCCATTAAACAAAAAAACAGACTCCTATCATAACAGACATTAACAGATGTTAATGTGTCCATTTTTATATACTGTCTTTGTTTTTTTTTTGTTTCTGCTTTCTAAGCATGCACAGAAACAAAACTGACACAAAATAATGGATAGTAAATGATGGCTCTCAGTTACTGTCCGTTATAAGTCCGTTACCCATAGACTTCAATGTTAAAAAATAACGGACACTTGCTGTCAGTCAAAAATCGGTTTTTCCAAATGGACAAAAAAGTCCTGCATGTAGGATTTTTTTGTCAGCGAGAAAAAATGGACTTCTGACTGATTTGGTGTAAACGGACACTAACGGACGCAATATAAACCCTCATTAAAATGAATGGAAATTTTAACAGATTTTTGACGGTTCAGCTAGTGTCCGATGCTAAAATCTTGTAACGCACAATAGCAACGGACATACTGACGGTCACCAACAGTAGTGTGAACGCCTCCTCAGTATAGACTAAAAGAATTGGTGTAGTTTTGAAGGCAATTTATGGTCACCCAAATATTGATATGATTTAGATTTCTCTTTTGTTCACTTAATTTTGTTAGACAAAAATAAACTCTTAAAGCATAAGTCTTTTATTTTTTTTTTCTTAAATCAGTAGTGAAGATGAAGTGACAGTATACTGACAAATCCATTGGCCAACAGCAGCTGAGAACCGATGATTCTGAGTATACGCCATCAATAAATGCCCAGAAAACTCCTTTACATACAGCAATTGGCCATATTTTAGGGTCTGTATCACAAGCACAGGGCTTGGAGTCCCTGCAAATTAAGAACATTCAACTTAGATTATTCTAGAATCTTAGTCTGGTTCAGCAAAACCACAAGCAGTAAAGGTTTTGCAGTTGTGACATCCATGAGAGAATACATCTGTATTACAGCCATGTGCCTTTAAAGGTGATTTTGTGAGAAGAAATAAGCTTAAATGTTTTTTTCCGTATAGCCCACAAAATGTGGGACCAGGAAAAAAAAAACTGGTTTTTGAAGCAGATTTTGAAGGTGTTTTTTTGTTTGTATTTAAAAACCTTTTTTCAAACTTATTTTAGACTTAATTTCAGAATTTCTGAAGTCATATCATGAGTTGGGAGGCGGATTTTGAGGCTGATTCTCCCTCAAAATCCACCAACAAAAAACTCAATATGAACATATCCTAATCGCTTTCAGGGCCAGTAATAGGAGAATAGAACAGAGATGTCAACTCACCCTGGTTTCCTGGAAGTCTCCTGATTTTCAGGTCCCCTTATCTGTCACCCGATGAATAGTCTCTTTCACCCAGCTGCTGGCTTATTAGTATTCACTGCACTGTGATGTCCTCAGTGCCGGAGATCCTCTCTGAATTTAAAGTTTACCTTAATTCATTTTTTTTCAGCAAATTTTTTATTACATGATTATAAATAAATTTGTATATTCCATATTCGCCAAAAAATATTTAAAGTGATCACTAAATGTCAGAAATAAAAATGGTGCAATTGTTATTTAATTATCAGGTATCAATCTGGGATCTAATATTATATGGGGTCAGGATGTATGTAACTGTGCCCTTTTATAAAAAACATTCCCCTTTAACAAAAGGACACTCCCACTTTTCCCGCTACTTGCCATTTGCTGATCACCCTGTGAAGGGTTCTGCCAGGCTGAAGTTTCTGACACAGTTATCTGTCCATTCTTATGACTTGTTTACTTGGATAAATATTTGCTTTCATCAGAAATAGCCTCTTTTTATTGTGCACTGTGACATTCCACTATTATTCCTCCTGGTAATGTATAAATAAATTAACAGCTGGGATTTACCCTTACCCTTGAAAACAGTATAACTTTAAGAAGACAGCAATTGTGTAGGACCATGTTCCATTGGCAAGGGAAATGGTAAGACTCATTGATCAATTTATTCATACATTTTCAGAAGAAATACCATAGTGACGACACACTGATAGTTTTCCTATTATGGGGACAGACGTGTCAGGATTGCCGACAGGTTCTCTTTTACACTGGATATTGTTAGACTCCTTATTTAATCCTTTTTTTATTATGGTACTTTTGCACTACCAGTGAATTTCTGTTGTTCTCATCTGTCAGAGGATCAAAACAATGGACAAAAAAATGACATAAATGGAAGACTTTCCATTTGTATCAGTCGTAGCTCAATATTTAAAAAAAAAAAAAAGTCACAAAATACAAAATGAAAGCAGCTCTGTGATTGGTTGCTATTGGCAAGTAAGGCTGTTTTGCTTTTAGACCATTTTAATAATTCTACCACACTGCATCTGTTCGATACGTGAAATGGACAAAACAAAAACGTACCAAATATAAAAGTGTAGTCTGAGAATATAAGAAAGGCAAGTAGCTGCAGAAAACCAAACCGTGTTTACCCGACATTTAGTGGTCCCTGACAGTCATTTGTTGTTTTCCTGCAGAGATGAAATGCTGTACATCCATGTGACTGCTGCAGCCAATCATTGGCCTCAGCGGTGATTATATATAATATGTGACTGCTGCAGCCGATCACTGGCCTCAGTGGTGATTATGTACAACATGTGACTGCTGCAGCCGATCATTGGCCTCAGCGGTGATTATATATAATATGTGACTGCTGCAGCCGATCACTGTCCTCAGTGGTGATTATATACAACATGTGACTGCTGCAGCCAAGCATTGGCCTCAGCGGTGATTATATATAATATGTGACTGCTGCAGCCGATCACTGGCCTCAGCGGTGATTATATACATGTGACTGCTGCAGCCGATCACTGTCCTTAGTGGTGATTACATACAACATGTGACTGCTGCAGCCGATCACTGGCCTCAGCGGTGATTATATATAATATGTGACTGCTGCAGCCGATCACTGGCCTCAGCGGTGATTATATATAATATGTGACTGCTGCAGCCGATCACTGGCCCAGCGGTGATTATATATAATATGTGACTGCTGCAGCCGATCACTGGTCTCATCGCTGATTATATACATGTGACTGCTGCAGCCGATCACTGTCCTCAGTGGTGATTATATACAACATGTGACTGCGCAGCCAAGCATTGGCCTCAGCGGTGATTATATATAATATGTGACTGCTGCAGCCGATCACTGTCCTCAGTGGTGATTATATACAACATGTGACTGCTGCAGCCAAGCATTGGCCTCAGCGGTGATTATATATAATATGTGACTGCTGCAGCCGATCACTGGCCTCAGCGGTGATTATATACATGTGACTGCTGCAGCCGATCACTGTCCTTAGTGGTGATTACATACAACATGTGACTGCTGCAGCCGATCACTGGCCTCAGCGGTGATTATATATAATATGTGACTGCTGCAGCCGATCACTGGCCTCAGCGGTGATTATATATAATATGTGACTGCTGCAGCCGATCACTGGCCTCAGCGGTGATTATATATAATATGTGACTGCTGCAGCCGATCACTGGTCTCATCGCTGATTATATACATGTGACTGCTGCAGCCGATCACTGTCCTCAGTGGTGATTATATACAACATGTGCTGCTGCAGCCGATCACTGGCCTCAGCGGTGATATATATAATATGTGACTGCTGCAGCCGATCACTGGCCTCAGCGGTGATGATATATAATATGTGACTGCTGCAGCCGATCACTGGCCTCAGCGGTGATGATATATAATATGTGACTGCTGCAGCCGACACTGGCCCAGCGGTGATATATATAATATGTGACTGCTGCAGTCGATCACTGGCCCATCGGTGATTATATACAACGTGACTGCTGCAGCCGATCATTGGCCCAGCGGTGATATATATAATATGTGACTGCTGCAGCCGATCACTGGCCTCAGTGGTGATATATATAACAGTGACTGCTGCAGCCGATCACTGTCCTCAGTGGTGATTATATACAATATGTGACTGCTGCAGCCGATCACTGGCCCAGTGGGATTATATCAACATGTGACTGTTGCAGCGATCACTGCCAGCGGTGATTATATATAATATGTGACGCTGCAGCCGACACTGGCCTCATGGTGATTATATAATATGTGACTGCTGCAGCCGACACTGCCTTAGTGGTGATATATACAAAATGACGCGCAGCCACACTGTCCCAGTGGTGATTATATACAATAGTGACTGCTGCAGCGACACGGCCTCCGTGGGATTATACAACAGTGACGCGCAGCGACACTGCCAGTGGTGATAAACAACAGTGACTGCGCAGCCGACACGGCCTCAGCGGGATATAAAAAGGACGCGCAGCCACACGGCCCAGCGGTGATAAAAAATGGACGCGCAGCCGACACCCTAGGGGAACAACAACAGGACGCGCACCGACACGGCCCAGCGGGATATATAATATGTGACTGCTGCAGCCGATCACTGGCCTCAGCGGTGATTATATATAATATGTGACTGCTGCAGCCGATCACTGGCCTCAGCGGTGATTATATATAATATGTGACTGCTGCAGCCGATCACTGGTCTCAGCGGTGATTATATACATGTGACTGCTGCAGCCGATCACTGTCCTCAGTGGTGATTATATACAACATGTGACTGCTGCAGCCAAGCATTGGCCTCAGCGGTGATTATATATAATATGTGACTGCTGCAGCCGATCACTGGCCTCAGCGGTGATTATATACATGTGACTGCTGCAGCCGATCACTGTCCTTAGTGGTGATTACATACAACATGTGACTGCTGCAGCCGATCACTGGCCTCAGCGGTGATTATATATAATATGTGACTGCTGCAGCCGATCACTGGCCTCAGCGGTGATTATATATAATATGTGACTGCTGCAGCCGATCACTGGCCTCAGCGGTGATTATATATAATATGTGACTGCTGCAGCCGATCACTGGTCTCATCGCTGATTATATACATGTGACTGCTGCAGCCGATCACTGTCCTCAGTGGTGATTATATACAACATGTGTCTGCTGCAGCCGATCACTGGCCTCAGCGGTGATTATATATAATATGTGACTGCTGCAGCCGATCACTGGCCTCAGCGGTGATGATATATAATATGTGACTGCTGCAGCCGATCACTGGCCTCAGCGGTGATGATATATAATATGTGACTGCTGCAGCCGATCACTGGCCTCAGCGGTGATTATATATAATATGTGACTGCTGCAGTCGATCACTGGCCTCATCGGTGATTATATACAACGTGACTGCTGCAGCCGATCATTGGCCTCAGCGGTGATTATATATAATATGTGACTGCTGCAGCCGATCACTGGCCTCAGTGGTGATTATATATAACATGTGACTGCTGCAGCCGATCACTGTCCTCAGTGGTGATTATATACAATATGTGACTGCTGCAGCCGATCACTGGCCTCAGTGGTGATTATATACAACGTGACTGCTGCAGCCGATCATTGGCCTCAGCGGTGATTATATATAATATGTGACTGCTGCAGCCGATCACTGGCCTCAGTGGTGATTATATATAACATGTGACTGCTGCAGCCGACACTGCCTCAGGGTGATTATAACAATATGTGACGCTGCAGCCGACACGCCCAGTGGTGATTATATACAAAGTGACGCTGCAGCCGACACGCCCAGGTGATTATATCAACAGGACGTGCAGCGACACTGCCTTAGCGGTGATTATATATAATATGTGACTGCTGCAGCCGATCACTGGCCTCAGCGGTGATTATATATAATATGTGACTGCTGCAGCCGATCACTGGCCTCAGTGGTGATTATATATAACATGTGACTGCTGCAGCCGATCACTGTCCTCAGTGGTGATTATATACAATATGTGACTGCTGCAGCCGATCACTGTCCTCAGTGGTGATTATATACAATATGTGACTGCTGCAGCCGATCACTGGCCTCAGTGGTGATTATATTCAACATGTGACTGTTGCAGTCGATCACTGTCCTTAGCGGTGATTATATATAATATGTGACTGCTGCAGCCGATCACTGGCCTCAGCGGGATATATATAAATGTGACTGCGCAGCCGATCACTGGCCTCATCGGTGATTATATACAACATGTGACTGCTGCAGCCGATCATTGGCCTCATCGGTGATTATATATAATATGTGATTGCTGCAGCCGATCACTGGCCTCATCGGTGATTTTATATAATATGTGACTGCTGCAGCCGATCACTGTCCTTAGTGGTGATTATATACAATATATGACTGCTGCAGCCTATCACTGTCCTCAGTGGTGATTATATACAATATGTGACTGCTGCAGTCGATCACTGGCCTCCGTGGTGATTATATTCAACATGTGACTGCTGCAGTCGATCACTGTCCTTAGCGGTGATTATATACAATATGTGACTGCTGCAGCCGATCACTGTCCTCAGTGGTGATTATATACAACATGTGACTGCTGAGGCTGATCACTGTCCTTAGCGGTGATTATGTACAACATGTGACTGCTGCATCCGATCACTGTCCTCAGCGGTGATTATATACAATGTTATTGTTATTGTTTATATAGCACCATTAATTCCATGGTGCTTTACATTTGAGGATTTACATACGGTACACAAGATATACAAAACAAATTTAATACTAATAGTGACCGACTGGCACACTGGGATAGAGGGCCCTGCACGTGTGTGACTGCTGAGGCCTGTGACTGACTGCAGAGGTCGCATGCATATCGCATATAATTGCAGCAAGAAAAGAAAAGAGACCAGCAGTGACCACCAGAAAGGTGGTGCTGAATTTAATGGGAAAGTACTGTTTGGCATTTTAAGACATCTTCTGCTGCTGGGTTGATTTCTTATACTTCCGGGAACCCCTTATATTTCATTGCTTTAATACGCATAAGGCTAAGTTCATATCTGCTACGGAGTATCTGTCACAGTAACCACTGCAAATCGTGCTGCCAGTCTGATTTTTCTTCATCTGGTAGTTTCAGATCAAAACAATGGACTCCCAACAGATCATATTATAGTCAATGGGATCTGTCAAGCACCGTTGGTGTTTGCTGTTTCAACAGTTCGTTTGTCCATTGTTCTGATCCACCAACGGACACTGCAGCAGATGAACATAGCATATCATAGTAGGTATAAATGATAAAATGTATCCTCTACAAGGAAAATTGACAGTTCTGAAGCTTCTGTGATTTCTGCATGGCAAGCTCTATTTCACAAATAAGGGCTTTCATGGTAACACAAAAGTGATTGTGCCCTTTTATTTCATATCTGGATAGAGGTTTCTGCAGTCAGATGGCACATACGTTTTCAGTACAGATGGCAAATTGCTTTGACTTTCTGGTAACTGTCAATTGTCTATTGTTGCTTAATTCAATTCATTAGAAGCCATAGCATCTATTTTTGCATAACTGATGAAGAGGTTGTTTTCAGTCACAGACTATTGTGAAAAATGTATGCAGTTTTCCATGTGCTGCTCTTGCCAAACACCGCTTTCTTGATAGTAAATTACATCCCACAGAGAGCAATACTTTGTTTCCAGGGAAACTTCCTCATATATGGTTTCACATGCCCCTCAGCTGACACCAAAGTATTTTCAACCAATGGTTTAATACCGTAAGGGCAATTTGCACTCTGGTTCTGGTATTCATTATATTTCTCCTCTAGCAGACAACTGACAGGAGGTTCCTAACAACACCATCCTCCTTATATGCCGCTTCCTTGACCTGGAGTTCTTTACTTCATGCCACTACTCTCCTTGCACCTTTATAATACCATAAAACTAAGACCCCATCAGTTGTCAACCACAACTTAAAAAAAAAAATAATAATAATAAGTATGTAGGAACTGAGAGCTATTAAAAGGGTTTTATGCAACTGGGAAACTGTGGCTACTTTTGTACATCAGCAGTGCTACTCCTTGTCTCTGGATGGTGAGTAGTATTGCAGGTCAGCCCTTTCAAGTAAACAGAGCAGAGGTTCAATAAAATGCACAGCCCATATGGCGGAACAAGCCTTTTTTTTTTCTTCTTCTTCTCACATTGCCCTGATACAGCCCTGCAAATTATGCAACTTAAAAAAAATAAAAAGCATTACATCATACTGGTCAAGAAACAGATGCTACCAAAGCAAGATGTGTATAGGTTTTCCATCCTCTGTTGCAGCGATGCACAGTACTGCAGACGTCTCAAGATAGTAAGTTACCCCAAGTATCTGGCTTTTGAAATAGCATTTTATACTGTCTATATTATACTGTAGTGGTAGATATGCGTAACAGCATTTATCACTTGATACTTTTCAACAGATTTTGAAATGGGTTGTCCAGTTTCAGCAAATAAATATTCCATTATAGAAATAATAATATTTTAAACAACTTTCCAATATACTTTCTGTATCAATTCCTCATGACTTTCTAGATCGCTTCTTGATGTTATTCTTTGTTTACTTCCAGTGGATAAAAATCACTCTATAGTCATGTGATGGACAGTCATCTGGTTCATTACAGCGCTCTGATCGCTGTCATTCAACTGTGACGAGCCGCGCACCTGTGTGTCCATCACATGACCATGGAGTGATTTACTCCACTGAAAGTAAACAATAAACAAAGAAAATACATTGGAAAATTGTATAAATTTTCATTATACAAATATTTATTTACTGAAACTGGACAACCCCTTTAAATAATGTTTGTTTTTATATTTAATTTTTGTCTTTGATAAACTGAAATATTACTATTTTCGCATTACACACAAATTCCCCAACAGCATGTGTTCCCTTTGGCTGGAATAATCATTTAGTTAATAAAAAAAAAAAAAAAAGTACCTGTTTTCAGATATGGAGTTCCAAATCTACTTTTTCATCCTCATGGTGGGTTCACACTACCGTTGGATATCTGTTATGATAGTGTCCGATAAAAAAAACAAAAATGGCCACCTATAATAACAGACATTAACGTACACTAACTGATGTTAATGTGTCCGTTTTTTGTTTTTTTTTAACTGATCTATTTAATGGATTAGTTAAACAAAAAAAAACAGACACATTAGCATCAGTTAGTGTCCATTAGTGTCCGTTTTTTACAGAAAAAAAACAGTGTAACGGACGCCCATCCATTACTGTCTGTTAGCCATAGACATTAATGTTAAAAAAAAAAAATAACGGATGCTTGATGTCCGTCATAAAACCGACATTTTTCGCTGACACAAAGTTCTGCATCCCAGATTTTTGTGCGAAAAATAAAGGATATGTGACCGATTTGGTGTAAATGGACACTAACGGACAACTGATAAAATCCCATTGAAATCAATGGGATTTTTAACGGATTTATGATGGTTCTGATAGTGTCCATTGTTAAAATCTTGTAATGGATAATAGCAGCGGACACTGACTGTCACCAATGGTAGTGTGAACGCTCCCTTAGTTCAGACATAGAGATAAAGATTCCATTCTAGCTTCCTGCGCCTAGCATTATTTGTAGACATGTTTATTATTGATATCAATAGTAGCTGAATAATCCTATCCTATCAACAAGTCTACATCAAGTTTCAGCAACAGGCAGACACAGAATTGTATGTTCTACTGTATTTTTATGAGATTTGAAGCTTTGTCAGGAAACAAAAAAAAAAAAAAAAGCCCAAACCAGTAATAATATACTATACGTTTCATAGTTTAAAGAAAGTCTGCCTGTGAATAAGAAACTGCTGAATATAAGTACATGGTAACAAATGGCTCTCCACCAGAAGGAAGGAATCTGACTAGAAGGGTGGCTACCAATACTAGAGACAATGTTCAACTCATAAAAGAGCAATGAAACATTAGATGGGATATCAGCAGGGACAGATTAGGATGACCATGGGCCTGGCCTGTATGAAGAGCCCACCAGGCCTAAATCAGAGCCAAGGTGCTGATTACCAGCTGAATGAGCAATCCTATGAATACACATTCTCATCCAATTCCCATTGTTAGGTTGGGTTTATACAATGTACATGCAATGTGTACAATCTGCACCCGGGATTCTACTAAATCAAGGTATCAGATGGGTGCAGTTAAGGGCAATTTTACATGTAATGGCTACTTGGTACTGGAGAGGGCTTCACTGTGAAATAGCAACCAGTTCCCTTGCTGTACCAGAAGTAGGCATGCCCCACACTATGATGCAGCCTGCTTGCTTACAGGAAGACTAGTTGCAGTCATGCACGTATAAACAGATTCATATAAAATTCTACTGCCACCACAGGACACTTCCAAGCAAAGCTGTGCAGTTGTTAGGCCAACCACCAACCCTATTTTTCCACAATCTGATTCCTTTGGAGATGACTGACTTTATTTTCAACTCCGACTCTACCCAAAACTGGGCCAAACATTGAATTCACAAATCCAATTACACAGCACTAATTCAAGGGCTTTAAGTGGCCCAAACTAGATATCAGTCAACCAGCGACACCCATCTGTAAACAGCACTGTTTTGGAGTTTTGATCTTTATCAGAATACAATAGGGTATCGGATGGCTGGATGAGATCTCTTTCACACAGCCAGATAGACAACTTTCTAAATTGCACATTTATTTCCCCAGGTAAAATGGCCTGTAAGACTCCCTACACCATCTTCCAAGAAATAAGTAAACTACCTAAATTGGATCTGTCAGCTGAATATGCTGCGCTGCAGTATGCAAGGTCCACTGTATTAATAAGAGAAGCACATTATGTAGTTGTTTGTGGGCTCTTATTTTGGAGAAAAATGTAGAAGGAAAAGTGGTTTGTGAAAATAAATATATTTTTTTCTCTTGGTTAACAACTAAACAGTTTTTTAAACTCCATGGTGACAGGCGCCATAATAGTATGCACAGCTGACAAGGGGTTTTCCCAAACTCCTGTAATAGTACAATGGAAACATGGCAGCCATTCAAAAGCTCAGCGGGTGCTAGAGCAGGGTGTCCGCTGTATGTAACAGCAAGACACCCTGTTCTAGCACCCACAGTCAGAGTTAAGCGCTAATCACAGTTGTTAGAAAACCCCATAGATGCTGCGATCATCTAAGGCTGGATTCACACCTGTGTAGGAACTCCCGTTGCAGATTCCTCTTAAAATCGGCAGAGAGAAAAGTCCTGCAAGGAGGACTTTTGTCTCCGGCGACTTTATAGTCTATGTGGTCCACAGGTTTCCGCTGGTAAGCACTATTTAAACTCTTCCAGACCAGACACATTTTTGGGTTTTTTGTATGTGCGGTTTTGAGGGCTGTAACATTTTTATCATATGCATTATTCAACTAATTTCTGCGTGTTTTTTCGGTGACACATAGGGCTTTATTTTTATGTTTTTATTTTTGCATGTGTTTTAATTTTTTTTATATCCGGGAAAACCTAAACAAAAGAGGAGGGAAAACGTGTCTGTTTTTCACTTTTTTTTTTTTTTTTAATAACCAAATGCTACTAAAAAACTTTTTAAAATAGTTTTTACTCTCCATTACAGTAATTTTTATTTTGTATGGTGTTGTCGGGGGGTGGGGCTATAACCTATAATAAGGGCGTGTTACTGGCGTATTATTTTATTTATTTTTTAAAGTATTTTATTTACTTTTTTTTTTTTTTACTTTTTTTACACAGTGATTGGGATGGCAGGGAAGGTAATAAACCTTTCCTGCCTTCTCTCTGGGAGCTCCGGCTGAAGTTACAGCCGGCATTCTTGGATGTATATACTGTAGTCTATGGGCAGTACGGAAGTGGTTGAGCAGACATTGTCTCCATGAACAACGGAGACCCAAAAGCTAATGTGAACCTAGCGTAAGAGACAAACATACTGTCCCCCTGCACCACCTTCAGAGGGTGCAAATCCATTTTTATGGCTACCTGGGGTCTGATCAGATGATGACTGGTTCAAGTCCCCTAGTGCCACAAAAAAAAAGTATTAAAAACATAAACAAATACACCCAAAAAAATGTCCCTTTCCCATATTATTTTTGTAAAAGAAAATAATTCAAAAAACTTAGAGGCACCTCAAAATGGTATCATTGAATAGTGTAGTGTGCAGAAGGGAAGGAGTGCTGTTTGTCTTTCAGAGCACAGATTTAGAAAGCTTAGCATTTGGACACCATGCCACTTTTGCAAAGTCCCGGAAATGCCAGTAAAATGGGATCCCCTGGGATGTGACCTCATTTTGGAAAGCGCACCCCTCAAGGAATTTAGGGGTGTAGTGATTATTTGTAAATCCCAAATGTTGCATTAATTTATTTTCCAGAAATGATTATGCAGTTGATGGTGAAAAGTGAAAATAGCGCTATAAAACCCGCTTCACAATTGGAGTGTGCATCTCTGCTGAAACAAGCTGGGCTTAACATATTGGGCACGGAAATTTTTTATCTCTGGAAAAATTGCAATTTCATTTCTGAAAATTAAATTAATCCAACACTCTAGGGGTACGAAAATGAAAAAGTTAGGCCACTGTTTGGGAAATTCCACTTTACTGGTCCCTCCGAGGCTCTGCAAAAGCATCATGGCATTCAGTCTAATCACCAGTCCATCTAAATCCAAAAGCCAGAAAGCACAGTGCTCTTTACCTTTTGATCCCTGCTGTGTACCTAAACAGCACTTTACACCCACATATACAACATTTTTGTACCTGGGATAACCTACTTAAAAGTTTTAGTAGTGCATGTGGGCACAACATATTGAACATTAAAATGGCATAGGTATTTAAAAATTAAAATATTCACTTGGCATATTCATTTTTTAGAAGCACTCTTGGTCTCGAAATGATCACGACCCCTTGAGAAATTTTAAAATGGGGTCATTTTTTTTTTTTTTTTTTAATTGCATCTCAGAGCCTCTGCAATTGCCTGCCAATGCATTGTAAATCACTAAATTAGGCCTCAAATGTGCATGGTGTTCTTTCACTTCTGAGCCCTATCGTATTTCCAGGCAGGAGACTAGGGTCACATGTAGGAGTTTTTAAAAAATTATGAAACATAGTATGATAACCAGAAGGCTGACTTTTCACAGTGGCACAAGCTGGGTATGACATATCTGGGGAAAAATCAATTTTCATTTTGCATCATCTGCTGTGCATTTGTTTTACATTTCTACAATCAAAATGATCACTATATTCCTAATCCGTCATGACACCTGAAAATGATTGTGCCCTCCAAAAAACCTAATGGATTTCCTCCCCTTCTGTGCAGTCAAAAAGCAGTATTTATCCACATGTGGGGTATTAACGTACTTGGAAAAAATTGTGTAAAATATTGTGGGGCACATTTCCTCCTTTTAATTCCTTGTGAGAATAAAAAAGACCACTGATGCTCCTTCCCTTCAGCATGCTACCATGTACCCAAACAGCAGTAAACATCCACAAGGTGAGGTATTTCCAAGCTATGGAGAAATTGCATAACAAATTGTGTATGCATTTTCTCCTCTAACCCCTTGTTAATGTGTAAGTTTTAGAGTGAAGTAAACACATTATTGATGATGATAAAAAAAAAAAAAAAAAAAAGGTCTAGATTTCACCTCCATTCTGTTCTAACAAACATCCCAAATGCTGTTTTGATTTATTTGGGGGTGCACTTTTGAAAATGAGGTGATTTTATGGGGAGTTTCTAATATGAAGACCTTTTAAAATTTCTTTCAGAACTGAAATATGGATTTGGAAAATTTTCTTGTAAAATTGCTGTTAGACTACTAAGCTTTCTAGCGTCAAAAATAATTCAAGGACGATTAAAAAGATGATAGCAGCATAAAGCAGAGATACGGTATATAATATTTTGTTAACTAGTTTGGGTGTTATTATGGATCTCCAAGCATTCAGCCAACTCCAAATAAATATACTGGAGACCCATACCCTACAAACTAAACATCCTACAAATGTGCAGAGCTGTGGAACTAGAGTCTGAAAAAAGTCACCGACTCTGACTTTAAAATAAAATGATTAATTAAATTATACTATTATTAATATTATATAATTACATATTTACTTTCATTGGAATTCACTCTTTTGCTTTTAGTACATTAGAGAATCTTTACTGCTTCTGACTGACTGTGGCTGTCAGCCTTTTGTGAAGTAGTCACTAAAGCTTTATTTTTCAGAAAGATGCAGCAGTCCTTAATTTGAGCACCTTTTAACTGACCTTACTTTTTCTTTCTGATCAAATAAAATACTCTATAGGCTTTATTTTGTTTATATGGATGTGAAGTTTCTTACTGTGTCTTAACTTGACTGACCTAACCCCCTACAGCGATGGTATAGTGTACCTATGATATGTGCACAGAGAGACACTTATTCAAAGTGAGTAAGAACAGGACTGGTCCGCTACCAGATTACCAAAATTGGCTGGCTTTAGCCACAGCTTTCAACCATGATTCCCAGGCGGCTGGCCTGGCTTTCAAGCCTTGCATTGCAAAGATTGAGTCTTTTTTCCCATTAGATTATAAATCAACCTTCTGAGTAACTCAGCAGTGTGCTTCATAATATGCTGCAGACTGATCAGCATTTTCAACGTGACTGGTTGCCTTTAACATGTAGTATCTTTTTCTGCACCAGACACACAGCAGTGTCTGGTACAGCAGTCAGTGCACATACAAAAGTAGAGAATCAAAACAACAGCATAACTAAACTAAACTTTTTATTTATTTCAGAAACCCAGAGTGCAGATGAAGATAACAAACCTTTTAATATACATTAATAAAGAAAAGTACCTGTTTCTTCACTTATTTTCTCCATCTGATAATCAAATCTGTTCAATAGAAGCCTATGGAGAGGGGAAAAAAGAGAGCTTCTCTAGGCAGAGAGACATTTGCACTCCAGAGAGACAGTTCTCATTCACAACACAACTGGGTTATCAGGAATAGGAGACAGCCTCATATCTCTGCCCCTCTCCTTCTCCACCTCTCCTCTTCATAGACTTCATTGTGAACTCATCTGCTTGTGTATAGAGTATAGGACAAAATCACCCAGATAAAAAGTAAAGACCCCTTTCTCCCCTTCCCCTGCCCTACTGATTTATGAAAAAATAAAAGTTTTATTTATGCTTTAAGTGATAAAAACAAGAACCCTTCCCTTCCGATGCCTGAAGGCTGAAAAAAAAATAAAGCAGCAAAGTTAGGAGCAAATCTATGGGACATTTGCTGCAGTGCTCACTACAGCCACTATTAAAAGTATGGTGAGGTTTCCATATTAATTGGCTGTCTCTGTCATGTGATATAACAAAGTCCTTTTACCTGACAACAAAATAGCTGTATGAAAGGAAATGACTAAGGCTATAGTCACATGGCAGTGCTAAAAAAAAACAAAAAAAAAAACAAACATACCATGGTCAAAACAGCTGTTTTTCACAACTGTTAGGCATTCAGTGGAAAGCCGTTTTCATGGATCCTTTATTGACAGGCTTATATCCTCTGTTATCTGAATATCCCACTCCTGCCTCCAAGACTTTTCTTCAGTTGCACCGATGCTCTGGAATGCTCTATCCCAGACAATCAGATTAATACCCAAGTACGACAGCTTCAAACATGCCCTAAAAACACATCTTTTTAGGCAGGCCTATCACATAACCTGATCACATTGCTCTACGCCTCCTCACGCTAAGCTAACATTTCTTATCCTAAGCTACCTTTTCTACTCTGTTCCTCAGAACCTGACCCCTCCATCCTAAAGTTACTCTGCACTCCATGCATTTTGTATCGGTATATTCACATATACTGGCTGGTGACAGACTCGTACAGCTTCAGATACATCACCTTATTTATGAAAAGATGGCTGGACCATTGTACCAAACAAGCCCTCTCACCTTTGTCCCCCTATTTCCTAATAGATTCTAAGCTCTCACGAGCTGAGCCCACACTGCTATTGTTTGATCAGTTGTGTAATTAAAGTCTTGTGGGCCCTGGTGCAAACTTTTGTCCGGGGACCCCTGCCCCTTACCTGCTTCCTACTGCGAATTCTTGATAGTGACGGTTTCAGGTGAATGGGATACAATTTTAGTACCCACAACTGCAGTTAATGAGAATATGGTCAGTGAGCAGCGCAGCACCCGGCATGTAAACCGTACTGGGAGCTGCATGTCTTGGGAAACAGTTGATCTGCAGGGTCCTAACAGTCTAAGAGCTTTATAAGATCAGTGGGGGTCCAACACCAGGGGCCCCTGATGATCAACTCTTTGAAGATACTGAGGTGGTTTGCGAGTGCTGTGACACTTGCATGGCTGCTATAAATCAGATGGCGTATGATGTGAATAGTGAAGGGGCCCCACACAGTATATGCTCCACAGTGGCCCCCACACAGTATAATATGCTCCACGGTGGCCCCCACACAGTATAGTGGGCTTCACAGTGACCCACACACAGTATATGCTCCACAGTGGCCCCCAGACAGTATAATATGGAGCGCGTGACACAAGCCAGAAGAGTCCCAGAGAGGAGCCCAGAAGCCCAGGAGAGGTGTGAATAAGTATTTGTTATTTTTAGTCACCTCCCATGGGCTGGCATCTATTGGAAAGGGGCCCAGTGATATGCTGGCCCTTTTCCATTAACAATATGTATTGTGGACTGGGAACCAGGCTTGCCCCCACCACTATAATTGGGGTCCAGGGCGCCGGCTATCTCCACCTGGCTGGGGGCCCGCGCCCCTCCAGGTCCAGTCTCAGTCCAGTCGCAACTCCTGCGACCACGATCGTTACACCACTGTGTTTGATACATTAGTTCTTTATCACATTGTAATGTCAAATATTGTATGTTCATGTTACCTCTGATTTGTAAAGTGCTGCAGAATATGTTGACGCTAAATGAATACATGTATTATATTATTATTATTATCATTATTATTATGAGGGATCAATGAAAGAAGCCAGAAATAGGACATCTCCTATTTTTTAACGGTCTGTTATAACAGACCATCAAAAAAGTGGACACATAAATAGTTCAATTCCAATCAATGTGTTTTAAATGCAGCCATGTGACAGCCATTACATGGCCATTTTTTGATTTTCGTGTGAACAGGGCCTTGGCAGATGGTTTACAGTCCAAGAAAAGAGCATAGACCTGGAAGATTCTCTCAGTTACTATCCTACAGACATTCATTCTCACTATAGTTGTTGCTGTTACTTTGCGGTAGGCATGGTTTCAAAGAATTAACCACATGTTTCATTTATCTAATATGTGACACATTTCACAATTCATCAACCATTAGGGTATACTGGATAACAAATTTTCCTGTATTGACATTTCAGAATTAAAAGGTACATCAATTTTTCTGTTGTATTCTGTTTACTGAAATACCTGTATTGTCAAAATATTGTCAACTCTACTTATAAGTTAACAATATTTTATTTATTTATATACAGGTGCATCTCAATAAATTAGAATAGCTTTGAAACGTTTATTTCTTTCAGTAATTGAATTAAAAAAGTGACCTCCTATATTTTCTGGATTCTTTACACACAGACTGTTCTATTTCAAGTGTTTTATTTCTGTAAATGTTGATTATGGATTACAGGTAATGAAAACCAAAATCTAAGAAAATTAGAATATTGTAAAAAAGTTCAGTATTGTAAATTCAGTGTGTCACCTGCCAAGGTTTCCTAAGCCTTTAAATGGTCCCTCAGTCTGGTTCAGTAGGACACACAATCATGAAAGACGCTGATTATGGATTGTATTACTGAATTACTGAAATGAATGAACGTTTCAAAGATATTCTAATTTGCTGAGATGCACCTGTAGTGCCTACATATTCTGCATAAATTGATGTATTTATAGTTTATTACATGAAACATTTATATTCAGGATTATTTTCAACAATGATATACTGTGAACACTCATATGAGTCTAAGGGGGCGTTCACACTACCGTAAATAGAGTCCATTGCTAGCATCCGTTATAAAATGTTAACAACGGACACTAACAGAACCATCATAAAGCCGTTAAAAATCCCATTGATTTCAAAGGGGTTTTATCTGTTGTCCGTTAGTGTCCGTTAAGTGTCCATTTACACTAAATCCGTCACATGTCCGGTTTTCTTGCGGAGATAAAAACCCAGGGTGAAGGGACTTTTGTGTCCATTCAAAATAACGGACTTATGATGGACTGCAAATGTCCATTATTTTTTAACAGTAATGTCTATGCCTAATGGACAGTAACGGACGGGCGTCCGTTATAATGTCTGTTTTTACTGTCCATTTTTTTTCTGCGCATGCTCAGAAAGCAGAAACAAAAACAAAAGGCAAAAATACTGACACTGATACTAATGTGTCCATTTTTTTTAACTGATCCATTAAATGGATCAGTTAAAAAAATGGACACATTAAAATCAGTTAGTGTCCGTTAAGATAGGCGTCCTTTTTTTTTTGGGGGGGGGGGGGAGGAGTTTAATGTATGTAGTGTTGTACATATGAATTTATTGCTGGCTAGGGTATTTCTGATCTGATATGTGATTCATTGCGTTACTGGTATGAGTTATTGATAAATCAATTTAATTCTTCAATAAACCACGCCAATTATATTGCTCAATGAAAATATTTAGTGCCTGAGTCATTATTTATTCATCCATTGTCTGTTTTTGCACATGTTTCTGTGAATGCATACCGTGAATAAATAAATAGGAGTTTCTGGCTGTGCATGTTGGTTGCAGAGCCACGCAAGTCCTCTTGTGTATAATATTGAATATTTTGTGACAATGGAACCTACCATAGGGTGAAATATATTAGACAGCAAACATTTTGTAAAGCTGATTAGAGATAAGCGAAGTTTTCAAAAATTAGATTTGGCAACTTCGCCGAATTTTCCAATAAGTTTCTTTTCGATCCAAATTAAATTGCGGTGAATCGTGTTAAAAAAACAGCTATTTCGTGCCTGCAGAGACCTGGTGTGGGCGGCAAAATGGCAGAACCCCTTGGATGCCTCGGTCATGAGTTACAGCTAACACCCTGCTCCATAACCGATTGGGGGTTTAAACACCTTGGATACAATGGTCAAACATGCCGTGGACGCTCGCGAAGGGGTTAAAGGGCTGTGACATCACAGGGCTGGCTACTGATTGGCTGCACGCACGGCATTGTGGGTGATCTCGCATTCCCAGAGTTCCTTGCCCCATCTCCTAACATGTGCAGTAGCCATTTAAAAAAAAAAAAAAAAGTGATTCGTTACCACGAAGCATGAGGAAATCCGGATTCGATACGATTCGAATATTTCCTGAAATTCGGATCAAATTCCACTTCGTCAGCTTCGATTCGCTCATCTCTAAAGTTGATGTCTTGGGAGCAGGAAAAATGGGCAAGTGTAAAGATCTAAGCAACTCTGACAAGGGTCAAATTATGAAGGATAGACAGCTGGGTCAGAGCATCTCCAAAATGGCAGGGCTTGTGGGGTTGTCCTAGCATACAGTGGTTAGTATCTTCCAAAAGTGTTACAAGGGAGGTAAACCAGCAAAAGGGTCATGAATGCCCAAGGCGTAATGATACTTGGAATTGAAGTCAAACCTGTCTGGTCCAATACCACATAATGATGGCAGGGGTATTCAGCTATACTGGGCACTGGAGTACATAAATAGAAGTAGCTGGCAGTTCATCTTGGTGGCAGGGGGATTATATATATATAGTATATTAGAAATAATGATGGCAGGGGTATGCGGCTGTACTGGGCACTGGAGTACATAAATAGAAGTAGCTGGCAGTGCATGTTGGTGGCAGGAGATTATATATACAGTATATTAGAGCTAATGATGGCAGGGGTATGCGGCTGTACTGGGCACTGGAGTACATAAATAGGAGCAGCTAGCAGTGCATGCTGGTGGCAGGGGGATTATATAGTATATTAGAGATAATGATGGCAGGGGTATGCGGCTGTACTGGGCACTGGAGTACATAAATAGGAGTAGCTGGCAGTGCATGTTGGTGGCAGGGGGATTATATAGTATATTAGAGATAATGATGGCAGGGGTATGTGGCTGTACTGGGCACTGCAGTACATACATTGTGGACAAAATTGTTGGTACCCCTCGTTTAATGAAAGAAAAACCCACAATGGTCACAGAAATAACTTGAATCTGACAAAAGTAATAATATATAAAAATTCTATGAAAATGAAAAAATGAAAGTCAGACATTGCTTTTCAACCATGCTTCAACAGAATTTTTTAAAAAAGAAAACTCATGAAACAGGCCTGGACAGAAATGATCGTTCCCTTAACTTAATATTTTGTTGCACAACCTTTTGAGGCAATCACTGCAATCAAACGATTCCTGTAACTGTCAATGAGACTTCTGCACCTCTCAACAGGTATTTTGGCCCACTCCTCATGAGCAAACTGCTCCAGTTGTCTCGGGTTTCAAGGGTGACTTTTCCAGGCGGCATGTTTCAGCTCTTTCCAAAGATGCTCAATAGGATTTAGGTCAGGGCTCATAGAAGGCTACTTCAGAATAGTCCAATGTTTTCCACTTAGCCATTCTTGGGTGTTTTTAGCTGTGTGTTTTGGGTCATTATCCTGTTTCAAGACCCATGACCTGCGACTGAGACCAAGCTTTCTGGCACTGGGCAGCACATTTCTCTCTAGAATCCCTTGATAATCTTGAGATTTCTTTGTACCCTGCACAGATTCAAGACACCCTGTGCCAGATGCAGCAAAGCAGCCCCAGAACATAACAGAGCCTCCTCCACGTTTCACAGTAGGGACAGTGTTCTTTTCAAGATATGCTTCATTTTTCCGTCTGTGAACATAGAGCTGATGTGCCTTGCCAAAAATTTTGATTTTTGTCTCATCTGTCCATAGGACATTCTCCCAGAAGCTTTGTGGCTTGTCAACATGTAGTTTTATATATTATTACTTTTGTCAGATTCAAGTTATTTCAGTGACCATTGTGGGTTTTTCTTTCATTAAACAAGGGGTACCAACAATTTTGTCCACGTGTGTAAATAGGAGTAGCTGGCAGTGCATGTTGGTGGCAGGGGATTATATATACAGTATATTAGAGCTAATGATGGCAGGGGTATGTGGCTGTACTGGGCACTGGAGTACATACAGTGGGGAAAAAAGTATTTAGTCAGCCACCAATTGTGCAAGTTCTCCCACTTAAAAAGATGAGGCCGGCCTGTAATTGTCATCGTAGGTAGACCTCAACTATGAGAGACAAAATGAGAAAACAAATCCAGAAAATCACATTGTCTGATTTTTAAAGAATTTATTTGCAAATTATGGTGGAAATAAGTATTTGGTCAATAACAAAAGTTCATCTCAATACTTTGTTATATATCCTTTGTTGGCAATGACAGAGGTCAAACGTTTTCTGTAAGTCTTCACAAGGTTGGCACACACTGTTGCTGGTATGTTGGCCCATTCCTCCATGCAGATCTCCTCTAGAGCAGTGATGTTTTGGGGCTGTCGCTGGGCAACACGGACTTTCAACTCCCTCCAAAGGTTTCCTATGGGGTTGAGATCTGGAGACTGGATAGGCCACTCCAGGACCTTGAAATGCTTCTTACGAAGCCACTCCTTCATTGCCCTGGTGGTGTGTTTGGGATCATTGTCATGCTGAAAGACTGAGCCACGTTTCATCTTCAATGCGCTTGCTGATGGAAGGAGGTTTGCACTCAAAATCTCACGATACATGGCCCCATTCATTCTTTCAAGTACATGGATCAGTCGTCCTGGTCCCTTTGCAGAGAAACAACCCCAAAGCATGATGTTGCCACCCCCATTCTTCACAGTAGGTATGGTGTTCTTTGGATGCAACTCAGCATTCACTCTCCTCCAAACACGACGAGTTGTGTTTCTACCAAACAGCTCTACTTTGGTTTCATCTGACCATATGACATTCTCCCAATACTCTTCTTGAACATCCAAATGCTCTCTAGCAGACTTAAGACGGGCCTAGATATGTACTGGCTTAAGCAGGGGGACACATCTGGCACTGCAGGATCTGAGTCCCTGGCAGCGTAGTGTGTTACTGACGGTAGCCTTTGTTACGTTAGTCCCAGCTTTCTGCAGGTCAGTCACTAGGTCCCCCCGTGTGGTTCTGGGATTTTTGCTCTCCGTTCTTGTGATCATTTTGACCCCACGTGGTGAGATCTTGCGTGGAGCCCCTGATCGAAGGAGATTCTCAGTGGTCTTGTATGTCTTCCATTTTCTAATTATTGCTCCCACAGTTGATTTCTTCACACCAAGCTGCTTGCCTATTGCAGATTCAGTCTTCCCAGCCTGGTGCAGATCTACAATTTTGTTTCTGGTGTCCTTCCACAGCTCTTTGGTCTTCACCATAGTGGAGTTTGGAGTGTGACTGTTTGAGGTTGTGGACAGGTGTCTTTTATACTGATAACAATGTCAAACAGGAGCCACTACTACAGGTAATGAGTGGAGGACAGAGGAGCCTCTTAAAGAAGAAGTTACAGGTCTGTGAGAGCCAGAAATCTTGCTTGTTTGTAGGTGCCCAAATACTTATTTTCCACCATAATTTGCAAATAAATTCTTAAAAAATCAGACAATGTGATTTTCTGGATTTGTTTTCTCATTTGGTCTCTCATAGTTGAGGTCTACCTATGATGACAATTACAGGCGCCTCTCATCTTTTTAAGTGGGAGAACTTGCACAATTGGTGGCTGACTAAATACTTTTTTTTCTCCACTGTAAATAGGAGTATATTATATAGTATATTATCTCTAATATACTGCATTATATATACAGTATATTAGAGATAATGATGGCAGGGGTATGCGGCTGTACTGGGCACTGGAGTACATAAATAGGAGTAGCTGGCAGTGCATGTTGATGGCAGGGGATTATATATATAGTATATTATAGCTAATGATGGCAGGGGTATGCGGCTGTACTGGGCAGTGGATTACATAAATAGGAGCAGCTGGCAGTGCATGTTGGTGGCAGGGGATTATATATACAGTATATTAGAGATAATGATGGCAGGGGTATGCGGCTGTACTGGGCACTGGAGTACATAAATAGGAGTAGCTGGCAGTGCATGTTGGTGGCAGGGGATTATATATACAGATATTAGAGATAATATTGGCAGGGGGATCGGCCACCGGGCCCCGGGGACATATATATAAGCAGCTGGTAGTGCATGTTGGTGGCAGGGGGATTATATATAGTATATTAGAGATAATGTTGGCAGGGGTATGTGGCTGTACTGGGCACTGGAGTACATAAATAGGAGTAGCTGGTAGTGCATGTTGGTGGCAGGGGGATTATATATCAGTATATTAGAGATAATGATGGCAGGGGTATGTGGCTGTCTGGGCACGGAGACAAAAAAGGAGTAGCTGGAGTGCATGTTGATGGCAGGGGATTATATATACAGTATATTGGAGCAGTGGCGGGGTTGTGGCTGTACTGGGCACTGGAGTACTAGCTAGGAGTAGCTGGCAGTGCATGTTGGTGGCAGGGGATTATATATACAGTATATTAGAGCTAATGATGGCAGGGGTATGCGGCTGTACTGGGCACTGGAGTACATAAATAGGAGTAGCTGGCAGTGCATGTTGGTGGCAGGGGATTATACAGTCATATGAAAAAGTTTGGGCACCCCTATTAATCTTAATCATTTTTAGTGCTAAATACTTGGGTGTTTGCAACAGCCATTTCAATTTGATATATCTAATAACTGATGGACACAGTAATATTTCAGGATTGAAATGAGGTTTATTGTACTAACAGAAAATGTGCAATATGCATTAAACCAAAATTTGACCGATGCAAAAATTTGGGTACCCTTATCATTTTATTGATTTTAATACTCCTAACTACTTTTTACTGACTTACTGAAGCACAAAATTGGTTTTGTAACCTCACTGAGCTTTGAACTTCATAGCCAGGTGTATCCAATCATGAGAAAAGGTATTTAAGGTGGCCAATTGCAAGTTGTTCTAGTATTTGAATCTCCTCTGAAGAGTGGCATCATGGGCTCCTCAAAACAATTCTCAAATGATCTGAAAACAAAGATTGTTCAACATAGTTGTTCAGGGGAAGGATACAAAAAGTTGTCTCAGAGATTTAACCTGTCAGTTTCCACTGTGAGGAACATAGTAAGGAAATGGAAGACCACAGGGACAGTTCTTGTTAAGCCCAGAAGTGGCAGGCCAAGAAAAATATCAGAAAGGCAGAGAAGAAGAATGGTGAGAACAGTCAAGGACAATCCACAGACCACCTCCAAAGAGCTGCAGCATCATCTTGCTGCAGATGGTGTCACTGTGCATCGGTCAACAATACAGCACACTTTGCACAAGGAGAAGCTGTATGGGAGAGTGATGCGAAAGAAGCTGTTTCTGAAAGCACGCCACAAACAGAGTCGCCTGAGGTATGCAAAAGCACATTTGGACAAGCCAGCTTCATTTTGGAAGAAGGTCCTGTGGACTGATGAAACAAAGATTGAGTTGTTTGGTCATACAAAAAGGAGTTATGCATGGCGTCAAAAAAACACAGCATTCCAAGAAAAACACTTGCTACCCACTGTAAAATTTGGTGGAGGTTCCATCATGCTTTGGGGCTGTGTGGCCAATGCCGGCACCGGGAATCTTGTTAAAGTTGAGGGTCACATGGATTCAACTCAGTATCAGCAGATTCTTGAGAATAATGTACAAGAATCAGTGACGAATTTGAAGTTACGCCGGGGATGGATATTTCAGCAAGACAATGATCCAAAACACAGCTCCAAATCTACTCAGGCATTCATGCAGAGGAACAATTACAATGTTCTGGAATGGCCATCCCAGTCCCCAGACCTGAATATCATTGAACATCTGTGGGATAATTTGAAGCGGGCTGTCCATGCTCGGCGACCATCAAACTTAACTGAACTGGAATTGTTTTGTAAAGAGGAATGGTCAAAAATACCTTCATCCAGGATCCAGGAACTGATTAAAAGCTACAGGAAGCGACTAGAGGCTGTTATTTTTGCAAAAGAAGGATCTACTAAATATTAATGTCACTTTTCTGTTGAGGTGCCCATACTTTTGCTCCGGTCAAATTTTGGTTTAATGCATATTGCACATTACCTGTTAGTACAATAAACCTCATTTCAATCCTGAAATATTACTGTGTCCATCAGTTATTAGATATATCAAATTGAAATGGCTGTTGCAAACACCCAAATATTTAGAACTAAAAATGATTAAGATTAATAGGGGTGCCCAAACTTTTTCATATGACTGTATATACAGTATATTAGAGCTAATGATGGCAGGGGTATGTGGCTGTACTGGGCACTGGAGTACATAAATAGGAGTAGCTGGCAGTGCATGTTGGTGGCAGGGGATTATATATACAGTATATTAGAGATAATGATGGCAGGGGTATGCGGCTGTACTGGGCACTGGAGTACATAAATAGGAGCAGCTGGCAGTGCATGTTGGTGGCAGGGGATTATATATACAGTATATTAGAGATAATGATGGCAGGGGTATGTGGCTGTACTGGGCACTGGAGTACATAAATAGGAGTAGCTGGTAGTGCATGTTGGTGGCAGGGGGATTATATATCAGTATATTAGAGATAATGATGGCAGGGGTATGTGGCTGTACTGGGCACTGGAGTACATAAATAGGAGTAGCTGGTAGTGCATGTTGGTGGCAGGGGGATTATATATACAGTATATTAGAGATAATGATGGCAGGGGTATGTGGCTGTACTGGGCACTGGAGTACATAAATAGGAGTAGCTGGCAGTGCATGTTGATGGCAGGGGATTATATATACAGTATATTAGAGCTAATGATGGCAGGGGTATGCGGCTGTACTGGGCACTGGAGTACATAAATAGGAGTAGCTGGCAGTGCATGTTGGTGGCAGGGGATTATATATACAGTATATTAGAGATAATGATGGCAGGGGTATGCGGCTGTACTGGGCACTGGAGTACATAAATAGGAGTAGCTGGCAGTGCATGTTGGTGGCACGGGATTATATATACAGTATATTAGAGATAATGATGGCAGGGGTATGCGGCTGTACTGGGCACTGGAGTACATAAATAGGAGTAGCTGGCAGTGCATGTTGGTGGCAGGGCTCCTCTATAAGCCACACAAAACCCTCCAGTGTTTGGGGAGCGGAAACTCCTAATGAGATTAGTCGGTATAGGCAGACATTACTGAGCCATGACTAAATGCGCTCTCTTCCTGCAGCCAGTGGAAAATTCAAGCGAACTTTTTTCCCCCGGCAGCATCAGGTCCTGTAACCTTATAAAAAAGAAAGCCTCCCCTCCAAAAACAACACTGCAGCCTTCTCCTCTACCTTTCTGGCTCAGGCGAGTTATTAAATGGCCAGAGCCTTAGAGAAATCCTCCGAAGACTACAAAGGAAGCTGCACATGCATGAACCTGAGAAGAAGGAAACCACAGAGTCTCTTTGTGTGCTCACTGACTCATTCTCAAGATGTTGTCTGCTGCCAGCTCCCAACCGGAAGCGCATGGCAATTAGTCTTGTGTTTCCAGACAGGACAGACTCGCACAACTTTCTTCAGGGAAATACACTCCTCAGACATCATGCTCACACAGGAACACATTCTCCATCCAGACACCAGTGTAGATGCCCACAGTCTTTAGTACAGGACACTCCTCCTGTCACTCACAATGCCACCCTGACATGACTGACTGTTCCTGTCATACATGGTAGTCACAAATGTTCATGTTTATTTATGTTACGAAACAACTAGTCATGTCCAGATACTGACCCAGCCAATCGCTAACAAAAGAGACTTTCTGTTACTTATGCCATTCAGTTATAATAGGAGACACATGCCAGTCACAAGTACCAAATCATGTGTGTAATGCTAGTCTCCCGCTCACACATTGCTGGCACATGAGTAATATCCGAGACTCTGCCCCTCCTTGTCATACATGCCAGTTACCAATTACTACCAACCCTCCCTGTCACCTGTGCCAACCTACCAAGTATTATAAGAAGACCTCCCTTATATGTATATATTCACACTGCCACAACTGTCAGTCAAAATGATGCCCAGTCAGTAATATAATAATTTCACTGTGAACGATAACAGACTGTCCCTGTTACCAATGCCAGTCACAATGAAGTACTGATGCCCACAAAGCACACTGACCGATAGCCAGCCAGTAATGCGCAATGTAACCTATGCCAGTGCAAATGTGATATACTCATCTGAAGGAGTCTTCCTGTCACACTTGCCAGGCACAAGCAATGATGCCCAGTCACTTAGAAGAGACTCTCTCTGTCACTCTTGCCACATTGATAAAACCTGCCCTTGCGAAGAGAATTGACAGATGCACAGCAGTACAATATCCCTCACATGAGCTGACCTTCCATGGGCATTATCTGTCATGCTAGTCACACCCTTATTACTGTCATTACGGCAATAAAAGGCTGGTGACTCCTCAGTTGCCACCCAGGGCAATGAAAGGGGTGTTGAGATGATGGAAGGCTGCTGACTTCTTAATTCCATGCCATATATTAACACAAATCCAAACTTTAGCCATTCTGAGGTAAAATAGGAAACTTCATGTATAACATGGCAGTCCCTCCTCCATCCTACATATACTACACAGAGACCAAGAACAGAAGTAAGAAGTGCATGCAACAATACAGTGTGCAACTAGTGCCACATATGATACCCAGCTGTACGTACCCAGACTGGTGCTGCACCCTGGCAACTCTCTCCTGGGTTATTATTGTCTAGGACGGCTGTGGTACAATCCCTGGCTTGTCCATGCTGTCAGTCGCCTCACTGTTGTAATGAGATCCTGATTTCTGCTCTTTTTTCTCTCTGCTGTGTGTTAATGTGAGTGTGTGTGTGTGAGCAGGAAGTTGGAGCAGTCAGACAGAGAGCCGGCTCACTTCCTTTCCTGCATTATTCCCCAGGCGGTTTGCAGTCTGTGTAAACAGGCTTTTCCTCCCTCTCCTCTCTCCGGCCACTGATGTTCAGCATGGTTGTAATATAAGACACACACATAGTGAAACAGCAACAACACAAAAGCTACAAGTGCTCCATCTGGCTGCTGTTCTCCTCTGCTCACAGGGGAGGAGTCCATTCAGGCTACACCAAAGTACTCACAAAATGATGTCTGACCAGATACAGGCTGAAGAATGTGGTCTTATATTTGTTAGAGCCAGGAGCAAGGCTATATTCTGAAATGCCTGCACCACATGAGAACAACAGTTTAATAAATAGCACTTGAGTTCCAAAGTGACTGGTCTGTTGCATGAGATACCAAAAGCTACACCTCTGGTTAGAAACACAATATGATGGCTTTACCTTCCCCATATGCTAAGGATTTGCTTAACTAACAATTCCCTAACATACACTACAGACATGTTCACATGCAGGGCATAATTTGAGGGGTTTGCGAGGTTGCGGTAGCAACTGAGCCCAGGAGCCTTATGGGGCCCACCAAGAAAGAGTTAATAAAATTTAGTCAATAAGTTTTAGGCACCCAAAAATTATATCATTACAAAATACATCTCATACCACAAACAACATGCCCTCAAATGGCCTCATCAACAGAAAAATAAAGAAAATTTAGCTTGTACAATGTAAAAAGAAAAAGCCAAAAAATCGCCAAATCATTGGAACACTGGTTGTGGCAAGAAGGGAATGTATAAGCTGAGACACCCCAAATTTAGAGCTTACAGAAGTGTGACCCCCCCAATCATAGGAGCTACTGGAGATATAGTAGGGAATTTGGTGTTCCCAATGCGCTCCGCACAGCTTACATAGTCACTTTTCCCCATCCGCTGTGCAGTCACGTCTGAGATACTAAAGCTCACCATTCCCCATGATAAATTCTTTGAGGGGTGCAGTTTTCAAAATGGGGTCATTCCCTAGGGAATTCCACTTTACTGGTACTTTAGAGGCTCTGCAAACATGACATGGCGTCCAGATACCAAACATTTAATTCTGCGCTCCAAAAGCCACATAACGCTCCTTCCCTTCTGTGCCCTGCTGTGTGCCCAAACTGCAGTTTATGCCCACATGTATGACACTGGTGTACCCAGTATAATGTACTTAATGTCATATGTGGGTATAAACTGCTGTTTGGGCACAGCCGGGCACAGAAGGGGAGGAACAAGCTATTTTGGTTTTTGGAAAACTTGACCCCTAAGGCAATACTTTTGAGAACAGACGAGCAGTGCTGCTCTAGAGTGTTCCTATAACTACTATAGAGGAGAATGGGAGGTACAGAAGCAGTGTATCACATTTAGTTATGTTGTTTCTGTAACTGTGAAGCTACAGAAACAATATAGTTCACCTGTGCTATGTTGTTTCTGTAGACACAGTGTAGAGCAGCTCAGCTCTTCTCATGAGTCCTGCCCTAAGAGATGGGATGGGGAGAAGTCATTTACATCTCTGCAGTGATTTACATAGATAGAAAGAACACCTAAAGCACAGTTCTTTGCATGCAAACCAATAAACAGGAGATGCTATGTTTTAGGGGTGACACTAAGCCCCCTTGCTTACAGGGTCCCTGAATGGCAGCAGTGGTTACAACTATGGTATGGCCACCCTGTATGAAGAATTACTTGATAACTAAAGGTAGTAAAAAAATAAGAAGTTATACCAGACATTTGCAAACTATATTTACTAATATACAGTGCGTGAAATGGCCACTTTATTAGAGATACCTGCCCTTTTATGATTTTTTTCCTGTATGAAAATTAGACAGCTGACCCCAGAGTGCAGCATAAAAACATGGAAGCAAGTTTTCCATGGAAACCACATTAGAAAGGGAAAATCGAGTGGTCTGAGCTACTTTGAACATGTTACCTTTATTCTGCGGGTCAGTACGATTACGGCGATACCTAACTTATATTGCTTTTTTTAGCGTTACTAGTTTTGCATAACAAAAAGCCATTTGGGGAAAGAAATCAATTATTTTTGCATCGCCATCTTCTGATATGTGTAGCAATTTTTTTTTTTTCGGTTGAGTTGGTTGAGGACTTATTTTTTGCGGGACGATCTATGATTTTTATTGGTACCATTTTGGGGTAGGCATGACTTTTTGATCGCTTTTTATAGCATTTTTTTTTAATGCTTTATTAATTAATTTTTTTTTTTCATACGCTTCACTTCTTTTTTTTTTTCAACATTTTTCTTTTTTTACTTTTTAGTGATGTCCCACTAGGAGACCTGAACCAGCGATGCACTGATCGCTGGTTCAGCACTATAAACTGCAATACAATACACATAGACTGACTTCCCAGAGGTCCCAGCAGGGTCAAACAGGTACTGGGGGCTCCACGCAGCCTGAGGTCACTAGCCAGACCCCGAGCTGCAGAAAATACATATGGGCACCCCCCGATCTCGCTGCATGGTGGAACCCGTTGGATGCTGCAGTCATGTTTGACCGCCGCATTCAAGGGGCTAAAACCTCCGATCCGGAGCTCAGCTCCGATCGGGGGTTAAGGATCAGGCTGTTAGCTGTCAGTTACAGCTAACACCCTCTCCCAATGCCGCCCACAGGCGGGTTTGCATCTAATATCAGGGAAAGTTTGTTACTGCAACAAACTTTCCCTGATATGATGGCTACATGATCTGGACCTGAACCTACCAGGTCCTTATCATGTCTCCGTGAACACCAGTAGCTATTAGCGCTTTGTTCACAGAGTTCCTGACCCTTGGGGAGACCCAATCCCAAATTTAGCAGGGTCCGTTTATAAATGTCGGCGCTGCACAAAGCCCAGCAAGAACCGACGTTTATATACAGTGGGCGGTCGCGAAGGGGTTAATACAGGCTTTTTACATTTTTTTTTCCAAACATGTTTCCCAGGCTAGGTCTGAGGTTCTCAGATTGCGTTTACATGCCTGGACGCTCCTCTGAATAAGTGTGAGCTGCTGTAAGGCTAGCATGACTCTAGCAAGCCGATGGAAGAAGAAGTATGCCATGGTACTATACATCTTGCAGTTTTAGCCGCCATTCCAGCTCAGATCCACCAGCTCAGTGTTCCTTAGCGTGTAATGCGCATGCCTAGGATGTCAGTAGCAGCAGGAGTAAAAGCTATGTTACACGCTGAAAGAGTACCTGATGCAGCTGAGGAAGATCGCTGATGATGCAGGTATGTTGCGTCATGGTTGGGTCAGAGCTTCCGACCCGGGATAGCCCATTTAAACCTGCTGATGACTGAGGTGATCTAAGGTAAAAATGCCATCCTAGGGCTTTTCCTGCACTGTCTCCTCTTTTATGTATACTAAAGAGACCCCTCTTCAGATGTCCAGTGGTAAAAAAAACTCTCTAAGAGGAAGCATAGGAGTTATATTGAAAGTCAGCAGTTGTTACCTGATGACTATGTGCCTAACGTATGTATAGTTTGTGCTCAGAGTCAAGCCTCTCCTACCCAGCCATCATGCACATTCTAAAACTAAGCAGAAGACTAAATCTGAATGGTGCATTAGCTGTCTCCAACACCTTCCTGAGGATTACCTCTCCAACATATGCAGTGTTTGCATGCATGTTTCTGAGGATGAAATTCAAGCCAGAGTTTGCTGGGTTGTTTGATTCCTCTGAGAGAGAACTTCAGACATCAGAATCAGATTCAGACATGGCAATTTCTAAAGATAATCATTTGATTAAAAAAAAAATTATGGAAATTATGTAAACAGGACAGGCTGTCCCAATCTCTCTGGACAGGGAGAATCTGTTTTATTTCCCCAATAGAAAGGCTACAGTCTTTACGGGGCATCCAGTCTTGAAATCCATTATGGAGATGAAGTGGAAATTTCTGGCTAGAAGATGTGAACTTGGTTACAGTTTTAAAACTGTGTACAAATTAGATCCTGGGGAATGTGAAGCTTGGGAAGAGCCAGCCAGAGTTTATCCAACAGTTGAAAACCTCACTAGAAAATACTTTTTTCCCGGCAGATGATTCATATTTTATAAAGATCCAATGGATCGCAGAGTTGACATTTTTCTAAAAAAAAAAAGCATATGTAGCCTTAGCAGCTTTATCTAAATGGTAACCATTCCCATGACCAGGGCTCTGAGATTATGGTTAAGTCAGTTGGGAAGAGATATTGAAGATGGCATTCCAAAGGAAGAACTAATGGAGCAACTTTATTCACTTAAATATGTTGCAGATTTTTCTTCTGACTTTCCCATAGATACCTTAAGAATAGCCGCAAAGAATCTAGCAGACACCAATGCAGCAAGAAGAGCCATATGGCTAAAAACATGTACAGAGGAAGCTGCATCAAAATATACTCTATGTTCTATACCCTTTGAACCTGGAGGTCTTTTTGGGGAAAAGTTAGATGCACTTTTGGAAGCTAATAAGTCCTAGTCTTTCCGCAGACCAATAGAAAAGTTAAGCCTCGCCTGCGTTATCAAAGAATATCTGAATTGTTCCTAAAGAGAGGAAATAATAGACAAATTGATAGTGGTAGACCTTATCAAAAATTCAGAAACACTACCTTAGAAAAATTGAAGAAAAAACATGAAGAATCAGACAGGATTGGCAAACAGGATTTTTGACATCAGGAGTTGTCAATTTGGAGGTTGTTTACAAAAAATGTTTCCCACATGGTGCAGCATCACCACAGACTAGTTGGTTCTGGATCTTATAGAAAAAGGTTAAGTAATAGAAATTCTCCACAAACCAAAGGATCATTTTCTTCTGAACAAGCAAGAAATTCCACACATTTTTCCTCTAATACAAGAATATTGTGGTAAAAAAAAATGCCATAGACGAGGTTCCAGAAGAGAAAAAAGTTCTGGAATTTATTCAAGAATTTTTCTGGTTCTAAAGATTGGCGATTCTTGGAGATTGATCATAGATCTCAGATCCCTGAACCATTACATGAAGAAAATTCACTTCAAAATGGAAACAATAGTGGTCAATCATTTAGGATCAATCAGCCGCTACCAATTCAATGCACTGCCTTTTGGTCTAACTTCCTCTCCAAGGGTCTTCACCAAAGTGGCAGTAGCAATAGTAGCAGTTCTGAGATTGAAAGCAATTCTTTTTCCTATATATCAATATAGTCATCTCGCTGCTCAAGGAACTTAGATTACCTATAAACTGGGAGAAGTCCCATTTGCTGCCAGAAACTTCAAAAAATTTTCTAGGCTTCATAATAAACGCAGAATTGCAAACACTTTTTCTTCCTCAAAAGAGAATTTAAAAAATCCAAGCTGCAGTAAGAATTCTAATCAAATCTCCACTATCTACGATTTATCAAATCATGAAGACTTTGGGGTTATTAGTAGCCTCAATAGATGCAGTACCTTGGGCTATGGTACACAGCCGGAGTCTCCAACACAATATGCTTCATCATTGAAATGGAGATATGAAGAGGATGTGTACAAAGATAAGTTTAGACCAAGCTACAAGACAAGATCTAAAATGGTGGTTCAATCCATGCAACTTAGAAAAAGGAAAGAGTTTCCAGTTCAAGGAGTCACTTATCATAGCCACAGATACCTCAGAAAGGTTGGGGTGCTCATCTACAAACCTTATGGGCACAAGGCCTTTGGGGAAAATCTGAATCTCAGATATTTTTATCTCCTAACATAGAGATGGGGAATGCCACAGGTGGATTTGATGGCAACCAGGAACAATGCAAAACCTACAGTGTTCTGTTTTCTAAATCCTCAAGATCACCCGTATGCAATGGACGCATTCTCCATGAATTGGAGACACAAATTTCTTTGTCTTTCCTCCAGTCCAGATTATCCAGAGACTTCTGCAGAAAATATTGAAGGAAGGACCATCAGTAATAATTTTTGACCCCGAAGGGCCTGGTATCCTCTGTTATTGCAAATAACAGCAAGCATTGGCCTCTTCCTTGGTTTCCAGATCTGCTAATTCAGAGAGGCTTGTTCCATCCAGAACTGAACAAACTCCATCTTTTGGCCTGGTTTATGAAGGGTCAAGATTGAAAGATACAGGATTGTCTACATCAGTAATTAATACTCTATTGCCAGCCCCTAAGGACTATAAGTAGGACATATCATACTATATGGTCTAAATTCTTTTCCTGGCTCAGCAATTCAGAATTTAATTCAGTAGAAATACTGAGTGTTCTGCAATTCCTGCAACATGGTTTTCAAAAGGGCCTTAAGTTTAACACTCTTAAAGTAGACATGACAGCAATCAATGCTATCACTGATGGAAAATTTTCTGGTCATCCCTTAGTGTCAAGATTTTTCAAAGTAATTAGGAATCTGAGGCCACACGTTAAACCTCCTCTACCTGTCTGGGATTTATCTGTTGTTCTCAATGCCTTGACATCTCATCCATTTGAACCTATTCAGGACACTGACCTTAAATGGTTATCATGTAAAATATCTTTTCTAGTAACAATTATGTTTAATCAAGTTTTATTGAATTTGAATTTTAAATAGAACAAAACAAAGTGTAAAATGCAAGAAAGTGCGTAAGCAATGACACTAGCCAGTTGTAACGTCTCTGCCTGTTCGGGTCTCTGCGCCACCCTCCGCTTGCACGCTGCGGCAAAGGAGGCGTGTTCAGTTTGATTCCTTGCGTAGGTTTCTTGTGCCAGCGAACACGCCAATACCCCGTCGTAATGAATCAGCCACACCCGCCGCACGTCTCTCGCTCCCAAAGCATCTCAGCCGCCGGGATGACAGCCGTCACCAACCAGTCTGGGGCAGGTCCGCTCCATAAACAGGGAGCCTCACATGGTCGCTGGTTATTGCTTTGTGACCGCCTTACCCGGCGTTTTGTTACCTTATCCACTGATCTCTGAGGGGAAGGCAAGAATCCACAGCAGAGAAGGGGGGCAGCGGACCAGGAGGGAAGAGAAGAGATGGAAACCCGAAGGATCCGGAACACACCCAGGCCACCAGAGGGCAGAGCAGAGGGCGGGAGCCCACAAGCAAAACCCCACCCGATGGAAGGAACCCGGGCGCCCACAAAGAGGGGGGAGCCGCCAAGCCGAGGAAAACCACCGAAGGCCAGAGGAAGGGCAGGAGGCTCCCAACCGGAATCACCCGGGGAGGGGAGAAGAGCCAGTTGGGGGAAGGAGCCACGAGGCGGCGCAGACTTGGAGAGAGAACACGGAGGACCAAAAGGGATCTCCGCACCCCACCAAATGGAGAGGAGCCCACAGCAGAAGACAGCACCAGCAAGTAAAGGACAGATCCGTGAAGGAGGTCTGGGAACCAGTACCAGCGGGCAGGATTAAGTTCTCCGGGCACGCAAGGAGCGACAGAGACCAAACAGGAAGGAACGAGCCCAACAGCGGGGAGGCACAAGCAAGGCGCTTTTCAAAGCTAGTGAGGAGGGAGACCGAGAGCAGATGCGCAGCAGCAAGAGAGGAGAGGGCAGGCAGGGCCGGCGGAGGAGAGACCCCCAGGGCAGAGGGAGAAGAGAGCAAGGGCAGCAAGGAGAATAGGAGAAAGGCAGAAGGGACCCAGCCAGGAAGCGGGGGCGAAGCGGCCACACGTAGTTGGCAAGGGAGGGAATGGGCGACCGCAACGCCAGCAACGCGCTAGAGACAACACAGGAACGACAGGCGAGAGACCCAGGGGACACGGGCCGAAAAGAGAACTTAGGGGCCGGGACCCGCCAGGAAGCCGGACCACAGCGACAGACAGGAAATGTGAGGAGAGGGAGAGGGGCGAATTCGGCTGATAGCAGGAGGGGACCACGGCAAGGAGGGGGATAGGCAGAGAAAGGAGACACCATGCTTGTCCACAGTCCACGCCAGCAAAGGACAAAGGACAGCACAGGCCAGAGGGGACTTCCAGCAGAACCAAACAGGGACGAACTCTTCTTGGGGAATTTGAGAAGGGGGGAGTACAGCACCACAGACAGACTGGGCCGTACCGGCTCCGGGAGGGGAAAGCGGATACAACGAACACAGCGAACCGACAAGGACTATGAGTCCGAAAGGGGATCAGGGAACCAGCTCATCCCGAGATGCGCCAAAGTTGGGGCCGAGAAAAACCATGGAGAGCCAGAGGAGCAGCAGCACAGAGTTTGTGGTTCCGGCAGTGAACGGATGGCAGCCACACCCCCAAGGAGGACCCGGGACCTAGCTCCAGGAACAGTCGAATAGAGAAGAAGATACCGGCCCCGGACCGGGACCCAGGACCTTCACGGCGCGCAATGGGGAAAAGCCCAACCAGATGTGGGAACCGCCAGCAATGGCTGGAGGGGGGAAGACCAACCGCCCCAGGGGCCCTCCAGGCGGAAGCCCAGCCTCCTGTTTCCAAGTGGGAAGACAAACTCTGTCCCGGGGGCCTTCACCCCGCCCCAGAACTCTGGGCGCCCCGGGACACCCAAGCCCCAAGGGGAGGCCGGTGGGCCACGCCGAACCAGCCACGGCATTTCCAAAGGGAGGCCCCAACCACCAGAACCCCCGCCCCAAGCCAGCAGGGGCTCATCTGTGTATTTGGTTGGGAGGGTGGGGGCACGATCCAAGCCAACCGCAACATGTCACTGTGGGGGTAAAGTGGCATGGGATTTCGGGACACTGGGGAAGATGTTACTCTGGTGAAACCTGATTTGGTCCCTCTGAACAGTATTGTTCCTGGGAAAACTCTGACCCTGAGGGGAATTGGACACGAACGTTTAACTGTACCCATGGCTTGTGTCCATCTGGGTTGGGGTGCAGGAAAGGAAATGCGGGACGGGGACTGATGTCTGATTTGTCCGCTAATGTATTGTTGAGAACGGTTTAGGGCCCATGGTGTCCCAATATGGGGTGGGGAGCACCCCAACACTGCGATAAACTGTTTGTTCATGATGTTGATTTTGATGAATTGGCCCAACCTGTCAATCCGCAGAGGGGACCTCTAACCCCCCTCTGACAGTGAAAATGCTAATGAGCTGACTTCAGCTGAGAACATGAAAATGCTAATGATCTGTCTTCAGCTGAGAGCAGTGAAAATGCAAATGATGCTTTGTTTACTCCTGTGCACTAAGCTAGTGAGAGCTCGCTGTGGACACGCCCACATCTGCAGGGGATCTTCACCCTCTCCCTGTGACCCTGTCCTCTGAAGCTCGCTGTGAATTAACAATTGCTAATGAATGTGCTGTCAATGTAAGTGCCAATGCTTGTTATGAAAATGTACAGGGTAGCTCCTCTGAGACACTGGAGGCAACTTCAACCACTTCACCCAGATCAGATCAGCGGCCAACTGCTGACTATGTGCCAGATGGTCAGGTGGGTCACGGAGATCTCAAGGCTGATCCAGGTGAGGGGCGGACTGCTGGTATTGCGGTAATAACCCACAGCCAGAGTGCTAAAAGGGTGGAAGGTGTTCCGATCCTTAAGTCGTTCCTTATATTACCCAGAGACGGTACTGGGACCACCATGACTAACCTTCCCACCCTGGAGCCGGAAGGATCTGGCAGGTATGTAACATGCACCTCTCTTTCTTCCCATTCCAGCCAAGAGTTCAGGGACGCTGTCCAGGCTGACCCCAGTCTGGACGCATTGAAGAAGCATGCCGCCAACCTCCCTCAGAGTCTGACAAGGACAGGTTGTACTGGGACCAAGGGAGGTTGTACCGGGAAACGGTCCCCACCAAGGGGGAGGAAAGTCGGCTTGGGGAGAAACGGTTAGTGGTACCCCAACCCTACCGGGTGGAGTTGTTGAGGATCGCCATGACATTCCACTGGCAGGTCACCTGGGGTTTCTAAAACCAAGGCTCACCTAAGCCACTTATGCTACTGGCCTAAGATGGGGAAGGACGAGCTAGGTACTGCCATTCATGTGACACGTGTCAGAGGGTGGGCAAGCCCTGGTAGGCATCTTCTCCCGTGTTGGGTTTCCCAGAGAGATGCTCACCAACCAAGGTACCCAGTTCATGTCTGCCTTGATGCAAGGCCTGTGTAAGGTAACAGAGGTGCAACATCTGGTGTCCAGCCCATATCACCCACATACCAATGGCCTGTGTGAACGGTTCAATGGCACCCTGAAGCAGATGCTTCGGATGTTAGTCGAGTCCCATGGGAGTGACTGGGAGCCTTACCTCCTGCACCTGCTGTTTGCTTACTGGGAAGTGCCTCAAGCCTCAACGGGGTTCTCCCCCATTCGAGCTCTTGTATGGGAGATGTGTCCGTGGGCCCCTAGCTCTCGTGAAAGAGTCCTGGGAAGGAGACACAGCCATCCAAGGTGTTCCAGTCGTGGAGTATGTCCTGCGATTCCATGACCAAATGCAGATTATGGCGCAGCTGGTGCATGACAACATGGTGCAGGCTCAGGCTGACCAGAAACACTGGTATGATCAGAATGCTCGCGAGAGAACATATCAGCTGGGGTAGAAGGTATGGGTCCTAGTCCCTGATCCCCAGCACAAGCTTGAGGCCAAATGGGCTGGTCCATACGTCGTGCACCAGCAGGTCAGCAGTGTCAGCTTCCTGGTCACAGTTGATCCAGGCTGGAACAGGCATAAGGCCTTCCATGTCAACATGATGAAGGATCATCATGACAGGGAAGCCAATGCCTTTCTGGTGTGCAGTCTTTTAGAGCTTGTTGATCTTGTTAGACCTTGTTGACCTGCTCACTCATTTTGAGGCAGGGGGGTCCTCCAAAGAGGCCCAGGTGAACCCCCTGCTGACTGAGACCCAGAGGTCCCAACTGAACGATGTTCTGTGCACCCTATCCAGTCTGTTCTCCAGGAAGCCCGGGAGAACTGACCGGGCCATCCACCACATGGATACAGGTAATCATGCCCCTATGCAGCAGACGCCATATCGCGTATCCTCGGAAGTACAGACCCAGATGCGCAAGGAGATCGGCGAGATTAGGTAAGGCCTAGTATCTGTCCATCATGGACTTGAGCCGGGGATACTGGCAGATCCCCCTGTCCCCCACAGGCACAGGAGCGGTCGGCCTTTATCACCCCTTTCAGACTGTACGAGTCCACTGTCATGCCATTCTGCATGAAGAATGCCCCTGCCACTTTCCAATTTATGGTCAACTTCCTGCTGTCGGGATGTGAAGAATTCGCGGCTGCGTATCTGGACGACATTGCCATCTTCAGCTCCACTTGGGAGGAACACCTACATCACCTGTCGCACGTACTGGGGCAGATCCACCACGTGGGCTTGACAAACAAACCGGAAAAGTGTCTGCTGGGCATGCGCGAGGTCCACTACCTGGGACACCGGGTAAGTGGGGGAACCCTGAGACCAGAACCTGTGAAGCTGGATGTAATCATGTCCTGGCCAACCCCCTGGACCAAGCAACAGGTGATGTCTTTCCTGGGCACAGCAGGGTACTATAGGAAGTTCGTACCAAACTGTAGTGCACTTGCTGCTCCCATGACAGACCTCACGAAGAAGAAGTTGCCACAAGATGTCCAGTGGACGGATGCTTGTGAGCACTCCTTCCAGGCCCTGAAGGCGGCCATAGCAAGCACCACTGTACTTCAAGCGTACTATGAATCCCGCCCCGCTTGTACTACAGACAGACGCCAGCGCCTACGGTCTCGGTGCCGTGCTGAGCCAGTTTGACTCAGCGGGGCAAGAGCACCCGGTGCAGTTCATCAGTAGGAAGCTGGATTGCTTTAGGAACGCACCCTGAGTTCAACATCCAGAGCCCATAGAACCAATCACAGGCTTTTGTTGGTAATGTTTCCTTTTCTTCTGTTTATTCCCATGTTTATTTTGTGCACCGTGTCATGTTGCTTTCCACTTGTATTTGCTTGCTAACTGCTCCATGTATTCTCTGTATTTGTTAAGTGTCTATTACCGACCCGTTTAGGGGTTAATAAATATATAAAATTTAGAAAGCTCATTTTGTATTATTCTATCGGCCCAGAACACTCACTGGTGGTGGGTGTGAGGTAAATGAAGCGATGTTTGGTGTGCCGAAAGCGGTTTCGGTAGGACGAGATTCTTCATACCTCCCAACTTAAATTAAGAAAAAAACTCTTATACCATCAATTATGCTAATTAAATATTTAATTTTTACCTAGGTGGGCCAGTCCTAAATGAAAGAAGGCGGGGCTACAAACCCATCTGTGCTGTTTTGAACTCAAAGCAAAATTTCAGGTAAAACCCAATTTAGTATATATTTGTTTATATTTATAAAACTCTATTTTTTTCTTTCACTGCCAGGACAATTCCACATACATATACATAAAAGCTTAATTTTACAATAAAAAAACTCATTATGTACCTATGTCCATATATTGTCTAAAAATAGACACCTGTAAATTATGGAAATTCCACTCATAGTTGCCTGTGTTAAACTATAACATCTTGTAAAGAATGCATAAAAAGTCATGTTTGGAGCTTAAAGTCTGACTAAGGCCGGTTGCAGACGACCGTGTGTATTTTGCGGTCCTTTTTTGCGGACAGAGTATCTTGAGTATGTCTTCAGCATCAGTGCTGTATGTCCGCAAAAACTGACAGTGTGTCATCAATGTGTAATCAGTGTGTGATCCTAGTTTGCGGATCCACCAAAAAAAAAAAAAAAAACACAGGAGCAGTGGCGTAACTAAGGTCTTGTGGGCCCCAGTGCAAACTTTTGCTGGGGCCCCCTACCCCCTCCCTAGAGCAAATTCTTGATGGTGGCAGTTACGGGTGCTGCAGCGATATTTTAGATACTTGAAAGGGATACAGCTGTGGTACCCACAACTGCAGTTATAAAGAATACGGTGAGTGAGCAGCGTAGCGCCCGGCATGTAAACAATGCTGGGACAGTACAATATGCTACACAGTGGCCCCCACACAGTATTATGTGCTTCGCAGTGGCCCCCACACAGTATTATGTGCTCCACAGTGGCCCCCACAAAGTATTACGTGCTCACAGTGGCCCCCACACAGTATTACGTGCTCATAGTGGCCCCCACACAGTATTACGTGCCCACAGTGGCCCCCACACAGTAGTATATGTTGCTCAGTGGCCCCCACACAGTATTATATGCTCCCAGTGGCCCCCACACAGTATTTATATGCTCACAGTGGCCCCCACACAGTATTATATGCTCACAGAGGCCCCCACACAGTATTATATGCTCACAGTGGCCCACACACAGTATTATACGCTCACAGTAGCCCCCACACAGTATTATATGCTCACAGTGGCCCCCACACAGTATTATATGCTCACAGTGGCCCCCACACAGTATTATATTCTCACAGAGGCCCCCACACAGTATTATATGCTCACAATGGCCCCCACAGAGTATTATATGCTCACAGTGGCCCCCACACAGTATTATAGTCTTACAGAGGCCCCCACACAGTATTATATGCTCACAGTTACCCCCATACAGTATTATATGCTCACAGTGGCCCACACACAGTATTATATGCTCCTAAGACTCCGCCTCCTCCTAGATCCGGTGCTATTATTATACTCTGGGATCACCTCAGACCCCAGATTATAATAAGTAAAAGCCCAGGAGAAGTGATTAAAAATAACAAACACTTATACTCACCTTATCTCACCTCTCAGGGGCATCCTCGCTCCGTCCAGCTGTCTGCGGCATCCTCTTCTCTCTGGCGACTGACGTCTTGTGCTCCAGTGGTCACACTGATGACACATGGAGTACATCAGTGTGCCGTCCTTGGTTTTTAGTCTCCCATAGGCTTCTATGGACGAGTCCATTCCACAAACACTGAACAGAATAGGACCTGTTCTATATTTTGCAGCATGGACTCTCGGCCTGCACACTGATCAGTGGAAATCACGATCATGTGCATGTGCCCATAGAAATGAATTGGTTGGTGTGCTATCCGGGAAAAACACAGGTAGCACACGGATCTCGCCCACAGTCATCTGCAAGAGGCCTAAAGCAGAGCCTGAGACATACAGCACATTCTACTGCATGTCTATAGTCGCATATACACAAGAACAAAATAGCGATAAATCTCTTACTGTACATATTGTAGATGCTGGAAACCATTTGTATCACAGAATTATCACATGACTAGGAACAGGGATACAGGGATGAATAGAGCTGCAACTGCTCACCTTGTTTAAATAAACATAAAGGCCCCCAACATTACCCTTTTATTTATTTACATTTGTTGAAAAAAAAAAATAAAATAATGCACCAAGATAGAAATGGCAGATTGCTGCAAAACTGGTCCTGCAGTTATATCTCAGGCGGATTTCATCTCGAGCAGGATGGTCATATCGACAAATTGCCTGCTATGTAGGCTCTTGTGCCTTAGCTGTTGGGAGCTGTGGTTAGATGTGAGAACCCACATGTGGCAAACGGGTTCCAGTCGGCCCAGGCAGACCACCAGTAGAGAGGATCAATTGTCCACCAACAAGCACAAGCAGCTCCCTCATTTTTCTTGTCCACCATTCAGATACAGATGGCAGCCTCAATACACACCCCTGTCTCTGTCCAGACTATTTCCAGGCGCTTAGCAAAAAGAAATTTAGTGTCATGGCACCCATGATATGGCATACCATTGACAGCAACCATACACCTGTATTTGCAGTGGTGGACTGCTTTATACTGGAATTGCATCATTTTCAGCGAAAAATCCAGGTTCTGTTTGGGATCCAACGATGGTCAGGTTCGAATATAGAAAGCTTGTGGTGAGATCTCCAATCCTATCTTACCTGCACAACCTTGGTATGGAGGAGTTTAAATGTAGTTGTGGCTAGTCAAACACTACTATTCTATTCAGACTTTGTGGGACTGATGCAAACAGCTGAACCCTGGACCCCATTCTGCAGATCATGGGGCTCCCAGAGTTTCCAGCAGTGATACATTTACACTCACACATAGTTGTAATGATTCCCACACCATGGCAAGCCGCATGGTAACTACTTTGTCAATTTTTTGCCTTGGTTTCATATACAGTTTGCGGTGTGTGTGTGTGTGTGTGTGTGTGTGTGTGTGTGTGTGTGTGTGAGAATATACCGTAATTGTTATTTTCCCTGTGTGGCTGTAGCTTCTGGGGTTACAAATACATATGTACAACTATATTAAATATGTAAGAAACTGAGTTCTTAACATACTGACTAAGACTTGGAATGGCATTGTGGTAACACGTTTATCTAATATTAGATGGTGCCAGTAATCTGAGTTCACAAGTGATCTGTGTTTGTAAGAAACTGTTCAGCTGTGCACTGACTCTCATACATTTACAGTGCATTCTATTTTGGGGTAAATAATGACAAGACCTAAAATAACATTTTTGCTGTTCAGATATTAGTTAGATGCTATTTTAGTATTGATGAATATGGGTGGTTTACTAGTGTTTATTAGGCTTTTATGTGATTCTGACTCTGAAAACTGACATTAACTTCTTTCCATTGTTGATATACCTCAGAATCATACAGGCACAATAATATACAGTACTGTGCAAAAATTTTACGTTTTAGGTGTTAACAAAAAGCTCCAAAGCAATACTGCTTTCAAATAAATTTAGTAATTGACAAAAATTAGAAAGCATTAAAATTGAAGGCATTCATAATTACATTTTTTCCACACCTGCCTCAAACTTTTGTTGTGTAGTATGCATTAGTATAAAAGGGTTGTCCAGGAATTACAGATCTCTGTCAGGAGGCGGGGAAAGTGAAAAAAAAACAAACAAACCATATCACCTGTCCCCGGTGTTCTGGAGTCCCCTGCAGCTGTCCAGTCCAGCAGCGCCCAGGGACTTGTTCTGGCGGACATCCTTGCCACACGTGACAACTAAGACACACAGCTTTACTCCAGGTTTTCCATAACAACCGATCGCAGGTTTTTCACTGATATCCAAACTGATATGCACATGATCACATGACACTTATGGACCAATGGAAAATCGCAGGTTCAATCTTGACATACACACAGCTTTACACCAGGTTTCCATAGCAACCAAGCTATTTATGTCCTGTATGAGTCAATAGCAGTTCGCAGGTCCTTAAATATTCAGTCATATGACGTGTATTAGCCAATGTAAGTTCACATTTCATTTACCAGGTTTCCATAGCAACACAGCCATAAATAGACTCTACCTATACTGGACTGCCATACTGGATGTCAAGTGCAAAACTGGCCAATTCTTATGGGGTCACTACACAAACAAAAAATGAAATATACCCGTGCGAAGCCGGGTCCTTCCTCTAGTAATAGATAAATCTGGCCATACACATGTGATGTTGTCTAAACACCAGCTATCTCACCCAAATTTCCAATACACATGCACACTTGGCTTAGTAGTACATTTGTGGGTTAGGGTGGGTTCACACCTGTGTTCCAGTCCGTCTGTTGCCAATCCGAGTGAAAATCTCGGCGAACGGGATTGGCATCGGATACAGACCTGTCAGCGACGCATTGGTTAAAAACCCATTCATTTGAATGGGTTTTTAAAGCAATGCGCGGGTGTTCGCTTACACCCTCTGCGCTGCGAATCCTTTTTTTTCGTCGGAAACAAAGTCGGACATGCAGGACTTTGTGTACGACAAAAAAAATCGGCTTCGCAGCGCAGAGGGTGCAATCGGACACCCTCGCATTGCTTTAAAAACCCATTGAAATGAATGGGTTTTTAACCAATGCGTCGTTGACCGGTCTGTATCCGATGCCAATCCCGTTCGGCGAGATTTTCACTCGGATTGGCAACGGACGGACTGGAACGCAGGTGTGAACCCACCCTTACTTGTAGTCATTGGCCTACTTTCAAAAGTGACCTGTCCAAGTAACCTGTCACCGTAATAGCTATGGGGCATCTCGGAAGATCCGCGCACTAGAAAATGGTCTGGGATTCAAAGACCAGACGTCTGTGTGTGGGGGGATCAGGCTGCAGGTACTATTTCTCATATAATAACACACTTGCAGACATGTTGGTGAAGGTTACATCTGTATTTTGGCCACACCCTAAACTATTCACATTAATAGCTGGTCCTGAACACTCATTTGCCAGCTATTCCTCCCACCTCTCCCATACACATGTAAATTTAACCAATCATACATGTGTTTTTAACAGGGATTGGCACCAATTTACAGATGAAGTAATTTGTAAACTAACATTCATTGTGCTACAAACGACCGTTTGTCCAAAATCAGATAGTTTGGGTGACTTAAGTCTAATGTATATGGAGACCTTTAGGCCAGGGCTACACACAGCATACAAGCCACAAAATTTCTACAAGCCACAAAATTTCTACAAGCCACCATGACAAAAACACATCAAATTGGATATAGTCTACCCCCTCTAAGCAACACAATGTGTGAACAAGGCCTCACCAGTGAGTGTAGAGCTACTTACCTGCACATCTGTCCTCTTCAAGCTGTCAAGCTCAAGTGACACAAGATGGCTCAGGATAAGAACTTTACACATTCTAAACCCATTGTGACATCACAGAGTGTGTGTGATGTCATGTTCTGTCTATGGTGTGAAGGGTTTTTATAATATACATTACCCTTAGAGATGATATATAAGATGTTTTATCCAGGATTTACTATAGTTATATATAAATGGGGCACAGTATTACGTTTCTTACCCTGTATGACCAGAGTAATTCTCAGTCCTTATTCTGTATATATGGACAGTGCACAGTACCACTACTCTTGTCCTGTATGCTGGGAGTAACTCTCGATATCTGCTCTTATTATGTATATATAGATAGTGCACAGTACCACTTCTCTACTCCTGTATACTGAGTGTAATTATCAGTATCTTCTCGTATTCTATATATATAGACAGTGCACAGTACCACTTCTCTTCTCCTGTATACTGGGTGTAATTATCAGTATCTGCTCGTATTCTATATATATGGACAGTGCACAGTACCACTTCTCTTCTCCTGTATACTGGGTGTAATTCTCAATATCTGCTCTTATTCTATATATATGGACAGTGCACAGTACCACTTCTCTACTCCTGTATACTGAGTGTAATTATCAGTATCTTCTCGTATTCTATATATATAGACAGTGCACAGTACCACTTCTCTTCTCCTGTATACTGGGTGTAATTATCAGTATCTGCTCGTATTCTATATATATGGACAGTGCACAGTACCACTTCTCTTCTCCTGTATACTGGGTGTAATTCTCAATATCTGCTCTTATTCTATATATATGGACAGTGCACAGTACCACTTCTCTTGCCCTGCACACTTGGTATAATTCCCAGTATCTGTTCTTATACTGTATATATGGACAGTGCACAGTACCACTTCTCTTGTTCTGTATACTGGGTGTAATTCTCAGTATCTGCTCTTATTATGTATATATGGGCACTGCACCACTTCCGTTGTCCTGTATCAGAAGCGTAGCTTTGTGTTCAGCACAGGGGGGGGCGAACACGTCCAAGTGAGCCCCCAACTTAGGTATACCAATATTATCACTATACGGTGACCGTGTAGTGGTATATATCGGCTCTACACAGGGCTTTGCAGATGATTTAGGTGAATACAGAGCTGTATCATTTAGTGACTTACCATTGACGTCTCTGACGCTTTTTTGTTACAGCCCGCTACCTGGGGCCTTAGTCTTAATAAAGCCCAAGTGCCACCTTAATTAAATTAATTGCCCCCCCATATTATGCCCCTGATTACCCCTGACATAAATAATGCACCTCTAATGACCCCTTATGTAAATGACCACCCCTTTATGTTCATAATGACACCTTATATAAATAACCTCACCCCCTTGTAATCATAATGCCCCCTAATAACCTTTATATAAATGACCCCCCTTATGTTCATAATGCCCCCTCCCTTATAGTTATAATTCCCCCTCATAACAACCCCTTATACTATTAAAGCTAAAACAAACCAAAGCAAAAATAAGTTCTACTCACCTACCTGCAATCCTCTGATGAACGAAGCCACCGCCTCCTCACTGTCCACGCACAGGACGTCTGAATCTCAGCGCAGGAGGCACGATGTTGTGACGTCATTGCGCCCACCTGTGCTGAGAAGCAGACATCTGTCTGTGGTCTCAGTGTCTTATAAACCGCTGGCCTGAAGTGGCTTGAAGTTTACAAGACAGTCAAGTTGCAGGAAGTGTTTTAACTAGATCGGTGTCTGCAGTTAAAAGTAAAAGATGTATCAATGGCGGCCCCGGGGTGGGTCCCACAGAGTCTGTGGGCCCGGAGCAGCCGCCCCCTCTGCCGCCCCACTAGCTACGCCACTGCCTGTATGCAGAGGTGAACCTAGCCTCTCTGCTGCCTGAGGCAAAGTATAGAAAGGCGCTCCCCCCCCCCCAAAAAAAAAGATACCGACCCGGCTATCTTTGGTTGCCTGATGGGGCCACTTAATTAGGACATGCCCCCTTCTTTGACAGAACAAAAAATTCTCTTATTTGGACCCCCGTAGTATAACACCCCTTTTTTTTGTCCCTCACAGAATATACAACCCCCTTTTATTTGGTCCATCACATGATATATGACCCCCCTTTGTTTTTGCCTACAACACAATACATGACATAGTATATGACCCCCTTTTTCTAGCCCTCCACTCAGTATATGACCCCTTTTTGCTGGCTCTCCACATGGTATATGACCCCCTTTTCCTGGCCCACCACATGGTATATCACCCCCCCCCCCCTTTTTTTTTTCCGCCCATAAGTAAAGTGCAGATATCTTGTGGGATATTTTCTGTATTCAGAATGAAGAGATGTACAAACCTTTAGGTTATAATAAGCATACAGTATAATAGGTTTATAGCATTCCTGTGTGCACTCAGTGGTGTAAATACTGGGGTAGCAGTGGTAGTGGCTGCCACAGGGCCCGGGACTTTAGGGGGCCTGTCGGGCCCCTGATGCTTTTTTTTTTTTTTTTTTTTTTTTATAATAGGCTGTTACCTGCTGGAATAACCCCAGCAGATAACTGGCCCTATTTACTTACCAATCCCCGCAACTGCTGATTGCTGCCTCCGCGAAGGCGTCTGTGAGCAAGAGTGGGGATCGTTAAGTGAGGCCGCAGTGAGGCTGCAATTGTTAATACATAATAATAAGTGGTGGCCCCACAGGAGGTGAGAAACATAAAAAAACAGTGTTACTCAACTATTCTGTGTTACAGCATTTCAGGGCAGTCTTCAGGCCTCTTTGGTGACGTCCCAGATGTCACCTGGGCCAGGCCGGCATCATTATGTGTCGCAACGTTGGCCTGGCCAACGTGACTTCTGTACCGACATTGAAGAGGGCCGAAAGCAGGGGGGGAGTGCGCTGGAGCCCGGGAGAGGTAAGTAAGATTGTTTTTTATGTTTGTCACCTCCCCTGGGTCTCTGATCATTATACCCTGGGGTCTGAAAATACCCCAGAGTATAATAATTTTTACTGGGTGGTCCACCATGAGGCCTGTACTGTGTGCAGGGGCCACTATGGGGCATACTAGTGTGTATGCAGGGGCCACTATGGGGTATAATACTGTGTGCAGGGGCCACAATGGGGCATAATACTGTGTGCAGGTGTCACAATGGGGCATAATACTGTGTGCATGGGCTACTATGGGGCATAATACTGTGTGCAGGGGCCACTATGGGACATAATAATGTGTGTGCAGGGGCCACAGTGGGACATGTTACTGTTTGCAAGGGCCACGGTGGGGCATAATAGTGTGTGTGTGGGGGACACTAAGGGGCATTTTAGTGTGTGTGCAGGGGCCATGGTGGGACATAATATTGTGTGGACGGGAAACTGTGGGACATTATACTGTGTGGAGGGGCTACTATGGGACATTATACTGTCTGGAGGCCACTTTGGGACATTATAATGTGTGTAAATGAGGCGTTATACTGTGTGGAGGCCAGGAAATTGATCGCTATGCTGGGGGGGGGGGGGCCCAAGTCAAAAGTTAGCTGGGGGACCCAGTCTTTGCTAGGTAAGTATAATGCAGTTGTAATTATAGTTATATACTATTTATATAGTAGTTATAGTGTATATGGGGGGACTATTACAGTGTTATTAACTGTGTTTTGGGGGCACTGTAAATGTAATAGTGTCTTATTAAAGTTATAGTGCCCCCCCCCCAAGTTAATAACAGTCATATCCCATACAGGTAATGTTATGAACTTAGGGGCACTATAACTGTAATAGTGTCCAACTAGTGCCCCCCACCGGTTATAGCCTACCCCCCCTCACAAACACAGGTAATATTAATTGTAGGAGGCACTACTAGGGCACTATTACAGTAATAGTGTCCCCCCAGTTAATAACATTACCGGTGGGGGGAGACTATTACCTGTGAGTCAGTCCCCACACAGGTAATGTTATTAACTGTAGGGGAGGCACTATTACCTTAATAGTGCCCCCTGAGTGATGGCCCCCCCTAATTGAATGAGGGCACCTTCCCTACCCATGCTTTTATTAAGGGAGCTGTCCATTCCACCAATAAGTTAAAGGGGTATTCCCATGAACATAACCATATCTATATTTGTAGATAATTAAAAGTTAAACATTTTTGCAAATATAAGCAGTTAAAAATTTTGCAGAGTTTTAAAGATTTTCTCTAAATATCTTTTTCATGACAGTTTGTTGTCTTGATCGGTTGCCAATGTATACGACCACAAATGCAGAAACTTTCTATGGTCTGGAATTTGTCAGAAACCCAGCAATGATTTTCTTATTGTACCTGGGATATCAGGCAGGAATACTACATGTATCAGAAGACATCCTGGCCACAATAAGGATGTCATATCTGATTTTCTGAACTTAGAAAGTTCCGGCATTCATGGTCGTATCCACTGGCAACCAATCAAGACAACAACTTGTGACTACAAGATATTTAGAGAAAATCTTTAAGATTCTGCATAATGTTTAACTACTTATATTTGCAAAAATGTTTAACTTTTAATTATCTACAACTTTAAAAATGGTTATGTTCGTGGGAATACCCCTTTAAGCTTGATATGGAGAGATCTCCATTAATAAAGTATAAGGAAATATGCACTTTATTGTGGTTTTTTTTTATCAGCCACCCAATCACCCCAACCCTGACCTGCTGCTGAAAACTCCACCCCCCACAACTGGTCCACGGGAAAATTGGCCAACATGTATGTGATCCTTGGTACAAAAAAGGTTGGGAACTGCTGATATAAAGCATGAAAAAAATACAACTGAAGTTTTTCTTTTTATTTTTTAATTAAAATGGCCCCCTCCCCATGAAAATGTTTTAATTCTTTGGTGGGGGGGGGTTCAGATATTTTTTAAAACTTCTTTCTATTTAAAGAACCCCTACTGTGTTTGATCACTTATGCAATATACTGCTATACTTCTGTATTGTGTACATTTCCAAATTATTGCACTTCTATTACATCCTGATTGTGACAGGGTGTAATTGAAGTTTTCTAGTGGAGCCTGGGAGCCTTTTATAGTGTTCATGGTTGTAATGACAACTGAACTGCATCCCTATGACATCATTGGGTTGCCATTTGCTCCAAAGAAGGTGGTGCCCATGTAATGTAACAGCTTAGATGCCATAATTGCTTTTAACCATGGCTAGAGGTTAGACGACAAGAGGTTAAACAGCTATAGTTGGCAAACTCACTGCTGTTATCCTACCCACTCTCCCATTTTTCCACCATTATATCAACCCACAGTATTATCTTTAAATCTCTTCCTGTAATGTCCCTCTCCCCAATGTTATTTACCCCTTCCCCACATATCATCTCCCTGCCACTTTATTATTTACCCCTCCCTTACTTATCATCTCCCTGCCCCAGTATTATTTATCCCTCCCCTATGAATCATTTCCCTGCCACAATTCTATTTACCCCTCCCCATATATAATTTCCCACGCCAGTATTATTTAACCCTTACCCCACATATCATCTCACCTGCCCCATTATTATTTACCCCTTCCCCCACATATCATCTTCCTCTCCCAGTTTTATTTACCCCCACATATTATATCCCTACCACAGTGTTATTTACCCCCACCACAGTATTTTCCCACTCATCTCTCTCCCTCAGTATTAACCCCCTCATCTCCCACAGCATCAATCCATCTCCCACAGAGCCAGCTGTCTTTCCTTCTCATCGGCACCATAATCCCTCCAGATCTGCAGAATGATCAGCAGCTCATATTCCTGACTCTCGATGATCCTTTAACAAGTGAAAGGAGGCAGATTTCCTCTCAGGGTACCAAGTACAGGATCCTTGTTGCTAAAAGCTGCATTCTGTGGGGGGAAGGGCAGTGACATGTTTATAGTCAGCCATATTTCCGAGCACCAAATAACCTGCAGCAGGCAACCACATCCAAACTTCATATGTGCAAAAGAATGTGAGGTGCCGATGAACATGACATGAGCACAGTAATTCTAGGTTAACACTAGCATTCGAGCCTCTCTGTCCCAGATTCCGCTTAAAATCGTCGGAGAGGAAAGTCCTGCAAGGAGGACATTTCTCTCTTCCATTTTCGGCGCAAACCGGGCAGAAACCCAGCAGACCTCATTATAGTCTATGGGGTTTCCACGCGTAACCACTTTTTAAGCAGATAGGGTTTCTGTCTCCAAGCGGACCTGAAGGACGGAACCTAGAGTAAGAACATGGGATGAGGAGTGAGTCCGCTTCTGCTCTACTTCTTTTATAAAATGAAAGAGGATCGGGAAGAAGGAGGTCACGTCTGCTTTGCCTTTGTCATGTCGGTTTGCTCGTATTAATGACATGATGGAGGTAGAGCACAATTGTGGTTGGAGAACTGCAATAAACAACAGTGCCTGCTATTCCTTTAGTGCAGGAGTGAGGTGGGAGTCAGGCGCTTAGACTTCGCTGGCTCCGCTGCCCACTAAAAGAAGCTCCAATCTAACTCATGATTCGAGAGATTCATTCTCGACTCATGGCAGATGTGGCCCTGGGTACCATAATATGGTTTTCCCCAGATGCAGTCCTAGGAGCATTTCCTCCAGGCAAAACTGGTTTTATATAACTGATATATATTTCCTATATATTTTCAATTCCTTTTGTATCCAAAAACATAAATAATAAGGTATGGCATATCTTATGAAAATATCTGCATTGTAAGACACATAGATTACATCTTCTTAAGGAGCTGAAGCCAGGTGACAAACCTGTGAATTTTGTATTAACTGGCAGAGAAGATTGGAAGTGGACAAGTTTGCTGACAGGTTGGTGTTCAGTGATAAGGCTACATTTCATCTCAGTGAGAAGGTCAATCGCCGCAACGTTAGAATTTGGTGCTCAGAAAAACTAGGTGCCATTATTCAGCACATAAGGAGCTCACCAAAATGAAATAATTTTACATCATTTAATAGGTATTGCTCCACTGATTCTGGCACAGTTGGATTTTTTCTCTAGGCCCCACCGTTCCTGAGCAATCAATGCTGTTAGTTATGCTTCTTGATATACTATTTATGCTCTGTACTGTCAGGAGGGCGGTGTCAGGTAGGAGCAAATTCTGATTCATGATGTTTAACCCTTGTCATACTGCTGGGGCTGATGAGGGGGGAAGGGTAGGGATACTTTTTATACACATTGAATTGCAAAACCTTCTATGAAATAAATTGCATAAACATCTTTAAAGGGAATTTGTCAGGGCAATTTGGGACACTAAACCACCCACACATCGATATGGACCTGGGATTTAGTGTCCCAAATCACCCTGTTATAACGTAACCCATGGACGCATTAAAAATAAAAAAGCTTTATACTCACCCGGTCGCTGTACTACCCGCGCCTGCGAAGTTCTTCAATGAAGCCATAGGAGTACACCTCGGCTTCAGTGCGCATGCCCCACAATTATGTAGTGAAGCCGGGGTGTCCATCTTTGGCTTCACTGAAGAACAGTGCAGGCACCGGGAGGCGTGCCTCATGAATAAGCCGGACCGATCTCACCAAACAGTGTCGATCGAACCCTTAGCTAGGTAAGTATAAAGGTTTTTTATTTTTAATGCGCCTGCAGATTGCATTACAACAGGGCGATCTGGGACACTAAATCCCAGGTTTATAAGGACCTGTGGGTGGATTAGTGTCCCGAATTGACCTGACAGATTCCCTTTAAGTGCCTATGCCCTACAAAGGACCCCATGTTGATCCCTGCTAGGACATTCCTTCCTGCTAGGCATGAAGCTGAAAAATCTAATTTTATTTTCAGGACAGAAAAAAAAAATTGAAGTTCAATAATTAATTACAAATAAAGAATATCACAATTATCATAATAAAGACAATTGTTAATAAATAATTTATTTATTATACAATAATGCCTCTAAAACATAAAGTGTTGTGAAAATGATGAAAAAAAGACAAAAACATGACACAATTTTGAAATTTACACAATATAAATTAAATGAAAATACTTAAAATTTAACCCCAAAAAACACTGTGAACACCACGAATGGAAAACCGAACACAGGTGTGAATCTAGCGTCATACATCATATTAGCAAATTCATGAAGAATAAGATAAAGCAGAAAAGAGTTGCATAAAGTGCACACATTTGCTTTTTATATTGCATTTTGATGGTTAGTGCAAGGTTTCTATTTAGGAAACATGTAAGAGGGGAGGTAAGATAAGTGCAAGCCCTTTTACAGGCCGACACAGCAGCAATGATCAGGACAGATGTTTGTCAGAAACGTTTGTCCCCAATCTGTATCTGATTGTCTGCTTCATTTATATTCAGCAGGTCATTGTTGTTGCATGGAGATAAACAAATAATTCATACAGTTTGTATTTGTCAACTGTACACTGCAATATGCTGCCAACATTTGTGATTTTTATGCATAGATAAACAATTTGATCACCCAAAGATTGAGCATTTGGGCCGTTAGTCGGTGAAATTGAATCTACATTTACAATGGTCAATTTTCAGAAAATTAGCATTTTTAGGAACATTTGTTCTTAATAACTGACCAGATCATTGCCCCGTGTAAAAGAACCTTAAAGCCCCATGCAGTGAATTGCTGAAAAAAAATGCTATGGAAAGGACAGCTTTAGAAACACATCGCATTTTTTTCCACAGCATTTTTTACAGAAAGTCCACAGAGTTTTCCTCTGCGGACTTTCGGTCTCTATTATACTTTAATGGAAAACGCCAACGTTTCCATAGGTATAATTTACATGCTGCAGTTTACAAAAATGCAAGCATTTTTGAAATCACAGCATTTCCGCTATGGATTTTTTTCTGCAATGTGTGGATGGGATTAGCCAGAATCCCATCCACTTTGCAGGTAATGTAAATTGCTGTGTTTTTGCAACATAGGGCCCTGGTCTAAAGCATACCTCAAGTTATAAACAACTTTTCAGAACTGAATAGCACATTTGAATATAAGACATTTTCCTCCAGATCCTCCTGGATCCTCCTCAATCTGACTTTTTACATAGTCTCTGTAGTTTACATATACAGTACATATACTGTACATAATATACAGTCTCTATATTCGCCCACACACACACAGCTCAATGGAGAAGGGAGGGGGTGAAGTAGGAGGTTGCTGCCAGCTGGTGAATTGATTTATTTCCTCATTCTGTGCACTGGTAGCCTTTTATCTACTACCTATCAATGTTATAAAAGCTTAAAGTAGAGTGTAACAGCAGCAATTACCTGAGTATCTTTTTTTACCAACATTTTCATCTTCCCTCTCTTCATCTTCCCTCTAATATGTAAAAAGTAACTCATCTTGAAAAGTGGAGAAGAAAATATATTTCTTTAACCTTTTCCTGACATCCCCCATAATAATACAGTGAATGCCAGGTCTTTAAAGATGGCAGCCACTCAGAAGCAGAGCTGCCGTCATAGCCATGGGGTCTCTGCAGTCAGCGTTTACTTTGATCGCAAGCATTACTTTATCACCCCCTGAATTGCCTGGGAGCTCTCCGGAGCTGGTCCCCACCAGCCCTGTACCTTTTTTGTGGAAGGTCGGTGTGAAGAATATCGCCTTGCCAAGCCTCTTGGCGTACCTGCGATCAACCTTCTTTCTTAACCTCCCACTCACACACCGTGAGTAGACCGGGTCATAGGATAGAATGAAACGAGCTGTATAAATTTTATATATTTAATAACCCAAGTGGGTCGGTACTAATTAATAGCATATACAGAAATATACAATATTAATATGATCAAGCATAAACATACAAGCAAAAGAGCGATGATACGGCACATAAAACAAAAAGTGGGAATAAAATATAGGATAATACCTGAGCCCCCAGCTCTGTCTTAGCTGTGTCTCTTTCAGGCTCCACACAAAAGACCACAGAAAACTCACTCTCCCTCAGTGTCAGACCCTTTTCAGCCCCACCCTTCACCTCCCCCAGCCAGCCCTCCTCCTGTCTCCTTTGCAGAATCCTCGGAGAGATGGGTGCCTTCCTAGGGGAGGGGTGGGTGAAGTTAAGGTCACCGGACCACTATCCTCCCATCGCCTTCTGGCCAGGGATACAAGCCAGTGAGGCATAGTGTCCAGCAGCGTAACCTCACGTAAGCACCACATTCCAACAAGTGGGGGAAGGACTGACATGAGCAAGTAAAAACACACTTCCAAGAAAGATATAAAACTGAGGGTCGGTTCATCACACCTCCCCCTTTTAGAGCGTGTCGGGAGGAAGGAGGAGCCTCCGTTCCTCTTCCACCCGCACCTCCGCAGCCTCACCCCGCCGGGACAGGCCATCGGCATTGCCATGGGCCTGGCCAGGCCTGTGCCGGATGTCATAGTTGTATTGCTGCAGCACCAGGCTCCAACGTAACAACCGTCCATTCTGACCTGCAACGTTTGATCCAGATCAGAGGGTTGTGATCCGTCACCACGGTGAAGTGGCGCCCATACAAGTAAGGCTGCAGATGCTGCAAGGCCCAAAGAATTGCTAGGCATTCCTTCTCTACTGTGGCGTAGGCCACCTCCCGCGGCAGTAGCTTACGGCTGAGGTACTGCACCGGGTGCTCTTGCCCCGCTGAGTCAAGCTGGCTCAGTACGGCACTGAGTCCGTAGGTGCTGGCGTCTGTCTGTAGCACAAGCGGACGTGACTCATTGTACGCCTGAAGTACAGGTGCGTTCGCCAGGGCCGCTTTCAGTTTGCGGCAACTTCTTCTTGGTGAGGTCCGTCAAGGGGGCAGCCAGAGCGCTATAGTTCGGTACGAACTTCCTATAGTACCCTGCCGTACCCAAGAAAGACATCACCTGTCGCTTGGTCCGGGGGGTTGGCCAGGACGTGATTACATCCAGCTTTTCAGGTTCTGGTTTCAGGGTTCCCCCACCTACCCGGTGTCCCAGGTATTGGACCTCGCGCATGCCCAGCTGACACTTTTCCGGTTTGATGGTCAAGCCCGCACTGTGGATCCGCCCCAGCACCTGCGCCAGGTGCTGTAGGTGTTCCTCCCAAGTGGAGCTGAAGACGGCAATGTCATCCAGGTACGCAGTGGCAAACCCCTCGCATCCCGTCAGCAGGGAGTTGACCATCCGCTGGAAAGTGGCAGGGGCATTCTTCATGCCGAATGGCATGACAGTGGACTCATACAGTCCGAAAGGGGTGATAAAGGCCGATCGCTCATGTGCCTGAGGGGACAGGGGGATCTGCCAGTATCCCCGACTCAAGTCCATGATGGACAAGTACTGGGCCTTACCTAACCGGTCAATCAGGTCGTCGATGCGCGGCATGGGGTACGCGTCGTCGACTGTAACCGCATTAAGTTCCCTGTAGTCTACACAGAACCGGGTGGTCCGGTCCTTTTTGGGCACAAGAACCACAGGTGAAGCCCATGCACTGTGAGAGGGCTGAATCACCCCCAGTTCCAGCATCTCGTCAATCTCCTTGCGCATCTGGACCTGTACCTCCGAGGAGACGTGATATGGCGACCGCCGGATAGGGGCATGATTCCCAGTATCCACATGGTGAATGGTCTGGTCAGTCCTCCCGGGCTTCGCGGAGAACAGGCCAGGTAGGGAGTGCAAAACTCCATCCAGCTGGGACAGCTGGGCCTCAGCCAGCAGGGGGTTCACCTGTGCCTTCTTGTTGGACCCATCCTCCTGAAAATGGGCAAGCAAGTCAACAAGGTCTTCTTCTTCCCCCTCCTCTAGCAGACTGCATACCGGAAAGGCACTAGCTTCCCGGTCATGATGATCCTTCATCATGTTGACATGGAAGACCTTATGCCTGTTCCGGCCTGGATCAACAGTGACCAGGTAGCTGACGCTGTTGACCTGCTGGTGCACGACGTATGGACCGATCCATTTCGCCTGAAGCTTGTCCTGGGGCTCAGGGACTAGGACCCATACTTTCTGCCCCGGCTGCTATGTTCTCTCACGGGCATTCTGATCATACCAGCGCTTCTGGTCAGCCTGAGCCTGGACCATGTTGTCATGCACCAGCTGCGCCATAGCCTGCATTTGGTCACGGAATCGCAGGACATACTCCACGACTGGCACACCTTGGATGGCCGTTTCTCCTTCCCAGAACTCTTTCACAAGAGTTAGGGGCCCACGTACACGTCTCCCGTACAAGGGCTCAAAGGGGGAGAACCCCGTTGAGGCTTGAGGCACCTCCTGGTAAGCGAACAGCAGGTGTGGGAGATAAGGCTCCCAGTCGCGCCCATGGGACTCGACTAACATCCTGAGCATCTGCTTCAGGGTGCCATTGAACCATTCACACAGGCCATTGGTCTGCGGGTGATACGGGCTGGACACCAGATGTTGCACCTCTGTTACCTTACACAGGCCTTGCATCAAGGCAGACATGAACTGGGTACCTTGGTCTGTGAGCATCTCTCTGGGAAACCCAACACGGGAGAAGATGCCTACCAGAGCCTTGGCCACTACATCAGCCCGGGTGGAAGACAGAGTGACAGTGACATAAATACATCCTCACGTCTGAAAATGCCTGGTCTACAAACATAAAATTTTTTTCCCATGCAGCGAAAGCTGAAGCAGGAATAAAAAAACAAAAGTGACAAACACCGTTTTTTTGCTGTTTCACCAATAAAATTTGAATAAAAAGAGATCAAAACATCAGAAGTTTCTCAAAAAGGTGTAAATAAAAAGTACATCTGGCCTCGCAAAAAAGACACCTTATGCAGCTCCGTTCAATGAAATATAAAAAAGTTACAAGTGACAGAATATGGCGACATGTAGAACACAGGTGACATGCCATTTTGGCTGCAGAGACAATGCTGTAAAAACAAAGCCTTTAAGAAAGTTGCACAAATGCAGTTTTTCTCTAATTTCACCTCATTTGGAAAAATTTTTCCAGCTTCTCAGTACATTGTATGGCATATTAAATGTTAACATTATCAAGTACAATTTGTCCTGCAAAAATTAAGGGCTCAAACAGCTCTGTGAACAGAAGGAGTTAATAAGATATATTACAAAGTTTCTTATTTTCATCTGTACTATTCATTTATGAAAAGTTGTTTATAACTGGAAGTAGACTTTAAGACAGATTATATAAAACCAAGTAGAGATCAATAAAAGAGTTTATTACTGTCTTTATAAAGTCAAGTCATCTTCAAATGTTAGCAGAAACCTGGAACCTACATACATTTTTGACAAATTTTTAAAGTGACCAGATATGTGCTTAATCTGCATTTAATGAATCTTTTTATTTAAAAACATCTTTATAAAAAAAAAAAAAAAATAAATGACAAAGACAGTCTTCACATCATATCAATTTCCAAGAATACCAAAACTGTCCGAATATGCAAAGCAGATGTTGTCATAGGCAAGGGCAATGTTACGTAAAGAACCACAATGGCACTTAATAATGTAAATGTCAACTGATACACAATAAGCTATTTAGTCCTATCAAGAATACTGCAGTATAACACAAAAGAAAAAGGGAAATAATAACACCTCAATATAAACAGAAGAAAGATAAAAGATGTTGGGTTATTGTGACAACATACATGAGAGCAAGAGGAAAACAACAGTTCTATGGACGATTTATTATTAAAATATGCAGCATGATAGATGGATATACAGTATAAGTACAGGCCCACTGTAATATTATATCAGACCGCACAGAAATATATTATGCAATTGGCTGAATAGGATATGGCACAATGTCTCCTCACCAGTGATCGAATACCACTACTCTATACAAGCTGATGCATCCACTGCAGATAAGGCAGATTAGAAAAGGTGGGAAGAGACAATGGAGTACCACTTGGGCTTCTAGATATATTAGTTTTTTTTACATTTATAATATGTTGCCTTCATGCAGCATATTTTAATGGCATATTTTCATTGAACTAACTTTATGGTATGTTTATTACAGTTGGATTTTGAGGGAAATCATGAACATTCACAATGCTCAACAGGTCACCACATAACATGAATGATAAATTCCAGAAATAGAACCCAAAAGGTTGCAGGCTTCTACTGGACTCTACATATGCAATCTCATAACAAGAGTCCATTAATCACAAAATAATAAATATATCTGGTAGATAGATGACATCTGGTAATCCAACTTCCTAATGTTCATTTTGGATAACTACATAGTCAGCTTGTTCAGACATACAGGAATGTACTTCAGAGATCAATGTGTGAGAAGATCATGTGCAGATCTGATGCTATTGTAGATTACAGTGGTCATTTTATAATTCTCCCCTTAGTCATTCACCCCAGGTAAGAATCCAGGAAACACAAGAGCTGCTGTGCTGTTGCTTATTTTATAAAGCCCACTCCGTCTGCTTTTTGGCTGCACATGTCAAGATGCTGGCTTGTCTGTATGGCCATTGGGTCCATTACATTCCCCAGACACATTTCACATATTCATTCTCAAGTCAGTTTTGTGCAGCTCTGAAAATAATGCAGTAAACTGATGGCATTTCTATCCTCTCTGGAAATTAATATTATATTTGAATATTTATTATATTTTTATATCAAAATAAACTCCAATCCTCTATCTTCTCTTCAGCTGATTTATATTTTTATGACCCTACTTGGTTATATACGGTTCTCTCACTGAGGACAAGGTCAGCAGTGTCATCACATATAGACAAGGTTCACTAGTGTACTTTCTCCCTTCAGAGTACCACCAATAGCTGTCCCTTGCTGTCTACAAAAGTATGGGGTATGTACATGAAAATATTGGAATATAAGTTGTGTGATCTGCTAGAAGGTTCATCGTGATTAGGGATCATGCAAAAGCAATTTGTGCCATTTTTGGCTGTTTATGTGGTAGTTTTCACATAGAGGTATAGCTCAGATGATAAAGTGTATTGCCAACACTGGGATGTTGTAATAGTTTGTTCCCATAGAGACAGATAAAAGCAAGGTAGTTGTTCTCTGTGTAGTTCTGAAAAGGTAAGATGAATGATATTTGCATGGGGATGTTACAATGCGTTGCAAGATATGTGAGGTTTCTGCACTTTGGCAGACAGTATTGGTGCCCCCATAAATCCTGGGGAAGACCAGATGTGCAGTTAGTTACCTTATTAGCAACTGCTGCACAGCGAGAGAACAAAGATCAGAAGAATTAACCATAAATTATCAGCAGCTGCTGCGAATGATCACAAACGTCAAAGGGCAGTACAATCGCGTGATGGACACATGTACCTGCCAACCCTTCTGTCAGTATGGCCATGGTGTCCAGAACAGCAACAAGGCAGATTCATGGCAACTTCACATTGATTTTATGCTTCTTTTTCCAAATTAGACCATCTACCTTATTTCTTTATTCTATCTCTACATTTTTGGAACCGTTTATGTCTTTAAGGCTAGGTTCACACCTGCGCCTGATCTCTGCTCAGGGATTCCGTTACCCATTCCACTTTAAAAATGTGGATCCCTGCTTCATCATTGTATGCAACTCATCTGTGTCCTAAAGACACCGATGAGCTGAAGTTGGGGCAGTCCAGAATAGTGGGACAACATATGCACTGTCCCAAGGGGGGAGGGGGGAACGCTACCATAGGGCCCGATGCAAGTGCATCGTTGACCCTCTGGTTAAAGCGGCATTGAAGGCATCCTTAATATTTTCACCAGAGTCTGCCACAAGGCCGGTTGGACTTCAGCAGACTGGGGAACCAGTGGTGGTTTGGTATGAGAAAATAAGTTGACATGAACAGTGAGAGAGCTAAACCAGTAATCTTAACTGAGCTGAGGTAAAATCAGAAGAGTACATAATAGCTGAAAAGTAACCAGATAGATAAGTCCAAGCCATAGTCAAATGCAGGAGGTCACACAAATAGCCAAATCAGAAGCAAAGGGAAAATCCTGAAGAACTATCCACTTGAGGAAGATATACAAGGAGCAAACACAGAGAAACAGCTGGAAAAACAATCTCAGGCAAATGACTATGGTAAAGCCAAGATTAAATAACCCAACTCAATTGTATGGTGAAGCAGAGTTCTGATTGCATCTGCGGCTTAAAGGGTTTTTTTCCGGGCAAAAAATGAATTAAAAAAAGGTCTGTTAGTGCTATTAATAGGTTAATAAGTACACCCAAATACTTTTAGCAGTGTTTTGAGTGATTTCTGGGTTCTCTGGGAGCTCCTGGCAACCTCTGCATTTGTTTACATCGGCATCTTCCTGTGCCTACAACTCCCATGATTCCCTGGGCTGTACTCAGAGCTGACTCACTCCCCCTTCCCTTTCTCACTCACTCCTCCCTCTCACTCACTCACTCCCCTTTCCTGTTACCCTAGCTAGCCCGCCCACTACACCCTCAGCAGCCATCTTTAGATTCCTAGTTCTCAATCACTCAATAACCTTCTCCTTTGGCTGTAATATTGTAGTCACTTCTGTATATCATCATTAAAGTCACACAGAGAAAGCTTCACTAAGACAACAATGAATTCTAGATGCTTTTTTGGCATTTGGTAAAAAAAAAAAAAAAAAAAAAAGCACCTAATAATATTGTCTACGGTGGCCGCTGCACTGTATAATATGCTCCACGGTGGCCCCTGCACAGTATAATATGCACCACGGTGGCACCTGCAGTGTTATATAGATTGCACATGCGCAGTCCATATTATACTGGAATATGAAGAGCAAGAATGTTGGCATGCACAGTAGAGTGTCTGCAGGCCGGCATCTCCCAGTGCATCGTATGTCGGCTGCGCACTGTACTGCGCATGCCGACATTCCTGCTCTATTGCACAGGCATGTGCATCTGCTCCAGATGACAGGTACAGTGCCTTGCGAAAGTATTCGGCCCCCTTGAACTTTTCAACCTTTTGCCACATTTCAGGCTTCAAACATAAAGAAGAATCAACAACAAGTGGGACACAATTGTGAAGTGGAACGAAATTTATTGGTTATTTTAAACTTTTGTAAAAAAATAAAAAACTGAAAGGTGGGGCGTACAATATTATTCGGCCCTTTTACTTTCAGTGCAGCAAACTCACTCCAGAAGTTCAGTGAGGATGTCTGAATAATCCAATGTTGTCCTAAATGACTGATGATGATAAATATAATCCACCTGTGTGTAATCAAGTCTCCGTATAAATAAATGCACCTGCTCTGTGATAGTCTCAGGGTTCTGTTTAAAGCGCAGAGAGCATCATGAAGACTAAGGAACACACCAGGTAGGTCCGTGATACTGTTGTGGAGAAGTTTAAAGCCAGATTTGGATACAAAAAGACTTCCCAAACTTTAAACATCCCAAGGAGCACTGTGCAAGCGATCATATTGAAATGGAAGGAGTATCAGACCACTGCAAATCTACCAAGACCCGGTCGTCCCTCTAAACTTTCATCTCAAACAAGGAGAAGACTAATCAGAGATGCAGCCAAGAGGCCCATGATCACTCTGGATGAATGATCCCAAACATAAAGCAGTCCCCAACAACTTATTTGGAGATCTTTCGACCTATAAATGACATCACGCATCCTGGGGGACCTGTGATTAGACCTCATTGGTGACCCCTAGGGTGTGTGACTTCAGTCACAGGATGGAGAGGCCTGAAGAGGATGCTGGGGAGAGTCAGGCGGAGTGAGGATGGCCAGGAAAGGTGAGGCAAGGGGAGTATAACTGTTTGTTATTTTCTACTTATCGCCCCTGGGCCTCTACTTATTATACTCTGGGGTCTGAGGAGGCCCCAGAATACAATAATGGCACTGTAATGTTTCGTGGGGTTCACCTGAAGCGGCTCAAGGCTTCCAGAACATATTATATTGGGGGGAGGGCACTCTTGGGAGCATATTATACTGTGTGGGGCCACTGTGGAGCATTATCCTGTAGGGGTGGCTCTGGGCCGCATATTATACTGTACAGGTCTGCTGTGGAGCATTATACATTCTGGGGAGAATATTATATTGTATGGTGCCACTGTGGAGCATTATACCGGGGTGGGGGGAGCTCTAGGGAGTATATTATGCTGTATAAGGCCGCCATGCAGCATTATACTGGGGGGATTCTGGGGAGTATATTATACTGTGTAGGGCCACTGTGGAACAATATACCGTGTGGGGCCTCTATGGAACATATAATACAGTGTGGGCCACTGTGGATTATTAACCTTTGGGGGGGTTCAGGGAAACATATTATACTGTGTGGGGCCACTGTGGGGAGAATATCATTCTGTGTGGGCCACTGTGGTTCATTATACTTTGGGAGGGGTCGCAGGGGAGCATATTATACTGTATGAAAAAATTCTTTAGCTGCATTATCTGGCATTAGATGGTGCTCTATTGAGCTATATTATGTATATTATGGAGTTAGTCAGCATCATAATAAGGCTTAGATAAAGACAAAAGTTATGTTGTAATTTATTAGAACTGAGAAAGAGCACAGAAGACCAATTATTCATGTCACACACTATTACCATATCTTATCTTTCAGAAAAGTCACACTTCCTTAACTTACAGGAACTTGCTTTGTTAGAGTTTTTCACTAAAAGACTGTAGCAATGACAGATCACACAGCAACGACTTATTTGTAACTTTCTAGTACCGTAGTGTTGTAGGACCTTAGGCTTATCATCCACAATATGGATGTCTGTTACCTCATGTGGTTCCAGTGGCCTGCCTCTGCAGGTGTACTTGGATCATCCTCTGCTCTAGGGATGTTGCGATTCTCTGCTTCCTTCAGTTTCTTTAAAGAGAACCTTGCACCACCTCCTCTAAGTCCGGCTCTTTGGATCATTTAATACAGTGCCTTGCGAAAGAATTCGGCCCCCTTGAACTTTTCAACCTTTTGCCACATTTCAGGCTTCAAATATAAGGATAGAAAAGTTTAATTTTTTGGTGAAGAATCAACAACAAGTGGGACACAATCGTGAAGTGGAACGAAATTTATTGGATATTTTAAACTTTTGTAAAAAATAAAAAACTGAAAAGTGGGGCGTGCCAAATTATTCGGCCCCCTTAAGTTAATACTTTGTAGCGCCACCTTTTGCTGCGATTACAGCTGCAAGTCGCTTGGGGTATGTCTCTATCAGTTTTGCACATCGAGAGACTGAAATTCTTGCTCATTCTTCCTTGAAAAACAGCTCGAGCTCAGTGAGGTTGGATGGAGAGCGTTTGTGAACAGCAGTTTTCAGCTCTTTCCACAGATTCTCGATTGGATTAAGGTCTGGACTTTGACTTGGCCATTCTAACACCTGGATACGTTTATTCCATTGTAGATTTTGCTTTATGTTTGGGATCATTGTCTTGCTGGAAGATAAATCTCCGTCCCAGTCTCAGGTCTTTTGCAGACTCCAACAGGTTTTCTTCCAGAATGGTCCTGTATTTGGCTCCATCCATCTTCCCATCAATTTTAACCATCTTCCCTGTCCCTGCTGAAGAAAAGCAGGCCCAAACCATGATGCTGCCACCACCATGTTTGACAGTGGGGATGGTGTGTTCAGGGTGATGAGCTGTGTTGCTTTTACGCCAAACATATCGTTTTGTATTGTGGCCTAAAAGTTTGATTTTGGTTTCATCTGACCAGAGCACCTTCTTCCACATGTTTGGTGTGTCTCCCAGGTGGCTTGTGGCAAACTTTAAATGAGACTTTTTATGGATATCTTTGAGAAATGGCTTTCTTCTTGCCAGATTTGTGCAGTGTACGACTGATTTTTGTCCTATGGACAGACTCTCCCACCTCAGCTGTAGATCTCTGCAGTTCATCCAGTGTGATCATGGGCCTCTTGGCTGCATCTCTGATCAGTCTTCTCCTTGTTTGAGATGAAAGTTTAGAGGGACGGCCGGGTCTTGGTAGATTTGCAGTGGTCTGATACTCCTTCCATTTCAATATGATCGCTTGCACAGTGCTCCTTGGGATGTTTAAAGTTTGGGAAATCTTTTTTGTATCCAAATCCGGCTTTAAACTTCTCCACAACAGTATCATGGACCTGCCTGGTGTGTTCCTTGGTCTTCATGATGCTCTCTGCGCTTTAAACAGAACCCTGAGACTATCACAAAGCAGGTGCATTTATACGGAGACTTGATTACACACAGCTGGATTATATTTATCAACATCAGTCATAGGACAACATTGGATCATTCAGAGATCCTCACTGAACTTCTGGAGTGAGTTTGCTGCACTGAAAGTAAAGGGGCCGAATAATATTGTACGCCCCACTTTTCAGTTTTTTATTTTTTACAAAAGTTTAAAATAACCAATAAATTTTGTTCCACTTCACAATTGTGTCCCACTTGTTGTTGATTCTTCACCAAAAAATTAAAATGTTATATCTTTATGTTTGAAGCCTGAAATGTGGCAAAAGGTTGAAAAGTTCAAGGGGGCCGAATACTTTCGCAAGGCACTGTAGGTGCTGCTCAGCTGATTCTATAGTACCCCCACCCTTCCTGCCCAATAAATGCTGTTAGTTTTGGTACCTCATATGCTGTGTAGCTCCATACTGTCAGGTGGGAGGTTGTCAGGAAGATACTGACCACCTCTGATTTGAGCTCTGAATCAAGCCTCCTTTCCTGCTCCTGCCTGACAGTGCCCATCTGACAGTACAGAGCCTAAATACACCACAAGTAAGTACACCACAAGTAACAGCAATGATTTCTCAGCAATGTTGGGGGCTAGAGAAAAAATTCCATAAATTTGAAAATTCCAACAGTGTAACAGTACCTATTAACAGATGCTAAGAACTGAAAAGGTGACAGGTCCTCTTTAATTGATTGCTGTGGCAACCCATGGCCACTATTGACCTGGTATCCTATTTAAAGTGAGTCTGTCATCTCCCAGATGCCTATGAAACTGATAATGGGGACCCGTTGGCCCTATGGTTAAAGCGGCCCTGAATGGAGTCATATAGTGGACTTTACTAGGACTAGAAGCATAAGGCTACATGCACATGACCGAGTGCCATCTGAGTGTTATCTTATAGAAAAGGTCCTATTCTGCTCCTTGATATCAGATCGGAACAAGACCGAATCTCCCATAGGAATATATGAAGATACGCAGATGACGCTTTGTTATTATCTGAGTGTGATCCAAGTGTCTTCCGTTAAAAAAACCTCCCCCTTGGCCTTCACACTCAGTCGTATGCATGAGGCCTTACCTGATGGCCACAAACTGATCAGTGGATGCTAAGAGCTTGAGGTCCAGGACCCATGATGCAAAAGTGCAGTATTTTGGCTTCAGCAGCAATGGTGCAGCAAAAAAACGCTGCTTTTTATATTACCTGCAAAGTGGATGGGATTCTGGCCAATCCCATCCACACATTGCAGAAAAAAATCTGCAGTGGAAAAGCTGCGTTTTCAAAAACACTTGCGTTTTTGAAAATCGCAGCTTGTCAGCTATACCTACGGAAATACTGGCGTTTTCCATATAGGTATAATAGGGGCAGAAATTCCGCAGAGGAAAACTCTGTGGACTTTCTGTGAAAAACACTGCAGAAAAAAACACAATGAGTTTCTGCTGTGGTCTTTTCTGCAGGATTTTCTGGCTGTTGCTCACTACATGGGGTGTTACCCTAATGGAGTTTTCTCCTAAACTTAACCTTATTTAAATTTAAATCTGCAAAATTTTTAAATATTTATATTTGCAAATTTGTTTATCTTTAATTTTTAAAGATTTTCTCTATGTCAATCAGAAAGTGATTGGTTGCCAATGTATATAGCAATTTTCAATGGTCTGGTACTTTTAGGCTAAGGCTCCACGTTGTGGAAACGCAGCTTTTTTTTTTTTTTTGCGCTTTGAGCCAAAGCCAAGAGTGGCTGCAAAAGGAATGGGAAATATACAGTAAGTGCTTATACTTCTTCCTTCTGCTCAATCCACTCCTGGCTTTGGCTCAAAAAATCGCAGCAAAATCTGCAACAAAAAAAGCTGCGTTTCAGCAACGTGCATGGAGCCTCAGCCTTAATTGTCTACAAATTTAAATATTTTTATGTTTTTGGGGAAACCACTTGAATGGAAATGAAAAGAAATGCTAAAATCAAAGACTGTGCATGCATCGGCCATGGAGACATTGGTGCATGAGCAGTACAATATTTGACTTTGAGATTTACAGTACACTCTACAAGCCATGACGCAGTCTGTGATTCAGGCTTTCAATCACATCTCAAGGCATGGTGCTTGGCAGTAATTTATAAGAACAGCAAGTTCAATTGTGAATTTAAATATAAATATAAAAAGATAAAATTTTAAGCATCTACCATTCGCTTTGTGGCCATGAAGGTATGCTTCTAGTTCTATTAAAGCCCCCTACACTACTCTATTATCTGTTTTATAGGTATTTGGAAGATGACAGACTTCCTTTAATGGGAATCTTTCACAAGGAAACTCAACATCAAACCAGTTGCCAACAGTGCACTGAATGCTGTTGTTAAACCCATGTTATCCCTCATTGCAGTTGGATATCGAGAGAGTTTCCAATCTAGTATTTTTCATATGTAGATTTTCTCATATGGTCCACTACGTTTTCATATTTTTAAATAGGTGAATCCAAGGTAAGCAGATAACTGTATGTACCATTTATCTGTTAAACAGACTATGGCATCCAGCCATGAAAGGGTTCAAAACAGAGTGAGAAATGAAAAATATTCTCTAACTAAATTTTTTGGAAACTGTTTATGTTTGAACTTTCCTCCTTCATCCGGTAGAAACTTCCGCATCCTTTTCCTGTGTCCCTCCAAAGATTTTCACAATAGAGAACCAGAAATGCTGCGCAGTCTTTACCCCACCTTTCTCCTTCCTGCATGGATATCCTTTCCATAGAGACTGATAGAACACAGCCCCGTGTTCTTGTCCACTATCTGGCAAGAAACAGAAATATATAACTAGATCTCACTATATCATGCATAGTCAGTTATAACATGAGCTCAAATATGTGCTGCATTTTGTGATACCATCTTTATTAATTCTATACATTTTGGTAGTGCCGTGTATACCACTAAATGGAAAGATGGTGACCAGACAAAGATAAGCATGAGTTTACTGTAAATAAAGTTTAACCATTGTACTGTTTAATAAAAATATCTCTAAACTTTCTTTTAAAACTATTTCAAGATCTCTGCTTGAAGTCAGTGAATGGCACATTCTTATTTACATTTACAACTAGCATTGGTAGACTCTGACTAAGCTGCGCTAGAAACCAAAGCGTCAAAATGGTCGTGGATCACTGTATTAATGGGAAACACTGGGAAAGATCTCCTATCAGTATTCCGGCTTGTAGTCAGAAAAGGATAAAGCTAAAAAGAACCTGGCACCATCATAATAGATTGTCCTTTTTATACTATTTACACATCAGAAGCCACTCGGGGGTATTCACATGGCATTCACTAAACTCTATGTTTAGTGCATAAAGAGAGAAATGATGGTGATGGCACAGCATTCTCTGCTGGATATAGCAGTCATATCTTTCTCCACTACCTGTGAACAGACAGGCATGTCTGTGTACTAAAGGTTAGAAGCTGCACAAAGACCATCACAGGCCACATGAGGACCCAGGGCTGCATGTAGTGCACTTGGTGTAGATAGAATAGAGAGAATCCATTGCAAAAAGGAGGAGGAGAAGAGAGTTTACACATATGAAGCTCCAGCATAAATATAGAATATAAGAAAGAATCTGCAGGTGAACGAAGAGAGATGTCGTTTACATAGAGGCATCATCAGTGTAGAGTACCCTCAGCAGAATTTGTAAGGGGATACAGGAAGGAGGGAGAGATCAAACACACTGGCAACATCAGTATAGTAAAAGAGGAGAAAGTCTATAGCAGTATCTGGGAGAAAAGTCCTATGGAGGAAATGTCAGTGTCTGTGTTGGCACAGGAGGCAGGAGAAAAACAAGGACTTTATTAGAAGGGGAAAGCAATATAGAAATGATGGTATGCTTGCTTATTTGAGCTAGCGAGGGAAGCAGTATACTATATTTACAGAATGCATGTTCAGCATGTATTACTGAGAGGGACATTTCCATTAGGTAGTCAGGTGGTCTGGAAATAAATGAAGTAATGGAGCTTGCAGCCTGAAACCTAGTGCAACCTTTTTAACTGAACTGAAGCACTAATATGTAAACATAAATGTACCATGTCAAAGGTGTCAGTAGCCATTAAATCAATTCTGTCCTCATAGCTTTCTGCACATTTGTGCAAAGTACCTTTTAAAGGGGTTTGCCATAAGTGACATTATGGCCCATAGATGCGTGTTCCACCCTCTGGGACCCATATCTATCGCCCTGACCCCTGACACAGATAAGAGACAGCCAAACATGTTAGATCTATGATACAAGTGCATACATCATTCCCAGCACCATATTTACTCTAAAATGTATTTACAGTGAACCTCTCTGAGATGGCCATCCACAATAGCTTTAAAAAGTAGATTCCTAGGAGGGGGTGATCTTCCCAAAGAATACCCAGTATATAGTAGAAAAGGAGATTCTATATATATATATATATATATATATATATATATATATATATATATATATACGCACACACGTGGTCAAAATTGTTGGTACCCCTCGTTTAATGAAAGGAAAACTCACAATGGTCACAGAAATAACTTGAATCTGACAAAAGTAATAATATTTAAAAATTCTATGAAAATGAACAAATGAAAGTCAGACATTGCTTTTCAACCATGCTGCAACAGAATTTTTAAAAAAAGAAAATTCATGAAACAGGCCTGGACAGAAATGATGGTACCCCTGAAAATAATGTGACCAAAGGGACATGTTAAATCAAGGTGTGTCCACTAATAAGCATCACAGGTGTCTGCAATCTTGTAATTAGTCAGTGGGCCTGTATATAGAGCTACACCAGAGGACCAGAGGAATCGAAGAAAAGAGTTGTCTCAGGACCTTAGAAAGAAAATTATAGACAAGCATGTTAAAGGTAAAGGTTATAAGACCATCTCCAAGCAGCTTGATGTTCCTGTGACTACAGTTGCACATATTATACAGAAATTTAAGATCCATGGGACTGTAGCCAACCTCCCTGGACGTGGCCGCAGGAGCAAAATTGATGACAAATCAAAGAGAAGGATAATACGAATGGTAACAAAAGAGCCCAGAAAAATTTCGAAAGAGATTAAAGGTGAACTTCAAGCTCAAGGAACATCAGTGTCAGATCGCACCATCCGTCATTGTTTGAGCCAAAGTGGACTTCATGAGAGACGACCAAGGAGGACACCATTGTTGAAAACAAATCATAAAAAAGCCAGACTGAAATTTGCCACACTACAGTCATGGCCAAAAGTTTTGAGAATGATACAAATATTAATTTTTACAAAGTCTACTGCTTCAGTTTTTCTAATGACAATTTGCATATACTCCAGAATGTTATAAAGAGTGATCAGCTTAACAGCAATTACTTGCAAAGTCAATATTTGCCTAGAAAATGAACTTTATCCCCCAAAACACATTTCAACATCATTGCAGCCCTGCCTTAAAAGGACCACCTAACATCGTTTCAGTGATTGCTCCATTAACACAGGTGTGAGTGTTGACGAGGACAGGGCTGGAGATCAATCTGTCATGATTAAGTAAGAATGGCACCACTGGACACTTTAAAAGGAGGCTGGTGCTTGCCATCATTGTTTCTCTTCTGTTAACCATGGTTATCTCTAAAGAAATACGTGCAGTCATCATTGCACTGCACAAAAATGGCCTAACTGGGAAGAGTATTGCAGCTAGAAAGATTGCACCTCAGTCAACAATCTATCGCATCATCAAGAACTTCAAGGAGAGAGGTTCCATTGGTGCCAAAAAGGCTCCAGGGCGCCCAAGAAAGACCAGCAAGCGGCAGGACCGTCTCTTAAAAGTGTTTCAGCTGTGAGATCGGGCTACCAGCAGTGCAGAGCTTGCTGAGGAATGGCAGCAGGCAGGTGTGAGTGCATCTGCACGCACTGTGAGGCGGAGACTCTTGGAGCAAGGCCTGGTCTCAAGGAGGGCAGCAAAGAAGCCACTTCTCTCCAGAAAAAACATCAGGGACAGACTGATATTCTGCAAAAGGTACAGGGAGTGGACTGCTGAGGACTGGGGTAAAGTCATTTTCTCTGATGAATCCCCTTTTCGATTGTTTGGAACATCTGGAAAACAGCTTATTCGGAGAAGAAGAGGTGAGCGCTACCACCAGTCTTGTCTCATGCCAACTGTAAAGCATCCTGAAACCATTCATGTGTGGGGTTGCTTCTCAGCCAAGGGAATCGGCTCTCTCACAGTCTTGCCTAAAAACACAGCCATGAATAAAGAATGGTACCAGAATGTCCTCCAAGAGCAACTTCTCCCAACCGTCCAAGAGCAGTTTGGCGCTCAACAATGCCTTTTCCAGCATGATGGAGCACCTTGCCATAAAGCAAAGGTGATAACTAAATGGCTCAGGGAACAAAACATAGAGATTTTGGGTCCATGGCCTGGAAACTCCCCAGATCTTAATCCCATTGAGAACTTGTGGTCAATCATCAAGAGATGGGTGGACAAACAAAAACCAACAAATTCAGACAAAATTAAAGCATTGATTCTGCAAGAATGGACTGCTATCAGTCAGGATTTGGTCCAGAAGTTGATTGAGAGCATGCCAGGGAGAATTGCAGAGGTCCTGAAGAAGAAGGGTCAACACTGCAAATATTGACTTGCTGCATTAACTCATTCTAACTGTCAATATAAGCTTCTGTTACTCCTAATATGAATGCAATTATATTTCTGTATGTGATAAAAACATCTGACAAACACACATAAAAACCAGAGGGCAGCAGATCATGTGAAAATATAATATTTGTGTCATTCTCAAAACTTTTGGCCATGACTGTACATGTTGACAAGCCACAAAGCTTCTGGGAGAATGTCCTATTGATAGATGAGACAAAAACTGAAATTTTTGGCAAGGCACATCAGCTCTATGTTCACAGATGGAAAAATAAAGTATATCTTGAAAAGAACAGTGTCCCTACTGTGAAACATGGAGGAGGCTCTGTTATGTTCTGGGACTGCTTTGCTGCATCTGGCACAGGGTGTCTTGAATCTGTGCAGGGTACAATGAAATCTCAAGACTATCAAGGGATTCTAGAGAGAAATGTGCTGCCCAGTGTCAGAAAGCTTGGTCTCAGTCGCAGGTCATGGGTCTTGCAATAGGATAATGACCCAAAACACAGCTAAAAACACCCAAGAATGGCTAAGAGGACAACATTGGACTATTCTGAAGTGGCCTTCTATGAGCCGTGAGCTAAATCCTATTGAGCATCTTTGGAAAGAGCTGAAACATGCCGTCTGGAAAAGTCACCCTTCAAACCCGAGACAACTGGAGCAGTTTGCTCATGAGGAGTGGCCAAAATACCTGTTGAGAGGTGCAGAAGTCTCATTGAGAGTTACAGGAATCGTTTGATTTCAGTGATTGCCTCAAAAGGTTGTGCAACAAAATATTAAGTTAAGGGAACCATCATTTCTGTCCAGGCCTGTTTCATGAGTTTTCTTTTTTAAAAATTCTGTTAAAGCATGGTTGAAAAGCAATGTCTGAGTTTCATTTGTTTATTTTCATAGAATTTTTATATATTATTACTTTTGTTAGATTCAAGTTATTTCTGTGACCATTGTGGGTTTTTCTTTCAATAAACGAGGGGTACCGACAATTTTGTCCACGTATGTATATAGATATAGATATATAGACAAATCATTTTACCCTACTTTTCGACAATGCATGAAAACATTTTTATTGAAAGGATCAAGATTGTACTGAGTAGTGCTCACACAGCTGCAGCTTGTTAATATGTATAAGTGTAGGTAAGAACAAACCATACTATGAGTAAAGAGTAATTTCCGAAGGCATTTTGAGCTTATAGCTGGTCTTAATGGATTTTCAATAAAAGGGATACAAAGATTTTATCTTTACAAGTACCGACTTCATTTGTCATTTCTACTATCCCTCTAGATTGAGAAAGTATTGTATAACAGAGAACTTGAGCTACTTTATTAAATAGCTAATTATTTAATAATATATTTATAATGCTGTTTATTAGCCATATGTTTTATAGTAGCCATTAATGTGTAGCATGGGAAATTACTAAAAAAAAAAGGTTAAGGACAGCCTAGCACCCAATAGTTCGTTTTCAGTAATGTCTCTCTTTTCTTGTACTCTGAAAACACAATGCTCAATTAAGTCCTCATCATGACAAAAGTCTCCTTATCATAGCTATTTTTCTCTGTAACCTCTGCTATGATAGCTTCAGTTATGGGGGAGATTATAAAAATGAATATTTAAATCATGTAGCTTAAAGGTCTTTTCTGACTTTCTAGAGGAAAATCTAAAGCCCCTCCCCCCCCAAAAAAAAAAAAAAAAATGTGGTAGCCACACATCAGGAGCTGTCAGCCTTTATGCTAGGGAGTGGTATTGGGTGGTGACCATGGGAAAACACAGGTGCACTGAACAGCTCATTTCAGATGGTTTAAAAGTTGGTTTTCTTGGCAACAAGATTGCTCAAAAAGGGTAAGTTCAGTATGTGAGAAGCGGCCCCTACAACAGCATATAAGTGGTTAGAATTTTGGTGGTGGTAGACTCCCTTTAAAGTCTACTGTTTTAATTTGTGCAGGGAAAGGTGTTTTAAACATTTTTGTAATATAATTTATTGGGGTTTTCTAAACTTTTAATTAAAATAAACCTCTGAAGATTTCTCTTAGCAATGCTCTGACTATCTTTAAGGAATCTATCTGTATTCTGCATTTCCTGTACATGCTGAATATGAAACTTTTACATGCAGAGAAAGGCTTCTCAGCCTGCTTCCCCTCTCTATATCCACTGTATACATAATGTAGATAATATACAGTAATGAAGGACACATGTAAACTAATGGTTCTCTCTGTCTTATACATAGATCACTGGCGCTGCGCTCTCCTCTCCTAGGATCTCCTCAGCATGTCCTGGTAGCTAGTTAGTTATTGAAATGATTCCTTCTCTAGTTAGTTATTGAGTGATCATGGCATGGCTGCTTTAACCATAGGTCAAATAGGGCACCTGCACAATTTCCTGTGACATTGGGAGGCTACCTGTCAGCTATCCCAGGACACTAATAGGGACAGTGGTGTAAGTACCGCCATAGTGGCTGCCACAGGGCCTGTAATCTTAGGGGTTCCAGTGGGCCCCTGTTGCTTTTTTTATTTTTTAATAGGCCATTACCTACTTGAGTAATCCCAGCTGGTTACCAGGTCCTATTTACTTATTCCTCCCCATTCCTGCTCAAGGCACTTTCGCTTCCCTTTCAGCCCTCCCGGGGGCCTCGTGCATCTCATATCATGTCGCTGCGGCCCCCTGAAGGGCATAAGAGGAAGCGGAGGCGGCTGTGAGCAGGAGTGGGGATTGGTAAGTAAGGCTGCAGGCCCACAGCAAGAGTATTTGTTGCGCGAACCCCAACAAATACTTCTAGTATTATACTGTATAATGATCAGAGGCCCAGGGGAGGTGAGTGAACATTACTCACCTCTCTGGTGCGGCTCCACTCTGTCTTCAGCCTCTGTAGTTACGTCACGTGGGTCAGGCCAACATCATGACGCATAATGATGCCGGCATAACCCATGTCTGTGACATCATTGTAGATGGCCGAAAACAGCAGAGAGTCGCGGCCTCCGATCATTATACTCTGGGGTTTGAAAAGACCTCAGAGTATAATAATAGTTCATGGGTGGTGTACCCCAAAAATTTCGGGTTGCTGCTGAACCCTAAATTTTTGCAATATTTGCAACGAACACTGTAGGGGCCACAATGGGACATAATACTGTGTGGCGGGGCCACTATGTGACATTATACAGTGTGCAGGGGCCACTATGGGACATTATACTGTGTGCAGGGGCCACTATGGGACATAATACTGTATGGAGGGGCCACTATGTGACATTATACTGTGTGCAGGGGCTACTATGGGGCATTATACTGTGTGGACGGACCACTATGGGACATTATACTGTGTGTAGGGGTCGCTATGGGACATTATACTGTGAGGAGGGGCCACTATAGTGTTTGTAAATGGGTAGTTATAATGTGTGGGGGGCCAGGAAAGGAGGCACTATGCCGTGGGGGGCCCAAGTCAAAAGTTTGCTATGGGGCCCAGTCTTTGCTAGTTACACTCCTGAATAGAGCATTATACTGTGTGGGGGAACTAAGAAGGAAATATACTGTGTGTGGGCCACCAAGGGGGCATAATACTATGTGAGAGTGATTAATGGGGCACCATGCTTCTAATGAACACTAACTGGACACCATACCGTGAATTATTCTGTGTGGAAGGCATTAAGAGGGCATTATACTGTGTATGGGAATTGGGTGGTAGTATACTGTGTAGAGGCCCCTAAAGGGGCATACTGTGTGTGTGAGGGGCACTAATGGAGCATAATACTGGTGCTTCTCAATAAATTAGGATATCTTTGAAAAGTTTATTTCTTTCAGTAATTGAATTAAAAATGTGACCTCCTATTTAAGTAAAGGGTTCAGAGCTACAGTACCTGGTGCCACCCGATACTGCTAACCTATTCTGTTCATAGGTCATCAGTATGAAAATTACTGGGATTGGATTGCAAAATCCCTTTTCTTTTTAGGACTGATGTTACAGATGTAGCTCAATAAATTAGAATATCCTTGAAACATTTATTTCTTTCATTAATTAAATTATAAAAGTGACCTCCTATATTTTCTAGATTCTTTACACACAGAGTGTTCTATTTCAAGTGTTTCATTTATGTAAATGTTGATTATGGATTACAGGTTAGGAAAACACAAATCCACGAAAATTTGAATATTGTGAAAAAGTTCAGTATTGTAAATTCAGTGTGTCACCTGCCAAGGTTTCCTAAGCCTTTAAATGGTCCCTCAGTCTGGTTCAGTAGGACACACAATCATGGAAGACGCTGATTATGAATTATATTACTGAATTACTGAAATGAATGAACGTTTCAAAAATATTCAAATTTATTGAGATGCACCTGTAGCGTGTGGGGGCCACTAAGAAGGCATTATACTGCATGGAAGATACTAAGGAACAAATTATATTGTGTGGGAAACTAATGGACATTATAACACGGGTAACTAAGGAGGTTTATACTCAGTGGGGGATACTAAGGGGATATTATATTGTGTGCGAGGAGCTAAGGGTAATTAAACTGTGCAGGAGCCACAAAGGGGGCATTGTACTTGAGGCACCAATGGTGAATCATACTGTGTGAGGGACATTAAGGGAGCTTTAAAATGTGTGTGGACACAAAGGGGGCATTATTCTGTGTATGTGGGAACTAAGAAGACATCAGCACTGTGTGTTACACAAAAAATACTTTTACTACTAAAACACTATTAATACTAAAATACACAAAATGTACTAATATTGTGTGGGGGCATGAAGGGACTGGATGGGAATGGGAATCAAAAGGGACTTCAGTGTGGTTAGGCGCATGGCTCAACACAAAAAAAAAAAAAAAAAAAAAATGCTGCAGTATATTGCACATGCCACCAGGGTTATCCATCTGAAGTTCTTTCGTAGGAACACTGTAACTGATAGTTTCTAAGAAAAATCTGACTGTTGCATGCATAGGTAGGCTTCTCAGCCTGACTCTCCTCTTCCTACCCACTGCATACACAAAAATCAAATGTATATAATTACATATGTCTGTTTTTACTGAAAAACTAATGGATTTTCCTGTGTTTTACACTGACTATCAGTGATGGTAAAACTTCTGTTGCCATGATGCCAGGTACATTATAATACTTTGGTGGGCCCATTGCAAAGCCCAGTGGGCTCCCCTACACTGCTTAGGCATACCTCCCAACTTTAAGAGGTCACAGAGAAGCTTTTTAACTTGAAGTTGACAGTGATATTATCTGGAAATAATTTATATAGCACTGCAGCCTCATTTCACCCAAAAAGCAAGTTTGTATGTTTTATGTCCAAGATATAACTGTTTGAACTGACCCACCCCCACCCTCATTTTCTCTACATTTCACAGAAATTATCCAAAATTTGTTAAAGTATATTACAAGATTTATTAATGACACAAATACTGGCAGAAAATCAAAATTTGTCCAAAAGTTTAGTTACCCTTTAAATCAAGTTTGTATATAAAAAAATGTTGTTATCTTCCAGTTTTTACTTTAGTTAGTACAGCAGACAAATGATTTACTGTTTTCTACAGCATTTCAGCTTTGCTATGTAGACTGGAACAGATTCAGCAGAGGCATTAAATGACAGCTCTGTAATACTGCTGTAGACCTAGAAAAGACAGGGTAGCACTATAACACTTTACATGCAGATGATACTCTCTATACATATCTTCTATTTCTGATTTGTTGGGGAAGGGAACTTAAAATGTATTACTGTAAACTGTAATCCATGATAGGTTTCTGTCGGATATTTCTCCTATGTATTTTAGCTGCCATATATACCCTGCTGTACTGTCAGACCTGCCATCACAAATTTATGGGACCCATATAGCTTAAAAGTCCACCCTCACATACATTATTAAGCTTTGCCAATATAGCAGCTGATTTTCACTCCTCCATCTAAAACAGATGCTTATTCATTAGCTTTTTTTGCATCTTTTTTGCTTCTGTTTTGTTTACATTTTAGTAAAATACGGATGGAAAAAAATAAAATGTATACCTTTACATTAAAAATACAAAAAATATATTAGGAGTTGGGGGGCATGGCTAGCCGGAACAGAGATAAGACGTACATCCCGCAGCTCCTGCTAGTCCTTACCAGGATCTATCTTACATCGGGTGAATCCCACAACTATCGCACAATTAACCACCCAGGGGCATTCCCCCAGGCTCCAGTCAGTTAATTTAGGGTGCTTAGACTGCGCTCACAGCCACCTAAACAGCGATCTGGGGTCGGGGCCTACCTCGTCTCTTCTCCTCATCCGCCATTTTGACCGCATCCCTGACGAGTGGCTCACAGACCTAATTAACGCAGGCCTCCGCTGGCTTACCTGCTTTCATCGCCCCAGCCGGCGCTCCTGTTCGTGGGATCGGACGCTTGCGGTAGCGGAGGCTCCGACTGGTACCAGCTACGGTGCGAGGCAGAAGACTGAGGGTCACTTGCAGTGGAGGACGCCATCTTGGGCCTTTGCGCGGGGACTCCGGGAGGTAGGAACACCGGCGACTGGCGGAGGTGATCCTGTTGTCCTGGACGGCTTTGTGCATCACAGATCCTTGAGGCAGCTCCCGGGTAGGGGATATATCATGGAGGACGTGGGGAGGGGGGAGTGCCGAGACCCTACGCAGACACCAGGGGGACTCCTCACCCCTCCCTGCCGCTACTAGCGAAGAGCCTGCGCTGTGCCTCTGCCCGACCTACAGTCCACACATCCTTCACTCTGCAGCGCAGAGGTCTGGAGCGGCCTGATACTCCAGCTGCAGGTCAGTGGGGTTCGAGCCCGGCGCTGGCATATCTCCTCCTTCCATCCTGAGTGCATCTGGACTTTGCACGGGCCTTCACTCCTACTCCAGCTCTATAGGATACAGGTCTGGTGCGGGCCTTCAAAACCCACTTCAGCTCTGCGACACTTAGGCCTGCATAGACCTCCATCTCTACCCCAATTAGAGGCACAGAAGATTCATCACTGATACTCCTCCCCTCAGTTGATGGCGACATAAACTTGGGGACTTTGTGCACCGTCTAGCAATTATAAGCGACTAATAGACTGTATTGGAATATCTTTCCTCCATAACGTTACCTTTTGGGTACACATAATTGGCATCATGGTGAAGGGTAGGAAATCTGTAAGAAGATGAGACAACAATCTGACTAACTATTTTGAATGGGATCGTGGCGGAGAGGGGGAACCTCACCTCACGCATTCAGACCATATAGAGCTCACGCCTCCATCGCCCACAACTGTCGTATTAACTACAACAACACAAACAATCGAAGAGGCTCCTAACTTCTCCACGAACACAGAGGTTTTGCTCTTACCTTCCACCCCTGAAGATATCCGTTCAGCGGCACCACGAATCTCCAGCGCCACTTCTCAGTCTGGCAAGGAACAGTGCCTATCCCCTCGAAACCCACTATCTCCAAGCACAAGCCCGATTAAACAAAAACCATGTATAGAGCTATCTGGAGAAATGGAACATTCCAAGGATCAAACTCCCTCTAATGCTTCCTCGCCAGTCCCAATACATGACCTTGATAACTTCCAAACTACTAATGGACCGGCTTCTGAACATACATTAAGAGAAATGCTTCTGGCCCTCCGCAGTTCCCTTCAAACGGATATATCACAACTACTTCAACCACTTCAGTCATCTGTCAATGCTTTGGATGGGCGAGTAACACATATTGAAACCAAGATGGGTGACTTAGCTACATCCCACAACCAAGTTATCGATGCACACAACGATATTGCAGAAGACGTCGAAAACCTTAAGGCAAAATTGGCTGATATGGAGGACCGTTCCCGTAGGAACAACATAAAATTCAGAGGCATCTCAGAACAAATCCTAACAGCAGATCTGCTCTCATATGTGCAGGAATATGCCAAATTCTTACTACCTGACTCCTCCACTATAGATATCACTATTGACAGAATACATAGGCTCCGTCGCCCTAGACACCTAGGAGAGGATGTTCCGAGGGATGTGCTGGCGAGATTCCACTTCTTCCATGTAAAAGAAAAATTATTAGACGCCGCACGCAAACAACATAATTGGCCTCCTAAATTCCAAGACGTACATCTCTACACAGATCTCTCATCAACGACTCTCCGTCTTCGCAGAGAACTACTCCCGGTTACAACAGCGCTTCGCAGAAATAAAATTCAATACAGATGGGGGTTTCCTGTGAAACTACTTATCATCAGAGATGGGACCACTTATACCATACACAACTTAAATCAGGGTAAGGCATTGCTATCAACTTGGAAGATACCGATATCTCTCCCTCAAGACACGGAAACTCCTACTCCTCGCCCACTTACCGGGCGCATATCTCTTGCCAGCCGCAAATGATATTCCAAGTTGGCTACCACTCTTCTTCTATGGTGCACAACACCCCTTGCATCGGTAGTCTGTCCGGCTAGTTTCTGACTACAACCCCCGAAATATACAGTGAATCTGTATTTGTCCTTGAACTGTTCGTTCATACATTGGTTTATTAACTTTACTACTTGTGATTCTATTTCCCCCTCCCTCTACCGAGTCCATAAATTTCTTGATATCCTTACTCCAAAGTGGCAACATGGTGCTCAGGCTGGCATCTCTCAACGCTCGTGGACTCAACAGCCCTCAAAAACGTTCTTACTTCTGGAAAGAGGCTCTCTCGCTATCTGCGGATATATTCTGTGCCCAGGAAACACACCTTCTACAAAAGGATGCCTTCAGACTAAAACACCCCTCCTTCCCTTTAATATATCACGCACATCACCATTCAAAAAACCGTGGAGTTCTTATCGCCTTTAAAGACACAGTGGCTTTCTCATTACTGATGCAAAGATCAGATTCCCAAGGCAGATTCCTTATAATCGTCTGTCTCATTAATAATGTCCTACACACCATAGTCAACATTTACGCTCCACATCGAAGGACCCTGACTTTCCTACATAACGTCCAAAGACAACTTCGAGACATTCAACAAGGTGCATTAATCATTTGTGGAGATTTCAATAATATAATGGACCCCTCTCTGGATTCGACCAACGCTAACAGAGACAACACCTCCTGCCTACTCCAATTTCTGTTTAAAGAAAATCTTCATGACATATGGCGCGCGCAACATGCGGGTGAAAGGGACTATACGTACTTCTCAGCGGTACACGGCTCCTACTCTCGCATCGACATGTTTCTGGTGGACCTCCACACTCTTATGCGCTCGAAACAATCCACAATTGAATCGATCACCTGGTCTGATCACGCAGCCATCACACTTACTATTGAAGAAAGGATCCCGTCTTCTGCAACTAGACTCTGGAGAAACAACACATACCTTTTGAGCCATCCTAAGTACCGTCCAATAATAGAAAAAGATCTCCAAGATTACTTCCGGACTAACTCCACCTCCACAGATAATCCCTATACTCTTTGGAACGCTCATAAAGCATATATCCGCGGTACCCTCATCAAGATCGCCAATGGAAACAAACAAGAACGTCAGAAAGCCATTGTAGAGACGATGACAAAACTTCGTACCTTAGATGTCGCAAACAAGACAAGCCCTAACCCGGTTACTTCTGAACAGCTTTACCAAGTTAGACAACAGCTACGCGTCCTTCTTTTACAAGACTACGAAAAAGCTCTGAAAAAATCCAAAGCAAGATTTTACTCCCAAAGAAACAAAGCTGGCAGAGTATTAGCTAGTAGAAAGGTACCGGAGCCATTGAAAGTAGTGGAAGAGTGAAGAAATCAGGCGATACCTTTTAGAGGCTAACTGAGTATATTTATAAGTAGCTTTCAGGGGTACTCGCCCCTCACAGACTGGTGTGACCAGAGTATTAGCTAGACAACTACGCACCAAGGCAACTAAATCAAGGATTCCATACATCAAACATCCTTCTACCGGAGTGCACTTAACGGATCCTAGAGATATTGCTAACTCTTTCAAGGATTATTATGAGAGATTATACAATTTACAGGAACATACCCCTCTCCCACCAGACCACTCCTCCTTGGTGTCCGGCTTCTTAAACAATATCACGCTACCAAAGCTTACAGACGACCATCTCGTGGCTCTAAATGGTCCCATCACCCTTCCAGAGGTGTTAAAAACCATAAAGTCTCTACCTAAGGGCAAATCCCCGGGACCGGACGGCTTCTCCAATGAATATCTACTCCAATTCCAACAAATTCTTGCTCCATTCCTCTTGGACTTCTTTAATCAAGCCATGTCGGGTGAACCGCTTCCACACGAATCTCTGGCCGCATTAATTGTCACTCTTCCTAAGCCCGGCAAAATAGCTGATGTCCCGCAAAATTTCAGACCAATTTCGTTATTGAACTCAGATCTTAAATTATATGCAAAGATTCTGGCATCTCGTCTGGCTCCTATCCTCCCAGAACTGGTTGGCGTGGATCAAGTGGGCTTCGTGAGGGGACGTCAGGCTCCAGACATACTAGACGTGTTCTGCACCTGGTGGACTTACTGGAACGCAAGAAGATCCCATCCCTCATGGTCGCCCTGGACGCCAAGAAGGCGTTTGACCGGATTAATTGGTCATTCGCCTTCTCTGTCCTGCAGAAGTTAAGATTCTCTGGCCCTATTCTCAACGCTATATCGAGTCTCTATTCTTCCCCTTCGGCCAGGGTGTTTACTAATAGCACACTTTCGGACAGCTTCAACATCAGGAATGGAACAAGGCAGGGTTGCCCCCTATCCCCATTGATATTCATACTCACCATCAAACCGCTAGCACAGACCCTGAGGCAAAATGAGAGGGTTCGGGGAGTTGGAGTGGCAGATTCCTCTCATTTCACTTCCTTATATGCTGATGACATCATACTATCTTTAACTCACCCAGAAACATCTTTGCCAGCTGCTGTCGAAATTCTCAAACAATACGGAGCCCTTTCTTTCTACAAAATCAACGAATCTAAAACACAAATTCTCCCTCTAAACATCCCCACACCACTTTTGGGACTTCTCAAAAAGGATTTTCCTTACGACTGGAGAACAACAGAGCTGGATTACCTAGGGATTAAGATCACTCCCTCATTACTACAGGTGTCCAAGGCCAACTACATACCTCGACTGACTGATCTAGAAAAGGAATTTCAAGCCTACACGAAGCACGCCCTGTCATGGCTGGGTAGGATTTCTGCCTTTCAAATGATGTTACTCCCGAAAATATTATATCTCTTCAGAACCATCCCTGTAGCACCTCCTCCCATATTCCTTCAAAAGATTAACGCTATGCTCAATAAATTTATCTGGAACTCCAAGAAACCAAGACTTCCGTCCTCCATCCTGTATAGGAGGCAAGGTGTGGGGGGCTTGGGAGTGCCAAACATCTTTGACTATTATTTGGCCTCTCATCTTTCTACCTTAAAGGATTGGTGGCACAACAACATCCACAAATCCTGGATACACATCGAATCTCATCTGACACCACACCACAATCTCAAATCCTGGCTACGTTACTCCCTCTGGCCCGAAGCGGGTACCCTCCCTCCCGTGTCCAATTCTGCAGCACCTCACGGATATATGGCGCCATACTCATCGCACTACAGGCAGGAAACAGGTGTTAAATATCAAACGGCTCCGATTGAATTCTTGGAACAAGCCATCCTTGATCTTGACCTATCTATCTGGAGAACGTGTGGAATTACTTCAATCTCACAGATATGGAGTGAAGACTCGATAATTTCATTCCAATCTCTTCAAGCTAGCTTCTCACTACCCTCTAAATGCCTCTTCACATACCTAAGAATTAAACATTTTCTTTCCACCAGCCACAAGAAACAAGTGACGTACAATAAATCTCTATTAGACCTCCTCAAGACTCCCAATCCTTCCACCAAAATCCTCAGCTCAATCTACAATATCATGGGCACCAAGGCTCATTTTATTAAATCTACCCCACTGCTGAGTTGGGAAACTCAACTCCATCGATCCTACTCGGTCACACAGTGGCAAGCAGCTTTGACCTTCACTAAGAAGACCTTCAGGTGCGTGACCCACTACGAAACTACCACTAAAATTCTCCTTCGCTGGTACTATACCCCAGAGCGACTCCACCGAATGTACTCGCAGACCTCGAATTCCTGCTGGAGGGGATGTGGTGAGGAAGGATCTTTATTTCACATATTGTGGGCATGTCCCCAAGTCGGACCATACTGGCAAGACGTCTTCCGATGGATTTCATCCTTAGTTGGATTCACTATACCTCTCTCTCCAGCCTTGGCACTGTTGTTCCTACAAATCGATTCCTTCCCAACTTCTCACAGAGTGCTGATTGGTCACGCCTTACGATCAGCATCACTGGCTCTTCTGCGCAATTGGAAATCACCTACTATTCCGTCAAGGAGGGAATTGGTGAATATGGTGGAGCAGACGTACCAATATGAAAAGATCCTTTCCCATGGAGTCTTTGGGGACAGCAAGTTTCAAAAGAACTGGCTCCCATGGACACAATATACCCGTAAACATCCGCTGTAGAACTGACCGTCTCTTTTCCACCCTACCTGTTGGCCCTGTAGTATCACATTACTATCATTCTGAATAATGTTATTGTTACTTTATGTTGCTATGTATTCGCATTATTTCCTTTAGCTAGTCGAGGAATCTCGGTCCTCTGGGCCACAGAGGATGGTTCCTCGACGTGTTATTTCAATGCTTACTTTGTGTTTACTGTAACCTAAAACTACTTTAATCGATCAATGCTAATGACTTTATATGTGTTGATATATTATCTTTTAAACTTAATAAACTTGAATGAAAGAAAAATACAAAAAATATTATACATGAAATACTGTTTAATACATTAAAATACAATTTAATATAAAAAGTGAATAATTCTTTTTTTGAGTATAAATGTTTTATTGCAATGTATATGTTCACACACAAAAAAAACAATACCTTGCAAAATGCATTGGGAGAGTGGCATAGAACAAGAACATATTCTTTTATAGAAAATCCTCTAGCTGAGAAAAAAAATTCTGACTGGTGGGATCTGACATGAGCTCCACTGATGTAGAGATATGTGAGTCCTCATTGGGAAGTCATTTTTAGTTATAGTCTGTGTGGCAGAGGGAGACACAATGTGCCAGGAACCAAGGGCCCTGTTGAATGGTCAAAGTCTCTATCAGGGTTTGCTCTCCCTTTCAAGTGTGACCTTGCCACCTGCTAGATTGTGCCCCCTACTCCATCTGATGTTGTGACCCAATCCCCCAGGAGGTAGGTGACACAATCTAACATGGTCTAAGGGGAAAACAAAGAAATGCTTCAGTTCTATTTCCTATCAGGTCAGTACACCATCTTCAACAGCTCCAGGGAGTAGGCAAGCAAACATTCTCTTCTCCTAGCTACACTAGGCAGCCACACAGCTAGTGTAGGAACTGGGGCCAAATATGACTATGTTTTTTAACATTGTAGCCAGGTCTCAATAGTAGTACCAACAATACTGCCCTGATAGCAACCTTGTGTACTATCTATTCAGACAATTAGCATTATACCCCAGTTGTATGGGGGATCCGTGACAGCGGGTGCACCTCGGTCCTCTGAATGTAGCCTTAGTCTGTAATATGGACTTCTCCCAGGAACTTCTTTAACAATAAATTCTTACAATGTATAAAAAACATATCTCTACTAATTTATATCTTAGTAGGGACAATAAAAGCAAATAAATTTACTGTAACAAATATCAAACTGATGCTCTTTTGTAGTTCTGTCACTATTTGGGAATACTATATCAATAATAGAATTAGTGTGACCAGAAATCTGAAGTCACCTTCATCTTCATGTATTGGCATTTTCCATTTCCTTTTTCTGAAGCCCAGAACTATCTTCAGACATAGCCTGACAATGATCATGTCATGAGTCATTTCAATTTCAAAAGTTAAAGCATTTTGAAGATTTAAGAAAGCCACATTATGGAAAACAGATGTGGCTCAAAACTCCAGAGTTGATTTACAGGTCACATAGAATTTATCACAGAGGTATCATCAATTCAGATTTGAGCCAAATAAAACCGTCTGTTATATCACATGTGAAATATTCTGTATAAACTCATCATATGTATGTGAAGCAGGATAAAATGTACAGTATATACACATAGTATGTTCCTAATAAATAGGTAACTGTCTAGATAGTGTTTACATAACCCCTTTATATGGCAAAAATATTTGGACTCCCCTTACCGGTCAGTGATGCCCTTATAGGCAATCTATTAGCAGAATTGACCCCTATAATTTGCAGCCGCCGCCATTTGTGAACTGAAAAGAGCTTTTTAAAGTTTTATTCATTAATTGTAGTCTCTGTTGAGGTGGACTCAATGAAGACACATAGAAGCTCCAGATGCATCCATTGTATGTGGGGAGTACTTTTTATAAGATATGCAGTCCTATAATAGACTAATGGATATAACTTCAGAGAGATCTTTTCAGGTCGCCAATGGTAGTGGCAGCAGTTTATAAGGGTAAATCCTGCTGACAGGTTACCCTAAATATACAGTAGCAGGGGAGGACATACCATCAGTGCAGCCTATGCAGAAGCACAGGGGTCCAGTAAATAAGGGGGTCTTCACTCTTCAGCAAAAGCTGTCTATTAGATGGTGGGTAAATGTCTAAGACAATTAACTTTATGGCTACCGGTGGATTGTTAAAGAGATATACAGTAAGGGGAGGTGTCGTATGGGAAAAAAGAGCCCATAACTGTTCTTGCACAAGGGCCCTCAGGTGTCTGTACAGTAGATTCACAGTACAGTAGGTCGTGAGAAACCTTGGTTTGGAGTAATGTGCATTTATGATAGAAGACACTAGGATCAGTACAGTCTGTGATTTTATTATGAAAAAAAAAACCCAAATGTCAATGTTATCTGGAAAGTAAATCTGAATAGGAATCTAGTTTATTAAAGAGGACCTTTCACCACCTCCACCAACTTCAATGCCTTGCATCCTTTAATAGGTGCTGCACCACTGATTTTGGTGCAGTTGGAATATTTGACACAAAATAGGTATTTTCTCTATGCCACTAAACACCCATACAACAGCAAATAAGAAGTTTAGAAGCAGTGGTTGTGGTAGACTCGCTTTATGAAATGTCCTCACTTCATTATCTACATTAACAGTTTTACCTGATTTGCAGAGCGGAGAAAAGTATGGAATTTCTTTATTTAGATAAAATAAACTTATTTCTAAAATATAACATGATATGTACAGTCCAATCATCTGTTTATATTTTAGGTGAATTATGTTGAAAAGGCTGAATTTTCTAGTGATCAAGAAAAAGGATTTGTTAACCACTAACAAAATCAATAACTGGGTGATAATAACCCTATCGGATACTGATACTTGCACATCTGGCCTTTTACTATTTTTTTCTAATTCTTAATCAGGGGGCAAAACACAAACACATGTACATTTTGTTGCCAGTGAATATCAGGTTACCGAACCAAAGTACAATCACTTATAGCTAAAATATTAAGACAAGTATGAGAGAAAAAAAAAGAATAATTTTCTTGGAAATCAATTCTTTGAAATTTAAGCCACTAGAATATAAACTACCATTCTGCTGGCTACTCTAGTCATTGCCAAAAAAGTTAGTGGGTGAAACAATGGCAGTATAGCAAAAGTATGTATGTTTATTTGTCTCTGTTCATCCATCTACTTGTTTTTGTTTATTGGAATATTTACTGTATATTTCTGAATTGATTCAGTCTTTTATATTTATTTGTATTACCTAATGAGATACATTTATGTTTAACCTACCAACAAAATTGTGCTGTCATGTGGACTCTGATGTGTTAGGAGACACTAACTGGTATTTAATGGTGAGTACAGTCATTTATTCCATTCCAGATGTTCTCTGTCACAAAGAATAATGTTACAGATGCTATAATAACCCTACGGTACCTACTTTACAAGCATTATCTTTTTATCTGAAACCACCTCCTGACCTTTAGCGCCCAATGTTCCACCTAGTATAATGACACAGCACCACCCTGGCACATTGTGCCATGTATAATTGGTACACAATAATGTTGGATGACAACAGTTATACAGATTGGTAAAAAAAAAAAAAAAAGCAGTATGCTGCAAGATATGTTATTGTAAAACAGAAAAACTGGTTTTACAAGTGTAAATAGGCTTTATAGGCTTTGACAAATACACCTTTTAAATTATTTCAGAGGTTATCTTTGGTCAAAAAATAAAACACCCTACAGCAACAAAATATGGGTGGGTAGGTAATGGCAAGAAAGAATAGGAAGTATGTAGATGTAAAACCATCATCACTTTAGCTAGTTTTTTGGGTGGAGGAGCACTTTCCAACCCTTCTTTAACCTTTGCAAGAAGAAGAGGAAGTCCATATTCACAGATCTGTCACAGCCTCTTAAACCGTGGGACACTTCTCTGACGTAATATGCTGTTTTATACACTTGGTATCAATTTTCACTGTGTTGGCTTAACTTTAGTACTGTTTTTTTCTGTGTTTTTTCATGTCTAGTTAATAAATACTGTGCTGTATAGATTTCTATACTCCATTCGCCATAACACTCTCATATTTTGGCTACATATTTGTTGATACATTACTTGGAACAGTTTGACCGAAATCTTTAAATAAACTCAGTGTAAACTCATATTTTAGCAGACTATATTAAAGCATTTGTTAAGTATAAGGCTAGGTGCTATACATTTGGTATAAGTGATGAATCTGCTATAGTGTGAGGAGAGCATGTGTGGAAAGGCAAACCTGGAAATATGACTATTCTCACTGACAGTGACTGTATGTCTCCCCCTGCTGCAAGAACATTGTAGTGGCGGTTAGCACAGTGCGTCTCGGTGTTTTTCCCTGTAGTCCTCAGGGGTATACACCGTGGCTGAGAACACTGTGCCCCCAAGGATGCTATCCTTACTTTAACTTTGGATAGCTTGCCTGTATGTTTATACATGCATGTTATATTGTGTGTGGAGGGGATACCAAGGGTGCCATTATTCTGTATGTGAGGGCACTGAAGTGGTCATTATATGGTGTGTGGTTGCACTGAGAGAGCATTATACTGTGTACTGGAATACTGAGGGAGTCATTATACGGTGTGTGAGCATTGAAGATGGCATTATTCTATGTGTAAGGAAACTGAAGGGCTCATTATATTTTGTGGGGGGCACTGAGGGGGCATTATACTGATTATACTGTGTGTATAAAGACAGATTTTCAAACTTGGGGTTGTTAAATTTGGAAAAAAAGACAGTTGAAGGGTGGCTTACATACAGATGTATGAATGGACAGTACAGAGATCTTTCCAATGATCTCTGTATACCGAGACTTGTAACTGTGACAAGGGGTACCCTCAATCTGTAGAGGAAAAAAAAGTTTTTACCTTAGTCATGGGGCGACTTCTTTACAGTAAGAGCAGTGAGACTATGGAACTCACTGCCTTTGATGTGGTGACATCTGCTAACTTATACAGGTTCCAGAGGGTCCTGGATTCTTGAAAGTAAGAAATTTTTGGGATACAATGTTCATCCAGGTACTTAGTCCAAGTACCATATTTAGAGTTCGAAAGGAATTTTTTTCCTTATGTCGCAATTGGTATTAGTTTTTTTGCTTTCCCTTGGATCAACTTGGCAGGTTTTTAGGTCAGACTTGATGGACTTGTGTCTTTTTCCAACTTTACTTACTATGATCAAAATCTTATTTTTCTTAATAATAATTCTAATAAACAAGGTGCACCAATGCAGAAAACCTAGTCCGTGCACCACGGTATATGAATATATATTAATAGCAATAGCAAAACTATGTATGTGGCCCTCTGGGTAAATTCACCTTGTCATATTATCAGAACATGGCTTTTGCTGTGAGGCTTATCTTGTGAATTTCATATATTGAAAATATATGTCTTTTACACCTTATTAATGGAAAAATAACTTTGTGAAATTCACATTTGCTAGGACATGCAGCACATCGAAGGCATGTTGTAAAATCTGCCCAGTATTTTTCCCAGCATGTTGATAGGATGTGAAAGGGGTTATTTTGGGAGAAACAAAGTTTACCTGTGAAATCCCTGCACTAGCTAAGCTTTATTACTAATATATAACCAGATCCCCAAGAGCCCTGATTATTACTTTTGCTGCCTTCCCTGGCTTTCTGTGACATCACCAATTGCTGTTCTACTCCAGCTGCAGGTCCATAGAGTAGAGCGGAGCTGGGCATGTAACCAAGAGTTGGAGCATCAGCATAAGAGACAAAGGAACAAGACTTCTGGCCTCCCCAAGTGAGCTCTGCAAAGGTAATCATAGGGGCACTAGAGGACCTGGTTATATATTGGTAATAAAGCATATCCAAGGAATGCAAGGGTAAGTATTAGTTTGCCCTTAATCGCCCCTTTAAAGTCTGCAGCAAAATTTATAAACTCAACCTGAAGCAGAATCGTATGTTCTCCATATTATCTATACCAGTAGTACCCAAGCTGTGGGTTGCAACTTACAGCAGTGGGTCGGGGGAGGTGATTAAAAAATAACTAACACTTATACTCACCTCTCCTGGGCATCCCGTGATGTACCGGCATTCTTTTCAGGCCTCTTCTGATGTCACCACTGAGGTCCAATCACCTCAACTGTATGCTGTGCAGTGCTCCACTACTGATACGGCAGCCATATCGGGACTGTAGTGCAGCCCTGCACATCCTAATTACTAATGATGGCTCGTGACCCCCCAGCAGTCTTCACACGCTTAAACCAAGGGGAGGGGGGCGCGACCAACAGTTTGGAAACCACTGGTGTATAAAAAATATGGAGAACATATGATCCTGCTTCAGGTTCAGTTTATAAATTTTGCTTCAGAGTTTAAAGGGGCTATGCAGGAAGAATAAAACTTACCCTTGCATTCCTTGGATAAGCTTTATTACTAATATAGAGACAGATTTTCTGATGCCCCAATGACATGGGGTGCGCTGACATCATAATGCTGCGTCAGTGTGTCATGGTATCAACCCCACATGACCGCCTAGGCTTAATCACAGGCCTCAGTGGTGACCCCCATGGCGCGTGACATCATAAGAGTCCTGATGGATACGAGGTGACTGCAAAACGCTGCCAAACACCGAGAGGATACCCAAGAGTGGTGAGGCACGGTAAGTATAAGTGTTGGTTATTTTTCCTCTCCTTCCCTTGGCCTCCACTTATTATACTCTGGGGTCTCAGGAAACCCCAGAGTACAATAATTCACCGAAACAAACCAGGGGCGAACCTCAGGAATATTCGGTGGGGTTCGTCCATCTCTACTAATGATTAGGCATTATATTCTGTTGGGCCACTGTGGAGCATTATACTGTGTGGGGCATTATACAGTGTAGGACCACTGTGGAACCTTATACTATGTGGGGCCTCTGTGGAGCATTGTACTGTGCGGAGACGCTGTGGAGCATTATACGGTGTGGGGCCACTGTGGAACATTATGTGGTATGGAGCATTTTACAACCCCAGTTCCAATGAAGTTGGGACGTTGTGTAAAACATAAATAAAACAGAATATGATGATTTGCAAATCCTTTTCAACCTATATTCAATTGAATACATTACAAAGACAAGATATTTAATGTTCAAATGGATAAACTTTGTTTTTTGCAAATATTCAATCATTTTGAATTTCAGGGATGCAACACGTTCCAAAAAAGCTGGGACAGGGGCAACAAAAGACTGGGAAAGTTGAGGAATGCTCAAAAAACACCTGTTTGGAGCATTCCAGAGGTGAACAGGTTAAATCATCGTATTCTATTTTTATTTATGTTTTACACAACGTCCCAACTTCATTGTAATTGGGATTGTATATTGTGTAGGGTATTATACTATGTGGGGAGTGTGATGAAGAGACCCCCAGTTATGTATTTCTTGTATTGCTGCTTGCTCATATTGTGGGGTTTATGACGGTTCTTAGGAATGTTGTGGTTAAGCTGTGTTTACATTGGTGGTCATTCGCTTCAGTGGTTTTATGTGTATACCATGGGAGATTGCCTTTCTGGCCAGACAGTTTATTACCCCTGGACAACAGATGTCAAAGGAGGGATAGAGGGCTAATGACCCTCAGCTCAACCCCAGACACCCATCTATTCCCAGCTAGGAAAACATCCCACTATCCTCAGGTCCTGCAGTGGGTTGAGAGGAGGGGGGCTACCTGGAGGGGAGGTGTGGCTGGACACTAGCCTTATACTGTGAGGAAGGGCTAGATTCTTTGTCACTCAGCAAGGAGGCAGCTACATGGTCTGTAATTTGCTTAAGGAAGTGCCCTGAGGCCTAACACATGGAGGCTTAGAGAACCAGAATACCACTTGTTCTGGGTAATACTTTTCTGTCTTTTATTCTCATTTTATTTTTTGTACTATAGTGTGCTTTTACCTAAATATATAAAATTTACAAAGCTCGTTTAAAATTATCCTATGAACCCGTTCCACTCACAGCGTGTGAGTGGGAGGTAAGAAGGTTGATCCCAGATGTGTCAAGTGGCTTGGCAAGGTGATATTCTTCACAGGGAGTAATAGGGAACATTATATATACTGTATGGGGGCCACAGGACAGGAAACTAAGATACATTGGGGAAGAGGTGGGCTGACAAATTTTGCCGGTATGGGACCCCAAAATTCCTGATGGCAAAATAGAATGAAAGGTAGAATACAGTGCTAAAAAACAGAGTAAGAGGAAGATTACAGCAGAATAAGATGAACAATACAGGTAGGGACATTTATTTTTCAAATGTGACTAAGTACAGTAGAGGGGGTCCCCGGCAAAATTCTCAACCAAAAATGGGTCCCGCCTTCAGAAAGATTGGGAAACACTGTTCAATATTATTCTATATACCCGGTTTGTCCACAAGATGTCACTATTATTAAAAATAAAAGTGAATCTACAAGTTCTTGATTTATGTTAGCACAAGTATAATGATGCTTTATGTTTCACTCTTCTGCGTATGTATGTGCCAAGTGAGCTCATATGAAGTGACTCTTCTACTTTTTTAATTTATTTATTTATTTTTAATTCTGTATTTAAAACACTTCGTATAAACTATTATAATGCAGTTTTTCCCATTAAAGGATGCAGAGTAGAATATAAAGTATAGAAAGACCTCTATCCCATGCAGAATAGAACAGTAATGGCATCACAATGATGCTCCCCTTAAAAGGATTGTCTAGTTTCAGACAAATATTGAGAGACAAATGTTATTGTTTATATAATGAAAAGTTGGACAATTTTTCAATGTACTTTCTGTATCAATTCCTCACGGTTTTCTAGATCTCTGCTTGCTGTCACTCATTCTGCTTACTTCCAGTGGATAAAAATCATTCCATGGACATGTGATATATGGTGCATGGTCATGTGATGGACACACAGGTGCATAGCTCGTTACAAGACAGATGCCTCTCAATATTTGTCTGAAACTGGACAAACCCTTTAACTTTTCCTACCTTACTTACACATGAATTGTAATGGGGTTGACCTGAAATTTTTTACTCATGGCCTATCCTTAGCATGGGCCACAGTTTTCTGATCATGGCAAGGCCGACAGCCAGTCCTTGCATGGATCAGCTTTACAGGGTTACATCCAGTCCTTGTACTATACACATCATAGAGCCAGAAGCAGCTGGCTTTGTGCACTGTATAGTGGGTGGGGGGGGGGTGCCATGTTGCAGCTCAGCATCCATAGATTTCATTGGAAGCTGAGCTGTGGTATCTGCACCTGGCCATTATATAATGCACAGAGCTAACTGCTTCTGGCTCTGTGCACAGTATAGTGAACAGCCTCCATTTATCAGATATTTATGGTCTATCCTAAGGACTGGAAATAAATAAAAAATTGTAGCTATGCCCTTTAATGTTGCCTCAGTCTTTAAGCAAACTGACTAAGGGCCCTTTGACAAAAGAACTTTTCACATGCAAATCCTGTGTGAGGTTGCAACAGAAGAGACTCGTGTGACACATTAAGCAGAATAAGTATATTCACATTTCAGTGAATATCTGTCTCTGCAGAGAAAATCTCAACATGTCCTAGCTTGATATGTTTCACACACAAGACTCAACTAAGTCAATGCGACATATTTATTATGCATTTTATGACAGTTTTCAAGGCATGAAAAGCCATAACTTTTTTTGCGCAAATTAGTTTCTGCACAAAAATTTGCAACTTTTCCCAGTTTTGTGCCACCATTGTCACTTTCCTAGAATGGAGAGTGTTGAGGGGCGTGGAATGGACCCCCTCAGATTTATGATCATATACAGCAGTCATGGCCGTAAGTGTTGGCACCCCCAAAATTTTTCCAGAAAATGAAGTATTTCTCCCAAAAAATTATAGCAATTACACTTGTTTTGTTATACACATGTTAATTTTCTTTGTGTGTATTGGAACAACACAAAAAAAATTAGAAAAAAAGGACAAAAATTATATAATTTCACGCAAAACTCCAAAAATGGGCAGGACAATGTTACTGGCACCCTCGACTTAATATTTGGTTGCGCACCCTTTGGAAAAATAACTGAAATCAATTGCTTCATATAACCATCAACAAGCTTCTTACACCTCTCAACTGGAGCTTTCTCTTCTTTTGCAAACTGCTTCAGGTCTCTCATATTTGAAGGGTGCCTTCTTCCAGCAGCAATTTTAAGATCTCTCCACAGGTGTTCAATGGGAATTAGATCCAGACTCATTGCTGGCCACTTCAGAACTCTCCAGCACTTTGTGTCCATCCATTTCTGGGTGCTTTTTGAAGTAGGTTTGGGGTCATTGTTCTGCTGGAAGACCCATGACTGAGGACGCAAACCCAGCTTTCTGACACTAGGCCCTACATTGCGACCCAAAATCCTTTGGTTATCTTAGATTTCATGATGACTTGCACACAGTCAAGGCACCCATCTTTGAACCTCCACCATATTTGACTGTTGGTCCTGTGTTCTTTTCTTTGTAGGCCTCATTCCATTTTCAGTAAACAGTAGAATGATGTGTTTTACCTAAAAGCTCTATCTTGGTCTCATCTTTCCACAACACGTTTTCCCAGAAGGAGTTTGGCTTATTCACGTACATTTTGGCAAACTGCAGTCTAGCTTTTTTATGTCTCTGTGTCAGCAGTGGGGTCCTCCTGGGTTTCTTGCCATAGCCTTTCATTTCATTTAAATGTCGATGGACAGTTCGTGCTGACACTGATGCACCTTGAGCCTGCAGGACAGCTTGAGTTTCTTTGTATATTGATTGGGGCTGTTTATCCACCGTCCGGACTATCCTGTTTTGCAACCTTTCATCAATTTTTCTCTTCCGTCCAGGGAGATTAGCTACAGTGCCACGAGTTGTAAACTTCTTGATTATGTTAAGAACCGTGCACAAAAGAACATCAAGATCTCTGGAGACAGACTTGTAACAAGGGCCGCTGTAACCATAGGGCCAACGGTGCACTTGAACCGGGCCCTATGGTAGTGGGATGCCCGTTGGGACAGCGGGACAGTCCTGCATATGCTGTCCCACTGTTTCGGGCTGCCCCAGTTGCATACAATAAAAAAGCATGGAGCCGTCCACTCCCTGCTTCATCATTATTCCCCTCTCTTCCCTGAAAGCTGCAGATGTGATGTGATAACATCACTTACATCGCGTCTGCAGCCCCCTGAAGACTCCGAACCAAGACAGCAGGGGAGCAAGGAGAGATGAGTGTTAATGGGTTTTTTTTATTATTTTTTTGTGTGGTAATAGAGGGAGATTAAACTGTTGGGACGATGGTATGTCTATGAAGATGACCTTGGATTCATTTTAAAGATGAGAATCTCATCTTTTTTAAAAGAAGGAGGAGGAAGGAGCAGAGCTGCAGACCACAGAGACACATTTTTTGTGCATAACCTGTATGTGACCCCAGGGGGATATAGCAGGGACTTCTGTCCATGTTATCCCCTCTCCTATCAGAGAGCATACCATACTTTTGCTCTCTGATTGTCACATAGAGAGATAATGTAATACCCCTCTGAGCCTTATTAGAGGGGTATTCTTATGTAATACCCCTCTGAACATACCCAGGAAGTTTATTGGCGCTGTTACCCAGACGTTTACCATCGTCGAGGTTGCAGCGCCAAAAGAGTTGCACCAAACACTTACACATTAAAGACATCAATAAAGTTTACATTTTTTCACTGTCCCTGTCCTGTCCATACCTGATCTCCATAGAGTAAAATACGCCGACTACCTCTCTAGCAATATCCGTTACACGCTAATATAACGATTATTACTAGAGATGAACGTATAAAACATTTCTGATAGGTGGAAAAGTTCCATCAGTCAGATAACACATTTTCACCCATTGAATGTCACCATATATAATCCCAGTTTTTGGCAGCTTTCAGATGGGTATAATAGCGGGTGGTGATGGGGGGGGATTTATGAAACCTTTGCACTGGGCCCACCAATGTGTTAAAACAGCCCTGCTTGTAACCTTGGTTTTGTTGATATTTTTCCACAATTTTGGTTCTCAAGTCCTCAGACAGTTCTCCTCTTCTCTTTCTGTTCCCCATGCTTAGTGTGGCACAGGCAGATAAACAATGCAAAGATTGAGTCAACTACTCTCCTTTTTATCTGGTTTCAGGTGTGATTTTTATATTGCCCACACCTGTTACTTGCCTTACAGGTGAGTTTGAACGAGCATCACATGCTTGAAGCAAAGTTATTTACCCACATTTTTGAAAAGGTGCTAACAATTTTATCCAGACCATTTTTGGAGTTTTGTGTGAAATTATGTCCAATTTGCCTATTTTTCTCAGATTTTTTTGTGTTGCTCCAATACACACAAAGGAAATTAACATGTGTATAACAATACAAGTGTAATTGCAATAATTTCTTGGGGTGCCAATACTTACAGCCATGACTGTATGACAGTTTACTGGCTGTAAAGGTGTATCCTTTGCTGGGGCAAGGGACATGAAGACTGGTGTTGAAATGTAAAAAAAAAAAAAAATGACAGTATGCAAGAGTGAACTGCTTTCAGTCTGTTTTTCACTGATGGTTGCTAGGAAGCACTGAAGAAAAACATCATTTTTTTTATTTAAGGGAAAAACTGAGGAAAAACAGATAAAAATGTCACTTGATAAGGAACAATCTGACAAACAGAACTAACTCTGAAGGAAAAGTGAATCAAGACTTAGGCTGAGGCCCCACGTTGTGGAAACACAGCTTTTTTGTTGCAGATTTTGCTGTGTTTTTTTTTTTGAGCCAAAGCCAGGAGTGGATTGTGCAGTAGCTAAAAGTATAAGTATTTCTCATTCATTTTGAAGCCATTTTTGGCTTTGGCTCAAAAAACTGCAGCAAAATTTGCAACAAAAAAATCTGCATTTCCACAACGTGGGGCCTTAGCCTTAAAAAGGATTTTTCGCCACCACCACCATCTCCAGTTTGTTGCATCTCTTAACCCTTCAAGCAAAATCACATACATGTTGCCAAGGGCGCCGCCTACTTTTACCAATCCCTGCCCTCCGGAACGTCATTGGAGGGCGGTGATTGGTTGCCATGAGAGATGGGAGCCTGATGAAGGCTCCCAGGCTTGTCATCACTATGATTCTTTAAGCAGTGTGTAATAGGAGTCAATGAATTTTACTATCCACTGCAATACATTAGTATTGCAGTGTATTGTCTGAGCGATAAGACCCTCTAGGGTCTAAGGTTCCTAGAGGGTCTGAAAATAAAAGTAAAAATAAAAAATAAAAAACATTTTTAAAAGTATAAAAAGAAATCATAAAATATAAAAATTAAAATCTTTCCCTTTCATTTGATCCTATGTAAATATAAATAAACAAAAGTAAACATAAACACTTTTTAGGTATCCCCATGCTCAAAAATTCCCAAACTATTAAAATATAAAAATTTGGCCTCCTAAAAAATTATAAATAATAATAAATAAAAAATAAAGGGTAACTATAAGGATGGATGGGAGCATGTTAGGTATGCAGGATAGGCCAGGCATCACAATAAATATGAAATAAATCAATAGTGAACACACAAGAACATTAACATGTTAGGTGTACTGTAGGAACACTTGGCTAAGCAACCATCGTAACTCTTCCCCCTTGGAGTTTAGCTGCCTTAAGAATTGGTCCCTACATGTGTTCCAGCAAGTCTTCACTTCATCAACTGAGAAAAAACATTAATAACTACCTAATACTGTACATGATGGCAAAGGAATATAAAATGGTGAAAACAAAACCAGGTACCAAGAAACATAAATTACATAAATTATATAGGTGGCGTAATTAATTACATTCGGGATACATAATAACAACATCACTGGTGCTACTTGCGTAGTTTTTTTTTCTGTGCCCTTGATCCACTTGTGAAACTCCTGGGGGTTACAACCTCTTCCTAGAGTCTATTTTGCACCTGTTGCCTTATTCTTCACTCCTCTTATCCCAAATGTTGGGACACTCCTGAATAAAATAATTACTGTACTGAACATAGTATTTAACACAATTGTTATTCACCTTTAAAAAAGTTATACTGTGTGGGGACCAGGAAAGGGGACGATATGCTGTGGGGAGGGGGGGGGGGGCAAGTCAAAAGCTTGCTTTTGGGCCCAGTTTTTGCTAGTTACACTCCTGTCTATGGCCCTATGTACAAGGCCATGTTTTTTACAGAGCAGCATCTGGCACACACAGTATTTAAGATATGTACGTGATTACAATATTAGAACCAAAAGACAAGTTTATTGGGGGAAACTGTACAATTGAAAGGAGGAGTTAGTACTTTGCTGGGCTGCCTCTAGCCTATATATGAGATCAGATATAGTTGGGCATGGAGGCATACAGGTTCTGTAGAGAATCCTGTTGGACATTTGCCCATAAATGTAGCTGAGCCTGAACATCCTGCACACTCATAGGTTGCTGAAACTGGAGACCTAGCTGGTCGATTTGGCAATAAATCTGGTGACTGGGCAGGCCAAGGAAGTGTTGCAATCTGGCGGAGACATTCTGTTTGATCTGTCCTATGATTGATACTACTGATGTCCTATGGATTCCATTTGCTTATGGGTTTCATGTGTCTTTTTGAAGTCAAATATGACATAATTTGCAGTTGTGGCTATAGAGCCACTGGCATAGAGCCTAATTCTGTTGTGATTAGTTTATTTTTTTTACACAATATTTCAGGTTTTTTTTTTTAATCATTTGGGTATTTTAGAATCAGTTTAGACCACTTCTAATTGTTTCACTCATTGCTATACAACAGCAGCAATTTTTATGCACTTTTTACACCCAATTTTAAAGGCAATGGACATCTACACAGAATACACTAAACCTATGTAGCTACTAAAGGCATGGTGTAAGTGGATGTTTTAAAATTGTATCAATCCTTATGGCAGAAAAACACAACAACATTGGTGCTTAAATTTAGTCTAGACAGACATCTTAAAACATATTGTACATTGTGTGACAATTTATTTTTATAGTGTTATACTTACATCTTGGTATACAGTCATTTCATAATACAGTGCTGCGTAAGGATAATTTACTTAATACTTCCTTAAATAATTTCCTTTTTGTGGTGAGTGTATAATATCAAGTTCCCTAGATTTTGCTAAAACTTATATGCAGGGAAATAGGAAAGAGAGTTAATTTGCATTCTTACAGTACTGTACAAACATTTTAGGCAGGTGTGAACAAAAATGTTGAGATCCATGATTTGAGCATGACCAACATCCACAGAAAACCTGTGGTTAGTTCTCCAAGATGTTTGGAACAAACTCCCTGTCAAGCTCCTTCAAAAACTGCGTGCCCAAAAGAATTGATGCGGTTTTCAAGGAAAAAAAGAGAGTCACGCCAAATATGATTTTATTTAGATTTTTCTTTTATTGTTTTCACGCTTAGAACAATATAGTAATTAAAAAAAAGCTTGGACTTTTTGCAATAATCTCAAATTCTATAAAATTTTTCACATTGCATTATATCAAGATTATGTGATTTCATAATGCAGTTCATATTTTTTCTAAGCATCTCCAAAGAAGGCCCTCCCCTTAACCTCTTCCCATTCTATGCCATACTATTACTTCGAACTGAGCGTTTAGTTAATGCTTAGTACCGTAATAGTATGGCGCTGTAATGCCGTGGGCACAGCAGCTGTGACTGTGGCATTACCTCTGGCATGCAGTTGGATTACACAGCCAAGGCCAGTAACTAGCCCCTAGACTTGGAAGATACTCCGACTCCGGCGGACTAACCCTGTGGATGCCATGATCAATCTGGTCTTCACCGTGGGGTGACTACCAGGTCGCTACCTCTTGGAGTAGTTTAGTGTAGGTGGCAGATGATTCAAAGACCAGAGAGACACCAGTGCAAAGCACCAGAGGGTCAGACAAAAGTTTGGTCAAATCTGGTCCGAAGGTCTGGGGCAGGCAGCAGAGAAGCAGAGTAAAGAAACAGGTTAAGGTCAATAAACAGCAAAACAAAAACAGTAACAGAGTCAGTCAGACTGAGGTCACAAAACCCTCACAGGTATTGAAGATCCAAGAACCTTGTTGCTCAGGTGCAGAGTAAAGGGCCATGCAAATTATAACAGACATGCGCTGCTTGAGGGTGGGTTCACACCTGCGTTCTCGGCGAACGGGATTGGCATCGGATACAGACCGGTCAGCGACGCATTGGTTAAAAACCCATTCATTTGAATGGGTTTTTAAAGCAATGCGAGGGTGTCCGATTGCACCCTCTGCGCTGCGAAGCCTTTTTTTTTCCTTGGAAACAAAGTCGGACATGCAGGACTTCGTGGTACTAGGTACTTGGAAAAGGGGCTATAGTGTCTGGATGCAGTTTAAAACGTCAGCTACTTTTTTAATATGAAGCCAGGGAAGGTGAAAAAAAAATATATATATATTTACCTGTCCCTGTTGCTGCTCCCAGTGCGGTCCTGCTGCTCTGGTGTTTTCTTTCAGCGGGAGTCCCCGCTGCACTTTGACGTCCCAGGCCCCTTTCCTTAGGCTCTTGATTGGACTCAGCGGTCATATGCGGCCAAAAGAAAACACCAGAGCAGCAGGACGGGATGACCCTGGGAGACACCTGAGCATTGGGGACAGGTGAGTATGGTTTTTAAAAAAAAAATTTCACCTTCCCCGGCCTCATAGTAAAATACTGGTTATCCCAGACAATACCTATAAAAAAGTGTTAACCATAATTTAAGATTGAATTCACACAACTGATTTTTGCAGAAAATATTTTTTGCAATATTTTCTGTCTACTGCTATATTGCTGACATGATTTATTTTATATTAGACAAATATATAAAGACTACACTGAACGCCAGAATTCACATAAATGGATGAGTAACTATGTAAATATATTGCATTACCTTGTATTAATCGTAATTTACAAATCTTCACGCCTGAAATATCCAAGCATTACTTGTTGGCTCAGTATTGCACAGAGCTTGCTGGCTTTTCCCCTCCCCACATTCATAATACATGCGTTTGTTGGCCAAACAGTTATCTGACATCATTGCGACACTCCCACTAGATGGTCCGTAAGTCCCACCAGGATTGACACCAGGCATTGTGTAGTAATCTGATGTAGGAAAAACGTATTGTGTGCTCCATTACTGGACATCAGCCAAGCTGTTAGGTATGTACAGTATCTGATAATAAATCTGTCAATGGTCTCTAATGGCAACCAGAATTCGGAATGTGTGGAAAGTGAACTCTGTTGAATACTTCCAAAGTCATTCAATTCTTAAGATTTATTTTTATATAAACTGTTAAACATTGGAATGTGATAAAGATCTGGTTAGATCTTATATATGGCAGAAATATCATCTTCTTGTTTTACTGCCATCTTCTCCATGTGTCAAAATGGAGAACCCTTGACATATATTTGTTACCCTAACACTTCTGGGACAGTTTTGATGGTATTGTAAGTAAAATATCATAACATTATATCAATGATAGTTGTGTATATAAAAAAGAGGGGGCTCATAACAACGGCAAAAATGGGCCCTTTATTATGTTTCCCAGATTTGCTACCTAGAACAGAAGAACATGCTGTTAGTTTTCCAATTTTCGTGGGTTCCTCTGGAGAGTAGAGGAAATGCATAGGTTCTCGCCACCCAGTACCAAAGGGTATGGAACCAAGCAGGGCTGGGTCATTCATGGCTATGCACCCCATAGCAGTCACATGGTCTACCTCTATGTTACATACTCTCTGGGTCAATGTCAATGAGCTACTTCAAGCAACAAGATAAACAACTGTGTCATGTTTGCTTTTAATAGTTTGCAGATAAATGATTAGAGACCTGAATGACCTATAAATAACAGTGATACAGCTTGGCAACCAGTAGATCAAGCGTGAAAAAAGAAACATATGGAAGGTGCAAAAATGTGTGGCATTCTGGTTTTATGGACGCGCACCCTATGTATTTGAAGGGAATTTTCCCATCTCGGCAGCTTATCCTCTGTCCACAGGATAGGGTATAAGTTGCAGATTGGTGGGAATATGACCACTGGGAGCCCCACTGATCATGATAACAAGGATGTTTTTCTTCCCTGTCTGAATGTAGTGGTGGTCGGACAGACGCAACCCAGCTCCATTCATTTCAGCAGGATTACTGGACATAGCCAAAGTATAGCACTTAGCCATCTTCAGGTGTCTCATTGTAAGGAATGGAGCAGGGGCACAACTGTCTGACCACCACACTACTGAGACAGGGGAGCAAAACAACCCTATTCCATAACTCCTACAGAAGTGAATGGGAGCTTCTGAAACAGCATAGCACATTGAGCTCCTAACTGTGACGCTATAGAAACAGTGTAGCTCAGACTAGGTTCACATCACTGCAGATTCCGCCTAAATTCGACAGATAGACCTGCAAAGAGGACTTTTCTCTCCGACAGTTTCAGTATAAAACTCAGAAACCCGATGGACCCCATTATAGTCTATGGGGTCCACAGGTGTCCTCGGGTAACTGCTTTTTAAGCAGACAGGCTCTCTGTCTTTTAGGTCCCCATGCAGGTCTGAACAATGGAGAGCTGAACACTAGTATGAACCTAGCGTCAGGTGTACTCCATAGCTCTCATTCACCTGTATAGGAGTTATGGAAACAACATAGAACAGCAGTGCTCACCTGTTTCCGTAAATCCCGCCCTGGTGGTCTGGATTTGTGTCCAGCAATGCTTCCCATTGTTTCGGTCATGGTCATGATTTGAAGGCATGTAACACATGCATGTAAGATCCAGTGATCTTTACAAAAATAAAAAAAGATAAAAATCTCCCGTGTTGATGCAGACTTAGGAGATAAAAACAAAGAAAGGGTAGTAGTGTCTGCATATGCATGGGTACATCGGGCATTGCTTTTTCCATTACTTTGTTTTTTTAATATTTCACTGATTTAGGCCAGGGCCCTACATTCCGAAAACACAGCGGCAAAATATTCGGCGTTTTACATTACCTGCAAAGTGGATGGGATTCTGGCTAATTCCATCCACACATTGCAAAAAAAAAAAACTGCAGCGGACATGCTGTGATTAAAAAAATGCTCGCGAATAGGTATAATAGGGGCAGCAAGTCCACAGAGGAAAACTCTGCGCATCTTCTGTGAAAAATGCTGCAGAAAAAAACGTGATATGTTTCAGCTGCGGTTTTTTCAGCAGTATTTTTTGCTTATGGCTCACTATGAAACTCGGTCTGTATTTTAGCCTGATTTACTGGCTTGAACTTCATGCTGAAAGTGGGACTCTTAGCAGTATAATTATCTATGATGCTAGGAGTCCCTGCCTCCCAGGACATAATGTTCCATACTGTAATTGGTACGGGACAGTATGTTGCTTGGCGGTAGGGTCTCCTACCATCAAAGATAACTAGGATGCTAGGAGTCCCACCCCATGAAGTTCAAGCCAGTAAATCTGGCTAACATACAAACCGAGTTTCATTGGTGAAACTTGGTCGTGTGCAGCTAGCCTTATTGTGTAAGCAGAGGCGTAGCTAGGGGTTGAGCACGGGTGGGCGAACATGTCCAAGTGGGCCCCCAACTTAGGTACACTGATATTATCACTATACGGTGACTGTATAGTGGTATATATCGGCTCTACACAGGGTTCTGCAGACAATTTAGGAGAATATAGGGCAGTAACATTTAGTGATTTACCGGTGACGTCTCTGCCTAATCGTTCATATTCCCGGTATCTTTCATATGGACCGCCATGACCATTTCTTCTAGTCTCTAAAGTTTGCAGCACAGACTTCTTTGACTCCTTACTTTTCCAGGCACCCGACCCACATTGTCCTTACCTGCATACCCATCCTGCTGCTACCCCCAATTATAAAATATATGATATAACCCCCCCATAATGAATAATTCCCACAAGTGCATCTTTAAATTAATAACTACCCTGTGTATCCCCTGTTAATAGTGCCCATTATAATAATGCCCCCTGTGTACCCCCATAAATAGTGCCCCTTATTAATAATGCCCCAGGTGTTTCCTAATGAAAAAGTAAACAAAAGTTAAAAATAATTAGTGGGCTTCCAATACCATGGACCCACAGGATCAGCCGTTTGAATGAACCATGGTACCTGTGTAAGCACCGTGACCCCTTCTCTGTTTATATAGTGTCATTCATTTCCTAGCGGCCATGTAATGTAACTACAGCCTCGTCCATGTGACAAGGCTGTAATTACATCACACGGTCACTATAAACAGACACCGTATGATATATACAGGCGACATAGCCCCTTCATACAGCTGGTCAGTGGGGAGTCACTGATCTCTTATTGATGATCTATTCTGAGGATAGATCATCAATTAAAAATGAGCTGGAAAACTCCTTAAGGCTGAGGCCCCACGTGGCGTCCCGCAGCAAAAAAGCGCTGTTCTTCCTGGAGTGCTTTGCACAGAAAGCTCACAAAGGTTTCCTCTGCGGACTTTCTGCTTCAATTATATCGATAGGGAAAGCACCAGCGTTTCCATAGGTATACTATGATTTCCAAAACCACGACTGTTTTGGAAATCGCAGTGTGTCAGTTGCGTGTATTTTACTGCAAAGTGGGGATGGGCCCCATGTGGCAAAAACGCAGTGTGTCCGTTGCGTGTATTTTACTGCAAAGTGGGGATGGGATGGGCCCCATGTGGCAAAAACGCCACAGGAAAAAAAACGGCATTTTTACAGTTCCTGCAAAGTGGATGGGATTCTAGCAAATCCAATCCACACATTACGAGAAAAAGGTGTGCAGCAGACAAGCTGGTGATTTCCAAAACCGTTGCGGTTTAACTATAGGTATAATGGAAGCAGAAAGTCTGCAGAAGAAACCTCTGTGGACCTTCTGTGAAAAGCGCTGTGGGAAAAACCACATTGCTTTACTGCCACAGTTTTTCCTGCAGCGCTTTTTTGCTGCGGCCCGCTGCATGGGGCTTTAGTCTTAATAAAGCCCAAGTTTCACCTTAAATTAATTGCCTCCTCATATTATGACCCTGATTCCCCCTGACATAAATACTGCACCTCTAATGACCCCTTATATCAATGACCACCCCCTTATGTTCATAATGCCTCCTAATATAAATGATGTCCCCTAATGGCCCTTATATAAATAACCTCCCCATTCATAATTCCCCCTAATAACATTTATATAAATGACCCCCCTTATGTTCATAATGCCCCCTCCCTTATAGTTACGATCCCCCCTCCTAACAACCTCCTTATACTATTAAACTACCCACAACTAAGCTAAAACAAAACAAATATATTGTAAGTTATACTCACCAACCTGCGATCGTGATGAATGGAGCCGCGGCTTTCTCTTCTTGACCCGCGCTCTTTGCACAGGGTCCATGCACAGGAAGTCTGCGTCTCAGCGCAAGAGGCGCGATGTTGTGACGTCATCGCACCGCCTGTGTCGGGAACCAGACATCTGTCTATGTTCTCGTTGTCATGTAAACCACAGGCCTGAAGTGGCTTGCGGTTTACAAGACAGCCAAGTTGCAGGAAGCATTTTAACTAGATCGATGTCTGCAGACACCGATCTAGTTAAAAGTAAAAGATATATTATTGCGGCCCTGGGGTGGGCCCTACAATGTCAGTCTGTCCCCCCGCTAGCTACGCCTCTGTATGTAAGGTAAAAGTTATCTTTTATCCGCACCCATCTTTGCGGTGGACTATATTGAAAATAAGTAGATGCGGCTCAAATATTGAAAAATGAATATTTAGTACATGTGTTCTCGTTGTAAATTCAGAAGATATGACCTGTTGGTGTTCCTTGAGGACTTAATTTGCTAACACAAATAGGTGTTGCCTAATTTTAGGCTATTGCACATGAAATTTCACAGTTGGACAGGAAATCTTGTAACTAATGCAAGCAGGGAAACTACTCGGTAATTCCAGAACACAAGCAAAAGTACAATCAAATTTCAATGGATCTAAAAAGTAAAAATACAAATGCAAGAAGATATAAAAAAGTTACCATTCACAAAAATATTTGTACACTGATGCTATGTATCCATCTACAAAGGTGAAAAATGTATTTTGCTGTAGGAAGATAAACTTGGCTTGATTAGGTCATCAATATCACACTGGCAGGGGTCCGAAACCCAACCCCTCCTGTAAAACAGCTGTTTGAAGCATTGATTGTGCTTCATGGGCCTGTGACATCATGTCCATGAGTTGAATGGCCTGTTAGCAGCTCAGTACCATTCAAATAAATGGAACTGAGCTTCAATATCAAGCAGAACCTCTATACAAAGCAGGGCGCTGTGCCTGGCAAGCAAGAGGCTGCAGCAGCACCTGTTCAAATGTTGCACCATCCACAAAGAGGCGATTGGCGAGGCTTCTGGATGTTGGACCCTCACCGATCTGATATGGATGACTTATCCTAGGATAGGTCATCCAGATAATTGCGGTGGGACACCCCTGTAAAATATTATGAAAGAATAAAATAATTTTTTTTTTTTTTTTGTTTCATTTTTTTTTTCTGCCCACTGGAGGGAATTCTTCATTCCCTCTATGCCTCAGACCAACAGATTTCTTATAATTTGTCCCAGTTTTTTGGTTGTGAGCTAAAATGGAAATCTACGCCATTTCCATTCTAACACAAGGCCGCAGCCTCTTCATAAATCTCAAGGTCCCTGCACCAGTCAGGCCCTTTAAGACTCACTGTCTTCATTTTCACCTTGGAATTTTTCCCCTAAAATGAGTACCGCTGCCCTTCCTATGGCTATGCTGCTGCTCATGAGATGGCTTATACCTCATGGGGTTTTTGCCTTCCTCTGAATTAACATTGCAGAATAATAAGTTAACCTCTTCCCAACATCTGCAGTACTATTTTGGCGAATATCCTGTATCTAAATATGCTATACCCACCAGGTCTCTGCTGTATTATACAGCAAAGACCTGGCTCTAATGCCCACAATCAGCCACTGATGGCCTAAAATGGTTTCTTAATAAAACCTTAGAAGGAAACATAAAAAGGTAATGAAACCATATAAAACATGTTAGATTTTATATCTGCAAATTAGATAGATAATGTTAATGTAAGATTTTTGAGAATGTTGAGAAGGAATATTTTTCATATTTTATTTTCCAACCATTAGCAGAGCCGAGAGGAGTCTCATGACAAATTTAACTGCAGACCTGACTTTTTAGAAAGAGTTGTGACCAATGAATGTAATGTTAGGGCTTACTTCTTCTGGCCTTTTATGGGGCTATATAGTCAGCAAAACTGAACCTACAGTTTCTGCTTTGAGAGGATATTGAACAAGTACCCTGAACTGAAGGAAATCTTTCCACAAAATCTTCTGCAACGTTTTTCACAGAAAGTCCACAGAGGAAAACTTGTGTGTATGAGGCTGATTTATCAGGGGAAAGATTCCCTTTATAGTCTATGGGGTCCGCGGGTTCCTGCGGGTAACTGTTTTTTAAGCGGATTGGGTTTCCGTTTTTGGGTCTCCAGAACGGAAGCCCGAACGCAGTTGTGAACCTAGCGTAAACCTATTTTTCTAGGTTTCAGATGCAGTTGATACTAGTATGTATGTTTATATTCATGTTCTACAACTAACTTTTCCAGTCCAGTTATACTTGGGATTGTATTTGAGATATGTACTAAATAGTATGGCATACCAGTTGCTTTTCAGGGTCCCAGAAAAGCTTGACAGATTTGCCTTTCAGACCTCTGGGAAAGCTGGGTAACATAGCCTGTGGAGCTGCTATAATGAATAATACTAAATACTATATTTACTTAAATTAATTTACTTCCTTAAGTCACAATCATACCATAGCTTTCAAGGATTTCCCTTTCAGGCTTTTGAGAAAGCTGGGTAACATACCAGTTAATGTAGTATTAGGGACTGCTGAATACTACACATACCTAAATAAATCATGCAGGACTTTGTTTCCAGCGGAAAAAAACTGGATTCACGGCGCAGAGGGTGTAAGCGCACACCCGCGCATTGCTTTAAAAACCCATTCAAATGAATGGGTTTTTAAGCAATGTGTCGCTAACCTTTCGCTATCCAGTCCCTATTCAGTCCTATTCTAAACCAGACATTGATTTATACTGTAGGGCATTACCTTCCAAAAGGTGGCACTAGAGCAAGTTTTCCTTTTCCATCAAGGAGAACTTATTTGCATAGTCATAAAAATATGACTTTCTATATTCTTGGGCCTAGTGCATGCGACCATACTTTTGATCCGCAATTGTGGATCCACATGCACAGTATAGCCACATACATTTTTTGCAGCCATGTGTCTGTGTCCATATACAAGGACCCAAATTATGAAGCATTTCCTATTTTTGCCCACATTTATGGTACAGACCAGTGTATGAATCATACAAGATCCAAGATCCAAGATTGCGGATGACATACTGATGTAATGCAGACGTGTTTTTTTCGGAACTCGGATCAATAATTATGGACAGTACATCCACTATGGTCGTGCGCAGGAGGCCATACAGTAATCTTTTTTCCAAGCTTAAGTCTTTCTCCTCTAGATCATTAAAATGGAGACAGTGTTTTGTAATTAAATTTTTTGGCTGCTTGTGCATTTTGCTAAATGCACATTCAACAAAATTCGGTGTTACGTAATGTTTTGCAATATTTTGAGTTCCTCTTTGAAAAATTCCTGTGCTTCCTTTGTGTTAGCAAGGCATTATACTTCGGCTTGTCCTTTCTAGACTGCAGCATATAAGACCTTACTGTAACAATTAAAGAGTACATTTGATGCCTCTAATATTCAGTCACATACACACGTGGACAAAATTGTTGGTACCTCTCGTTTAATGAAAGAAAAAACCCAAAATGGTCACAGAAATAACTTGAAACTGACAAAAGTAATTTGCCAAACTACATGCTGACAAGTCACAAAGCTTCTGGGAGAATGTCCTATGGACAGATGAGACAAAAATCGAAATTTTTGGCAAGGCACATCAGCTCTATGTTCACAGACGGAAAAATGAAGCATATCTTGAAAAGAACACTGTCCCTACTGTTAAACATGGAGGAGGCTCTGTTATGTTCTGGGGCTGCTTTGCTGCATTTGGCACGGGGTGTCTTGAATCTGTGCAGGGTACAATGAAATCTCAAGACTATCAAGGGAATCTACAGAGAAATGTGCTGCCCAGTGTCAAAAAGCTTGGTGTCAGTCGCAGGTCATGGGTCTTGCAACGGGATAATGACCCAAAACACACAGCTAAAAACACCCAAGAATGGCTAAGAGGAAAACATTGGACTATTCTGAAGTGGCCTTCTATGAACCATGACCTAAATCCTATTGAGCATCTTTGGAAGGAGCTGAAACATGCCGTCTGGAAAAGGCACCCTTCAAACCCGAGACAACTGGAGCAGTTTGCTCATGAGGAGTGGGCCAAAATGCCTGTGGAGAGGTGCAGAAGTCTCATTGACAGTTACAGGAATCATTTGATTGCAATGATTGCCTCAAAAGGTTGTGCAACAAAATATTAAGTTAAGGGAACCATCATTTCTGTCCAGGCCTGTTTCATGAGTTTTCTTTTTTTTAAAAATTCTGTTGAAGCATGGTTGAAAAGCAATATCTGACTTTCATTTGTTCATTTTCATAGAATTTTTATATATTATTACTTTTGTCAGATTCAAGTTATTTCTGTGACCATTGTGGGTTTTTCTTTCATTAAATGAGGGGTACCAACAATTTTGTCCACGTGTGTATTTTTATTTTATGTTTTATATTAGAATTGTTTTGTGAAATGATTATCAGAAAAACTATGTACTGATAAATATTGGTTAGTGTGCTAAAATAATACAAGTACAAGCCTGGACATTTATATCGCAGACTTCTATCGTGAATATCCACAATAAAATTAAGAGGTTACCCATATGGGTGTTCTTACAGATTGTAACTTGCCACTATGTGTTATGTCATCAATACTAGAATGTAGTGGTTCCAGCTTTCAGCACTCCACCCCATCAATTAGCTGTCTATAGAGGGTGCATCCCCTTTATTGTTTATAAGGCACTGTTCTGTACCTTGCTACTGCTTGTTATTGCAGCTCAAACCACAATTACATGGGGAAACCGGTGGACCGCGTTGACTGTAATAGGGTCTTCTGGATGTGCACTGTAAAGCAGCGGAGATTCGCAGATTTTTGGCGGTTTCTGCAACGGAGTCTCCAAAGGAGACCCTGGCGCAGATGTGAACTTAGCCTAATACTGTAGTACCAGATAAGCCATTGAGAGGGCTTGTTCCATGATAATATATTGGCTATCCAAATGATAGATGGCAAGTGTCTGATGCCTGGAGTGTCACTGCTGGGACCCATCCTGATCATGAAAACAGGGCCCCAAATCCCATTTGAATGGAGTGACAATTGGGCATGTAAATGGCTGTGAAGCCATTTTCTTTTCAGAAACAAGCCGTTCGTGTTCAGTCATTTTGCAATTGTCTTGTCATGAACTTGAACATTTAGGCTAAGCCCCCACGTTGCAGAAACACAGCTTTTTTTGTTGCAGTTTTTTGAGCTAAAGCCAGGAGTGATTTGAGCTAAAGGGAAAAGTATAAGAACTTCCTATATATTTCCCATTCCTCTTGTAGCCATTCTTGGCTTTGGCTCTAAAAACTGCAACAAAATCTGCAACAAAAAAAGCTGCGTATCCGCAACATGGGGCCTCAGCCTTAAAGGTGTTTTCCAACTCACCTTGGAGAGGCTTAAAATAACTAGATACTTACCTCTCCATTTGTATGGGGATCCAGCAGAGAGTGGTATTCCTTGTTTCTGATCTTTGCCCTGCATGTGACTGACTGCAGCCAATCAGTGATGTTCTGTTTCAATGGCGCATCATCTCTTACTTTCTGATTGGCTAATGCGCTTCTTCCTATGCAGGCAGAAGGCAAACAAAAGTTGGACATTTGGGAACAGGGAACACTTTGAGTGAGAGAAGGAACTGTGGCATGAGCGTGGTTTTGTGGTGAAGAGGGGTGGCCTGAAACATTTCCCATTTCACTCTTGAAACGAACGTGTTAAAAGTTTGAATCCCACCCCTGAAATAAAAAGCAAACGTATAGGTGTGATACTTTACTTTAAGTGAGTAATGTTGATTTTATAATTTCCATGTTTTTCATATTCCTAACCCAGTCTTCAAAATCAGGACATCCCCCTCCAATATAATAGCTACGTACAGCTGCCACTAGAGGGAGCTAAGTGTATCCTGCAGTAATAATAACCCGGTATACAGTGAACTCCATGCTTCCTCTAGTGGTGTTCGCAGGTTTTTGCACCATTTTTGTGGATTAAGTCAAACCAAATAGCAAAGAAACTACGTGCCAATTCTATTTCTGTAAAGCCGAAGTGATACTAGCTGGTTCCATGGCAATATCTACAGGTTGTATCCGACTCCCCATAGGCTGCCAGCATAGATCACGTGCAATTCCTGAGGAAGACACAAGAGCCAGACCTGCCGGATTGCCACAGCAGCAGAAGAAACTACATCTCCCATAAGGACTTTCGCGGTCACGTGGCCCCGTTGCATGCAGGGATTGGGGTTTTTCTTTTATCCCTTTAGTGTCTGAGTCCTCACTTTGCCGTCGGTGTGGTCAGTGCACACAGCTCAGCTATCTCAGTCATCATGTCTGACCCCAGCTCCTTCTGTGCCCCGGAACAGTTCACCACCCGGCATGTGAACCTGCACCTTAACGTGGACTTCTCTGCCCGTGTGATCTCCGCCTCCTCTGCCCTGACTGTGCGATGCCTGCAGGACTCCGTCAGCAGCCTGGTACCTGAGCTCTACACCCTCATACACACACTGCGGCAGCTGTACTCTATGCTCCAGTCCTGCTTTCACCTGTGCCCCATAGACTCGCATTGATAGATCTGTCTGTCTGTCTGCCTATCTGAAAGATGAGCATAGGTTAAATAGCATTTTACCAGACTAGTGCTCATGGTGGTCACATGGGTGGCAAATTCTACCTTCTGTGGCCAACAATACCAGCTCTATGTCCAGCCCTCCAGTTTACATTCAGATAGTGATGTTCTGTAACACATAAATCTGTCTTCTGTCTCTTCTTACATTTAGGACATTGTGACCTCTAGACACTTACTGCACCTAGACCCATATGTTGGAACAGATTTCTATAGGGAATAGATACTTAAATGGAATTTTCTGTAGATTTCTGTTACCCTAGATTTTTAATGCAGGGTTTCAGAGAAATAAGGGGTTAAAAAGAGCTGAGCACTGGGTGAAGTGTACCCTGGGCAATTATTTGTAATCTAAAAGGGAGAATAGAGATATTTATTTACATATTACAAGGCAATCTGCAAACAGAATCAGGAGTCCTGTAGCCACCAGAATTGGGAGCGCTGACTGCCTTGACATGTTCTTCCCTATTGCCAAGCCAAGCCTGACAGGGTGAAGGCAGAGACGAGTTACCCAGCTGATACTTCTAGTGCCCAGCTCTTTTTTAAAACTGAGGACAATGACTGGTATTTCCTATGCTACTCTTATTAAATACTCCTGATAGCACGAGATGCGCTAGAATTATTAAGAGGTATTTTGGGAAGTCTCTGTCAGGGGCCGGTGTAGATTTCAGCTATAACTTGTGCCAGTTTTCATGCAGAAAAGGGACAAAGTAATGCATCTTTAGCTCAAATTGGTCCACAGCACAAAGAGAGGCCACTTCTACACAAGTGTATTGCAGTATGTTCCTTACGATAGGTTCACACTTGCATTGGGGTTTCCGTTCTTTGGGTCCGCTTGGAAACCCAATCGCTTCAAAAATCCATTAAAAGTGGACCCCATAGACTATAATGGGGTCTGCTGGGTTTCCGCCCTTAAAATGCGGAGAAAAAAGTCCTGCATTTTTCAAGCAGAATGGGGGATGGAATTCCTGAATGGTCATCGAACGCAGATGTGAACCCAGCCTTTGTAAATTGTCCCCTTTTTTTTTTTTTTTTTTTTTTTTTAAAACATGTTTCAAAGTAAGGCTATGTTCACAATTGCACCTGAGTCTCTGTAGGAGACTCCGTAGCAATGTCTGCCTAAAATCGGCAGACATGCCTGCATGCAAAGCTTTTTTGTCCGCCACTTTCAGTTTTAAAACAACGGACACCCGGCGAACCCCATTATAGTCAGTGTGGTCCACCGGGCTCCATATGGTCCAGAACAACGGACAGGTGATGCTAGTGTGAACCTTACGTTAATTGTCTTTCATTGTAGTGTGGGAGCTTGTTGATAAGGGCAGCATGAATCTACTGACAGGTTCCTTGTAAATTTCCCTATTGTGTTCTAGCAGAATATCGTAAGATAAATATGTTCTTGAACACAATCTCTATTGTGTGGCATAAGATTGTGCCAGCACACACCCTCTGCACACTAATAATTGAAACCTTAGACTGCATCTGCAGTTATTGCCATAGAAGATCATTGGCACATCAGAATTTCCTTAGTTGTGCTTTGAGACCTTGTGCTGTAGAACTAATACTGATATAAAGAGTTGTATTATGTTATATACTGTATAACTGTTCCACTTAGTGGCTTCTTCAGTGCAAATTGTAGAACTGAAGAACTATAATGTGAGAATGCTGCAGATTTTTTTTTTTGCAGATTATTATAATCCAGTGTACACTTAGTCTGTTGTCTCACAAATCAGTATTTTGGTTCGGGAGATTCTCTGTATTTATCTCAGTCTCTTGCCAGGATTTTATTTTGAAGTGTAGCAGTTTTTACTGTATTAATTTACTGTTTTGTAATTTCATACTTTGTAAGTAACTTTAGTCTCTAGTTCAGTGCATCTCTCATTGCTACGCTCTATATTATCATGTGTCTGCATCAGGCAGGTGGCTCTTTTTCATGGGCCAGCAGGAGGTACATTCATACCTGATCTTTGCCTGTAGTAAACATGTCCAGCGATTAGCCGGAAAAAAAGTTTCTCCTTTATCGGTTGATCACATCTTTTATGCAGGCATAAAAATTATTGGTCAACAGCACGTACTGTGTAAACGGAATGGGCTGCTGATAAATGGAAAAATATGGGAATGAATGATCCTATTAGCAATCACTAATCCCTATATAGTACAATGACTGGTGCATGTATATGGTAGTTTTAACAGGCACTGATTGACTTGCTATATTGTTTAATGGAGCTCATTACAGACATAGTCTTAGGGTCCCTTTTCACTGTCAGATTCTAAATGATAAAGTTAAAAAAGGTATACTACAGTCATGCTGCAGGAGGTATATTGAGTTTTACCTTTTATACCTTCCCCCATGGTACACTGTAGGTCATTATATTTTCCACTACAGTTTTATAAAGAAATGCGTATCTAGACATAAAATCATTCAAAAGAACACTTTCGGAGATTGTATCCGAAGAGGAACTAAATCTAATATGGCATTGAGAATAATCACAGCTTTTTCCCTTTTCTACAATGCCAAGAAAGTGAAGCTTGACTTACGTAGGCCCTTTATAACGTTTGAGATGAAAAGTCTTTCTATGACTCCCCCATAAAGACCTATCTCACTATTGTATAGCAACTTTCCGCGGTGTAGCTGGTTGGGAGAGAGAATTGAACCAAACTATTTCTATAGAGGACTGAAACAAAGTCTTTACCCTTTGCCTCAAGTTCTCAGTTGCCTGTAAGGTACAAGAAATCAATCATCCTGCTGGTATAGGATTCATGTCCTCTTACACACCATGTACACTGCCATTTCTGATTTCTGTTGGCGATGCAGTCAACATTGGAGAACATCAGTGCATGTCTGGTGGGGAGGTGGGGGTGTAATTCTCCAGGAGTATTGCCGTAAAGTAGTAGAGTAAAACAGGTTACCAGTGTTTATATAACAAATGACCCTGAGATGCGGCTACCGTCTATCGTACTGGGCTCACTCAGCATGTACTCAAAGTCCCTGTTAAGCTTTCTCCTAATAGCGGCAAGAAGGGTTATACCTAGACTCTACAGAGCTCTTTGAGCCCCCCCCCCCCCATTAGAGTGGTTCCAGGAAATACTCCACATACAATGTATGGAAGAGATGATGACAGACTCTAGGAGGACATGTAGAGACACTGGATATACTTTCAACTATTTCCAGACTTTTGTCTATGTATGTAGCAACTTTTCCCTCATTTTTGGGGTTTGCTGTATTATTTCTTCTCTAATGGTGGGCTCGAGACTGGGTGTGGTGCAGCTGATGTGGTAGATCTCTTTCCTTCTTTGTATACTGTTCTCCTCCTAGTAGTTTTTGTAGCTATTGCTGCATTTTACCTTAGGAGTATTCTTGTATCTTCTTAAATTCCCTATGCTAAGAAATTCCTCCATAAGGTATTTTATAGCAACTATAGACTGTTCTATGGACGGTTTTTCCGTGGGATTGGTACCTTCTGTTTATATTCCTCATTTCCTATTTTTTTCTTCTTATGTATGCCTTGGTTATTGTTCATATCAAAATCTGTTCAATAAGAGTGAAACAATAGCACTTTTAGCATAATTCTGTCCCATAGAAGTATATGGATATATACACATCTAGATGCCTTCCAGTTTTATTTGCTATGGCTATCATGATGTGAATGGTCATTATTGATTAGAAAAAGCCAGTTGCATATCTTTGAGGGATGTTATAATATGTAGTGTCATAGACATTCTTATCACATATTGAACAAAAGCCATTTCTAGTTATAATCTAGATATGTTGTGATAAAGGTGACTAGTAAGGTGTGTATATAACAAAGGTATGAGTAATACATAACAAGAATATGCTTGTTCATAAGCCATAGTTGGCACTCATTTGTATCTACTGATTTTTGTCCTTCTAATTTTATTTAAGTCCATAGCATGCATTTTGATAAACCGCAGATCTCAGATTGGTCCCATGCTTTGATCTCTTGGTCTATGACTACAGGTGCTTCTGTGTGCCATCCGTGGAATACCACAACCCCTTTGTCAGAACCTGTGATCACACTTTGAGTACTTCCCTTGGAATATCATGTCTCTGGTTATTTTCAGACAACCTCTGAAAGTGTTTTTATGATGAAGAGTAGTTTGTACACCTTGCTTATGATTCGTAAGTGCTTATTTATATCTTTGATTCTTCATAGATTTTGGACACCAAAGACCTCACTATCAAGAAAGTTTCTCTGAATGGAAAAGAGGCCAAATTTTCCCTCGGGGCAGCGCACAGTTTTAAAGGCACACCACTGGAAATCACCCTTCCTTGCCCCCTGACCAGGTACAGTGGCCTTCTGCTTATAAGAAATATTTCTCAGGCACTCAAATTTTCATGCAAAATTCTGTTTTATTCAATATATCGTTAGAAGTTATGCAATCCACAGAAAAATTGATAAAACCTTTTTCGGTCGTATTTATGGACCAAAATACGTTTTACCAACTTTTCTGATGATTGCATAACTTCTAACGATATATTGAATAAAACAGAGAATTTTGCATGAAAATTTGAGTGCCTGAGAAATATTTCTTGGATACATGGGGTTAAACCCTATCAGAGCATCTTGATACTACTAGGAGTGCCGTGATTTTCTCTAGTACTCTGCTTATAAGGCATTTGTATGGTTAATATAATGGAGTTTGCAGCTTACTTTTGTCTGCTCCCTCTTCACATGATTTTTCCTGTTTTATGGTTGACACACAGTGGTCCGGGCACCCAGTTATCAGTTCTTGCACAGTAGCAGGTCCCGATAGCTGGTTAGACTTCAGTTTATTATCCTTTTGGCTCTTTGACACTTTGGATTGCTTTGAAAATATGATTACAATTTGCAACCTTGTACGTTGTGAAGACTTTGACCAGTTTTATTACTGGCCCTCATATCATGGTTGTCTGAAGCATTAACATAATGACTGGGCTAAGTACAAAATGTATTACTTTTATCATTCAGGCTCTGGGATGCTTGCTTGGCAGTTTCTCATCTTATATTTGTATCTACAACAAGGTTCAATGCATTCATAGTAACAGATTATTTTCACATTTTCAGTTTTTCTGTTCTGTCTGAAAAGCAGGAAAAAAATGGGCACCAGTGCAACAAAAGGATCTTACTAACTAACAATGGGGACTTTCAGGTTCCACCGTGGTATCCTTTGGTTTGATGGGAAGATTGGCACTGCATGCTATATTATGCTTTCAGTCAAATATGATGGAATGTCTTGATGGAGGTTACAAATGAAAATGTGAACAGTGCCTTCACGAGAATCTATCACTATGAACCCCTGCCTCTGATAGTACTATAAAAGTAGCCTTATACAGGACACATCTAATCTTTCAAGGCATATTAGATTGGGGCTGTAGAGATTACTTCATTGACTTCTGGTCAGAAGTCAACCGAGGAAATGTATTCCAATTAAAATGAAAGACACCTGCACCCACCAAAAAAGAGATCCTTTATTTTTGTCCAAGTTTAAACAATATGTTTCGTGGGAACCCCCTTTATCAAGTGTATACAAGTTGCACATAAAGACACACAACCTTTTATACCTGTATACTGATAAGAAATCCGTCCCTTCATTGACTGTTGTACCTTTTTTGCTACACTTTTAATGATTTACACCTTAAATATTATTGCCAAATGTTATTGGCACCTAGAATAAAATGTAAACAGCGCTTTGTGTTTTAGCTTCTCACTATTTTCAGAATTTTAGTCAGTGACTGCCGATATGGTGTCACTTTCTGTTGTCATGTCTTGCGAACAGATTAAAAAGTGATGAAATATTTGTCATGAAAGGTATGATCGGTAAACCCTGACTGGTTCTAACTTAAGGACTTATGGAGTGAAAATGTTTTGAGAGGTACTTCGGGACAACTTCTTCTCTAAATGCCAAGGGACTCGACACCTGAAAATCCCTGCATTGGTGTCACTGGGGAAGTTGCTCTTGGAGGTGGCTCTTTAATCTGACTGGTAGAGGGGACACTTGTTCAGGATCCCTGCCATCTATGATATACTGTATATAGCACATACAGTTGTGGGTTTACAATTTCTGAAATCCAATTGTCAAAAGTAATTGTCAAAATTTTAAAATGTGTGTGTTTTAAAAAATTTTTATTCATTTTTTTTTTTTTTTTTTAAATTTTGCACAGAGGACAAGAAGCCATTTTGGAAATCTGTTCTGAAACCTCACCTAAATCATCAGCTCTTCAGTGGCTTAACCCTGAGCAGACTGCGGGGAAGACTCATCCTTATCTCTTTAGTCAGTGCCAGGTGATGCAATAAACTTCTTACATTTAAATGGGATATCCAAAACCAGATTTGGGCGAACTATCCTACTCTTAGGATACACTTGCATGACCATGGCTAAAAATGGCCAAGAAAAATTAATAAAAGTGTTTTGTTTTTCCTATGGCCATTTTGCATCTGTGGAACAGCCATATTCATGAATCCCCTGTAGCCTTGAGTCTATTCAGGGATGCGCGAAAACAGACAAAAAATAGCCGCATAGACTGCTATTGTTTTGAAAATGGCTGAGTGACAGCTGTTTCTTATGATCTAATGATAGGTCAATATCAGATTGCCGGTGTTATGGCACCACCACTGATCAGCTGACATCTGCACAGTGTATGAAACCAAAAGTTGGCAGCAACTCTGTATACTGTGCAGTGGCTGTGTCGTGCTGTTGCTGTTCAGCTCCCATTGATTTGATTGGGAACTGAGCTGCAGTAGCTCCATACAGCCACTACAGTGTTTGGAGTCATGTGCTTCTGGCTCTGTGCACTGTACAGATATCAGTTGATCAGAGGGGATGCTGGGTGTCAGAACCCCACAGATTTGATATTGAAGATCAATTCTACGGATATGTTAGGCTTGGCCATCAGTATTTTGTGTATAATATTGATACTCTTGTATAATGACTATTGGCTACAAAGTGTCAGTGTTGCCCAAAGCAACCAGATGGCAGGAATCTGACACTTGTGTGCTAGTTTTTATGCATGAAGCCTACTATACGAAAATAAGTACAACTGTTATACAGTATTATGGGTATGCCATAAAGTTAGACTGGAATAGTGACAGTGTTCACCTGCTGTATATGTAATATGTCGGTTGTATGTGAAAATACAGTACAATGCAAGTAAATTTGATTTTAGAAAATTAATGTACATTGTAAAAAAAAATCCACACAGACTAGAGTTCAAGTGATGCTTGCTCTTTAATCTGACTGATAGTACATGTGTTTGAGGGATCCCTGCCATGTATGATATAGTTTATTTAGCACAAACAGCTGTAGGTTTACAATTTCTGAAAGCCCACTATCCAACTAATTTGTAAGATAATTATATAAATTACAATGAAAAGAGTTTTTAGAATGATTTTCTTATTATTATTTATGTGCTTTGTTAAAAATCCACACTGCCATGAGTTCAAGCTGCAGACCTCCACAATACGTTCTCTGTTTAGCTACAGAAGTGCGGGTAAAGGTGTGAAGATCCAGAACATAAAATAGTCATCATCTTAAAGAGTCTTTCACCAGAAAGCAGCATATCAACCAGAGTTCGGTCTCACTTGCTTATATTCTTGCCACATGATCAGTACTCGTGTGATTCTTGCCTGATCTGGGTAACATGTACTGCACATGTGCTGAGAATATGAACAGTGGCCTGGCCCCAGTCAGATGAAGAAAGGAATGGAAAGGATGGCGCAGAGGTAAGTGGAAGGGCCCTTGAGAAAAACTACAGTTTCACAGCACCGAAGGCACCGATTCATAAGGGGCAAACATTTTGTTTCAGGTAACCCTATGCTGGGTTCTGGTGACAGACTTCCTTTAATCTAATCCTGTATATGTTGGGGTTCTATCTCAGTAGTCATAGTTGATTCCTCTTCTGATCTGACAAGGCTGATAAATGTTCTAAATACTGAAACGCAATTTTAGCTATTCTGTTCCATGGTGCATTTAAATTCCAATTTTATCAATATTTTAAAATTTATCAATTAACCTTTGCATGTTTTACAGCAAGGATGAGGGGTACCAATATATTGTATTTTATGTTTTTCAGGCTACACATTGCAGGACTATAATTCCTTGTCAAGATACCCCTTCAGTGAAATTCACCTATTACTGTCAGGTTTGTTGCCAAAAGAAGAAACTGTAGTAGCTGGCCTTCTCCTCTCCAGCCTCAGCAACTACATTGGTGTCAGAGTTTCCTCTAGAGATCCCTGATCATGGCACTTACAGAAATGCAAACTGACAAACCTATATAAACATGGGCCTATATAAGCACAATCTTTAATTTCTGTGTGCGACAATACTAAAAAAAAAAAACAAAAAAAAAACAGGGCTCACACACAACACAAAATAATAGTGAAAATTCATGATTTATTTAGACCACAGGGTTAAAAACATGTATCAGTAGTATAATACAAGGGGGACAACATCAAAAATACATAAGGAAATGCTGGAACTATATATTAATCATCCTATATATCCCCAATAATATGTGCAAAGAGAGGGGGGAGAAAAAATGCTGCCATTAAATGTTAGCATAGACCACAAGCACGTGCTCAGCTATGCAGCACAAGAAACTGCACAATGGATATAAACACCTTTTTTTTTTTTTTTTTTTTTTTTTTTTATAAAGGGATCCTAACATTTGGAAAACGTGTTTAACTGAAGCAGTGTTGGAATAGCCTTTATAAAGGCTTTTCTACTCCTACCTTTACTTTTCTTCTCCTTGCCGCTGTTTGTCCAAAAAAAACAAAAAAACATTTTATTCTCATATGTAAATTATGCTCAGGGAGCACCGGCGTTCTCCCTGTACTCCGAGCACTCTGTGTCATCGCCGCAACCCGCCTCCAGCTCTGTTTTTTTTCATGCTCCCTGCATCATCTTCTGTTCATCTTGCATCTGCTTTCTCCGTCGGCCATTTTTCTGAAGTACACTGATGTAAGAAACTAAACAAAAATGTAGCCACTTTGAGTTCAGGCAGCATGCTCCGTCATTTCTCGGAGCACAGGGAGAACGCCCTCGGTACTCCCTGAGCATAATTTACATATGAGAATAAAAAATTTTTTGGACAAATGGCGGCGAGGAGAAGAAAAGTAAAGGTAGGAGTAGAATAGCCTTTATAAAGGCTATTCCAACATTGCTTCGGTTAAAAACCAGTTTCCCCAATGATAGACTACCTTTAAGAATTACAAAATATAGTTAGGAGATATGTGTGTTATGCACTGCTGTGTGTGGCTGTCCTATCGCTGTCATCTATAAGATTCCTATGGGTGCCGGGGTTACTTTAACCCTTGTCATAACTAACTGGGCTCTCCTTAAGTGCAAACCAGACGTTTTTCACGGGGACAGTGGAAGCAGCAAACCACTATCTCTGAATCGGGGATCTCCATTCATTAAGATGGGCTCTTTGCCAATTTAGAAGATCGGTGGGGTTCCTTTATGGGAGTCTCCTTTAAGTACTTTGTGCAGGATAGTGTATCTTATGTGGATGCCCCTTTTCTACTATTCTCTGCTGCTAAGGGGGTATTATGTGTTAATATGAAACTTCATAGAAATAGGGGCTTACACTGTTCAAAAGATTCATAGCTTGAGTTTGCAGTGCAGTTTTATGAAGGCTATGTTTTTATATCTGTTTAATGTAAACTGCTGCAGAATTTTTATTTTTTTTTTTTTCTTCCAGCTAAACGGCAAACACCACATTGCATTAGTGACTAAGACCAGATGTGGGGCTGAGTTTGCAGTGGAATGCACTCGGATGACACTTGGGGTGTTATCTGAGTACATTCTGTGATGTACTTACCTCTATGGAGGCTTCCAATCCATTCTGTTCCAATGACATGGATCAGGATAAGGAAATGCTCTATTTTCATCGGATCAGACGGGAATGTGTGCATGGAGCCTCAATGCCGTGGTTTTCAAAGTTTTTCTGCATTATGTATTTTGTTTTTTGTGTGACATTCTGACAGATCTGCTTATTAATGTCAGTTGCTCAAAAATTGCAGTAGTGAAAATGGCGTATTTCAGTTCAATCAATATATTCTAGCATTATTATATGTTCCCAATAGGTGTCTGTTCCAAAGGAGCTGGTGGCATTAATGAGTGCTCTAAATGATGGAGATTTTATTGATCCACAAGACTGCAGTAGGAAGATCTATCGCTTCAAGCAAAATGTAGGTTTTTTTTTTTTGTTTTTTTTATTTTCTCCCAAAATAATAATAAAAATAATATTATTATGTATAAATTTGTTACTATGTAATATACGGTTTCTTTTATTTGGGTTAGCATACAGTGATCCCTTTTGCCCATAATGTAGTTTGCACAATAGGCCTGCCTTCTCTTTCACAACAATAAAATAAGAAGCTATGCGAGACCTTGGCTAAACATAATAGAATCAAATTTAAAATTAAAACAAAAAAAAAAAATCATGACCGAATTTATTTCCTATGATCAGTATGTGCTGACTCAAACCCACAGAAAGTCTTTTGTTATATAATATCAGCCTTTTTTTTTTTTGGTTTCTATTTCAATAGGTGCCCATACCAAGCTATTTAATTGCTCTAGTGGCTGGCGCTTTGGAGGGGAGGTAAGTCTACTGCTGGTCAGGCTTACTCTATGTTAAACAAATATCATCTGTAATGTGTATTACAGAGCAAAGCTAAGTTCACACTGCAGAAAATTAAGAGAAATCTGAAGTGCACATCCACCTCAGATTCCTCTTTGTTTTCCACCCCACAGCTCCTTTAGACTCTGGGGCTGAATGAACTGTGGAAACCATGGCAAGATTTGCCGGAAACTTATTTTTCTGTGTTCTGCTACGATCTCTGGTTCTCATTGGATACAGTGGTAGGCAGAATCCGCCACAAAATTGGCAGCAGATTCCATCATGGTCCTAAATGTCACACACCATGAGCCAAATGTAATGCATTTAGAAGTGCTATATTAAACAGACTTTTGTTATTACCATATTTTCGGACTATAAGACGCACCGGACCATAAGATGCACCTAGGTTTTAGAGAAGGAAAATGGGGGGGGGGAATTTTGAAGCAAAAAAAAATGTGGTAAAATATTTAATATATGGGAGTTGTAGTTTTGCAACAGCTGCAAGGCCACATTGACAGGTGGCCCTGCAGCTGTACAGGGATGCATAGGGCATCTTTTTTTTTTTTTTTTTTTTTTTTTTGTGGGGCCAGGTGTACTTTTTAGTTATACCATTTTGGGGAATGTCTATTGCTTTGATCACTTTTTATTCAAATCAAAGACGAAACAGCGAAAAAAACAGCGGTTCAACACTTTTGATTTCTTCCCCCCCCCCCCACTATGACATTCACCCTACCCGGTAGCTATGGCTCTGCAGCAGAGCGGTCGCCATCATCTTCACAGACCCACCATCCGCCGTAACAGCACGGCGGATGCTGGGAGGTTCACACCACCGGGACACCCTTTCAGCCCAGGACCTGCAGCATCGCCCCATTCCACCCGCTGCAGGAAGCCAGTGGCGGCAGGAGTGAAGGCGATGCTGCGACCCCCGCTCCTGCCAAAACATTCTCACATTCGGTCTATAAGACGCACCCCCATTTTCCTCCCAAATATAGTCCGAAAAATACGGTACTTTTCTGAGTTATCACTTTTTGACATTAGGGGCCCTACACTTGCAGGTTATCTATCCCTTTTTGTCAATGACAACACTTACTTGTATTCTCTTGCATGCTGTGCTGTAGTTCCTGGAACAATATGACATCACTTACTATGAAGGGAATATCCATTAATATAAACTGTATTTTCAAAGACCCCATTCACACCATGTGTACAACATTCAGCCTTTCACGTTTTGATTTTTGTATAGAAATGTCATGGCTTTCACAAGTTGTACTGTAATTATTTAATTATGTGAATTACAGATTTTTTTTTTTTAATCATCTTATGCTGTATTAATGATATACTATCATATTGTTTTTAGGAAGATTGGTCCTAGAACCACAGTATGGACTGAGAAACAGCTACTGGAAGCTTCTGCCTATGAATTTGCTGAGGTGGGACTTTACAAAATATTTTGAGGCTGGGTTTAAGGCTAAGGCCCCACGTAGCAGGCTGTGGGGAAAAAAACGCGACGGAAACGCATTTGCAGGGACTATAAAACGCCGCAGCCAAACTGTGGCGTTTACGGCACATGGGGCCCTGACCTTAAAGGGGTATTCCCATGAACATAATCATATCTATATTTGTAGATAGTTAAAAGTTAAACCTTTTTGCAAATATAAGTAGTTAAAAATTCCACAGAGTTTTAAAGATTTTCTCAAACTATCTTAGTGGCGACAGTCTGTTGTCTTGATCGGTTGCCAATGGATACGACCACGAATGTACAAACTTTCTATGGTCTGGTACTTGTCAGGAACCCAGCCATGATTTTCTTATTGGAACTGGGTTATCGGGCAGGGACACTACATGTATCAGAAGATATCCTGGCCACAATAAGGAAATCATAGATGATTTTCTAACCATAGAAAGGTCCTGCATTAATGGTCGTATCCACAGGCAAACTATCAAGACAACAACTTGTGACCACAAGATAGTTGGAAAAAATCTTTAAAACTCTGCAAAATGTTTAATTACTTATATCTCCAAAAATGTTTAACTTTTAATTATCTACAAATTTAAAAATGGTGACGTTCATGAGAATACCCCTTTAAGCTCAGTCATATTAAATTAATGAAAAACACAAAAGTAAAAATGAAGTCTAAGACTATGTTCACATTTTACTAGCATGTTTTAGGAGCCTCTAATTGGCTAAAACAACAAAAGAAAGTTTTTTTATATGCAGAACATCTAGCAGCAAAATGACGGACAACATAAGAAATAACTGGCACATTATAGATAATGGGTTCTATTGGGATCTGTTTGTTTCCATCATATGACATATCTATCCCGAACAGAAAAATGGAAATGCAGATAGAGTTAGGAACATAACCTAAATATGGCCATTCACACAGAGTAGCTGTCAGCTAATGCTAGGTTCACACCTGCATTGGGGTTTCCGTTTTTTTGGGTCCGCCTTGGGACACGAAAAACGAAAACCCAATTTGCTTAAAAAGCGGATACACTATAATGGGGTCTGCCAGGTTTGCACCTGAAAAATGCAGAGGGAAAAGTCCTGCTTGAGGACACTTTTCTCCACATTTTTCAGGCGGAATGGGGGATGGAATCCACAAACAATCATCAATCGCTGATGTGAACCTAGCCTGAGCATGCTTTCAAAATTTTTCATGTGTATGGATATTTTTTTTTTTCTAATAATAATTGTATTGAGATTCTTTTGTGTTAAACAATCTAAAATGTAATTTTCTACATAAACCTTGTAGACAGAAAAAATGCTGAAGTATGCCGAGTCTTTGGTAGGCCCTTATGTCTGGGAGAAATATGACCTGCTGATCTTGCCTCCATCTTTCCCATATGGCGGAATGGAGAACCCTTGCCTTACCTTTGTAACTCCAACTGTGCTGGTAAGTAATTGTGTATGAGACATGTTTCTTGCATTTTGGGTGATATATCGGCCGTGTTAATCTGAATAGACAGGTGCCATAAAACTTCTCATTCTCATTCTCTGAAATCTCAGAATGAAAATGCTTTGAAAAAATAAGTTCCCGAAAAGCTGTTGTAACTAAATGATTTTCTTTAATATGTTGCATCGTTTTCCTTACAATAATATTAAAGTGGATACCTGGAAATTGCCCTATAGTAATGCCCATACAAAGTAGCATTCTTTCAGCGTTTTCTGGGCGCCCCAGCGTTTTTATTTCTGATGATCTGTCCACAGAATAGGTCATCAGTATCTGATTGGTCGGGGTTTGACATTTAGTCACAAGCTGCTCTGCTCCTATTCAAGTAAAGGGTTCAGAGCTGCAGTACCTGGTGCCACCGGATACTGATAACCTATTCTGTTCATAGGTCATCAGTATGAAAATGACTGGGGAGGACTGGAAAATCCCTTTTCTTTTTTTGGACCGATGTTACAGGTGCATCTCAATAAATTAGAATATCTTTGAAACGTTTATTTCTTTCAGTAATTGAATTAAAAAAGTGACCTCCTATATTTTCTAGATTCTTTACATACAGAGTGTTCTATTTCAAGTGTTTTATTTCTGTAAATGTTGATTATAGATTACAGGTAATGAAAACCCAAATTGTAAAAAAGTTCAGTATTGTAAATTCAGTGTGTCACCTGCCAAGGTTTCCTAAGCCTTTAAATGGTCCCTCAGTCTGGTTCAGTAGGACACACAATCATGGAAGACGCTGATTATGAATTGTATTACTGAATTACTGAAATGAATGAACGTTTCAAAAAATATTCTAATTTATTGAGATACACCTGTAGTTGTGATTTTTCTTTCCTAATCACATGTATAGACAGATAAAACAAGAAGTAATATGATCCAGTGGTTAATGGATAATAATGAAATAAATGTTTATATAATGAACACTTACAAATTACATTAGAAAAACTGGATTTTTTTTTTTTTTGTTCCCCCCCCCCCCCCACACAGAAACTGCATTACTCTTATATTAAGGCTGTATCTGATATTGCAACTCAGATTTATTCGCTTGATTAAGGTTAAACTGTAATACCAAACGCAGCCCATGGGCAAAAGTGGAGCTATTTTCTAATCTCATCCAAACCCTGTAACTACAATAATGATTACTGAAATATTTGTATAACCTATAGTGGTGTTCAGTCTGATTCTACAGCTTGTTTAATGTTTCTATATTCCAGGCTGGTGACCGATCTCTCGCAAGTGTGAGTATCCTTGTGAAATAAAACCATTGGGGGGGAGGGGGGGAGTTTGATAAATCTATGCTAGTTTTATGAAATTAAAAAGTTGGAACTACTTGCACAAACCTGTTTTTGGGCAAAAATGAGTGCCTTTGACTGTTTATACGCTGCACTTGATCAAAAAGTGATCGGGGCATGTCTTCCCACGACTCAGCAGATTTACTATAATTTTATGCCAGAAAGTGTAGTAAATTATACCCAGGTCTACTCTAGCGCTTAGAAGGTGTAGACTTGAGTTTCTGTCACATAGAGGGCCAGAGATGCACCTAAATTTTAAATTTAGGCACCTTTTTATAAGTAAAGCACATTTCACTCCAGCACATAGTATGAGACCTCATTCTTGATAAATCTCTCCCATGTGCTTGTATACTTACCTGCCATATTGTCTGTAATATATTTACTTTAAAGGTGTTCTAAACATTTTTACTGTTTAAAGCCTCGGCAACATATGACCGCTACACTTGTCATAATGCGCATAGTAGTTATGTTGATCCAGTCATACACAGCTGCAGTGCTACTTTTATAGCGGAGATAAGAGACTCTGATCTCCACTGCTTTACTCCGTACAATGGAAGAGACTGATGGGGATGTCACATAGTCCATTGAAGTAGCCCAGGTCTGACTAACCATATTGCCTTTTGTTAGGTATACTTATTTATGCGCTAACAGCAACTGTTGGTGCACAAGGTAATGTGCTAGCATATAGATACATGTCAATCCATTACAGTGAAAATAAAATAAAAAAACACAGAAAAAAAAAACCTTTTGGGTTTCAGAACATATCAATACAGTTTATTTCACATAAAAGACATATGTTCAAGTCCCAACAATTGTGTAACATGATTGATTTGGAAAGCTAATAATACTATCACACTGTTTTTAATCCATACAATTGCAACAGTAACATGGAAAGGATAAAGGGAAGAAAGATATGGGTGGAAATAAACTGGTTATATCTAGCTAGCACAGATCAAACATATACATCTTAAACATTGTCCTATCATTAATCCACTCCCTGTATCCAGGACAAACATTCACTCCCTTTCCTCCTTTATTTCCCATCCAATCTTCCTACTGAAAAAAAAAAGGTATTGACCCTGTGGATCACATTCCCCAACTCAGGAGATTTGGGGCTCTTCCATAACATGACAATATCTTAAACCTAACTTCACTTAAAGGGGTTGTCCAGTTTAAGACAAATGTTATTGTTTGTAAAATGAAGTTATACAATTTTCCAATATAATTTCTGTATCAATTCCTCATAGTTTTCTAGATTTCTGCTTGCTATCAATCATTCTGAACAGCTCATTGACAGGTTGATGTGTGATTCCTGTGCTGTTACTATGACAAGCTGTGCATCTGTGTGTCCATCACATGACCATGGGGTCCTAGCTCTACTTGCTGCTCCATTCATGAGAATGCTTATTCTCATGATTTCTCTCATGATTGTACATACATAGAACTAATTCTATAGTAGAAAGATTTTACTGGTTTACAGAATTGATGGCCTATGGTTTCAGCTTCTCTGAACTGTAGTACCAGGCACTGACACTACTATAAGTGTGCAGCTGTGACTGAGCAATGATGGGGATATGGGACCTACTTAGAAACCCCTATGTTCACATGCAGTGTTTGCTTTTCTTTACTTTTTATGTAGAAAGCCGCCCTTGGCCATTTTTTCCTACAGTTGTAACATTTAATCGGTTACATCCAGAACCACGATGGGTTGCAGTGAGCAAGTCCTCCATTGGTTTTTCTCTGCACTGCCCCCCGTACTGAGGTTTTGTTAGATGAGTTTTTTTTTAGTACATGCAGCAATATTTCCAAATGTCTGTTCCGCTGGACACCAGAAATGTAACTTTTGCCCATCTAATCTGTAGGTCATTGCACATGAAATATCACACAGCTGGACAGGAAACTTGGTTACAAACAGAACCTGGGAAAACTTCTGGTATGTACATTTCTCTGATTCATTTATCTCCTTACATGGTTGTCTCTGTCATCCCCAGGCAAATAGTTTTAGCTGATGAGGAAAGCATAACAATATCCATGTTACCTTATGGGACTCCAGTTATGTTACCCTGTGTTATTGGATCATGTTATATAGATTGAAAGGGAATTCCACTGTACGTGAAAATTATTTTGCCACAAAAACTAGAATTTGATGAGCTTGTTTCAAATTTAAGCAGTCCCAGGGATAATGCATGTATAAGATTACATAGTGGCTGTCAGAAATCCCTGAGCTGGTTGGGTTTAAAAATCCGCAGAACCTGGAAACTGACTTATTTTTAAAGATGATGTCCAGGATGATAAAAATGTGGTATTTTCTTTTCATAAATAGCACCACATGTGCTCCTGGGTTGCATCTGGTATTGTAGGCATCCTTATTGAAGCGAGTGAGGCTGTTCAGCAATGTGAAACACATACCAGGGCAAGACTGGTGCTGTTTATGGGGAAAAAAGTCCTCCTTTGCTATATTCTAACCCTCAAAACCTTACATGTAATTTATTTTTATCTTTAGTTGCACAGATCTGCAGTGAGGTAACGAAAAAACTTTGTTTCAGGCAATCTGAATTTTTTTCCCCACTTATGGCGTTTGCCATAATAAATATAAATATATCATACATTTTATATGTATAGTTTGGGCATTTTCACATGTGGCAATTTTTTTTTTTGTTTGAGTTTTTATATGTAAAATGGCAAAAGGGAGTGATTTCAATTATTTTTTTTTAATATTATTGAAAAACTTTTTTGTAACTTTTTGTTTTCCCCACTTTTATTTTTAGATCCCCCTTGGGGACTTGAACATGCAATTATTGCTCACTTATACAATATAGTGCCAAACATCTGTATTGCATTATATTGTACTTTTACTGGTGGCCTAAGCCAGGAGCGACTTCAATGGGAAATGTAAAGAAATAATTTCTCCCTTCTGCTAACTCTAGTCTTAACTTTGGATTAAAACAAAAAAAACATCAGCTTTAAAGATTGTTCAGGAGAGGAGGCTGGAGAATGGACCATCACTCAGTACTCTACAGCTTGTGTGTGAATGCACTACAATACATGTGAAACAAAGCAAAAGTTTTAATTGAACCCAATTAGAAAAGTGTTTAGCCCAAAATACACACAAATCAGTAATAACAAATTTAATGCAAAGGTCTATACAGGCTTTAAGGACCCATAGTGACTGCCCTTTTTTTTTTTTTTTTTTTTTTTTTTTAAGGTTAAACGAAGGTCACACTGTATATCTGGAAAGGAGAATTGATGGCCTTCTCTATGGGGAGCAGTTCCGACAGTTCAAAGCTTTGGGGGGCTGGAAAGAGCTTCAAAATTCGGTACGTGGCATTTTATCATATATGTATGTTTTAGAGGAACTGTAGTATTTTATACTTTACACCAGATCATGTAGATATCATTTAATTCCTGTAGTCTTTAGGAATTGTTTCCAAATCTGGAATTCATCAGTGGTTGAAATTACCCTGGTTGTATGATAATTCTTGCACATAACTGTCTATTTAAAAGTTTACACCATTATTTTATTCTTTGAACCAGCCTTTGCCAAAAGTTTACAAAAGTCAAGCTATGCCCTCCCCCTTGTGACACTAGTCTGAACGAATTACCTAAAGCTGTATGTCAGGTTTTGTACCAAAATTGTGCCAAACTTTATTGCATTTTATCAGAGTTGGCTCCAGGTTTGTGTGGGCTCTTGGGTGACAGAGCCTCAGTGGGTCCCTTTTGGGGCAATTCATGTGCACCACAGCAAAAAAAAAAAAAAAAAAAAGAGCTGAAAAAGTGTTGCGCATGGTGTTTTTTTTTTTTTTTTTTTTTTTTTCCATACAAGTAGATAGAACCCATTGAGACTTCTGAAAGTAAAGAGAAATATGAGGTGGATATCTGCCTCGGATTCCTCCTTATTTTCTGCCCCCTGGATAACGGTGCAGAGTATCAGCAACTTGTGGCTTTCCGCCGCTGATTAGCACCAAATTAATGAGGAGTCTAACCAATGGGGAGTCTCAAACTGTGGCTTTTTTTTTTTTTTTTTTTAAAGCATCCTGCCCTATAATCCTATCTAAAAATAAATAAATATATATTATCTCTGTATATACACACATGCATGCACACACACGCGCGCACACGGCATGCTGAGAAGCATGTAGTCCAAAATGGGAATGAAGAGAATGGAGCAGCGGCACACGTTCCGGATACAAAAAAACTAATTTATTAGACAAGGTGCAGACAGATTTTAGCAGTGGACATACAAACAGCGGGTCGTTTCGCGCTACCGCGCTTCTACAGGCTTGACAGCTGACACACCCACCCTAGCATAATCATATAATGACGCCTATCTCCGTGGGTGTGTCAGTGAACACCAATAGCTGTCAAGACAGGTCCTTGAGAGAGCGCGTGAGCGCCGTGTATACGGCTACCGGTTGCGCTTAATTAAAAACATATAAGGTGTTTTTGTTAATCATTGTAAAGTTGTAACAGTTTCCATTCAAAATTACATCATAGCCACCCACTATATATTTATTTACCATCTGAATGTATATAAAACAGATAAACATCATCTTATGTGGTAGTATATCAATCACTGATCGAAGTTACATAGATTCTCTACAGAGCATCTCTAACAAGATTTAAATAGAAACTAAAAAAAGCGTTAGAATCGAGATGAATGCGTTTTTTATATCATTAAGCCCTTTTGGACCATGGTTTTAATGACTAAACAATATTATTTTGAGGAGGCCCATCGTCAGTTAAATGATGGGCATACAGATCAGCAACTTTCCACTGATCCCACCAGAAGGTTTCATGCCGCATTGCAAGGAGTATTTTCCCAAAAAATGGCTGAACGACTCCTTCCCCCAAATCCGAAAAAACCTTATTGGTATTTTCTGCCAAAAGTACACAAGTCAGTAACTAACCCCCCTGGCCGCCCCATAGTGGCGGGGATTGAGTCATTAACGGAACCTTTATCCCAATACAATGATTGGTTATTGTGTCCCCTTTTATGTGAAATACCTACGTATTTTAAGGAGACCAACCATTTCTTACGTGTTTTAGGAGAGATTGAGTGGCAAGAATGTTATAGTCTGGCCTCAGTTGATGCGGTAAATCTATATACCCGGATTCCACATGAAGCAGGGATTGAAGCAGTCTCCCATGCTTTATACTCAGCTGGAAAAAGCAGTAATTATATAAAATGTATTCAGGATTCATTGTTCATATTGGAACACAAAGCATTCAAATTTGGAGATTGTTGGTATCTTCAAAAGACAAGTACCCTGACAAATATTTTTCTAGCAGAATTTGAGAAGCTTTACATCTTCACTACATCCAACCCATTTTTGAAGTTGATCGTACGTTTATTTAGATATATCGATGATATATTTTTGGGCAGGGTCACATTCTGAGTTTAATGACTTTGTTAAATGTCTGAATGAGGGGAACAAAATGAACATGAGATTTACCTCTGTTTTTGTTGAAAACCATTTGGATTTTTTAGATGTCACAGTGCTGTTGGAAAGTGGCGGTATCATCACCAAGGGCTGTAGAAAACCCACAGCTACTAATGCTTTATTACACTGACCGTTTTCATCCAAAACATGTCAAGGACGCGGTACCATATGGGCAGTTTTTACGCTTTAGTCATATCAGTAGTGATGAAGCCACTTTCCAGAAGCAAGCAGATAACTTAGAGAGAAGACTATTGCAGAGGGGACACCGCAAAAGAATCCTAGAGGAACCTAGAAACAGGGTCTCATTGGTTAGTTGCTATATAAGACAAATACGAGATATGAGGAAAAACATCAGAATAGGCCCGTTTTTTCTTTCCAATATAGCCAACACGCAAGTGTCATACGCACAGCTATTTTCAATAATTGGCATACCAGCCACAGAGATCCGGATCTAGCCAAGATTTTTCCAACACAACCTATGGTTGCGTTAAGAAGGAGTCTTACTTTGAGAAACAGATTGGTGCGGGGTACATTTTTAGAGAAAGACAATAGTAAGAATTGGCTAAAATCGAGTCTGCCGAAAGGGAACTGTGCCTGTGGGCATTGTAATTACTTCAACCAAAACTTTAGTAGAAACCTTTTTATGGGGAATATCTATTGGGTAGTTAACCAATTCTTAAATTGCAAAACCAAATTTTTGGTGTATGTTATTTTTTGCCCCGGTCAAAGGTTCTCCATTGGCAAAACGGTAAGAAATTTACATATATACAATTTAGGGAACATATGAAATCCATTTACACAGGACATGGTTGCCCTCGCTTGATACAGCATAAATAAAGGAAGTTCATGGGGGGGGTGATGCGAAAGTCCTGCGATTTGCGGGCATTGAAGAAATCAGGATGCAGGAAGTGATCGTCACCAGGAATTATTGAGACGTGAGAGAAAATGGATTCTAAAAACCCAAGCTCTTGGTCCAATAGGGCTTAATGATAGAATTGAGATGAATGTGTTTTTATAATGCTTTTTTTTTTTTTTTTTTTAGTTTCAATTTAAATCTTGTTAAGAGATGTTCTGTAGAGAATCTATGTATCTTCGATCAGTGATTGATATACTACCTTTAGTAACAAAGTCCCATATGCTAACACATAAGATGATATATTCAGATGGTAAATAATAACTATATAGTGGGTGGCTATGATGTAATCTTGAATGGAAACTGTTACAACTTTACAATGATTAACAAAAGCACCTTTATATGTTTTTTTTATATTTTGTTTTTAATTAAGTGCAGCACCGGTAGCCGCATACACGGCGCTCGCAGGCTTTCTCAAGGACCTGTCTTGACAGCTATTGGTGTTCACTGACACACCCACGGAGATGGATGTCACTATATGATGCTGCTAGGGTGGGTGTGTCAGCTGTCAAGCCTGTAGAAGTGCGGTAGCGCGAAACGGCCCGTTGCTGTTTGTATGTTAACTGCTAAAATCTGTCTGCACCTTGCCTAATAAAGGAGTTTTTTGTATCCGGAACGCTGTGCCGCTGCTCCACTCTCTTCATTCACTAGTCTTAGTGTGTCTGCTGCCAACATAGCCTTAGTTCAAGATGTATTTAGGTTTTTAATTTTATGAGTAGCCCTGTATAGGGGTTTTTCCATCAAAGCAAGTTATCCCCTATTCATAGTATAGGGGATAGCCAAATAAAAGATATGTCTTAGTGTACATTCTATTTATTTTTAATAGTGAATCTAAAAGTAATAACGACTTATATTGTTTAGGGGATAGTTTGCAGATCATTGAGTGTCTGAACATTTCAATGGCGATGGTACAGAATAGTACAAAGTACAATGCTCAACTATCTGCAGCACTCACACTGAAAAGAATGGAGCGGTGCACACTCTGCCTGACCACTGCTCCTGGGTTCGGACCCCCACTGATCTGCAAGTTATCCCCTATCCTACTGTTACTCCACTCTCGGTCAATATATGAACTTAAGTCCTTATCTTGGTAAATAGTGTTTGATATTTTCTGCATATGCTCTTGGATGCAGGTTAACACCTTCGGTGCTACTAATCCACTCACAAACTTGGTCCCTAATCTACATGAAGTTGATGTGGATGCTGCTTTTTCTTCTGTACCATATGAGAAAGGATTTGCCCTTTTGTTCCACTTGGAGCAGCTTCTTGGAGGACCAGGTCTGTATTAATTGGACTCAAATGATATCAACGATCTAAAAGATTAAGACTGTGTATGTTGGATGCTGAAACCTACCTCCTAATATTCGGTGTTGATATAATAAGAACCTGTATAGCTACAGATAGCACTTTCGTGTTACAGGAGAATACATTTTCTAGTGAAGAAGAATCATCCTCCTGGGACAAATTCTTTATAAATTAGCCTTACTTCTACTCCATACCTCCTGGACATGCTATTTTACTACTACTCTATCCGATGACTGATGAAGGTCTGATTTTAGACCGAAACGTTTCATATCATGTCAAGTTTATATGGATAAAATATATATTTTGAGTATTTAAGTATCTACTACGAGTGCCAGAGTTTCCTGTTCTTATCAGTACAGATGTGAGGTCCTCTCTGAGCACCATTATCTCTTAATACCAAGTGACACATCATTAATATTTAACTAGCACCTGTATACACCACATCACTGCTTCAGTCGATCTCTGGCCTCAGCAATCAGTGATTGTCTACACAGCGACATGGTGTATATGGACACGTCATCTTTACAGTCAAGACGACAATGTCATTTGTAGGACCAGTTTAGTCCTACACCACAGGGAATAAAAAAAATGGCTACATGTTACTGGACTGTACAGGAGAAGTTGGTAAAATGACAACCCCTTCTCTGATCATTTCCTGCTCTGCAGCTATTGGCTGACAATGCACCTTACAGACTTCCTGCTCTGCTGCCTCCACTGTTTTTTATTTATTTTTACCTATTTCTTTTCTAGATGTGTTTCTGGGGTTTTTGAAAACTTACATACAGGTGTTTGCTTACAAGAGTGTAACCACCGAGGAGTGGAAAGCGTTCCTTTATTCATATTTCAAAGACAAGGTACGAATACATATTATTGTTTCCATAGCTCAACATAAACCTAGATCACCAGAATGTAAATGTGTTGTCTTTAGTATTTATATGGTGTTATATGCCTTGTTCATATGCATAGGCTAATGATATGTATTCTTCCTGTGTATGTAGGTGGAGATCCTTGATAAAGTTGACTGGAATGGGTGGATGAACACACCTGGGATGCCACCAGTGCAACCAAAGTGAGTTTTGTTGGTTATACTTTTACTATGCTTTATCTCTCTCGGTCCAAACATTTATAGCATGAAAGTGTTTTTCCCGTTGGCTACAGTACTGTTGCTCTGTTACTATGGCTGCACATTCTTCATGCAGTGTACAATTATGTAATGAAATGACTGTAAACTGGAATGTACAACCTGTGGATGCTGTTCCACGCTGCCGATTGCCATTTTCACGCTGTCGACGCTGATTTCCTGTCTGTCTCAATTAATCCAAGTTTTCTTGCTGCCCTTTAAAGTTGTACAGCCGGACAGTGTGGTCCTCACACCAAATAAAGGTTATGCACCCCTGCTGTAGGTAAATGCTTAGCTTCTTTTCTAAAGAGATTAGACAAACATGACCTCCTGTCTGTAATATGCTTGGATACACAGAGGACAGCTTTTTTATTACTGTCATAGGCATTTGGCGCTGTATATAGATGGTCATTAGTAAGATTAATGTCTGCTGTATTTTTTAAAATGTCACTTGGCTCATGATAAATATCTCCGATGCTAACAAATGTTCTGAAATAGACACAAACTCTACATGCTGTCCATTTCTGCATGACAAATGTCTGTCCTCAGACATTGATAAATGTCTTGTAGAGCCATGTCTTCTGATTAAAAATTCACACCTCTGCCACTCTGATGTATAAAAGGTCCAGACTGTAGTCCGGTCTCACAGGAATTGCCGACTTTCTTCACAAATGGCCAAGGCCTCCTGTAGCAGCTTTCAGCATCCTCGTATATATTTTTTTTTTATTTTTTAACGTACTGTCTGATGCTGTAAGTAATTCTTATGTGCAGTCATGAGGCTTTAATACCCTGATGGTGATCTCCTCTCTCCCTCTCCATGATGTACATATGGGTCACACATCACTTGCCTTTTATCTTCACTGTTCCCTTGCTCTCTCTATGCTGGGCAGCAGAAAAGTTTCTTAGTAGTGAATTTATATAATTACAACACCAATATAGGGGTATGGAGGCAGCTGTAAATGGAGGCAGTATCTGGGAGGGGTGAGAGGGGAGGTGTAGGAAGCACTGGAACTGTATGGCTTACAAATACTGAATACTGCGCTCAAAAAAAGGCCTATTCACATATTAATTCATTTTGTAAGTGATCCTTTTTTTTTTTTTTTTTTTTTTTTTTAAATTTATTTATGGACTATTGGTCTAAATAATGTCAGATGAATCTCGCCAGTGCTAACGTAAGGGCCTGGGGAAAAAAAAAAGGGATGGCATCTCTGTTTTTCACAGACCCAAAGACCTTGATGAGCATAAAAATATTTTGGAGAGGAAAAAAAATTCCTTATGAACCGCAGACGGTTCATTCAAGAAGCTCATCAAGAGAATGCCAAGAGTGTGCAAAGCAGTAATCAAAGCAAAAGGTGGCTACTTTGAGGAACCTAGAATATAAGACATTTTCAGTTGTTTCACACTTTTTTGTTAAGTATATAATTCCACATGTGTTAATTCATAGTTTTGATGCCTTCAGTGTGAATCTACAATTTTTATAGTCATGAAAATACAGAAAACTCTTGGAATGAGAAGGTGTCTCCAAACTTTTGGTCTGTACTGTAGATCATATGATGCTCTGCAATATCCGATAATATTTTGGAATGGCCAAGATGGCTATCACTTTAATCTAACATAGACTGATCCCAAGACTGCTAGGCCAACCAATAAAAAAAAAATATCAGCTATGGACTTTTATGCCTACCAAATAATGATCAGACATGGGTCTTCTAACCACATTTTACAATGTAGGCAATTTTTTCATCAATTTATAGTTGATATGTATGCCAAGGTGGAAAGCGAGCTTCTTTTGTACATACGATTGAACCAACAAAAACTTAGTGGATGAATAAATTCATTTAAGGGATGCTGTTGCTAATGATGGCAACGTGGCTGACATTGGGCATATGTTTATTTTACCGGCTACATTTACTGGAATTCCCAGACATATGCATGAGTATGCTCAAGACGCCAAGACATATGTTCGGCTATATGGTCGTCCTGATTTGTTTATTACAGTTATATGTAATCCAACTTGGCCAGAGATAAAGGAAGAGCTTCTGAATGGTCAGGGCTCCTCTGATCGACATGATTTAATAGCAAGGGTTTTTAAACAAAAACTGATCAAGCTCATGGATGTAATTACAAAGTGTTATATTTTTGGTGAAAGTCCGTCTTGGATGTATTCAATGGAGTGGCAAAAAAGAGGTCTTCCACATGCTCATTTACTGATATGGCTAAAGGATAAGATACGCCCTGATCAAAATTGACAGTGATATTTCTGCTGAGCTTCCAAATCCAGAAGAGGATCCGGTACTTTTTGAAACTATTTCTAAAAATATGATCCATGGGCCATGTGGGCCACTTAACCCAAGATCACCATGTATGAAGGAAGGAAAATGTACTAAAAAGTATCCTCGCAACAAACAGGAGATGATGGTTATCCTCTTTACAGAAGACGAAAACCTGAACAGGGAGGATATACTGCAACAATCAGATTAATACGGGTTAAACAAAACATAGATCTTGAAATACATAATCGATGGGTTGTAACTTACTCTCCACTGCTTTCAAAAATGTTTGATGCGCACATTAACGTAGAATATTGTAACTCTGTTAAGTCAATTAAATACATTTGCAAATATGTTAACAAGGGCAGTGATATGGCGGTTTTCCAGCTAGAGAATCCAAAATGTACATCTGATGAGATTATGCTGTATCAGATGGGAAGGGACATAAGTAGAAATGAAGCCGTGTGGCGATTACTAAGTTTTCCCATCCATGAAAGACATCCGACTGTAGTTCATCTCAGTGTCCATTTTGAAAATGGACAATGAGTTTATTTTACTCCCAAGAATGCAGAGGAAAGAGCTGCTCGAGTACCCAATACAACATTGACAGCTTTCTTTCTCCTATGTCAAGCAGATCCATTTGCAAGGACTTTATTATATTCAGATGTTCTAAAATATTATACATGTAATAAATCAAGAAAAGTATTTTGCAAGAGGAAACAAGGTGCAAGGGTCCCAGGATGGGACGGACGCTCCAGTGATGCTCTTGGACATGTGTATACAGTGCATCCAAACAATGCAGAGTGTTACTACTTCCAATTACTGCTTCACACTGTCCGTGGGCCAACTTCTTTCACAGATTTGAAAATAGTTGATGGAGAGCTGTGTCAAACTTGCAGGGAAGCATGCCAAAAGCGTGGTCTGATCGAATACGATCAATAATGGGACATGATCTTGCAGGAAGCATCTGTCACTCGCTTTCCACCTCAACTAAGAGACCTGTTCGCTATAATAATTACAGACTGCGCACCTTCCAATCCCTGTGCGCTTTGGGACAAATACAAAGAATATCTTAGTGAAGATATTCTTAGATTACAAAGGAGAGTTAATCCAGACTTAGACTTAAATTTCACTGCTGACATATTCAACAAAGCCCTCTTGATGTTAGTAAAACTCTAATAGAATTAGGTTTACCAGCACCAAATCGACCAGACTTTGATATTATGAACAGAGATATTCTGCAAGAAAAAAGCTATGATTCGGAAAAATGTAAAGAATGTCATATTAAATAAGCCTCTTTTGGTTGATGACCAAAGATCGGCCTATATGGCAATTATGGGTCAGATTTCCAGTGGAAATGGAGGACTATTTTTTCCTAGATGCACCAGGAGGTACTGGTAAAACATTTTAAATTAATTTGCTACTTGCAGAAATTCACTCAAACAATGACATTGCCTTGGATGTTGCATCATCTGGGATTGCGGCCACTCTTTTAGATGGCGGGTGCACGGTTCATTCAGCACTAGGATTGCCCTTTAATATAGCGCTGTCAAGCTCCTGTCTGTAATATCACGAAGGGCTCTGGGAAAGCTAAAGTATTACAAACTTGCAAAGTAATTGTTTGGGATGAATGTACCATGGCGCACAAGAAAGTGGTCGAGGCCCTTGATCGCACCTTGAAAGACCTGCGGGGAACCGATTGTTTAATGGGGGGAATTGTTGTAATTTTTCCAGGTGACTTCTGCAAGACGTTACCTGTTCTTAAGGGAGCAACACCAGTGGATGAGCTGAATGTCTGTCTAAAATCTTATCTTTGAATACATGTTCAGAAGCAAACTCTTACTACTAGTATGCGGGTTAATTTGATGGGAAATATAACTGCAGACATATTTACACACCAGCTACTATGCCTTAGAAATGACAGGTTCCCTACTGATTCCACTACTGGTCTCATTTCCTTTCCGGAACATTTTTGTGAAATTACATCTTCGGTAATGGAACTTATTGACCAAGTTTTCCCTAATATTTGGAACAATTTTAACAATCATCAGTGGCTTTGTGAAAGTGCAATCCTAGCGCTTAAAAATTATAGGGAAGGCTGCCTGGTCTAGCGACCACATACATGTCCATTGATTCAATCATGGAGAGTGAACAAGTCGTAATGTATCCATTGGAGTTCCTGAATTCTTTGGAGCCTCCTGGAATGCCACCGCATAAGCTCACTTTAAAAATAGGAGCCACAATAATTTTGCTTCGGAACCTTGACCCACCAAAAATGTGTAATGGCACAAGATTGGGCATTAACCCCTTAATGACCTGGCCATTTTTTGTTTTTGCATTTTCGTTTTTCCCTCTCCACATTCCAAGAGCCATAACTTTTTCATTTCTCAGTTCAGAGTTACATGATGGCTTATTGTTTGCGAAACAAATTGTACTTTGTAATGTCACACTTCAATATGTTGTGCAAAGTACTGGGAAGCTGGAAAAAAATTCAGAATGAGGTGCAATTGGAGAAAAACTGCATTTGCGCCAAATTCATATGGGTTTAATTTTTACACCATTCACTGTGTGGTAAAAATGACATGTTACCTATATTCTGCGAGTCAGTACGAACACGGCGATACCAAATTTCTATAGTATTTGTAATGTTTTGATACCTTTTAAAAAATTGAAAACTTTGCTAAATAGAAAAAAAAATTTGCGTCGCCATATTGTGTCACCTGTAACTTTTTCATATTTACATGTATGGAGCTGGGTAAGGCGTCTTTTTATGCGGGACAGCATGACGTTTTTATTAATACCATTTGGGGAAAGATCTGATGGTTTGATCACTTTTTATAGGAGACAAAGTGTTGAAAAAAACGCTATTTGGCCATTTAGATTTTTCACCGTATGGGATAAATATTTTAATATTTTAATAGTTCGGGCATTTTGGAGCGCGGGGATACCTAAAGTGTTTATGCTTACTTTTGTTTATTTACTTTTATATCTGATCTAGGGAAAGAGGGGTGATTTGAACTTTTGTGTTTTGTTTTTTTTTAATTTTTTCATACTTTTAAAAACTTTTTTTTTTATACTTTTACTCGTATGATCAGACTCCCTAGGGACCTTGAAACCTAGGGAGTCTGATCGATCATACTATTCACTGCGATACTATTGTATCTCAGTGAATAGCAAAATGCCGTTACTGCTATTAGACGATGCCTCTGGCATCGCGTAATAGCTATACTGTAATGACAGGCCTGGGAGCCTTCAATAGGCTCCCGGCTGTCATGGCAACCAAGCGCCGCCCTCCGATGACGTTCTGGAGGGCGGCGATGAGGTAAAAATGGCGGCGCCCTTGGCGGCTCCGCAATTTAGACGCCGCGGTCGCAGGCACCGATCGTTGCTGTTAGCTGCGGGTCCTGGCTGTATTATACAGCCGGCACCTGCGGTGTATGGAGAGCGCTCAGCTCCTGAGCGCTCTCCATACATCGTCATGCGACTCAGGACGAACTATTACGCCCTGGGTCGTTAAGGGGTTAAAAGTCTCATGCCCAATGTTATTGAAGCCACTATTCTTATGGGAAACTCTAAGGGAGCAAATGTTTTCATTCTGCATATTCCTTTGCTACCAAGCGACATGCCCTTCAATTTTAAACTTCTCCAGTTCCCAATCTGACTTGCATTTGCTATGACTATAAACAAAGCACAAGGTCAATCACTTAAAAGTAGCCGGCGTGAATTTGGAGAACCTGTGTTTTTCACATGGACAGTTGTACATTGCTTGCTCTAGAGTGGGTAACCCCAAAAATCTTTTCATATATGCACCTGAAGGTAAAACCAGAAACATTGTATACCAAAAAGCACTACAATAGATGGTTGTTTAACTGTAAACCAATTTTACTCTTTTGTCCGTGAACTACTTATAGATTACACTGGAGGAAGGGGGGGAAGGGTTGCACTCTGTTGTTAATTGGGTGTAAATGTTTTATATGTTTGTGTACGGTGCATAAATTTTAATTTTTCATAAAAAAATTTCAAAAAGTTATAGTTTATACTACATAATATGTATTGAATATGTAAAATCAATAAAAATGTTGAAATAAAAATTGTTCACATCAATGTTACGACAAATAAGTAATATGCGAAAATAAGAAAAATTTCAAGTGGAAAAAAGATTTACTGTAACACTCTGAAAATGTCAATTTCAGTGTGACACTGAAAATTTTACTTTAGCTAGCATAGCCAACAATTTAACATATTTTCTGCGAGCGAAGCCGCGGGTATTCTACTAGTAGGCTATAAAGGAACCTGCTCAGTGTGCATACAAAGATAGCTGTAAGTCACTGATGGGACCGCCCACTGGACTCTTAAGCACAGAAAGAGTAGAGATATAAATGAATATAATACAAGTTATACTGAATCATTTTCTACAAAACTAAATATCTGCTCAGCTTCTTTTCTATATCATGACTGACCCTCTGTCCTTTGAGAGCCCGATGAAGTTGTAAGCCTTTGTTACTTGGTAAAGCTGGGTGGTTTGCTGGTGCTTTCTTCTGGAGGTAGTATGTATATACAGGATTCCCAGTGTATAAAATCCAGTAAACCACCCAACTTTCTCAAGAAATAAAAGATTTTCAAGTACCACTTCAGGGGAGATGAAAGGGTGTGGGCAAGAGCCACAGTCTTCCCATACAGCATTTAAGAGAGTTGTGGCACAACCTTCTCCGGTAAGTGTGCATTTGTCCATTTCAGACCAATACACTTAGCAGGGTTTTCTTTCTTTTCCTTGGAGTGATACTGATGCCGTTTCTCTTTGAGCATCAGATATTACATTGCAACATTTCTCCCACTCATATTTTGCAGGTATGATATGACTCTTGCCAATGCTTGCATTAACCTGGCCAACAAATGGACTGAGGTAAAAGATGCTTATTCTCTTGGCTTTTGAATTTATTTTATTTTAATGACCATCTTCCAAGAGCTGTAACTTTTATTTTTTAATATAGCCATATCAGGTCTTGTGTTTTTGTTTTTCAACAGCACCATTAAATGCACCTTTTATGTTTTATTGAAAAACCGCAAACAAAAAAAGTGATGGAAAAGAACCAGCAATTGTGCAATTTATTGGTTCTAGTTCTCTGCGTGGAAGATGTTAAAGGGAGTCTATCATTGGCAAAACCACTTTTAAGCTAATGGAGCGTTGGAATGGCCTTTAAAAAAAGGCCATTCTTCTCCTACATTTCCTTGTTTTCTTCTCCCAGCTGATTCCAAGATAATTTGTTTCTTCATGTATGTAAATGAGCCCCACAGAGCACCCTGGGTGTTCCTCCTCTTCTGCGAGCACCCATCTCGTCATCGCTCATCACCGCCCCTTCATCCGTTGCGGTGACTCCCCTCTTGGTCTTCTCTGTATCTTCTTTCTTCTAAGTCCTCGTACGCAGTGCTGTGTGCATGCGCAATTGGCTCTGCCACAGTACGCTCTTGTGCCAGACTACCGGAAAATGGTGGCCCGTCATGCACAGTCGGCTCTGCCTGAACCCAAAGTGGCAGAACCGATTGCGCATGAATTCGTGCCGGCGAGAACTGAGAGAAAGAAGACCAAGAGGGGAATCACTGCAACAGACAAAGGGGCGGTTAGAAGCGATGACTAGGTGGGTGCTCGCAGAAGAGGAGGAACGCCCCGGGTGCTCTGTGGTGCTTATTTACATACATGAAGAAACAAACTATCTTGGAATTGACTGGGAGAAGAAAACAAGAAAAAGGTAGGAGTAGAATGGCCTTTTTAAAGGCTATTCCAACGTGCCATTAGCTTGAAAGTGGTTTTGGTAATGATAGACTCCCTTTAACTTTGTTCAGCAGGTCAACAGCATTGCCGCAGTGCCCAATTTATATAGTTTAAGTTTTGCTAAGTGAAAAACCTTTGTAAAAAGGAAAAAAACATCATTTTGCTTTATGTTGCCATATTCTGAGACCAATGACTGTTTCCCCCCACCAAAAAAAAAAAAAAGTTTTAATAGTTCAAAGTTTGTACAGAAGCACTGATACTCAGTTGTTATTTTAAGTAGAATATTGTATTAGACGTTTGAGATTATATATAAAAAAATTTTTTTTTTTAATTAGTACCCCCCTTCATTAGGAGAGTTTATGTGATCACTTGTATAATGCACTTCAATACTTTTGTATTGCACTGTATTGACCTTTTAGTCTAATAAGCATATTAACCCCTTGTTGATATACACCATAATGTACAGCACAGCAGTCGAGTGTTTTGCACAATCTGCAATACTCTGACAGCGTGAACATGGTGCCCGCTCAGAAGTTGAGCAGGTGTCAGCTGTAACTTACATGGACTTTGTGTGTGTACAATGGGGGGGGGGGGGGGTCGTCACTTCAAGCAGGTATATCTCAAGCATTATAAAACATAGAAACTTACTTCTGGTGTCATATGATAGAGGAGATTCTTATTTTGCAGTTCTACATATATAGATATAATGGTTGAAAACAGTCAGGATTGGGTTTATATGCAGCTGCCCTGAATCTTGAGTGCTTTCAATCAGTGAGATCTCTGGAATAATAATACATGTAGGACTCTAACCGAAATGTCATATGAGATGATAAGCTCTTTTCATAACCACCAGAAGCATCAAATCATCTGCAAAATTTAGTCGATCATGCTAACATGTAAGATATTTTTTTGGGAGACAAAGGTCTGCTGGTGGCCTTTATGAATGGTTGTTTGCAGTATTTTGTATAAACTATTATCTGCTGAAATGGGCAAAATCAGTTGATAGAAGTCTAAATGTGTATGGCAAGATTTACTGCTTAGATGCCAATTGCTATTGACTGCAGCAGGGGATAAAAATCCAGAATCAGAGTTATCTATACTAGTCATTCCTGCTGAGTGACAGCTGTGACCATACATCCCTATAGTCTCTTCATACATCTGACACACATATACAGCAGATGGCAATAAAGTGTTAAAGTAGAACGCTTGAAGAAATAAAGCTGGAGTAACCAGAAAACAACAAAATAATAAAACTTAACTCAATATAAATACATTAAAATTCCCCATAATATATACCCAGCGATAAAAAGAGGCATAAAAGGGAAGGGGTCATATGTCTCTGTTTCTGAGAAACCCTCTCAAAGAACAGTCTGCACACTACCAGCGCCCACCATCCGTTTTCACTGCATTAGTTTCATTTGTTAGGCAGGACGTATAACTAGCCTCCTGATGTGCCTCAGCTACCTATGCTAGGGGCAAAACACATTGAGGAATAGAACTATTATTATGGGGGTGAAATGTAGGACTGATAGCCTTCCCCTGAATATATTTGAATCAGGGGTTAGCTGAAGGCAAATCTTGCTGCTCCTTTCCTACTTGATAGGTCATGTGTGGGGGAATCAATCATCTGTTTTCCTACCCTACATTTTCTGCCTGCTACACAAATACTAATCACATCAGGACATATATAGCATATCCTGCCTCCTGGTTTAACAAGCGTCTATACCCTAGGCCCTAGGTTATATCCGCTAGTTAAACCAGGAGACAGGATATGCTAGATACACTGGAGATCAAAATTAGAGAACACGACACAATTTCCTCAATGTCAAGGTCATTGTGTAGTCCTATGTGAATATATCCTAACATGAGTAAAATAGCAGTATTTTAAGCTTATTTCATATACTGTATTTATTCTAAAGCACAGAATAAAAATGTAAATGAGATTATTGAAAAAGAACACTGATCAAAATGAGAGAAGACATTCAGATACCTGCAAGTTGTTGGTGTTAATCTGGCACCTGGTGCTAATTTCCTTCATTATCTGACAAACCCTCTTTAACAGGCAGCCTAACTTTCCAGTCTTCACTGACTTTGGAACGGCACACCATTTTTGCAAAGTGACTGAAACCCTCCAGCAGCAGGTTGTCCAGATGAAGGCCAAAGGGGTGACCCTATCAGCCATAGCAAGAGAAGTTGGTCGTTCCAAGCAGGGTCGGACTTCGCCCGTGGGCCCCGACTATTGGTACTCCTTTTGCCAATGCAAAGGTCAAGGTTCTGATCGGGATGGTCAGGGGCCCGACCGGCTCCTGACCATCCCGATCGGGCCCCTGACCAATGGACAGTGGCGTAACGATCGTGGTCGCAAGGACTGGGACTGGGACCGGAGGGGTGCGGGGACCGTGGCCAGCTGGAAATGGCCGGGGCCCCGGACTAGTGGTCGGGGAAGGCCTGGTTCCCCAACCGCTATACCTATTGTTAATGGAAAGGGGCTGCGGAGACCCCAGAGTATAATAGCACCGGCTGTGGGGGTGGGGGTGGGGGCACTGTGGCGTACCTAATACAGTGTTGGGGCCACTGCGGACCATATTATACTGTACCAGTATTGTTTACGTGCTGGGGCTGCTCATTCACTATGTTCTTGATAACTGTGGTTGTGGGTACTAGAGCTGTATCTCTTTCAAGAATCTGAGATATCACTGCAGCACCCGTAACTGTCACTATCAAGAATTCACTCTAGGGAGGGGGTAGGGGGATCCTGATGGGCAGCCGTTGGAACCAATCCAGTTGCAGCTTGTTGCTGCAAGCGTCACTGACGTACTGATGCTGTGCGCAGCGGCAGGTTTCTGCATAGGAGCCCAGACCAGCAGTGTGAAAGGTAAGTACAACTTAACCACGCAAACAAAAAACAACTTTTCCCCCTATTTTGCCCCCAAATATTTCAACTTCACTGACCACTCTGATAACTACAACCCCTAACAACTCCCCCCCCCCCCGGTACAGTGGCCCCTTCACTGGTCCCCTATACTGTATGGGGACCATTGATGGGGTCATTGGGGGGCAGTGATGGAGGCCAATAGCCTGGGGGACATTAAAGGGGTTGTGCAGGATAACCTTTTTTTTTTTTTTTTTTTTTTATTACATTGGGGCAGGTAAAAAAAAAAAAAAAAAAACACTCTCTCCTGTCCCCAGTGTCTCCCAGCACGGTTCGGGCTGCAGCTCTGTTTTCTTCCAGCGCAAGTTCCCCCATGCATGTGACGTCACATGACCCCTGAAGCCAATCAGCGTCCTAAAGGAAGGGACCTGGGACGTCACAGCCAGTGAGGACTTCTGGCAAAAGACGACAGCGGAGCAGCAGGACTGGACCATGCTGGGACCTGCTGACACCGGAGCACCGGGGACAGGTGCATATGTTTTTAGTATGTTTTTGTTTTGACGGGGTGGGGGGTTTAACCTCTCCCCCGACTAATTAGAAAAAAGACGAAAATTATACTGGACAACCTCTTTAAAGTGTGGTGCATTAGGGGGAGGCCCTGGGGGGGTATATTAAAGGGGTTGTCCAGGCATAATTTGTCATGGTTTATCCTCAGGATAGGCCATAGATACCTAATCTGTACGGGGCTGACCCTGGAACGATCAGCTGTACGGAGCCACTTCTGGCGCCCGTCCTGTACACCAGGGGTCCCCAAACTACGGCCCGCGGGCCGCATCCGGCCCCCGGAGGCCATTTACCCGGCCCGCGTCGCAATTTCCTTGTGTTATTTCAGTTGTGAGGGCACAGGCGCTTACAATTGAAATAACCCGCCGAGCGCTACACGGGAAGTCTTGTTCCCGTGTAGACGCTCGGCGCTCGTCGTCCGGACCTAGAATGAGCACGTCATGACGCACGACGTGCTCATCTAGGCCTTACAGCCGAAGACAGAGGAGCCGGGACCACAGCGCGGGAGCGGCTGCAGTGCTAGGTAAAGTATATTTTCACTTTTTTTTTTTACTGGGCATGGAGGGGGATCAGAGAACTGGATCTATATGGGGGATTGATGGGACCTATATGGGGGAGAGAGCTGGCCCTATATGGGGGAGACTGCATGGGACCTATATGGGGGGGCATGGGACCTATATGGGAGAAAGAGCTGGCCCTATATGAGGGAGACTGCATGGGACCTATATGGGGGAGGCATGGGACCTCTATGGGGGAGGCATGGGACCTCTATGGGGGAGGCATGGGACCTCTATGGGGGAGGCATGGGACCTATATGGGGGAAAGAGCTGGCCCTATATGAGGGAGACTGCATGGGACCTATATGGGGGAGACTGCATGGGACCTATATGAGGGAAAGAGCTGGACCTATATGGGGGAGAGAGCTGGACTTATATGGGGGCAGAGTGCTGGACCTATTTGCAAATATGGAACCGGACATTGACTATCTCATTAGCCAAAAGCAGGCCCATACTTCACATTGAAATAATGGTGAGTTTGTTGACTTAAATTTACTATTTCTTTATTTTGAATGTTGTATTTGTTCCCTTTTTGTTTTACTTTAAAATGAGATACGTGTAGTGTGCATAGGGATTTTCATAGTTTTTCTTATAGTCCGGCCCTCCAACGGTCTGAGGGACAGTGAACCGGCCCCCTGTGTAAAAAGTTTGGGGACCCCTGCTGTACACAATACAGGGCCAGAAGCAGAAAGCTCTGTCCACTGTGTATTAGCCGGGCACCTTCACTGCATCTCAGCACTTATTGAAGTCAGTAGGAGCTGAGCTGCAGTGAAGGCGCCGGGAGACTAAATAGCGGATGGATCTTTCTGCTTCCGGCCCTGTGTTGCGTACAGAATGGGTGTCGGAAGTAGCTCAGAACAGCTGATAGGGCCGTGTGTCAGCCCCATACTGATCAGGTATTTATGGCCTATCCTGACCATAGGCCATAAAAAAAGATTAACCCTAGACAACCCCTTTAATATGCCCCACACAGTTTAATGTCCCCCACAGGATGTTAGCCCCCATCACTGCTCCCACACAATATAATGGCTTCATCACTGTTCCCCATACAGTATGGGGGACCAGTGAAGTGGCCATAAAAAAAAATGTGGCCCAGACAACCCCTTAAAAGAGGTTGTCCATAAACTAGAGCGACCACTGTGGCGGCTGCCAGGGAGGTGTAAAAATAAAAGAACATTTCAAAAAAAGCACACTCACCTGTGCCTAATTGGTCTTAGCGGTCACATGAGGTGCAGGACTCCCAACAAGTTGTTGCCGGCACAAGACTGAATGGACAATGGCAGCAGACAACGGAGCGCCAGGAACAGCTGAGTATGCTTTTTTTAATTTATTTTTTATTTTACACCTCCTGCAAGGGACATGGGTTGCGCCAATTCCTGGACAACCTCTTCAAAGTATTTATCCATCTTTCTAATATTGATGGCCTGTCCTTAGGATAGGCCAGCAATATTACATCTGCGATGATACAACAGCCAGGACCTCTGCAGATCAGCTTTTCCAGGACAGTGCGGCTACAGGTAACAGTTCTAGGAGCCATGCTGTTTACTTGCCATACAGGGTGTAGCAGTGGGTTTAGGTAGTGCAGTGATGCACATGGTATGGCAGGTGAGCAACATGGCTCCCAACATATTACCTTTAGCCGCCCTCTCTTTGTACCACTGATCTGCAGGGGTCCTGATGGTGGGCCCCTAGAAGCAATTCCACTGGTGGGCCCTAGACATCCCAGTCCGACACTGGTTCCAAGTCTGAGATTTCTAAAATATAGCATCTTTACAACACCACAAACTAATTCAAGTCCCCCAAGAAGGCTGGTTGCCCTCGAAAGACAAATGCAAGAGAGGACAGGATAATGCAGAGAATCTCCATGGGTAATAGTTTCAATACTGCAGCTGGAATTGCTCGCCAGTTCAGCACTAAACAGGGTAAGGGTCTGTCTCACTGTCATACAATGTCTCGATGGACTGAAAGCCCACTCTGCAGTGGCCAAACCTCTCATTAGCAGAAAGAATCACAAGGCTAGACTCACCTTTGCTGAGGAGCATGTGTGAACAGAGGAGAACTGCTCCAGAGTTCATTTTAGTGATGAAGGCAAGTTTAATTTGGGCCTGATGGGAAACATTGTTTGTCGACAAACTGGGGAAAGAATGTTTTCTGCAGCAGGAGTTGGACCTCTCATACAGTTACAAAGTTGCATTCACTCTGCCATGTATCAGAACCTTCTTCAACACCACATGGTTCCTTCCTTGCGTTCATCTCTCAATCATCCAGCAATTTTCATACAGGACAATGCCCCCTGTCACACAGCAAAACGGGGAAAGCAGTTCCTTGAAACTGAAAAACATTGAAACAATGAAATGGCTAGCCTAGAGTCCTGATCTAAACACAAAAGAAAATCTCTGGAAAATCCTTGTTGACAAAGTTAGGGTGGGTTCACACCTGCGCTTCAGTCTGTCCGCTGCCAATCCGAGTGAAAATCTCAGGAAACAGGATAGGCATCGGATACCGACAGGTTAGTGACGCATTGGTTAAAAACCCATTCATTTGAATGGGTTTTTAAAGTAATGCACGGGAGTGCGCTTACACCCTCTGCGAAGCAGTTTTTTTCGTTGGATACAAAGTCCTATATATCCGACTGTTTCCGACGAAAAATAGGATTTGCAGCGCAGAGGGTGTAAGTGCACACCCGCGCGTTGCTTTAAAAACCCATTCAAATGAATGGGTTTTTAACCAATGCGTCGCTAACCTGTCAGTATCCGATGCCTATCCTGTTTCCCGAGATTTTCACTCAGATTGGCAGTGGACGGACTGAAGCGCAGGTGTGAACCCATCCTTATGGCCAAGAAACCAACAACAGTCACAGAACTGTGGCAGAGACTGGAAGAAGAGTGGACCAAAATCACATCAGAGCAGTGTGCAAGACTAGTGATGTCATGTGGCTGCAAGTCATTCAAAGCAAAGACCTGTAGACATCCTACTGATCGGTGACTGTTGTAACCTTCAGAAAATTTAGTTATCTTTCTCTGTGCTACAGTCATTGCTGTTCTCATTTTTATTATCATGTTTTCTGCAAAATAAAAGTTTTATGTTGACTTTTTTATAATTCAAATATTTATTGCATTTTTATAAAAATACAAGGTTCAAAATAAACCAATACACCAAAACACACAATGCGGACTGGGACCCCCCACCGAACTCCCCAGAGCGGCCCAGCCAGCAAGGCAACAGGAGTATGGAAGAAGAAAAGGGAGAACGAGTTGAGGAAGTAGGAAGAGAAAGAAGGAGAGCAGAAAAGTGACAAAAGCAGAGGAGAGAGGAAGCGGAGGGAAGAGAAGAAAAAGGGCAAAAAACCAAACAAACAAAAACCGAGGGGAGGGGGACGAACAGAAAGACATACAAGATAAGAGTCCCAAAGAGGGTTCAGAGAACCATCCATGTCAGGTCCTCAGCAGCTGGACCCACAATCACCAACATAGGGGCAGATATTAACATACATGTGGTTATAGTACCGAGGCCAGTAGCAGAAAACCATGTACAAAGCACCACGCCCAGGACTAAGAGGAAGGCCCAGAGCCCAGAAGCGCCTGATACTCTCCAAAGTGTTGGAATTCCAACCAGTAGTACCAAATTTTGTTAAAGATGTCAACCATGTCATGCAGGAAGGAAGTGAGGTTTTCCATGCGCATAATCTCATTGACCTTTAGGATCCAGAGGGAGGGAGGAGGTTCTACTAGTCTTCAGTACTGCGGAATGCAGGCATGGGTAGTGAGGACCAAAAAGCAGAGAAGTGAGCGCTTGTAAGTTCGCACCGAAGACTCACAATGGTGGAGAAGAAACGAAGCTGGGCCCAAATGATGAGATGTCTTAGTAAGTTGCAAAATGATCTCGCCTACACCTCCAGCATGTTGGGGACACCTGCGGGAAAAACATATGCAACCTTGTGGGGACCCTATACCAACGGGACAGGATCTTGAAACTAGCCTTCTGGTAGTGGTTGCTGACGGAGGCCTCGTGTGAGAGGCGGAAAATACGTCTCCTCTGCTCATGGGAGAGGGAAAGGGATAGGTCCGCCTCCCACTTCAACATAAAGGGGGGAACAAACCCTTCAATAGGGTCAATCAGAAACCTATAGCTAGCTGAGAGAGAATGGTGGAAAAGGCCGTCCCCCACACAAATGTGATCCAGAAACCCAGGTTCTGACCTATATTCTGTCGGAGCCGGGAGTGAATGCATAAAATGACGAAGTTGCATATCGCGCCAAACGTTGAGAGGGGGCAAGTCAGTCAGGGGCTGAGTGCTTAGTGTCTTGCACCACCCGGAGTCGTCTCGGAAGTGGCATGCTCGATAGGGTATTTCGCAACTGGCGCCGTAATGGGTTCTATCAGAGACACCCGGAGGAAACCTAGGATTCCCCAAGATAGGATAGTACGAAGAGTTCAGAGGGAGGAAGTGAGAGTGAATAAAGCGTCTGGAGCAAAGTCAAAGCATGGGGCCGATGGTGGGGTGGGAATGAAGGGCCGTCAAGGAAGACTGCTCCAGCCATGGGGCCGTCTGCAACGGAACTGCAGAGAATGCTTGTTCTAAGTATACCCAGGGTTTGACTGAACTATGTCTATACCAGTCGACTACATGGGCCAGATGTGCAGCGAGGTAATAGGACTTCACTTCAGGAAGTGATAGGTCACCACAACTTTTCGGACGAAAGAGGAGCGACCTGCCAACTCTTGCTGGTCTGCCCGACTAAATAAATGTTAGTTGGATGGTGGAAAGTGTCTGAAAAAAATATGCAGAGATATGGATGGGTAAAGCCTGCAATAAGTATAGGAGACGTGGCAGGATATTCAATCAGCACGGATTGAGGCCAGGATGGGTGGAAAATTGTGGCGAAAGAGGTCTTTTGGTTTATGTTGATATACTTTGGTTATTTTGTAAAACATTGTTCTAGTGGCATGGGGTACCCCTTACAAAAAATTCTTCAAATGTTGATCAATGTAGATTACATTATTTATGAAAAAAATCAAGTGTTCATACGTTGTTCTCTAATTTTGATCTCCAGTGTATGTCCTGATGTGATTAGTATTTGTCTGTGTAGCAGGCAGAAAATCCAGTGTAGGAAAATAGACTATTGATTTTCCCCCACACGACATATCAAGTAGGAAAGAAGCAGCAAGATTTGCCTTAAGATAACCCCTGATTCAAATATATTCAGGGGAAAGTCTATCCCTCCTATATGTCACCCCCATAATAATAGTTCTATTCCTCAACGTGTTTTACCCCAAGCATAGGTAGCTGAGGCACGTCAGGAGGTTAGTTATATGTCCTGCCTAATGGAGTGAAAACGGATGGTGGGCGCTGGTAGTGTGCAGACTGTCTTTGAGAGGGTTTCTCATAAACTGAGACATATGAACCCTTCCCTTTTATGCCTCTTAGTATTGCTGGGTATATATTGTATATAATATAAATATACTAAAATTGCCCAAGAGTTTTTTTTTTTTCCTGGTTACTCCCCTCTGTGAACCCTTTACCACTGAGTAAGAGTCCTACAGTGAATTTAGAAATAAAGCTGGGCTGATGATCAGTTGGTCACTCAGATCTGCCACAGATGATGATAGGGGTGAGAATGAAATCCGCAGTCAAACTTTCATGTCAGCTGCACCAGGAGTGTAGTATTAAATGATGGCCATTCACATGTATGTGGGTTGGTCTACTAGAGTGGGAGTTGCTGATACTTGGTGGCTTCCACTCTAGCTCATATAGGGATGTCCTGAGTGTAAGGATATCCATTTATGGCATCTATAAGCCTTAATGTGGCTTTGAGGAAATGGTTAGTTTACATGGTACTTTTTTTTTTTTTTTTTTTAATTATACTTAAACTGTACGCCATTTTTAATTTCAGTGCTGACTAGCACATTAGTATACATGTCACTTGTATACCAATGGCCATTAAATTGAAAACCTCTGATTCATGAGTATAACAGAAATGTGCTAATCATATCTGCAATTAAAAACTGCATGCCGTTTTTCAGTATAAAAAAAAAACTGTAAACCTAGGCTAAGGATACACATTGTGTAAAAGCTGCATGGTTAAGAATAGTGCAAGTTTTTGACATCTCATTCCTTTTGAGGTTACTCTTGGTTTTGGCTTAAAAAAAAAAAAAAAAAAAAGGGGCTTAGTAATTTTCCTCCGCAATTGCAGACGCAGACTTCAAAATAAAGTTATCATAATTGGTACAGTATAATTAGAGGGAGAGTTCTGGCATATTTACTTTCATCACTGGATTTTTTTGTGAATTGGAGGAACTTTTCTGCTTCAGACCATGGTTGACAGCCATTTATAAAAGGAGTTGGGCTATGGCGATGCTTTGGCCTACCGACTCCACAGCCCAGGAAAACATAGCATGTGGCCTCAACTTCAGAGAGATACATTGATGCTTAACATTTTATTTTTTGGAGAGTTTTTTTATTTGTATTTTCCTGTTATTGTTTAGGCTAAGGAGAGTGATTTGAGTTCATTCACGGCAGCAGATGTGAAAGAGTTATCATCCCATCAGCAGATTGAGTTCCTAACTCTCTTGCTTCTTAAGGTAATTGTCCCTGCTTTGCTGTGGCAAATATGTCATTCTATTATGCAAAGTGCTTTTTTGCTTCCAGTTTATTAAAGATGCTTACAGTAGGTAGAGAGACCAAAAAGTATCCAACAATAATCTGTTCACAGGCATTTTTTTTACTTTGCTTTTGTTTTTCTGTAGCTAGATCGGAGAATGGACAATTTCACTGAGATTTTATTGAACTGTTTAACTATACTAGGTCTCTCTTTACGTTGGTAACGAAGAGGGTTTTTCATATCAGAAAGTCATTGCATATCCCTAGGTTCAGTTTCTAAACGGTGCCGGTACAACTGATGATACCCTCATCAATCCTAAGCATTAAAGGTCCACAGTGTTAGTTTATTGCTGCATCACTTTCAGTTTCTCCCTTCATAGCAGCACTACAGTCCCCACCATCCTAGTAATATGCCATCTTCTGATATAGAAAATCCATAAAAGCTCATTCTGGATTTCTGTTGGCCTTTCCAAAGTTCCATCTGTCCCTTACTGCCAGGGACAGACGCAACGATGTGTATGAATGTGCTGTGCAATCTGCAGGCAGGATAATACTTGTAATTTAGGAGTGCAAGCTTAGCTGCCAAGTGGATGGTCTTAGTGGGTGACCTCTTTACCAGTAGGAGATCAGTCAGTCACTGATTAGATCCGCCCACTGGACTCCTAAGCTGAGATTGAGCAAATATTTCAAATAAAATACAAGTTGTGCTGAAAGTTTCCCCACAAAACTATCAATCTGCTTGGCTACTCCTGCTCTAGCACATGCTGTCTGCCTGCAGATTAGACAGTGTTTTAGGTAGTTTTTAAGCCTGTATTCTTAACAAAAATCTTTGAAATCAGTTTCTGTTTTCATTAAATACGAACCCTGATCATCTTTTCATTCTCTACAGGATCCATTGCCCGTTTCTCATGTGAAGCGTATGCAAGAGTTATACAACTTCAATGATGTCAGAAATTCAGAAATTTTATTTAGGTATATAACACAAGATCTACAGCTAGATCACAACGTAGTAGAAAAAGTCTAAAATGTGACGGTTCAAAACCCATCGTTTGCCATCCCAAATGTATCGCTTCTGCCCTCTGCTGGTTATTTACATGACAGTATCGAGTTTTTTTTTTTTTGCAAATAATGTTGCATTTTTATTAACTTCAGTGAGAAATAATGCAAGCTGTTTTATACGGTCACATTCCACAGTTGCCATCATAGGGTTAGGTAGTGGTGTAGCTTTCTGCAACTATTCTAAACTGCTGTAAAACCTCACAAATATTGCTGGTGTCTGCATTACCCATTTTCCCCTTTGGAATATAGCCTTAAATTGTGGTATTACTTGAACATTTTAAAGAGCTTTGATTTGGTTTTCCCTCACATATAGGTGGTTACGACTTTGTATTCGTGCTAAGTGGGAAGACACTATTCCTTTGGCTTTAAAAATGGCAACAGAGCAGGGCCGGATGAAATTTACACGTCCCTTGTATCGGTAAGATTTGTGGATGGTGAATCTGGAAATAAACTACTTTTAGTGATTGTTCTTCAAAAATTAGGCTGTTAGTGGTTGAGCCTCAGGTTCTCTTTCTCCGTGTGTGTGTGTGTGTGTGTGTGTGTGTGTGTGTGTGTGTGTGTGTGTGTGTGTGTGTGTGCGCGTGTGTGCGTGTGTGCGCGTGTGTGCGTGTGTGCGGAGCATACATCTTTCCGCATATAGATGCGCTTTACATTAGCTACATGAATGATAGAAACAATAGTCTGGAGATGAAGTTTATGGGAGAGTTTTCTAGACATATGTAACTAAACAGATTATTCTGACTATTTGCACAGCCACCAATCTAATATTAAAACCCATTCTATGATATGAAATAGATATCCCAGTCCTGGGGGGAAAAAAAAGCTTTAAATTACTTGGTTCTGATTTTACAATAAAACTTAAGTGGTTCCAGTATTGGAAACTTTTCTTAGTAGATTTTCACAACTCTGGTTCTATTAGGGCAGCTGTGTGTTTTTGTCCACAAGCAAGGGAGGAAACAAAAAAAACAAAAAACACTTTCCATTAAACTATAATGTATACACAAAAAAAAAAAAAAAAACACTTCAAGAAAGAAATGTTTGATTCAAAGCTCGGCAATTATTTTTTATGTCTTAAGCAGACATGTAAATGGTTACAGGTGTTGTCTTGCCACAAGAGGATGTAAAATTGCTTCACCTGCTTCTATGACGACACACTTGAAGGTATTGTGCCCAGTTGACAAACAGAGTGGTGCATCAGTGGAGATGCAGGATGGTTGTTTAGATGAATTGCCTGCCATCCAAGCAATTCTGACCAAGCTTTTAGGGGGTAGTAGTTACGTGAAAGCAAACACTGTCCAGACTGACCATCAGAGAGCACTGTTTGTGGGAGCACTTCATGGCTACCATCCACACAAAGGTGGCAACCGACCATTACACACCCCAGTCTCTGCCAGCACCATTTCCAGGTGCTTAGCAAAAGGAAAATTAGTGATACAGCACATTATATGTCCTTCCAATCACCCTCCTCTTCAGTTACTGGTCAACATAGACTATACAGTTCAAGTGATGAATCCAGGTTCTGTTTTAATATGAAAGCCTAGAGGTGAACACATCAATCCAGCCTTTGCTGTGGAGCTACTACATTAGACAATCGGACAGCCATACTATTGGTACAAGGGATGCTAACAGCAGAGTATCCTGCAGCACATATTAAAAAAAAAAAAAAAACCCTCGTGTGGTTTAAGTTATGGATCCAGTTGAGACACCAAACTTCAGCAATCTACAAGTGTGCAGGGTCTACAGACTTAGTCGCAACATTTGGTGGCAAATGTGCTGCAGGATAACACTATATATATATATATATATATATATATATATATATATATATAATGCCTCCATGCCAACCTCATTCCATATCCAGGCTGCAGGCAGCCCAACAGGGGACCAGACCCTCCTTTCACTTCTCCTCCCAGCAAACTTCTCCTTTACCTCTAATATTAGAATCACTTACATTCACACACAAAAAGTGTAATTCCAACACTTCCTTAGTGTGTTTTTTTGTGCTGTGTAAATCTTAACACCTTTTTAATAGTTTTACTTTGTATGTTCTTTTAGGGACTTGTACAACTTTGACAAAGCTCGGGATCAAGCAGTGAGCACCTTCCTCAAGAACAGGGCCTTCATGCATCCAGTGACCGAAATGTTGGTGGCCAAAGACTTGCATGTGAACGCCTAATGTATTTTACATGCAACACTTGTTTAACTTTAGTAAATCTAACAGTTTAGAACCTACTGCCTTAATCTTGTATATACCCAGTGTCAAGAAGAATTGGAACAAAGTCCATAAATCATTTGTATGCTACAATAAATCAGGATGGCAAGATTTTTTTTTCTTCTTCCCTGGATATTAGTTTCTAATTTCATATTAAATGAGTTTTCCAGGTTCACAATAGTGTTGGCCTATCCTCTGATTTGGTACATCTTGCTTGGACACGGTTGTTCTTATGCTAGCTCAAGGATGTCTTACTTTCTACAATTAATGAATATACAGACACGTTAGAAAAGAGCCTTGTAAGGCCCAGAAATGTCTTAAACACTTAATGTATGCACTATAAAAATATAGGGAGGGGCTGAATATGCCAGCTTTATTAAAGTAAACCCACAATGAAAATTGATTCTGATCTGCATGCAGTATGTTATAGAACAAGAGGAGAAGCAGAATTGTATCCAGATTCAGTATAACTAGTAATACATTTAAAAAAACTGACCTGACTCATTCTAAGCTTAGGAGTCAGGTAGGTTGTCCTATTCAGTGACTGACAACTATCACTTTATGAAGTTGAAGTGAATAAATTACTAGTTCTACTGAATCTTTTACAGATCCTTCTGCTCTACATCATACAGATAATGAACAGTGCTTTAAGAGAGAACTGGACCTGTTTTTTTGTGATGCAAGAAATTCAGTGCTCAAGCTAGAAATGAGACTGTACAAAATGCATGGTTTACTGCAGCAAACCCATTAACTCACAAATACAGAAAAAAATTTTTATTAATCTGTATAAAATTCATGTAAGCAGTTTGTATAAAAATTTACATAGATGTGTTCATATCAACCAACAACATTAGTTGTAGTAAGCCACCAAAACCCAGTAAACAGAAAGGTTATCCTCCATTTGGGTTATACATTGACTGATACTCTGCCTAGTTTTCCTGACCACATGAGATGGATACTGTTAAATATTCATCTGGTGGGTCAGTCACTGCACGGTTGCTGTACACTAAACTGCTGATTTATCTGCCTAAGACTCCATTTTTTTTTTTTTTTTTTTATTGCAAAACAAACTTTTTGGTTTCATGTAAATCACTTCAGTGAAAAGAACTGCAAATTGTTTTGCTGCTACAATATAGAAATAGAGGTGAAGTGCATCAGTCAAGCCAAGGTGACATAGCTCAGACTGGATGTAATTGTAACCATCTCAGTGAGAAGTATTGGTTGTGATACACAAGAATGCATCCATTCAATGACAGAGCTTAAATAGTAAGGAATTCAATCAATCTGCAAAACTTTCATTGCACAAAGACAAGTCAAAAACATAAAACTGGCAACCCATTTTAGGCAGAAAGGTGTATTCCTTAGTTGCACAACTATTGCTACTGTTTGTCACATTTAACATTAAAGGCAAACTGGTTCATTAATCTAAAGTGTAATAAATGTCTCAACTAGTGAAAAAACCTCATGACACAGTAGTAGTCTTCCATGAATAAAATTTATGAAGGTAAGTCTGTATGCTCAAGCAAAGAGCAGGAGCGGCAACTGAGATGTGACCCAAAGTGTTCTCCAGATTGCAATATCCATGAGCTGTCACATCAGAAATGTGGACTCAGTTACCTGTACTTAGTGTTAAGAGTTCTCAGGTAAGCATTGTGCTAGCAGACATTCTCCGGGAGAGGGGATCCAGACTTTTTGCTCAATGCTTTTGGTTTTCTGGGGCCTGTAACCATTTAGAGATGTGTTACATATACTCACCACACAAATAAGAAATCAAATTCATTCCTGTCCCAGCAGCTATGACTAAGGACTTAGTACTCGGTTATCATTAAAACAGATGAATGGTTCTTTAGAGGGGCATCTAAACACATGGAATTAGCCTGGTGCCACCACAGTCTTTATACCTTCTCAACAATTTATCTTTTTCATAGGCGATAGAGAAAACATGGAGCTTAAAGAGGAAAAACGTGCTCTCAATGTAATTTCATCAGACCATGTACAGTTATCTATAGGGCCAGGCTGGATTTATCATGGTTTAAGTGGAATTATCCAATACTGCACATGAACCTGGATATGTTGCTTTCTGTGATATTCTTACTGGCTTACCAAATAGGAAAACTGTTGCACAGACTGCAGAGTTATTTGTGAAGCTCACCATAATCTATGTTCGTGCAAAAACATTTGCTTGATGTGATTTAATATGCAGTTGTGCCCATGTACAGTTTTCAACAACCATCTAAACACGGCTAGCACACTGACAAAGCACAGTTTATGTGCATGGAGACGTATTCTGAGATTCATCAGTACAGAATTTCGGATCTAAAACAAAATATTCAAAGCTGGAGTTACAATTGTGTTTCATGATATAAATAACTTTTGAAGTAAAAGTATAACAGTATTAGCAACATTACACAACATACAACAAGTTAAGAGTATCAATTACAATTGTGGTCAACATCTATGCCAAATGTAGGTTACAGGGATGGAGTTACACTGTAATGTATTTTCCTGTATGGTCTTAAAGGTTTTATTACCCTATACCGCATGACATTCTTGTTTACTTTTAGTTAAAGCTCACAAACATTCAGTTCAACTTTTGCTTTTCTGGCAGTATTTGAGTCATTAATATAATTAGTAGAGTATATTACAAAATGTATAATGCAGCTGCAAATAAATAATCCTAATCCAACTGTTTTCAACCAGTGATAACTATATTATTACCAGAGAGAACACTGCAACCTCCTCCTCTCCCCCTTTCATATGACACCAAAAGAAAGTTTCTATGTTTTAGAACGCCCAAGATATTACTGTTTGAAGTGACCCTCATTTTCTCTACAGTTTACACAGCCTGCACTACAGTCATGGCCAAAAGTTTTGAGAATGATACAAATATTAATTTTTACAAAGTCTACTGCTTCAGTTTTTCTAATGGCAATTTTCATATACTCCAGAATGTTATAAAGAGTGATCAGCTTAACAGCAATTATTTGCAAAGTCAATATTTGCCTAGAAAATGAACTTTATCCCCCAAAACACATTTCAACATCATTGCAGCCCTGCCTTAAAAGGACCACCTAACATCGTTTCAGTGATTGCTCCATTAACACAGGTGTGGGGTGTTGATGAGGACAGGGCTGGAGATCAATCTGTCATGATTAAGTAAGAATGACACCACTGGACACTTTAAAAGGAGGCTGGTGCTTGCCATCATTGTTTCTCTTCTGTTAACCATGGTTATCTCTAAAGAAACACGTGCAGTCATCATTGCACTGCACAAAAATGGCCTAACTGGGAAGAGTATTGCAGCTAGAAAGATTGCACCTCAGTCAACAATCTATCGCATCATCAAGAACTTCAAGGAGAGAGGCTCCAGGGCGCCCAAGAAAGACCAGCAAGCGGCAGGACCGTCTCTTAAAAGTGTTTCAGCCGCGGGATCGGGCTACCAGCAGTGCAGAGCTTGCTGAGGAATGGCGGCAGGCAGGTGTGAGTGCATCTGCACGCACTGTGAGGCGGAGACTCTTGGAGCAAGGCCTGGTCTCAAGGAGGGCAGCAAAGAAGCCACTTCTCTCCAGAAAAAACATCAGGGACAGACTGATATTCTGCAAAAGGTACAGGGAGTGGACTGCTGAGGACTGGGGTAAAGTCATTTTCTCTGATGAATCCCCTTTTCGATTGTTTGGAACATCTGGAAAACAGCTTATTCGGAGAAGAAGAGGGGAGCGCTACCACCAGTCTTGTCTCATGCCAACTGTAAAGCATCCTGAAACCATTCATGTGTGGGGTTGCTTCTCAGCCAAGGGAATCGGCTCTCTCACAGTCTTGCCTAAAAACACAGCCATGAATAAAGAATGGTACCAGAATGTCCTCCAAGAGCAACTTCTCCCAACCGTCCAAGAGCAGTTTGGCACTCAACAATGCCTTTTCCAGCATGATGGAGCACCTTGCCATAAAGCAAAGGTGATAACTAAATGGCTCAGGGAACAAAACAGAGATTTTGGGTCCATGGCCTGGAAACTCCCCAGATCTTAATCCCATTGAGAACTTGTGGTCAATCATCAAGAGACGGGTGGACAAACAAAAACCAACAAATTCAGACAAAATGAAAGCATTGATTCTGCAAGAATGGACTGCTATCAGTCAGGATTTGGTCCAGAAGTTGATTGAGAGCATGCCAGGGAGAATTGCAGAGGTCCTGAAGAAGAAGGGTCAACACTGCAAATATTGACTTGCTGCATTAACTCATTCTAACTGTCAATATAAGCTTCTGTTACTCATAATATGAATGCAATTATATTTCTGTATGTGATAAAAACATCTGACAAACGCACATAAAAACCAGAGGGCAGCACATCATGTGAAAATATAATATTTGTGTCATTCTCAAAACTTTTGGCCATGACTGTACATACACTGTTACCAGTGAGATAAGAACAGCTCTCAATACAGAAGCAAAAGGAAATAAAGAGATGTAGGATATCACAGGAAGGAGACAAAATTTGTTAATAAAGTATATTAAATGGCAAATTCTGCCAGAAAAATCAAAAGCTGTCCCAAAATATTTATTACCCTTTAAGAAGTAAAGTTGTATAGGTAAACTTTATGTCACTGAAGGCTAAATTTTCAATACATGAGTGCATTTTCTCATAACCTATAGTTACATTTTGCTGACAGATGCAATGGTAGACAACTTGCTAATCTATACATTGCACCAGATCACAGTTACTTGACAATATGAGGTTACTGCGTGTGGGACAAAACATTAAAACGTGGGTCAAAAAGGACACAAAGCATGCATTATATACTGTAATTTGTATTTTCTTAGGTTTTGATTAAACAGGAAAAAAAAATAAGTACATACCTTCCGAGCCTTTTGAATCTCTATATGTAGTAGATGCATCTGTAGGGAGACCAACATATACTCCTCCATAATTCCTCAAAGAAAACACATTAAAACATAAAATACATGTTTTTACTGATAAAATTCACTGTCAAAAAGAACTGGAAATATAGCTTTGATCCTACAAAAAATACCTGTGTTTGTCATCTTGACATGTAGAGTCATCTGACCTGTAAATCAGATAAGGAGTGTGAATTTGTAGAGATTCTTTCACACCACAGCAGAATGTGGTCACATTTTCAGCAGTAAAAAGCACCATTCACATCACTCAAACATCAATGAATGTTTCATACCCATAAAGATTTTACAAACTGACAAAATTGTCAGTGGTTTGGAAAAACTGCATGTAAACCGATCTTTAGGATCTAGTAAAAAAGGCAGAAGTCATTTCCCTAGTTCTAGTGGGTTCTCAATAACAATCATGACTGCAGAGGTCACAGACAGAGGAAGAATTATAAACACTATTACAATATATAGTACTATATTTATACCACATTTTCACACTAGAAAATGGTGCATAAAGGAGGATAGTATTTGATCTGTAAACTTGTTCCCAAATGTGGTATAATTTTGTCAATGAGTTGGCAAAGAGCTGTTATATTTCTAAATCTGCCTCACTATTCTCCCCAAATATATTTACACCTGTTTCCTGACATACAGTACATATACTAAGATATGGGGGAAATTTATCATCAAGTCTTGTACTCCAGAATTCCCGCATAAATTCATGTCATGTCACAATTTTTTGAGCTCAGTTGCGCAAAAGGTGTATGACATTTTTTTTTTTTTTTTTTTTAAACACACCACTCACTCCACTTCAGAACTGGGTAGGAAAGCAGTTAGCTTGTCTAGCAGGATGTACATCACATATTTTTGAGGGATGGGGAGAAATCAAAAGTTGAACATTTTGTTGCAAGGTCACTCAAATAAGAGGTGACATAAAAAGTGAAGTGTGAAGAATATCGCCTTGCCAAGCCTCTTGGCGTACCTGCGATCACCCTTCTAACCTTCCACTCACCACCCGTGAGCGGACAGAGTTCGTAGGATAGAATGAAACGAGCTGTATAAATTTTAGATATTTAATAACCCAAGTGGGTCGGTACTAATTAATAGCATATACAGAAATATACAATATTAATATGATCAAGCATAAACATACAAGCAAAAGTGCGATGACACAGCACATAAAACAAAAATGGAAATAAAGTATAGAGTACTACCTGAGCCCCCAGCTGCTCTTAGCTGTCTCTCTTTCAGGCTCCACACAAAGACCACAAGACCTCTCTCTACCTCAGTGTCAGACCCTCTCAGCCCCACCCTTCACCTCCCCCAGCCAGCCCTCCTTCTCCCTCCTTTTCAGAATCCTCGGAGAGATGGGTGCCTTCTAGGTGCGGGGAGGGGTGGGTGAAGTTAAGGTCACTGGACCACTATCCCCCATCGCCATCTGGCCAGGGATAAAAACCAGTGAGGCATAGCGTCCAGCAGCGTAACCTCAACTTAAGCACCACATTCCAACAAGTGGGGGAAGGACTGATGAGCAAGTAAAAACACACTTCCAAGAAAGATATAAAACTGAGGGTCGGTTCATCACATGAAGTAACAACTCAGGGCAGAACAGTTAGACTTAAAGATGTATTAAGATGATCAAAAATTGCATGACATGATAGATTTGATGCAAATTACAAAATGGATGTAATGCAGGCTCCTGCGAAACTGACTATAAAAATTTCCCTCATGATAAATTCTCATGGTGTTTGGACTAAATGTCATCACATACAGTTATAGGTCTGGAAAGAGGGCAAAATTTCATAGCTGCATCAAGCATAACTATTTTATGAAATACTTTTTAACACTTTAAGATGAAAGTGTTGGAAGTAAGAGTCAGATCTAACCTGGTGTTCTTAGATTACAGAACCATCATGAGAGTGTGTAGTATTAAAGGTAGCCCATCACCAAGAAAATGCAGACCATTCTGCAGGCAATGTGTTATAGAGCAGGGTTAAGGCATCAAGTGGGTGGTCTCCCTCAATGAGTGACAGCCTTCCCTTTATAAGTGTACAAACAGAGTTGACCATCAGTCACTGAACACGACTTCTCACTGGAACCCTAGGCTCAGGAAAAGTCAATGTTTAAAATCAATATTTTACAATTCCTGCTCTATATCATGCTGCCTGTACAACAGACTGCATTTTGCATGTGACAGGTCCCTCGAGGCCAATGTTAATAGATCCACCACATGCTATGAAGTGATTTTTGTCTATTGCAGTTCTAAAAAAATGTATTGCAACAAGCTTTATAAACACTTTCAAATGGAAGTTGTAGTATATAGAATGTATCAAAAAAGGATATGAGCAAAACAGAATCAATCTAGAAACAAAACATCAAGTCATACGAAGCTCAACCACTGGCCTTCGTACACAATATACTCACATTTCCTTGCTGGGAACCGTGCAACCTAAGAGGTAAAAGAATGTAATTTTGTAAGTTATTCCAATAGTAGTAGTACTTTGTGCTGCCATTTGTTTTAAAGCACAAAACATTTGAAAATCCATCAAGAACATTCTTACTACATCTGTCACACGGTACTGAGGATCCTTGCTTCTGAACAGTATAGCAAATAACAAGGACGCAGCAGAGGATGGGCGCATTTTATACCCTGAAACTGAATCTCTCAAATACTGAACTACTGCTGTTTCCACCATTTAATAGTTCTGTCCCTGATATTTTCATTGCAGTCTCTGGCCTTACCATAACTCCTAGGCAGTATGCCCGCTGCCTCGGGGAAATGTTTGACTCAGACCTTTCTTTCTCCCCCCATATCCAATTACTCACACGCTAATGTCATCTCCACCTCAATAACATCTCCAAAATACACCCTTTCCTTACCAGAGATACACTAAAGACCCTTATTGTTGCCCTGATTCACTCTCGCCTTGACTACTGTAACTCCTTACTAATCGGTCTTCCCCTTACTAAACTCTCCCCTCTACAATCTATTCTGAATGCGGCGGCCAGGCTCATCTATCAGTCTAGACGCTACAGCGATACCTCCGGTCTGTGCCGGTCACTACATTGGCTGCCTATTCAATACAGAATACAATATAAACTTATCACCCTCATTCATAAGGCTCTCCATAATGCTGCACCTCCGTACATTTCCTGCCTCATCTCTGTCTATCGCCCAACCCGTATTCTCCGTTCACTCAATGACCTAAGACTAACATCCTCTATCAGAACCTCCCACGCTCGTATACAAGACTTCTCCCGAAATGCACCACTTCTCTGGAATGCTCTATCAGATTAACCCCTAATTTCTACAGCTTCAAGCGTAAACTAAAGACATATCTTTTCAGACAGGCCTATCACAACTCCTAATGTAAACCCTTCTGTAGTTAGAATCCCTAAAACATACCCTCCTCTGTTCACACTCCCACATTACCTCACAGGATATGATGCCGTTTCAGACTAGCTTTATATGTCCAGGCACCATCTGCACGTTAAAGGACACGACTGATGACGGCTCATACAGCTTTATATATGTGTAATGACAGTAACCTCTATTACAGAATTGTCTGACCATTGTATAAGCAATGCTACCTTCGATGCCGCCCCTGCTACCTCCTGTGTCACCCCCTCTACCTCAGATTGTAAGCTCTTGTGAACAGGGCCCTCAGTCCCATTGTGTGAATTGACTATTTCTTTGTAATGTATCTTTTTTGTCTGTTCTTGAACCCTACAAATTGCACAATGCTGCGGAATATGTTGGCGCTATAGAAATAAAATGTATTATTATCCTAGCTATTTTTACTCCTAGGAGGTGTCTATGTCACAATAATGCCATCTAAAATTAACCAAGGCAGATAACATTTTACAAACTGACCAGGTAACCTAGGTGGTATTCTATCACAGTGGCATTTTTAAAGTAAACTCTCTGGTAGGACCCATACCACGGCCAAGGCTTCTCTATGAAATTTAATCTCTGGATTTTTTGCTTGCAATGGACGTGACAAACACCTGAACTCCATAATAAATCTAAAAGAAGCACCTCGGCTAAAACACTTTTCCCATCCTTGCAACCCTCACCTGATTTTCTTTCACACTCCAAGCTTCTTTCATGTACTCTGCACTCATGTCCCTGCAAATGACCCACTGGATACGTCCTGAGGTGCTGGTGAGAATCCACCACTAGAAGAAAGGCCTTCTCCTTGAAATTACATTACTTCTGTTGTGAAGCCAAAAGAGGAAAAAAAAAAAAAAAAAAAAAAAAAAGTGGGAAACTATCAGAAGCCCTATCCAGAACATCATTCAAGTAAGGGCCAAACAAAAATTACCTCCAACATGGCAAAGCACAGAGCCTAGACTTGAAACCTAGATCACCTTTGTTCCAACCCTTCAGCCACAATGCCCTACAGGCCAAATTAAAAGAAAAGTAAAATTTAGTATTGCCGTAGTTGCACCAACCCAAAAAATACAGGTGACGTCATTTTGGCTGCACAGTGAATGGCATAAAAACTAAGCCTGTAAGAAAGTCACACACAGTTTTTCTCTAAATCCACCTCATTCTGAATTTTTTTTCCGCTTCCCAGTACATTGCATGGAATATTAAATGGTACCATTACAAAGTACAATTTGTAATGCAAAAATTAAGTCCTCATACAGCTCTGTGAATGGAAAAAGCTATGGCATTTGGAAATTGGGGAGTAAAACAACTAAAAATGGCGGTGGCAGTAAGACGTTAATATGCGACACTAGCATTGACCTGCCCAGAGTCTGAGAGGCCTGGCAATAGAAGTAAGGGCTTGAAATGAGTAGTCAAGGCTTCCTAATTCCTGCTAAAGAACCCATTTGCCCTCTTATCTAGTGTATCCTTAAAGAGGCTGTCCAGGATAAATTGCTTTTAAAATTAGGCCAGGGTGGTAAAAAAACAAAAACAAAAAACAAAACAAGCCACAACACTTGCCTGTCCCTCTTACTCTAGTGTCCCAGCTCCGGAGCACCAGGGACAGGTGAGTATGTTTTTTTTTTTTTGCATCTCCCCCAGCCTAATTTTAAGATAAACTTTTATCCTGAACAACCCCTTTAAGGGAGCCTAAATCCTCAAAGGAAGAGCTTAGCATCTGGAGAGTCATTCTTAGGCACTGTATCCACAGTAAAACAGATCAAAAGGACATTTTCTCTTAACTGCTGAATGAAAAAAAAAACAAAAAAAAACCCCACCTTATCTGGCCTCTCAAACAACAACTTTATACTTTTTGTTAACAGCAAAGACACTATGCTTCCTAGGTGCTAGTTCCTCAAACATCTTATCCTGCACCAGCATGGGTTCTTTCATTTTATTCCATCTGTATAGTAGACCTGACAACTGATTAATCCATCCACGCTCTCCAAAGTAAACAGATTTGCCACTCAACTATTCTTCTGAAGAAATAACGCTAGTTCTCAAACTTCACCATCCTCTTTTGGGCCTGACACAACAGCTGTCTGAGTGCAGCCTTAAAAAAGTCCCTTCTAGAAATGGTTACAGCAAGTTCATATGGCAGATTTTGCATTGGACTTGCCGTGCCAAATCTGCCATGGAAATCTTCCCACCAATTTGCAAAAAGACTCCCATTCATTTCAATGGTAGGTTCTGATGTAATCCACCTCAAAGCAGGATGCTTCTTTACCACTAGCTGATTTTTTTTTTCAGCTAGCAGAAAAAGCCTCTGCCTCCTAATTAAAATGAATGGAAGACAGAATTTTTGAGGCAGATTCCGCTGCAAAAATTATGTAGTGTGAACAACGTTATAGCCCCATAGGTATGTTGATAACAGTTACAGAATGTGGCATATAAAGTATGCCAACATAAGGCAAAAGAAAAAAAAAATGCAAAACTTGTCAAGACAATACAGTTTTCTATACATTAGATAACTTCGATTTCTTGATAAATTATTAACGGAGCTCCAGCTACTGAAAAATAGCCTGGCAAGGACAAACCATAGTCAATAGGAGAGTTAAAAGTCAAAGATAGTAAGTAAATAGCTTACTCAACTGTACATCACCTGAACAGCCACCACCATGGGTATTGATAGAGCCGTGAAACAGAAAAACCTCTTCAGGTAGAAAGTCCTGCAGAGTTTCAGGTTCACTTATAACATGTGAAAATACATTACATGGGTTTCTGATTACTAAGTAGACTCACAAGGCCTAAATTATGTGTGCATACCTGTAAAGATGAGTTCACACCTGCATTAGCAGCTCTGTTAGGAGCCTCCATCGCATATAATAATAATAATAATAATAATAATAGTCCTTTAATAGTCCCACAGTGGGGAAATTCAGTGTGTTACAGCAGCAAAGTTGTCAGTCATATGGAGGGCTGTCATTATCTCTGTATGCACAATTACAGATAGGGCCACCTCCATATAACTAGATGACTGCTTGACCAGATGACATTTTGTTGGAAAAGATTTAGTATATCTGCTCAGCTTCTCCTTCCTGCCACCTGCAGACTAGACTGCATTCGCTATGGAATGTGAGAGATCCCAACAACCATAGAGCCATCAGACTGTTTGCTCTTAAAAGGGATTGTCCAGGCTTTTTTATTTATTTATTTATTAGGATGGGGAAGGTGAAAAATGAAAAAAAAAAAAAAAAAAAAAACAAAACACACCCATACTCACCTGTCCCCAATGCTCCCTGCCCCCAGTATCTCCCCATGTATTTATACTGAGACTAAATTACACACAGCTGGACTCAACTAATTAAGTGACTTCTGAAGACAATTGATTGCCCTGGATTTTATTTAGGGGTATCCAAGTACAGGGGGCTGAATACTTTTGCACATCACTTTTCAGATTTTAATTTGATTAAATTTTGAAAACCATGTATCATTTTCATTCCAATTTTCACAGTATTCTGCTACTTTGTGTTGACTTAAAATCTCAATAAAATACATTTAAGTTTGTGGTTGTAAGGTGACAAAATGTGAAAAAGTTCATGGGGTATGAATACTTTTGCAAGCCACTGTATGTTTATATGGTATTTTGCAACACTGACCCTACATACATACCACAACCCTACTCGGGAAAGACTTTTCAGAGCGTCTTGTGGTTTACTCCAAGAGACTCCAATAACTTTATTGAGGAATCACTTGACTGACAAGACTAAGGGAAACATTCTTACACCCTTAAGTGGTGCTTCAATGCTTACTGGTTGAAGTTATTTATCTGCCCATTTTTTGGCCAAACTTTTGGCAGGTGTGCCTTTTTTTTTTTTTTTTTTTTTTTTTTAGACTAGTTTTACTGTGGTGCTTATTTATGATGTCAGCGCACCTCCTTGTTAAATGTTGTACATGTGTTAGTTAGTTTACATGCGCCTTTTATTGGCCATGCGCACTTAGCGCCTTTTTTGTGAAAGTGTTGAAAAATTATGCAATCACCACTTTCTAATGCATTCTAACCTGACGGCTCTTTTACACTGCCCTTGGACTGGCGTGCATTTGTGCCTTTTTTTTTTAAAAAAAAGGCGCAAGTCAAAAATACAGCGTAAAAAGGATCTTCCCATCTTTTCTCACCAAAACAACGAAAACAGAATTTCAGTGTTTAAAAAAAGGCACAAAGGCTTCATAAATGAACCGTATCACAGAAAAAGACCTCAAAAAGGTGCAAGTTACACCTAAAAAAAAAGAAAAAAAAAAAAGGCATAGGTAGCTTTATAAATGTTCCCCACTGACTTTCTTATGGGACATCCAGCAATCAGGAGAACTGGGGGCCCGAAAGTTCCCTTGAAACCTCCTTTAGGGGATAAGAGTCCGCAATGGCGCTACCTCTGAGTGAGACACACTACTTCTGAATTTACAAAAGTTTTAATCAGGTGGTGTTCCGGCCAGGATATTTGCCTGACCCAATGAACAACGTGGTTATTGCTGATACCCAAGCCATTCCCAAAAATCCTAAGCAACCTGAACCTTACCGGCTGATCTCTTTATTGACAGTGGTAACTCCTGGCTAAACTTTTGGCCAATTGCTTCAATGCAGTGCTGCCAACGGTAATCCACAGAGAACAAGTGAATTTATAGTGGTTGTTCCCCAACTTACATGTTGCCTCTGAGGGAGAAGGTCTTTTGCAGTGTCAAGAGACACCACCATGCAAAACTTTCAACAGTGTGGAGTGGCCCTGTTTTGTGTCCACTTTGTGCTGTCTAGGCTTCAGAGACACCTTTGTTGGTATTGCTGCTGTATTCTTCCTCCCACCACACCAGGCTAGGGTTAGAGCAAGTTGACTCCTTTGGGAATCATTATCCATTCTTCTAAGGGACATGGCAGAGGTGTTTATGTTTGCAATGGATAGAGAGTTTCAGCTGGATGCAAGTATTGGACTTGTCAGGCACCAGTAGTATTTGCTGTGCTGCCTGTGCAGTCCAGCGCTTTCCTTTCCCTTTCTAGAGATGCAAAAATTATTATGCATATAAATACTTATGAGACTTTTTTCATAGCATAAATTAGCCTGTACATTATTATACCCTCTGTTGTCAGCCATCAAAAGACATGAGAAAGGACACCAAAGAAGTTTAACCATCCCTAGTGTGCTGAAGATGACCTGTTGGTCCCCACTGCAGCTGCTTACGCCATGGTTCATACAAGGACTGCAGACAGTCACTCGCCTGAATGCATGTTTGGCACAAAACAGCTTAGGCCAGTCTTTTGCTACAGTGGTTACATATGCATGTACAGCACATTACTGCAGGACAAGTAAACTAGGCTGACAGGAAGCACCACAGGGTCAAGTTGTTTTTTAACCACATTCCCTGCTTTTAGTATTTGTTTTAACCCCTGGGCAACAACTTTCATTATGAATGAAAATAAAGTCATACCATAACCAGACAACCTCTTAAGGGAATAAATTTTTATTTATTTATTTTTTTAAATATAAGTATCCATTTTTTGTGTTTTCTATTGTCACATATCCGAATAAACATTTTTCGATGCGTATTAATGTGTGTGTGTGTGTTTTTTTTTTGTTCCCCCAAGTAGACTTTATCTTACGATCTTCTGATCATGTTTATAATGCATTTTAAGACACAGTGCAATAGGAATATACATAGGCAGCCCCCTCCCTCCAAAACCCTGTAGATGCTGCAGGCGCTATTGACTTCTATAACTAAGAGGTATAACACCCATCCCCTCCTTGAATAGGAGCACGGCTGCTTCCGGCCTTATACCTTGGATACAGCATGCAGACCCTGAACCAATCTGATACTGATGACCTATCATTTGAATAATACAAAATGTAACCAAATAAAGCAAACAAACACTAGGTATCTCCGTGAGTGTATTAGTCCACACTATCCAAAAAGTACATTATCCTGTAAAGTGAAAGCTGTACAATAATAAATATTAAGACATTCATTTCATTTATATTAGAGCTGGGTAATTAGGCATTTTAGCTTGATGATTAATAGTGTTTATTTAGGTCATACCCCTTTTAAAGTAAGAGTACGTGTTGGAAAAAAGCTTGCACGATTCATCTTATGTGGTTCACACTGCCTTTTTGTTCGCATGCAACATGTCTGAACCAAAACTGCTGTTCTCTTCATAACCCAAAGTATAAATTAGTGGAGGTGATCAAACATAAAAAAAAAAAAGTATTACTCCACTCTCCTGGGCTCTGACATAGCTCCCTTTTCTCTTCAGGCCTTGTGACATTACAGCTCCATCTTTAGATATCTCAAGTCTTGTACATTTACCTGACAGGCGACAGCAGGAGGATGTGCAGTACCTACATTTGCCCTATACAGCACTGCTATGACATGCATAGTAAATATTTTGGCGACAGACTAAATTAGAAGGATAACTTGCTTCCAGAAATATCTCCATCCTTATACATAATGGGGGTATGTGGTATTGCAGCTCAACTCTAGGCTCATAGGCTTGAGCTGTAAATACCAGATACAATTTATGAACAAAAGTGGAAGCAGTTTCTTCCTAATCCTATACAACTCATCTAAAGCCTGGAAGCTCAGGATTATTTCAAAACACATGCTCACTTCCTGGGAAGTTCCTCCACTTCCAGAGATGATAGATAGATAGGTCTGTATTTCAGCATCAGATGAAAGACATAAAATGTTTCTTAAAAGTGAGAGTCAATAGTAAATCAGTTATAAACCTAATGACAGAACTTGTAGAGGTGATTCTACAGTTTACAGATATGCCTCCGGTATTCAGCTTTGGAGGTCCATTTTCATGTAAAGTGAAACTTTATTCATATGCAAATAATTGCAAAAGGGTTTTGGGACATGCTTTAGCTTTGGTCTCAGCTCTAGATTCCTGGGCAAAGCATTTTCCCTGATTTGCTTATGAATAAAACAAAAAACACTTTTGTGTTTCATTATCTATTGTCTATAAGTGACCCTAAAGTCTAGACGACTACCTATGTATCCTTTGGCTACCTTCTTACCTGCAGATTGGCGAGAAGGCACCCATTTCAGTCGGCCTGCATAGTAATCATATTCTAGAAAATCCATCTCCACAACCGTTACACAAGTGTCCTTGAGAAATTAGACTGTATAAAATTGACACCATAGTGTGCAGTTTGTACCCTCTTCTCTCCCAGTTGTATGACTGGTCTGATTGTATATGTTTGCTATTACTACCATTAATAAATTTGTCATCCCATTTTTTCCCTCTTTCAATGTCCCACTGCTGGTTATACCATATATGCTATAGAGAGCTTTTACTTTCATGTTCATCTCAAAGTAGCATGTAAGGAAGCCCAAATCAATACACCATTTCCTTTAGGAGATGAGACACTATGCAAACCATAGAGGTTGCCATCTTGATGGAACGATGATAAACTGTAAAAGTATCCACATAATACATGGAAAGGGCTTGGCATTTCCATTTCCTGTACCATCAATAGGACCCCATTTGTAGCTTTTACACCCTTTTCAGAATAAGAATGTGCATTTTAAAGAAACATTTTAGCCAATGCAGTAGATACAATAAGGTCAACCAGTCCCAGGATAGGAGTAAATGCCCAACCATGCTCCAAAGAAGTCAAATTATAACAGTTTATTATGGCCACCTGTTTTATATACTCATGCGATGTAACGTATACTACTCATTTTCTTATACATACAGTAGTGCTTCACAAAACCACAATTCTCTCATGTGCCAAAGACTGAGAGATCATATTGTATGAGAAATATAAAGAAAGCACTAAGGCTATGTTCATATGGCGGAAAACGAATAGGAATTACTCTTCATTTTCCGCCGCGGGATGGCGACGACAAAATGTCGTTGCGGTTTTCTGCTGTGGATTAGGCCCAGGTGAATGGGGCTAATCAACAGGGAGACATATGCCAGAGAATCCTCAGAAAGATTGAGCAGGACGCTTATTTTTTTCAGCGTACTGCTGCAATCTCTGCCTCCCATTGTTTTCAGACTCAGGGCAAAATGTGCCATGGATTCTGGGGCAGAATCCGCAGAAAATTCCTACGTATGAACGTACCCTTGCACTTCTCCCTTCTGCTATAACCAAATTCCTACCAAATGCCTCAAAAAGCTGTAGTTTTTTTTTAACAGTGTGTGGCCACAGTCTTAAATTGAAGAGCAGCAGAACAAACGGTACAACAACCACTTGAGGACAAGGCTATGTAAGTTCCATTAATATTGGAATAAGAGCACACTAACATTCAACTTCAGACTTCCATCTCTCCTAGGCTATTTTAATTGAGATGGACCATGGCTTTGAATCACACTTGCCCCCAATTCAGACTGTAGACCTATTCTGCGTCCAGGAAAGGTATGTTTAGTGTTGGGTCTCATCTGAATGAGATTGCCTTGTCATGGAAAATGGGCTTTTACAAAGTTGATCAATTATGTATATGAAAGCCACATTTATATGTATAGATAGCAACTAATAGTAAATTCATGTGTGTATATAACCAGTATCAGCATTTGTATGTGCTGTCAATTTTGTAAATATAAATCTATCTATCTCACACACACACACACACACACACACTGGTGTATCTATCTATCTATGTACACATACCCACACACACACACACTATTTCTCCAAAATTAAACCCTACCCCGAAAATAAGCCCTAGCTTTATTTGCCAGGGTGTTTGGAGTAGGCTTGAAATAAACACACTACTCGAAATATAAGCCCTAGGTTGTGTCACCTGACATCACAAAGATTGAGAATAAGAATACCGTAGCCCCCAACCGACCTGGACAAGTGCCCCGCTACCTCCTGCCACGGCAAGGAAAAATCCCCTCACCCACTCCCGAGCCCCCGCTCCAGCGTCCCCTTCCTGCCTCCACCTCTCGAGTGCCGCCCTCTGGGTCCTGCCTCCCAGCCTCTACTAGACTGTGGGCTTGGCTATCTACATGACCAGGCGTCAGGTGCCACCCCTGGTTACTCCCACAGATGTATCCACTCCACTACAGCATCTCCCCCTTAACATAAAGGAGAGTGTAAGTAAATGAGATAGAGAGGGCACAGTGCCACTGCCACACAGTATTTAGAGTGCCAGTAAGTTTAAGACCCACTGACCCTGCACCATCAATTGTTCCTTACCATTTTACAAGATTCGTCCAGAGCGAATCAGAAAAGATTCTGACGTACCTGAAAAATAAGACCTACCTCTAAAATAAGTCCTAGAATTATTATTTTTTTTTTTTTGGAGAAACATGAGTGTGTGTAATATATATATATATATATATATATATATATATATATATATATACACACACACACACACACACATACAGTAGGTGTATGTAGGTGTCTTTTTATTAGGACTTCGTGTACTAACCGCATGTCCTCTTACAAAACATACACAATTACTCGAGAAGTAGCAATTATAAAAATCATTACCAATGAATCAGTCTACATGTATAAACAAACATTATCTTTGCATTACATACTGTACAGACAATGGCGAGAGCTGACAGAACAAGCTGTTTATGTCTAATGGACATATTGTTTGCAGAGATGTCCTTTTATAACATTTGCAACCATGACCTATATTCTGCAGGGACAAAAGTGCACTTTAAGTTAGCTCTTACAAACAAAACTCGTAACCTCTAATTTTCAGGCTACATTATAAATCCTGCTATGCAATTGCCACTTTTTTGTTCTGTGGTTGACAACCTCTAACAATATATGCACATTCACTTGCACCATGTTTAGTAGGAACAAATGGATTTTTATTTTAAATTTGCTTTATCTAGTTATTTATATTGTTGCATCAACAAATACCGTAATAGACACTAGCTTTTATTATCACCTCAATAATCCTAAAACAGCTCTGAATAGTCTTTTAGCCTTTTATTGTGCATCTAAAATTGTGAGAGATGTTGCCCAACTCACAAACACAAAATTACAGGCAGGTAAACAAAACTCCTTGCCAAGCCTCCACTACAAAGTTTGTACCTCTCTATCAAAGTTAGTAAAAATCTGGCACAAGAGACAAGTGTCTTTTTGATCTGTTTGTATAGCTGTAGTGCAGTATGGGAGTTGGCCTATGAAATTATGGTGTTATGCCTGAGAAGGATGTAGTCAGTGGCAGACTACATGTCAAAAGAGGATCAGCCACGTTAGACATTTTTGTTTGAGGGTTGGCCAAAAATATCTGCTAAAAGCAGCTGATCAACAACTAATTTGCACAGACTCACAGAATGGGGGGAGGGGACACTACAAGATTAACCTAATTTATGATGGGACAGGCCTCATAAAATGAGATGCACAATGCTCTACTCTACTGCATGTACAGTAGATATATACACACAAGCAGCTCTCCTACACAAACATGAGACTGCTCCACACAGTATAGTTACACTACTCTACATACAGTGTCTTTATATAAGGCTCTCCACACACACACACAGTACTGCTCCGATCTTTACATTATAGTGTATTTTGCTTGCATAGTACCTTTCATTCTCATACTAACGCCCTGTTTAGACTGAAAGCATTAGTCAATTCATCAGATATAGAAGCAAAATAACTGACTGAACAGAAAAGAGATCTGTCTAACTCTAGGTTCACACCTGCGCATGGGTTTCTGTTCTTCAGGTTCACTTAAGAACCCAAAAACGGAAACTCAGTCTGCTTAAAAAGTGGTTACCCGCAGAAACTACAGGGTGGGCCATAAGTATGGATACACCCAGATAAAATGGAAGTGGTTGCTGATATCACCTTACCGTTTGTGGCATATTAGTACATGGGAGGGGGGAAACATTTGAGGCCGGGTGATACCCATGGCGGCTATCTGCAAAGCCACCATTTTGGATTCAACTTTACTTTTTTCAGTGGGAAGGGGGTCATGTGACACATCAAACACATGGAGAATTGCACAAGAAAAACAATGGTGTGCTCATTTTTAACGTAGCTTTATTCATTATCGAGTTATTGACACGTTTCTTATTGTTACAGCCATTGACATGTTGCAGAGGTTAACCGACAAGGAGCGGACAGACATTGTGTTGATGTCTGGTGAACGCAGTACCCGGGTCATTGCAGCAGACTTCATGCAAAAAACCCTACGAGACCACCCATCTCCCATGCCAGAGTTAGCAAACCGCTCGCCAAATTTCGTGCAACTGGTTCAGTTTGCCTCATCACTGAACAGAACCTTCTGTGTAAACTATGCGTCCTGTTCCAGTTGTTGTGTCACCCACTCTGCAAATTCAACGCGCCGATCCGGATCATCCTCGGTGAGATGTTGTAGCAGCGGGATCTTGTAAGGGTGCCATCTGTGTGTAGCCAGTATCCGTCGAATAGACGTTCGACTGATGCCACACTCCACGGACATACGTCGAGTGCTACACTGTGGGCTCTTGGTAAATGCTGCCAAGACAGCCACTGAAGTTTCGTCATTGGTGACAGTTTTCATACGTCCAGATTTGGGCTTATCCAACACCGAACCAGTTGCACGAAATTTGGCGAGCAATTTGCTAACTGTGACATGGGAGGTCTCGTAGGGATTCTTGCATTGAAGTCTGCTGCAATAACCCCGGGTACTGCATTCACCAGACATCAACACAATGTCTGTCCGCTTCTCGTCGGTTAACTGATGCGACATGTCAACGGCTGTAACAATAACAAAACGTCAGTAACTCAATAATGAATAAAGCTACGTTAAAAATGAGCACACCATTGTTTTTCTTGTGCAGTTCTCCATGTGTTTGATGTGTCACATGACCCCCTTCCCATTGAAAAAATTAAAGTTGAATCCAAAATGGAGGCTTTGCAGATGGCCGCCATGGGCGTCACCCGCCCTCAAATGTTTCCCCCCCTCCCATGTACTAATATGCCACAAACGGTAAGGTGATATCAGCAACCACTTCCATTTTATCTGGGTGTATCCATACTTATGGCCCACCCCAGGTATAGACTATAATGATGTCCGCCAAGTTTCCGCCCAAAAAATGCGGAGAGAAAAGGCCTGCATGCAGGCCTTTTCTCTCCGCTTTTTCAAACAGATTCAGGGACAAAAACCCCGAACGGAATTCAAGCGCTGGTGTGAACCTAGCCTTAAATGGACACTAAAAAAGCCACAGAGGTCCAACGGAGTATGTTCTTTTCTACACAGAACCTAGAAGCTCCTAATGAACTTCCAATGTAGATGTGAGCATAGCCTGAAAAAAAAGGAATATATAACAAATCGTAGCTGTGACTGCAAATGGTGACTGTAGCAAAAAAAAAAAAAAAAAAATTATAATATTATATATATATATATATATATATATATATATATATATATATATATATCTCTATCTGTATTATACACACACACACACACAGAGCACACTAAAGGAGTTTATGGAATCGAATGAAACCTTATATGAGTGAATTTAATGACGATATGTGTAAGTGATTACATCTTCTGTATGGTATTCTGCCCACAGATGTTACACCTGAGCCTGTAAATCCTGCACATGCTGACTGAAGCAAGTGACCCAGCTTGTCCCATAAATGCTGGGATGAGATTGGGAAGGCCAAAGTAGTATTGCAATCCAGCAGAGACATTCCTGAAAAACCCTTACTGTGTGTGGGCGAGCATTAACCTGCTAATGGCTGAAGGATCTCCTGCACACATGGTTGCACTATTAGTGTCCCTCATATCACTATCAGCAGGAAAATTATCAAACTGATGTCTTTCCAAATATGACTTTCTTATTTATTCTGTATTGTAGCCCCATTTTCATGAATATCAGTTTTTTTTATTCTTATGCAAATTAGCTAAAAATGGCTTTAGGCTAAGGCCCGACATAGCGAGCCTGAGCCAAAAAGGGCAGAGTTTTCCCTCCCCGAACTTTCTGCTTCTATTATTCTTATACAGAACTGCAGGTACTGTAAAAACACTGTGGATTTTGCCACAGCGTTTACACTACGTGGGGCCCCCGCTTTAAGTGTCCTTCTCGTGCTGGGGCTTCACACTCTACTCTAGATAAACGCCCCTAACCTCTACCCAGCCCTGCCCCCCATTGCTTAAGTGATATGTCACACTTTGTCCGCAGTTAGGGGCAGTTATCTAGAGCAGAGAGTTTTACAGGTGGAATACTTAATACGTTTCACCTGCAAAATGTAGAAAGTGCATCAATACCAATTAATGCAGCTTGAATTGCACCAAGTCTGACAGCCTGGATACACCCTAAATAGTAAGGTAGCCCATCCTGCTCATCACAATTATATTAAATGACCTCAATAATATTGTCTTATATTTAGAGTATGGTGTAATATAGATGTTGAGTTACCTGAATGGCCGCTATTTACACATGGAAGAGTTATAGTAATGGTTTTCCTGCATGGGTAGTGACCTACAACATTAGGTATGCCTATGTATTCTTTACCTGTATTACTGCCAATGTTGTACTCCTCCTTCAATAAAAATATTCCTCAAAAATGATCATGAGTATTTTTACTTTTCTAAGGAAGAGGGGGTATCATCTGTTCTCTGGCTCCCCAGATCCTCACACCAGCAGTTGGAGAAGTGTGTCACGCCATAGCAAAGGCATCACCATTGGGCCTCCATACTCTAACCCTACAACCTTCGGATCCAAACAGAACACTAAAGACAATATGGCTCCAATCCACAGCAGGTGGAGATGGTTGCCGGCTGTCAATAGCATGACATGTAATGGGCACCATGATACCAAGTTTCCTTCTGCTAAGCACCTGGAAATGATCCTGGCAGAGGCAGGGGTGTGTAATGTATCACTTGTGTCAGGATGGTGAACAAGGAAACTACAGGAGTTGCTCATGCTCATTGGCGGATCAAACGATCTTCTCTACTGGTAACTTGTCTGGGCCACCCTGAATGTGTTCTCCGTGTACACGTGTCCTCCTGTAAATACGGCTCCCAATGCCTCCTAACAGCTAGGTCAGAATAGCCTAGATGGTGTGAAGCTCGTCGAAACAACCTATCCTGCTTCTCATAGTTCCATGATGCGCCCTTCTTAAAGTGTGGACAAAATGTCTTTAAACGTGTCACAGACTAGCAGTAAATTCTCACCAATAGGTCCAAAGGTAGCCACTGAAATCCATTATATAGGGCAGTGGGGAAAGCAAGACCAGTGTGTAATCATTTCACACCTGTAAACATTTACCTATCCACATGCCGAGTTTTACAGCAAACATTTATAACTGGGTGCAGTATTTTTTTTTTTTGTCTGCGAGTTTATATATAAAAACCTGTGTATACCACTGTAAGCTTATTATGCATGGCCTCGATTAAATGCATTAACACTGTATTTAATTCTGAATATACACTGGTGTTTAAGGTCTAAGGTTAGATCCAGAGTGGCATTTTTCAGCTCTCCCCCACAGTCCTCCGCTCCAGTTTTTTTCTTCGAAATCTATTACAAATTATTATTATTACACAGTGGATTATTGTAAAACGGAAGCTGTACAGCCTCCAGCAGAGCACAATTAACCCCTCGTTCAGCACAAAGACGCACCCTGAATTCAAATAGGGATGACCACCAGTACTGACATCAGGAAAAAAAAATAAATAAAAATTATAGTGGAAAAGCAAGCTCAACCCAGAGCTGAGCTCTTCTATTGTTGTGGGAAATGCAGCTGGCAATTGAGCTAGAGAACTTCAACAGCCAAGCCTGCACGCTAGTAAAGCTTGGATGTGCTTACTCCAGCCTATGTAAGGATGAAAAGAAAAGCACCCAGAGGAAGTTGATCTGGTTCTGCAGAACACCTACTGAGATAATAAAATTGCAATTGAGTATTTAATGTATATAAAATCTGCATACAGAGGACAAAATTCTCTAAATTGCAAAGCTGTTTTTTTTTTCCAGTAGACAGACACCATGGCAGAACTTCATAGCAAAGACTCCGTCATCAGACAGAACTTACAGTAAGGTCTTTACTCATCAGCAATTTCTGACTAATAAAGGCTGTGAAGTTTACTCAAAGACTGGCATGGCCTATACTTCTGATATACCAGAGAGCACAGATACCTCTTTTCTTCATTGTCCAGCCGGGCTTGAAGAGGTTGTCTGAGATAAAATCATCCTTCTACAATAAGCTAAACACCCTTCCCCCGCCTAACTTCTAGCTTACTTTACCAAAAATGTGTATTTACCTAGATGGCAGGGGAGGTCATGTTACCACCCCAGACACATTTTCAGATTTTCCGGTGATATTCTGTTTCCCCGTTTCCAAAGGACTGCAGTACCCAGCAACATTTGCATTGAAATCAAATGCATACACTTGCACATCAGTTCTACCTACATTTGGAACACTGGCAGCTACAGTACATGTGGTGAGGCTCTGCACAAAGGAGCACCCTTTGTCCACCTTATTTTTTCCCCTTTAGCATGTAGAATCTGGAGCTCTATTTCTAAGACTGACAGGAGATTTTTGCTAGGTAGGCTGGATCGAATCTAATTAGCTCTATCTTCTAACACCAGTTAAAGCGTGTGGTTCTTTTTTGCTCTTAGGTAGGGCCGGGTAGTTAACCAAAAAATAACTAAAACCTAGGCATCCAGCACGGGTCGTCATCCTCTTTCAGTCTCCAGAATTACATCAGGGACTGCTAAGGCCTGCGATTGGGCTTTAGTGGTTACAAAGCGTTATGATGCCATGATCCATGTGGCCCAATCACAGGCCTCACCTCACTGCCATGCCCCACAATAGTAATCAACTATAAATCGGCAGAAGTTTACGAGGTTGGATTAAGAGTGAAAGTGGGCACCAGGCTACAACCCATTTTGCACTTATTATAATCCGCCCTGAGACATTTTAAAGGGTCTAAGTGGCATAAAATAATTGTCATAGATCATAATAAAGGTAAAATGCCTGATTAATAATTTAGATTTAGGACAGTCACCCTGCCCTCAACCTTGGGTTATGTTCATACATATTTTTGGGACAGATTCTGATCTATTTCCCCACCCCAAAACCTGCTCTAACAATGCCTCTAATCTGCCTCCTGTTTATTTTAATGGAAAGCAGTAGCAGATTTTTTTTTCAGGTAGCTAAAGAAAGACCTTATGCCCTATTTCCAGGCAGTATTAGTGCTGAAAACCCTATAAAATGTGTGGCAGATGGAAAAATTCTGAATGAAGTTTTTTTTTTTTTTTTTTTTTTAAAGCCAAGAGTGGAATCAAAAGGAATGGAAATACACTCCTCAACATTGAAATTGCAAACACCAAGAAGGACAAGCTGAAAGGTTATGCAAATCAAATAAGTCGCCAGTGTCACCAAGATCTGCAAATGACCAAATTTTCACCGAGCTCCAATCTGTGACATGTGGGAGGGGCATAAAAGCCAGATTGAAACCAAAGTTTTTATAGTCACATAAAGTTTTAAAAAGTGTATCAAGTGGTGTGGGATGATTACTGAACAGGAGACATTACACAATGCCAAATCGTCATTTGTCACAAACAGTGGGACAGAATCCTTGAACAGAGACACCTTGTTTTATCTCTCCGGCAGATCACTACTAGACCAGGATGTCAGTACTGTTTAGGCTTGTGTGTACCAGTGGTTAGGAGAACAACGATGAAGCAGAATGACAAGTGGTTGCAGAGGTGAACCACTGCACAGATATTGTTTGATTGGAAGTGATAAGAATGGTGTGTAGTGAACCATTCTACATTGCAAGTGAAGTTATACGTTACAGCCAAATCTTAGGACAGAAAACAGCATTGATGGCATGTACAAGATACTGAGGTGTGAGATGTCTGACCTTACACCACTGTCAAAAGCTATCCTCCTCAGCGACGAGCCCTGCTTTTGTCTCAGAAGTGATAATAGCCAGAGACTGGTCTGGAGACTGCCATAAAGAGGTCTTCACAAGGGAAGGTCACACCAATCCTACTCCTGGTGTTATGGTATAATGTACAATAACCTGGCCATTCTAATCATCATTTTGGGACCGCTTGGCATTCCATTGACTTGTCGCGGAAACATCAGAGTGGTCATTGGTCAACACCAAGCCCCATGTTGCTCATACTACTGAGAGCAGCCTCCATGGCCTACAGTCCCCAGGTTTATCTCCCATGTAGCACGTCTGTGATGTCATTGGCCAGCAACCAATCTTGATGATTTGGTGCCTAAGTGCATTCAGTGTGTGGCATAACATTCCTCAGACAATCTTTAATAACCTCATTGACAGCACGATATGCAAGTGCATTTCTTTGCATGGTGCTCATACTGTATTCTGAAAGAATGGAGATGTTTTAAATATTTTATTTTTTCCATCATTAACATGTCTTTTGATCCTGTGATTTCCTTAATTCCAAGACTAACTTCTTGGTGTTGCGATTTCAATGTTAAGGAATGCATAAAGGAAATACTTATAACACTCTGCTAAATTCACCACAGCAAGAGATGTAAATGGCAATAGAATGACTGAAGCAGACAGATCGTATGGAAGAAAAAGTCATACCTGCAGTACTTTCTTCTGTTTCTAAGGTAAACAAAGCTTTTTTTTTTTTTTTACATGAGAGTGAATGGAAAAAGGCACAGATGGAGAGGGTTCCATAGGCATCAGTCATTCAATTGTTATTAAAGGGGTATTCCCATCTCAAGGATCCTATCTATACTGCTAGCTTATGCAAATTCAAGAGTTTTCCTAAATACATTGCTTTAGCAAAGCTGCTTCGTTTACCTGCTATGTGAAATTATTCCTCCCATTATTTACACATCTTTGTGAAGGCAACCAGCATGTTATCTGACCCAGGATGGATGACATGACTCGCTGCTCTCTGGAGGGGAGGGGGGCTGACTTCTCTGGATTAATTTCATAGCGGTTATCTTCTGCTCTCCAGCTGGGTAATCAGGTCAGCTAATTTCAGTTTGCTGATAAAGACTCAGAAAGTGTCTATTATCTCTCTATGTAAACAAAAAAATTGAGTTTACTGCAAGTCCATAATCAGTCCTTGGAGCATGTATACGTTTTTTTCTCCCCAAACCTGTGTAATGTGATATACACTTACTGTGCATTTTATTTGATTAGCATTATCACAGATTTTCTAGTAATCATAAATAATCTCTCATGGTAAAGGCAATGTCTATATCTAGTGAGGTACAGTGGGTAAGGAAAGTATTCAGACCCCTTTAAATTTTTCACTCTCTGCTTCATTGCAGCCATTTACCAAAAGCAAAAAAGTTCGTTTTATTCATTTTTATTAATGTACACTCAGCACCCCATCTTGACAGAAAAAAAAAAACAGATGTAGATATTCTTGCAAATTTATTAAAGAAAAACTGAAATATCACATGGTCATAAGTATTCAGACCCTTTGCTCAGTATTGAGTAGAAGCACCCTTTTGAGCTAGTACAGCCATGAGTCTTCTTGGGAATGATGCAACACGTTTTTTTACATCTGGATTCGGGGATCCTCTGCCATTCTTCCTTGCATATCCTCTCCAGTTTAGTCAGGTTGGATGGTGAACAGCCATTTTCAGGTCTCTCCAGAGATGCTCAATTGGGTTGAGGTCAGGGCTCTGGCTGGGCCAGTCAAGAATGGCCAGAGAGTTGTTCCAAAGCCACTCCATTGTTATTTTAGCTGTGTGCTTAGGGTCATTGTCTTGTTGGAAGGTGAACCTCTGGCCCAGTCTGAGGTCCAGAGCACTCTGGAAGAGGTTTTCTTCCAGGATATCTCTGTACTTGGCCGCATTCATCTTTCCTTCAATTGCAACCAGTCGTCCTGTACCTGCAGCTGAAAAACACCCCCATAGCATGATGCTGCCACCGTGTTTAAATGTTGGGATTGTATTGGGCAGGTGATGAGCAGTGCCTGGTTTTTTCCACACATACCGCTTAGAATTAACACCAAAAAGTTCAATCTTCGTCTCATCAGACCAGAGAATATTATTTCTCATAGTTTGGGAGTCCTTCATGTGTTTTTTGTCAAACTATATGCGGGCTTTCATATGTCTTGCACTGAGGAGAGGCTTCCTTCGGGCCTCTCTGCCATAAAGCCCCGACTAGTGGAGGGCTGCGGTGATAGTTGACTTTGTGGCACTTTCTCCCATCTCCCTACTGCATCTCTGGAGCTCAGCCACAGTGATCTTTGGGTTCTTCTTTAGCTCTCTCACCAAGGCTCTTCTCCCACGATTGCTCAGTTTGGCTGGACGGCCAGGTCTAGGAAGAGTTCTGGTCGTCCAAAACTTCTTCCATTTAAGGATTATGGAGGCCACTGTGCTCTTAGGAACCTTGAGTGCTGCAGAAATTCTTTTGTAACCTTGGCCAGATCTGTGCCTTGCCACAATTCTGTCTCTGAGCTCCTTGGGCAGTTCCTTTGACCTCATGATTCTCATTTGCTCTGACATGCACTGTGAGCTGTGAGGTCTTATATAGACAGGTGTGTGCCTTTCCTAATCAAGTCCAATCAGTTTAAACACAGCTGAACTCCAATGAAGGAATAGAACCATCTCAAGGAGGATCAGAAGGAAACGGACAGCATGTGAGTTAAATAGGTGTGTTACAGCAAAGGGTCTGAATACTTATGACCATGTGATATTTCAGTTTTTCTTTTTTAATAAATTTGCAAAAATATCTACATTTCTGTTTTTTTTTCCCTGTCAAGATGGGGTGCTGAGTGTACATTAATGAGAAATAAAATGAAGGTTTTTGCTTTTAGCAAATGGCTGCAATGAAAGAGAGAAAAATTTAAAGGGGTCTGAAGACTTTCTGTACCCACTGTACTTCATAGTGTCTTATCCATCAAACAGTCAAAGCCGCCCACCAGCTTAATAAAGAATACAGGAGGAAGTGAGAAGAAGAAACAGCAAGCAAACTTGTGAGATAGGGTAAATCCCTTTAAAGTCTGTTGCTCTGATCCTATGACAAGTGAGAACAATAGACTATCAAGATAGTAGTCTGAACCCACCCTTGGTAGGCAAGTGGGCCTACACCAGAGAAAACGGCAAACCATAAAAATCAGAGACCGAGCCTTGGATTTTTGCAGTGGCGTCTACAGAAAACAAAACAACTGGTTGTTATTGAAGGTTGCATTACAGTATGCTATAGAATACCCACCTCTACTCTTAAATACATTGCATTAACTCTCGGGAGTCTGTATTAGTGCAGGGCTTGGTTCTCGGTACCAGTGGCTTTTATAATAAACAGTTCTGCAGTTACTACAGATGTCCTGGTATGAACCCTCAATACCCAAGTACTGGTTACTGCATGAGTGAAAATTACATTGTTCATCTGTCATTATGTCTATTAACTAGCATTGATCTTCCGACTGTACTGGATAAATACTGCTCTAAGCAAAGCTTCTATTAGTAGCATATGTGGAGATCTACAGAGAGAAGGGAGGTATTCCTAAAATAGTTCAAAATGAAAACTAAAGCAAAAATCCAAATATCAATTGGAAGCCATTTCCATGAACCATAAATCAACTCAATCTGCCATGACAACATGATATTCCATAACAAATCCAGTAACATTTCTTCAATGAGGGATCAATAAGACTTTATATATAAACTAGCTATCTATATAGCCTGTGCACATATGAATCCAGCACAGAGAAGGATGTATTCTTACTCCATAAACTACTAGTAAATCACTGTGTGAGTCCTGTGACTACTTTCATTTACCATCTAACATAGCAATAAAAGCTCTTTAGCTGCACTTTATGGCACATAATCTGAAGAGGATCTCTATGTAGAAATCTGCCTTGGTGTGACACAAAAGTCCTACCTTCTGCCTCACGCAGATACATAATATACAGATCTCACGATGCCCCTTACGCAGGTGCACCCGCTGATGATCAACTTTTGTATTTGGAGTTTCTCTGTCAGTGACAATAAATGAAACTAGTTTCTCCCACCAGGTGAATTTATAACATAAGGGTATACCATAAAGGCCTGACAGATATGCACAACAATTGCTAAAATAGGGGGATCCTGCAGAAACACTATCTCTGGTAGCCTTTCTAAAATAGCTTTATATGCCATCCATCAATGTTCCATAAAGTACCAAAAAAAAAAACCCTGTCTTCACTCTATAACGTCAAAATATAAATAATATTGCAACAGCTCTACAGGAAATGGTCCCACTAACATATTGACTAGGTTTCTACATGCTTTCCAGGAGGTTTTTCAAATGGCCCTTACACATCAATTTAGAGAATTCTAGTCATTGCCGATTTTCTGAGACATCTTGTGATGCGCCACATAGCTTGATGATAAATGACATCTACCAAAGATTACCTCATATTCTTACATACCCCACATTTCTCTTTTTCTTCTCTCTTATTTAAGGTGTAAATTTTAGATCCATGGCCTCAAATAGGCTGCAGATTTATGCTGCATAGGGAGAACTCTGCAGCAAAAACTGCAGAATATGGGAATTCTATACAGTGTACACACTGATCAAGAATATTTCACACAACCGCAAAGTGAAAATATTTGCATTGCCCTGATCAATTCTATTGTACATAGGATACTTAAAAGATATGGTGACTTATCGACAACTTCCTATACTATGTTATGCTGTGTTTAGGCTATATTCGCATGGCAAAAAAAAAAAAAAAAAAATCTAGATTACAAAAATACATCTAGGGTTCTGCCTAGGGTTCACGCTGCAGGCTGGCATTACGATTGGACTCATTCAATGGGGCTAGTCAGTTTGGGGGTCACCTGCCCAGGTTTCAGCAGCAACATCACAGGATGTGTTTTTCAGACCAATGCAAAAAACATTCCAGGAAAATTGCATACACATGGTTCACTGATGTGCAACGTACCATGTACATGAAGTGCGACCATCAGAATAATCCTGGACAAACCTGAGCCCTCAATGACCATAGGGGTTTGGTGAGGAAATCATAAAATTAACTCTGACCTGGGACCCACTAAAGCACCTGGCATCAATGTAAGGTACAAACACCACAGCTCATCCCACTCATTTACTACCCTATATGACCTAACAGGGCAGATAAAAGGGGCTACCCAAGTAAAACAGCAGCATAAAAATAGTACAGAAGCTCATACACAGTCACCTAGCCAAGTTCTGGGTGCTTTTGAGTAATTTCCGTAGTAGTGTGAACAATGCCCCACGGTCACAGCCTTTACACCGGGCACATGTACCGCAGCTTTCTACCACACTGCTTTATGTATCTGGTATGTCAGGGGCTGCAAAGAGCGAGCTGCTCACTAGCTGGGAATAAACTCTATAGAAAAGTGCACTATACCACAGCTGGCTGCATTATTCCCAAAGGAAAGCTCTACAAAGGGGCAATGTTCTCCCATGACAGCCCCACTCACTCACTGCACTAAGTCTGGCTATTGCCTCCTTACCTCCCGCAGATGACGAGTTGCCACAGCCCATGCTGTCGGATACACAGGAGACCGCACGGTCAGGTTTCTGTCACGGGTACAGCTGGGCAGCAGGGAGCGGGGCTGGCGGCTTTTACTAGAGGGGCGGAGACTGCCCAAACACCGAGCTCACAGGCAGCAGGGAGCAGACTGATGGGAGACACAGGGAGCAGGACGCAGCTGTAGTACACATGACTGGCATCAGACAGCTGTCCAATCACAGCCCGGCATCTCACACTTACTTCACTCCCATTGGTTCAACCCAAAGGGCGGGAATCTAAAAGAGAGACTCTCCTACATGTTATTGACAGTGCATTGCTAGGAAAGTCGCATGCGTGTCTGCCTAAATCCGAGGGCTATATGAATGGGTCCAAAAACAAACTGAAGCAACTTTCTAAAGATATTCTTAGACTTTCTGTCTATGCATACACCTGTATCTCCAATGGTTACAAACTGCAGATAATCTTTCTGTTGTGTGATCCTGCAGTCGCACCCCCTTGCACCTGTCACGTTAGGGTATGTTCACACAGCTGAATTTTTCCTAGCTTAAAAATTCAGCTTCAGGAGTTTGAAGCTGAATTTTCCTGCATGAATATTTCCATTGCAGAATTATTAAATTCAGCACCTGCCAGGTGGTATTTTTCCACCTCCCATTCACTTCAATGGGAGTTATCAGGTGGAATCAGCCTGAAGATCAAGTATGACGCTTGAAAAACATCCTCTAGAGCAGGGGTAGGCAACCTTTTTTTGTTCGGCGTGCCGATTTTAATTAAAAAATCAAAGATGAGGTACTCGGAGTGCCGGTCAATAATTGTAAGTCTGACAACCCCTAAACTAAAGTCATATACCACAAACCATAACACAGAAGTGCTGCCACCAGATGCTTTAGGACACATATGTTTACTGCTATTTCCTGGGACGCTCCTGTACTTTCTGATTAGAAGCAATGAAAGTCCATGTGCATCCCGCAATTAGTGGTAAATGTAAGTGTCCAGGAGCACCATATGGCAGCACCCTCAGGGATGCAAATATAGTCTTAGGCCACTGGAACTTTTACTTCAATGTAAAACTGCATTCACATCGTGCATTTTTGCACAAAAAAAAAATGCCTGTGTTTTCTGTGCAAAAACACATCCTTAATGCAGAAAACACACCGTTTTACAGAATAACGTCCCATAGCGGCCCCTGCACACGGTATTATGTCCCATAACGGCTCCTGCACAAGGTATTATATCCCATAACAGCCTCTGCACACCGTATTATGTCACATAGTGGCCCTTGCACACGGTATTATGTCATATAGTGGCCCCAGCACACGGTATTATGTCACATATAGTGGACCCAACACACGGTATTATGTCATATAGTGGCCCCAGCACATGGTATTATGTCACATAGTGGCCTCTGCACACCGTATTATGTCACATAGTGGCCTCTGCACACCGTATTATGTCATATAGTGACCCCAGCACACGGTATTATGTCATATAGTGGCCCCAGCACAGGGTATTAGGTCCCATAGTGGTCCCTGCACACGGTATTAGGTCCCATAGCGGTCCCTGCAAACGGTATTATGTCCCATAGCGGTCCCTGCACACGGTATTAGGTCCCATAGCAGGCCCTGCACACGGTATTAGGTCCCATAGCAGGCCCTGCACACGGTATTAGGTCCCATAGCGGTCCCTGCACACGGTATTATGTCCCATAGCGGTCTCTGCACACGGTATTATGTTCCATAGCTCTCTTCAGACCCCCTGAGTATAATAAGTGCAGGACCAAGAGAGATGACAAACATAGAAAAGCAATGCTACTCACCTTTTTCTACGCTCTGCAGCCGCTCTGTTTTCTTTGGCGCTTCTGCCTGTAGTCAGCGACCGCTGATTGGGTCTCTGGGGTCACGTCGTGTCATTATGCGTAATGACGCCGGACGTGACCCCTGTGGTCCTGTCAGCTGTCAGAAGCGCCTGCAGATCGCACAGCCGCCACGTAGCGCAGGGAGCAAGGTGAGTATCATTGTTTTTTATGTTTCATCAAGTCTCCGCTTATTATACTCGGGGGTCTGAAGAGACCCCACAGTATAATAATAGCAGTTTCTTTTCGGCCATGTTTGGTCCGATCGAAGCTGCTGGGTGAGGTGCCGTGCCAGGGAAATATGCCTCACGTGCCACTCTTGGCACGCGTGCCGGAGGTTGCCGACCCCTGCTCTAGAGGTAAAATTCAGCAACTGACTCCCATTGAAATCAAAGGAAGCTGGCTTCAGGCTAAGGCCATACACTGCAGAAAAGCTTTATTTTTTTTTCTTTGCAGATTTTGCTGCAGTTTTTTGAGCCAAAGTCATGAGTGAATTAAGCAGAAGGGAGAATTATTAGTGATTCCTTTATATTTCCCACTCCTTTTGTAGCCACTCATAGGTTTGATTCCAAAAAACGCAGCAAAATCTGTAACAAAAAAGTAGCTTTTCCACAACGTACAATGTACTGTTTAGTTATGAGAAGTCATTTTATTGAAAAAAAAAAACCAAAACACTATTTAGAAAAGCCTAGCATCAATGTCCTGCAAGGCTAAGGCCCCTTGTAGCGAGCCACAGCCAAAAAACGCTATGGAAAAGACGGGGTTTTTCACAAAAAGTCTGCATTAGTTTTCCTCTGCTGACTTTCTGCCTCCATTATACCTATACAGAAACGCCAGTTTTGCCGCAGTGTTTTTTGCCACAGCGTTTCCGCAACGTGGGGCCCTGGTCTCAGGCTGCAGCCTCCTCAGACCTATAAATATATGTAATATGCATTAAAAGGGAAAGATGTATAGTATATATGTATAATAGTCCATATGATCCCAACGTGCATTGGTTCCGTTGTTCACTGCAAACACATAATTGCCTCATATGTGATTAAAGCATACTAAAGTACCAAGAAGTATAATTAAACTATACACCAGTAATAATTTCAGCCAAGAGAGAGAAATCTCAAAGGACATAGAGTAATATAATGGATAAATCCTTAGTAATTAGAAGTAACTAGGTGTACCAGAGGCGTAGCTAGGGGTTTAGCACAGGGGGGGCGAACATGTCCAAGTGGGCCCCCTACTTGGACATGTTTGTATACCGATACTATCAGTATATGGTGAGCGTATAGTCAGTGGCGAACCTAGCCTCTTTGCTGCCTGAGGCGGACTATAGAAAGACGACCCCCCCCCCCCTAAAAAAAAAAAAAAAACTGAGTTTCCATGCTACTAGTTTAACACACTGTTATCGTTGCACAATATACACAATACACAAAGTTATAAAACAGTTTTTAAGAATTCTTCTTCCTGTATTACTTCAGTATCAGATCAACAACACGGCATTAACAATGACAATAACTTCACACATCTTCTGCTTGGTGGATGGACGAGCCCACGTGGCCACCATTCTCTATAATAGGAGCGCCGCAGATAGCTGAGTACTGGACTTCGGGTATCTTTGGCACTCCCATTGAAGTGAATGAGAGCCACGCGGGTTCGTCCATCCACCAAGTGACACACCTATATATATGGCTGCGGTCAGGCTGAATTCCCACCTAGTGGGGGGAAAAACCCAATTCTCAGGCTCAGTGGGGGTCTCGGCACACAGACCCCCATCACTCAGGTATTTATCCTCTATCATTTAGGTGAATACAGTGCAGTAACATTCTGTGACTTACAGGTGACGTCTCTGACTAATCGGTCACATTTCCCTTCTCTTCCCTCTGGACCGCCATGACCACTTCTTCCAGCTGTGACTTGTCTCTGTAAAGTTTGCAACACAGACATCTTTGGCTCCTCACTTTTCCAGGCATCCAACCCACATTGTCCTCACCTACACAAAGCCCCCATTCTGCTGCTACCCCCAATTATATAATATATGATATAACCCCCCATAATGAATAATACCCCCAAGTGCATCTTTATATTAATAATGTCCGTGTGTACCCTGTATAAATAGTGCCCCTTATTAATAATACCCCAGGTGTTAACTAATTAAAAGGTTTTCCAGGTCATTAATAAACTAATCAGTGGGGTTCAAAAACCCAGGACCCCCACTGATCAGCTGTTTGAATGGTACCTGTGTAAGCGCCGTGACCGCTTCTCTGTTTACATAGTGTAATTCATCTCATAGCGGCCATGTAATGTAACTACAGCCTCGTCCTGTACATGTCTACAGTATGTGACAAGGCTACAATTACATCACACGGTCACTATAAACAGACAGCGTATAATATAAACAGGTGCCATAGCCCATGTTTATAGCGCCCCATTTACACACACTATAAAGTTCCACAGCAGCCCCTGCACACAGTATTACACAGTATTATGGCCCGCAGTGGCCCCTGCACACTGTATTATGCCTCTCAGCGGCCCCTGCACACGGTATTATGCTCCATAGTGGCCCCTGCTCACGGTATTATGCCCCGCATTGGCCACTGCACACGGTATTATGTTCCGCAGCAACTCCTGCACACAGTTTTATGCCCCATATTGGCCCCTGCACTGGTATTATGCTCCATAGTGGCCCCTGCACTTGTATTATGCTCTATAGTGGCCCCAGCACACGGTATTATGCTCCATAGTGGCCCCTGCACTGGTATTATGCTCCAGAGTGGCCCCTGCACAGGGTATTATGCTCCATAGTGGCCCCTGCACTGGTATTATCCTCCATAGTGGCCCTTGCACTGGTATTATGCTCCATAGTGGCCCCTGCACTTGTATTATGCTCTATAGTGGCTCAAGCACTTGTATAATGCTCCAGAGTGGCCCCTGCACAGGGTATTATGCTCTACAGTGGTCCCTGCACAGGGTATTATGTCCCATAGTGGACCACCCATGAACTATTATTATACTCTGGGGTCTTTTCAGACCCCAGAGTATAATGATTGGAGACCCAGGGGAGAATACAAACATAAAAATCAGAGTTACTTACCTATCCTGGACACCGGTGCACTCCTTGCAGCTTTCGGCCCTGTTTAATTGCGCACAGACGTCACGTGATCAGGCCGGCAACGCGACCTGATGACGTCACCACAGGCCTCAAGCCTGCTCGGAGTTACATCGGATCGCAGGAGGTGAGTAACACTGTTTTTTATGTTCCCTCACCAACCCTAGGCCTCCGATTATTATACTCCGGGGTCTGAATAGACCCCGGAGTATAATAATAGTAGTATTTGCGGCCCGCGGCCTAACTTACCGATGCCCGCGGCCACTCACAGCGGCATCCGCTTCCCTTTCTGCGGCCCATAGCAGAAGGGGAAGCGGGGGCGGCCACGAGCAGACACGGGTAGGTAAATAAATAGGCCCTGACCTGCCGGGGATACTCCAACAGGTTACGGCCTATTTATATAGATAAAAAAAAAGCTATACTCACCTGCGTTGTCTTGATGCAGCCGCCGCCTCCTCCTCTTGTCCGCGACGTCTGTGTCTCAGCGTAGGCGGCGTGATGACGTCATTGTATCGCCGCCTGCGCTGAGATGCGACGTCTTGTAAACCAGCCCAGGACAGGCCGCGCTCAGCTCTGGTTTTTTTTTTTTTTTTTTTTTTTAAAGCGGCCTGTCCTGGGCTGGTTTACATTAAATAGTAAAATGCCGCCCCCCCGGACAGTGCCGCCCGAGGCGGCCGCCTCACCTCGCCTCATTAGCGGTGCGCCCTTCCGTATAGTGGTATATAGCGGCTCTACACAGGGCTCTGCAGACGATTTAGGTGAATACAGGGTAGTAGCATTTAGTGACTTACTGGTAACGTCTCTGACTAATCGTTCACATTCCGCATCTCTTTCATCTGGACGGCCATGACCACTTCTTCCAGTCTCTGTAAAGTTTGCAACATAGACATCTTTGGCTCCTCACTTTTCCAGGTACCTGACCCATATTGTCCTCACCCACACAAAGCCCCCATCCTGCTGCTACCCCAATTATAAAATATATAATATAACCCCCCATAATGAATAATACCCCCAAGTGCATCTTTAAACTAATAACTTCCCTTTAAGAGGACCTTTCACGTCCTCAAGTATATGCTGTTTTACATACCGCTAGAAAGCCGACAGTGCGCTGAATTCAACACACTGCCGGCTTTCCCGTTATATGCCCCGGGGCTGGAGATATCGGGGGTCTAAATTTCACCGTTCACTGTCAGAAGGGCGTTCCTGACAGTCTAGTTGCACTGTGAGGAACGCCCTCCCTTACAGTACCCGTCCATAGAATTGTACTGGGGTGTACTCAGCCCAGTGATGACGCTGAGCTGTGAGGAATGCCCCCCCCTAGTACAAGTCTATGGACGAGCACAGTCAGGGAGGGCGTTCCTCACAGCGCAGCTAGACAGTCAGGAACACCCTTCTGACAGTGAACGGTGAAATTTAGACCCCCAATATCTCCAGCCCCGGGGCATATAACAGGAAAGCTGGCAGTGTGCTGAATTCAGCGCGCTGTCGGCTTTCTAGCGGTATGTAAAACCGCATATACATGAGGGCATGAAAGGTCCTCTTTAAATAATTTGCCCCTTATTCATAGTGCCCCAGGTGTTTCCTATTTAAAAAGGAAAAAAAAGGGAAAAAAAAATTTTTGGGGTTCCAATACCCGGAACCCCCAAGGAACAACTGTTTGAATGGACTGTGGTATCTGTGTAAGCGCCGTGACCCCTTCTCTTTTTACATAGTGTCATCTCATAGCGGCCATGTCATGTAACTACAGCCTCATCCTATACACATCTACGTATGTGACAAGTCTGGAATTACATCACACGGTCACTATAAACAGACAGCGTGTGATATAAACAGGCGCCGGGAACCTTCATACAGCTGATCAGTGGGGAATCACTTATCTATTATTGATGTTTTATTCTGAGGATAGATCATCAATAAAAATGAGCTGGAAAATGCCTTAAGGCTAAGGCCCCATGTGGCGTCCCGCAGCAAAAAAACAGCTGTGGGAAAAACCGCGGCGGCGATGCATCGCGGTTCTTCCTGCAGCACTTTACACAGAAAGTTCGCAGAGGTTTCCTTTGCAGACTTTCTGCTTCAATTATATCTATAGAGAAACCGCCAGCATTTCCGTAGGCATAATTGACATTCTGCGATTTCCAAAACACCGACTGTTTTGGAAATCGCAGATTATCCGCTGTGCATATTATACTGCAAAGTAGGGATGGGATGGGGGCCACATGTGGCGAAAACCCACTGAAAAAAACCGCAACATTTTAGCAAATCCCATCCACACACTGCGGAAAAATACGTGCAGCAGACACATTGCGATTTCCAAAACCGTTGCGGTTTTGGAAATTGCAGCATGTCAATTATACCTACAGAAACACTGGCGGTTTCCATATAGGTGTATTGAAAACAGAAAGTCCACAGGGGAAACCTCTGCAGACCTTCTGTGAAAAGCGCTGCAGGAAAAACCACAACGTTACCGCCGCGATTTTTCCTGCAGTGCTTTTTTTGCTGCAGCCCGCTACGTGGGGCCTTAGTCTTAATAAGGTGCAAGTGCAACTTTAATTAAATTAATTGACCCTCATATTATGCCCAATTCCCCCTGACATAAATACTGAACCTCTAATGACCCCCTAATGTTCATAATGCCTCCTAATATAAATGATGCCCCCTAATGGCCCCTTATATAAATAACCTCCCCCTTGTATTTATAATACCCTGTAATAACCCTTATATAAATGACCCCCCCCATCGTCATAATGCCCCCTAATGAATCCTCCCTTATAGTTAGATTTCCCCCTCCTAACCACCCCTTATCCTATTAATATACCCACAAAAAAAGTCATACTCACCTACCTGCGATGCTGATGAACGGAGCCGCCGCTTCCTCCCAGTCCACGCGCATGACGTCTGTGTCTGAGCGCGGGCGGCGCAATGTTGTGACGTCATCGCGCCGCCTGTGCTTAAAAGAAGACGTCTGTCTGTGGTCTCAGGGTCTTGTAAACCGCAGGCCTGAAGTGGCTTGCGGTTTACAAGACAGTTAAGCACCAGGAAGCATTGTAACTAGATCGGTGTCTGCAGACACCGATCTAGTTAGAAATAAAGGATATATTAATGGCGGCCCCGGGGTGGGCCCCAAAAAGTCAGTGGGCCTGGGGCAGCCGCCCCCTCTGCCCCCCCCCCCCCCGCTAGCTACGCCTCTGAGGTGTACTAAAGACATGTTGAAGTGATCAGTGCAGCTAAATAAGCAGTATCAACAAAAACATGGATATCACAATATTATGCAGGGATACATACCCATATTGCAGAGTAATGTGTAATGGCCGTTGCCTGCTGACATCTCCCCGATGCGCATATCGGCGTGTAACCTGAAGAAGGGGATTTAGTCCTCTCATTTACACTTTCCTTTCTGTAAGCTATTCCATGTTCCTGTTTCTAAAAGTGGGGCCTTAGTCTAAGGACACAGTGATTTATGTTTTATTGTTTTCTTCCCCTGTTTTCAAAGGCCACAATCATAATGGTCCCAATGGCACACTGTACATCATAATGGCACCATTTAATATTCCGTACAGTATACTGTGAGGCTGGAAAAAAAATTCTGAACTGAATGAATGGTCTGAGCTGTGACACTACGCACAGTTGCTGCTCAAGTTTACAGAGATGTGCTTGATAAGTAATGAAGAAGCTGCAGCACTCACCTGAACACTAAGGACAGGTCATTGATTATTTAGGCTGAAAAACTTATTTAAAAATAGGTTGTCTTCATGAGACAACCCCTTTAGTTCTGACTGCACGGTAACTATAAAGGAATGTACCTGCCCAACAAAATTGTTCACACACATAGTAAGATGTTATGTATCTTTAATCGCCTACCATGCTGGAGAATCGCTCTTCACACCATTACACACCTTCGAAAACCCCAGACTATTCATTCTTAGCAGCATGGCTCTGTTGATTCATATTGTTTTCTATCAAATTCTACTTTTAGGTGACAGCAAGAAAACTGTCCTCATTTATTTCTAAAGCCAAATAGTGCCAGCAGTAATACCTTGGGACTTTAGTATGTTTCCTGCTTTGCTGTTTGATCAATAATAGACATTCTCACATATGCCCCATGGCACCAAGGCGCTGTTCACATGACATAGAGATAAGTGAAAACTGTGCAGCTGCCTAGATGTGTTATTTTTAACATGGGTGGTGGAAATGTGCAGTGTTGTATTGATATACCCGGAAAATGATTGTTAACATTTTATTCCAGTCATTGTATGCGCTAAAAGACAACACTACAACAAATGAAACCCTGTATATGTCAGCCATGTAGTCATTTGTTTTATCCAGGCTTTGAGATCCTTTCTACTTGATCACCCTTACATAAAAATCATTCTCATACAATTACACTAATTTCAATAACTCAGTCCATTGACTTTGTAGTCAGTTTTTAGCCAGGCATTGACAAAAGGTGGAACAAAATTGTAAATGAATCCCAGAAAGATAAAACAGGAAAAATATTTGTAGGCTAATGTAACAAGATTAAACAGTGTGTCAGTCGTGTGTCCCATTAAAATCAGGAAGAAACAGGGTAACATGACATACATGTACTGTACATGGTCAACACACATCCATGAGACTGCAACGATCCTTTCACACTACTTTCCTAAGGTCCATTGTTTTGATCTGTCAGAGGGTCAGAACATTGGACATTAAGGCTAAGGCCCCACATTGTGGAAAAGCAGCTTTTTTTGTTGCAGATTTTGCTGCGTTTTTTTGAGCCAAAGCCAGGAGTGGCTTTTTTTATAGTCTATCCTCAAGATAGGTTATAAATAACTGATTGGTAGGGGACTGACACATGGTCCCTAGACTGATCAGCTGTACGCAGCCACTTCCAGCGCCCGTCCTGTATACAATACGGAGCAGAAGCAGAAAGCTCCATTCACTGTATAGCTGCACGTTCGCGGCTGCTATACAGCGGATGGAGCTTTCTGCTATCAGCCCTGTTTCGTCTACAGGACGGACACCAGAAGTGGCTCCATACAGCTGATGGGGCTGTGTGTCAGCCCCCTACCAATTAGGTATTCATGGCCTATCCTGTAGATAGGCCATAAAAAAAAATTAAGCCTGGACAACCCCTTTAATATTCCCCCCTAATGTCCCTCCCACAGGGGTTTAGCCCCCATCACTGCCCCCATGCAATATAATGGCCCCATCACTGGTCCCCATATAGAATGTCTATTTAGTCTCATGGTGGCGCCTCATTTCTGGAAATCCTGTACCTCTTGTATCTAATTGGTCTCAGCGGTCGGTGCCAACACAAGACTGGACACATGGAATGGACACATGGCGGCAGACAACAGAGGGTTTATCCATCTTTTTATTATTGATGGCTTGTCCGTAGGATAGGTCATCAATATAACATCTGCAGGGACAGCAAGGACCTCGACACATAGGTTTTCCAGGATAGTGTAGCTACAGGTAATGTTAACAATTACAGGAGCCACACTGCTCGCTTGCCATACAGAGTATAGCGGTGGGTTTAGGTAATGCAGTGTTGTACATCATATGGCAGGTGAGCAGCATGGCATTGTAATTACCTGTACCGCACTCGGTACAGATGATCTGCAGGGGTCCTGGCTGTGGGCATTAGGCCCCTGGAATAATTTCCACTGGTGAGCCCTAAAAATCCCAGTCCGACACTGATGGGCCCTGATACAAACATTCTGATTGATCAATAGGTTGAGTAAGGTACAGTCTCACGTAGTAGAATCTGACTGATAAACAGCAATGTTACCTGTAAAACCACATGGCTATTATTATGGAAAGTGATTGGTGCAGTTTATGGCCACTGCTACATGGAACTCTATCCCAAGGGTGGCAGTTACCTTATCACATAGGGCTGTATGCTGATAGATTACTTTTATCATGAAATAAATGTAGTTATTTCTCAAAACTTATATTATATCTTTACTCATGGTCCCATTTAACTAAAGAAACAGAAAGGGGGGTTATCTCATAAGATAGATCAGTTAACACTATAGTTGTTGCAGCTCCAACCAAATTCATAACGCGGGGGAGGCCCACAGGCTGATTAAACTTCTTTGATCTCCTTTCTGATTTCCTTTGATAGCTGGCAGTCTGTGTATAGTAAATTTATTATCCCTGCCCTCTGGTGCACTGAAGTGAGACAGGTGAATAAGATTTATGATACACAGCTTTTCAGATGGTCAACATTACATAGTCAAGGAGGGATTATATGAGGAAGTCTGTGTTACACAAGGGGGCACAATGACTGTGTTGGGAGGCATTGACAGTGAATGGTAATGACTGGAAGCTTGTGTGCACAGACATGTTGTGAAAAAGTATTCATGGTGGTCTAGGCCCACATACAGAAGGAAGAAAAAAATAAATAATGCTTAAACGTACAGATGGGATGTGGCTGATGGTCATGAGGAGAAGTTTTGTGGAGGGCCCAAAATGAGCTTTAGCACTCTAATATAGTGCTGAATTTTGCCTCCAGGATAGAGTGGTCTGATGTCTCCATGGCCCTTGGGCTAATTCCACATTTTGTAAACAGGTCCTGGCCACCAACTAGAAATGGTAATCCAACTAACCATGGCTGGATCCCCTTTCTCCAAAGGCCTCTTAGTAGCTGCAATGGCTGTTTATATGGTATGTTCACCCTTGCGAAAAAATACTTTCTTATGGCACTGTATACATTAGGCAGAACAATTATACATAACTGTTGTTACTTTTGAGAGCTGAGTACGCCAAATTTCACATGAACATAGGGTTTGAGTAGTAAAAAGCAGCCATTTAATGCAAGAATTCTCACAACAATAGGCACATTATCTCTTGAGACATATAAAATGCCTTCATATTCAACAGTGAGAGATTGTATGAAAGGCTTTATAGTGATTTCAACACATACTGACCTTGAAGCAGAATTTGTCAATTCTTTCCAAGTTGAAATTAAAACAGGACCTTAAAAGCTCATAAAGTGTAATATTTGCTATAGTTCATGCAAAATTTGAAGAGGTAAAGAAGTTTGTTTAATCCTTAAATAAAAACTTAAAAAAAACCTAAATTGTTCTGGGCCCGGGTGCAAACTTTTGCCCGGGGCCCCCTCCCTAGAGAGAATTCTTGATAGTGGCGGTTACGGGTGCTGCAGCGATAACTCTGATACTTCAAAGGGATACAGCTGTAGTACCTACAACTGCAGTTATCAAGAATACGGTGAGTGAGCAGCGCAGCACAGCGCCCCCCACACAGCATTATGCACTCCACAGAGAAATTGTCATGTTTTGTGTGAACCAACAAAGAAATGTAACATTTAATCATGGGACAACCGCATGATAATAAAAAAATCAGTCAAAAATGCAAGTTACTGGTGTAAAATGTATTGCTATTTTTGCGTTGTTGGCATACACTGCACCAGTTCTCTAAAAAACAAGTGGGGTTTGCCTAGAGATGGGGTGGGAATTCACAGTCTGACAAATTTAACATTAATTGCACCACAAATGAAGGCTGAAATCAAGCAACAGCTTTAGGAGTATGACCCACCCGAGATGCACCAAAATTATTAAGAGACATGAGCTGCACACTGGTCTTAAAGAGATGATCTATTTTCTACAATTGATGTGTGTTAAAGTATTAGTATTTTGTTAGTAATGCTGAAAGGGTATCTACCGGAATGCTAGATGCATGATCCATAACATGAGTTCTATCCCTAAAAACTGTCCCTTGAATAACAATGGTTAATGCTGTTCCCTGTGTACACAAAGAAAAATAAACAAAAAAAGAGAGCAAAACAGAAAATGTTGCATACCATAACTTCAATAAAGCATCACATATACTGTAAACATCTCCACACTAATGCTAGGTTCACACTAGCACTCGATTTCCGTCCTTTGGGTCCGCATGGGGACCGGAAGGACGGAAACCCTGTCCACCTAAAAAAGCGGATAACTGCAGAAACTATAATGGGGTCCGCTGGGTTTCTGACTATTTTATACTGAAATCACTGGAGAAAAAAGTCCGTCCAGTTAAGCTGAATCTCGGGCGGATTCACCCAAACGCTAGTGTGAACCTAGCATAACTGTGATCAATAGTGTTAAATCTCAAACATATTACCAAGGCCCATACAGATAAACATTCTAAGGACTCAAGGTGACCCACAAAAATACATATATATTCGTACACGCATGCCTGCTATGATGAAAACAGCCTCTCTATTTATCCAGTACTGTTCTTATAAATAACTACACATTAAATACCCAAAACATGATAACCAACTTATATAAAGCAGATGTGCTATTTCCTACCAATAACAGCAAGTAGTCCTCCTTACCCACCGTGTATCGCCTGCGTCCTGGGCTTCCTCAGGGTAGAATGCTCATAGACTTCAATGGGATAGCGCTGCAGTATCTACATTCGCTGCTACAGTTTGTATGGTGAGTTGCCACTTGTCCCACTTGTCAGGCAAAGGGAGAACAGTGATGAGAATTTTGCTCTTTTTGGTGACTTGGATGTCTGTTTTGGCTCCCAAATGGCTCTTTTCTCTGTCATTAGCCAGTCCCTCCTGCTTTTAACCTGTTGGTAAAACCATGGACTGCAGTCACATTGGATTGGCTACATAGATCCAGATCTTTCGTAAATAACAAAGGCATCATTAAAGGAGAGCAATCAGAAAGACGGTTTTGCACAGAGATGGTAGACAGTGCACTTGTGTGTCCTTCACATAACTATCTGATTTTTATCCTATGTAAGTAAACAATGAATCACAGCCAGCAAAGATCTAGAAAACCATGAGGGATTGATACAGGACATTTATTGTAAAAGTTTATAACTTTTAATTATACAAACAATAACATTCATTTGCTGAAACTGGACGATCCCTTTAAGCTTCTATAGAAGCACTGTACATGGTATGACGATGATTTCCTATGCCATGTCGTGGATATCCATGTGAGAAGTGAACCTAGAAATCATATAACAATGCAATTTAATAGAATGTTAAAAAAAACACTAGTCTTACCGCTTGTTGGCCTGGGTGCACACGCTACTCAAAGTGTATATTTTTTTTAATAGTCTGATATATCTTTGTTCAGTTACATTTTTGGCAGTTATGAGTAGGACTGCATAGAAATAACTGCTTGGCCACTTTGCTGGAAGTTCCACAAGACACGAATGTTGTTAGGATTTCAGTTGTCCATGTAAGGAAGAATGTCTGTGCATAATGCACAATCTGAGTTGTGAGCCTGTCTTATCTTGAATGCTGATTTATAGTGCTATTAAAATGAATAATGACGTTATTTTTAGTAAATAATTAGGAAATGTAATTCAGGGATCCTTCCATCATAAGCTTTTGTCAGAGTGGAAAATCGTATGCTATAAATATAATTACAAGACTGTAGACTCTATACAGGTGACATTATTTAGGTCTTTGTTACTGAACTACCTAATCATGATATATTATTAGTTGTATTGTACAAGGTATTAGAGGTAGGCATTGTTATGTATAGTATTTCTGTTGTGACAAATACCGGTCAGAGAGAAGGTGCAGGCTTGATAAGGTAATTCAAAGTGATTCAGAGACAAAAGAACTGGTAAGAGCGACAAAAGATAAAAGGTCATACTGTAACAGGAACATGTTAAGGCTGGGTTCACATCTGCGCCAGAGTCATTGGAGACCCCGTCACAGAAACTGCCGAAAATTGGTGGAAACAAAAGTCCGGCACAGCGGATTTTTCTCTCTGCCACTTTCAGTTTTAAAATGGCAGACCCCAAGTCCCCTGGCAGAACAAAACTACAGAGAGTACAGCGCTAGTGTGAACCTAGTGTAAGGTAGGCATACAAAATAGACTAAGGTGACCATCTAATGCATATTTGATGTTTGTTCAAAGTTTGTTTGTTCAGCACATAGCAGGGATAAAAGAGAATTGGGTATATTCAATTTGAGCATGCCCTCTCCTTTAATCTCAAGGGAGACAGGCTGCTGTCAAAACTACCACATGCATGTCTGACCATGCATGCATCTGTCCAACATTCTGGCCCTTGCTAGCCTTCATAGTCATGTCAGACTGGAGAACAAAGACCGGGTGGACCAATACATCCAAAATCAAAAAATATCTCCATTACCTCAAGCATTTTTCATGAATGCTTGTAGTACTCAATATAATTTAATTACATTTTATATATCTACATGCCGATGACTTCTCCCATATGTGTATGGAGAAGTCGGAAGGATTAGCTAATAGCTGTATGAGCATTCAGCCAACAGCTATTGAATCTGTATGGCCTCTTTTAGAACACATGAAATGTTTAAAGTAACTCAGTACAAATAAGCTGCTCACAGACATTAGATTTTTTGTTTTATTGAACACAGTCCAATATCCTTACCAGACAAATCTCCAGAAGCCAGCTGTTGGAAAAACATGGATTGTACAGGTTGTTATTCACCTATTCACCTTCCCTAATTATATTGTGCAAGGCCAATGTTCACCCCCTCCACATTTTATTGAAAATACATACATTTTTAGCCAGCCCTACTTGATATACTAATATAACTGTTGGTTTAGTTAACAGCATGGCCGTAGCTATAGGAGGTGCAGAGGTAGCATTCACTACCTGGCCCTGAACCCTGAGGGGGGCCCCAAATATCCTTTTGCCATATAAAATATATCACTGTTTCTAATGACAGAAAATAGGTAGGGGCCCATTATAGATTTTGCATTAGGGTCCAGGAACTTCAAATTATGTTTCTAGCTAAAAGCTATCCTAAGTTGTCTATAGAAGCCATTAGATACAAGCAGGTAAGAGAAGAAATTAAGTTGAGACCACAAGAACTTGGTGGAGACATACATTAAGATGGAAGAACACCAGACAACATTAGAAATGTAACATAGTACACAGCAGAGTGGAAAATGTTTAGTTGAAGAAACATCTGGAGGCAATGTCAAGTGTATTTGATAAAAATTCCATGCAAAATTAACAATATTATTTTGGGCTTGAGTTCAATGAGAAAGTAAAAAATGAATAATACTTGTTCTATGTTTTCTTTTCCCCAGAGCTCCAGTGCATTTCATGTTATTATTTCATTATACTATATGTTGTCATTCTTGCTACTTTCATTAGTCTACTGTGCATATTTCTTTCCTTCAATCATCAGCATTGTTTTCATGAAAAGTTGAAATATCTGCCGGGTCTTGCTAGAAAGTCTGCTCTATGACTGTATAAGCCTTCATACATGGTGTCTTATCAGTTTTCCTTTTGCTAATAGTCAGATTATGGCTGAAGCACATTTTACATTTGTCTCTCAGGCTCAGTGTGTGTACAATTGGGACGGGAATCTCTCACCTTGAGGAGAGCACACCTTCACTGGTGCTCTCCTCAAGGTGAGAGATTCCCGTCCCTAAGCCACTCATTGCCTTCCACAAAGCCAGCCAGTTCACTTTGCTCTGCACTGATGAGGGACAAAAATCCCGAAACGGCGCTGTATGCAAGTGAGGATCTGTTACATCCAACAGAGGGCGCATGAGTTTCCCAGCTCCTTTTCCCATAATACCTTGTGATATGTACAATTGGGAGCAGTCTTTCCCATTATAACTAGTCTGCTCTGTTAACGTGTAATTCTGCCTGGAGTAACAACAGAAATAAATAGCTGAGATAAGCCCAAGTGATCATCATATAGGATATCCAGGAACACTGAACTGCACATACTTGTAGGCATGCCACAGGAAAAAGCAATATATGAGTACAGTCAGGAAAGCTGCTTGCTGTCTGTGAATAATATCCCTTTTGTAATAACACAAGCAACCAGAAGAAGATACAAGTACATAGAAGACTTTTCTTATCTTGTAAGTTCAGAGATTTGCGGAATGTTCAGACCTTTGCACAAATAAATCAGTTTGCATATGTGGAGGCTCTGAGGAGTATAAACCCCTTCCCTCTTCATTAACTGTGTGAGGGAAAAGTACTGCCCCCACCACTCACTGTGAACCAGTCTTGCATCTATGGAGACAAAACTTGCCTAGTAACAGAGAGTGAATCGCAAATTAGCTAGAAGGGAGACACCTAGTGGCAGGAACTGGAGGATAAGGCCCCATGTAGTGGGCCGCAGCAAAAAAGTGCTGTGGGAAAAACGGGGTGTCAAAGCATCAAATGGGACAATACAGACATCATATAGAGTTTTTACCTTTAGAATTATTATTATTTTACTACAACAGACTTGGATCTCAGGATAGGTTTTCCTTGAAATCCCAGAGATAAACAATGGCACAGACTGGTGTTTCAATGTTAACCCCTTAACGACAGTAGTATCGCAGTGAATAGTATCAGCGATCAGACCCCCTAGGTTTCAAGGTCCCTAGGGAGTCTGATCATACAAGTAAAAGTTGAAAAAAAAAAGTTTTTAAAAATATGAAAAAAATAAAAAAAAACACAAAAGTTCAAATTACCCCCCTTTCGCTAGATCAGATATAAAAGTAAATAAACAAAAGTAAACATAAACACATTAGGTGTCCCCCTGCTCCAAAATGCCCGAACTATTAAAATATTAAAATATTTATCCCATACGGTGAACGGCGTAGCGGGGAAAAAAAAATCTAAATGGCCAAATAGCGTTTTTTTCAACACTTTGCCTCCTATAAAAAATTGAATAAAAAGTGATCAAACCATCAGATCTTTCCCCAAATGGTATCAATAAAAACGTCATGTTGTCCCGCATAAAAAGACGCCTTACCCAGCTCCATACATGTAAATATGAAAAAGTTACAGGTGACACAATATGGCGATGCAAAAATTTTTTTATATTTAGCAAAGTTTTGAATTTTTTAAAAGGTATCCAAACATTACAAATACTATATAAATTTGGTATCGCCGTGTTCGTACTGACCCGCAGAATACAGGTAACATGTCATTTTTACCACAAAGTGAATGCTGTAAAAATTAGACCCATATGAATTTGGCGCAAATGCAGTTTTTCTCCAATTGCACCTCATTCTGAATTTTTTTCCAGCTTCCCAGTACATTGCACAGCATATTGAATGGTACCATTACAAAGTACAATTTGTTTCGCAAACAATAAGCCATCATGTGAGTCTGTGAATTGAAAAATAAAAAAGTTATGGCTCTTGGAACGTGGGGAGGGAAAAATGAAAATGCAAAAACAAAAAATGGCCCGGTCATTAAGGGGTTAATCTTCATATCCCCTGCCGAGGGTGCACCTCATTATTGGACCTTTGCTTAGCCTCCTGCCTGCACTGAAATCTACTACAGCTTGAGTTTGGTGTAGATTTTAGGGATCATTTATGCTAGCAAACTGATGTAAATGATCCTGCATCTGGTGGGATCGGCATCCCTTTTCAGGAGGGTGTTATAGGGTGGGAAAAAGTTGCAATTTTTTGTGGAAAAACCCCAAATTTGGAAACATTTTTTCATTCCTTGTACACCAGAAAACTGGAATATAAAGCATGATAAATATTCCCCAGAATGTCTTCCTTGGCCAACGGAGATATCTAAGCTTTAAATTTTCTTCTGACAGTCACAAATGTAGAACTTTATGGCTCTGCAGAACACTCATTCTGTGATGGCAAAGAGGCAGAAAATAAAAGTGTGTACTCAGAGAGTGAGTGAAAGTTTAACTAGTCTGACAGGAGCTCTGAACTGGATGGCAAGAGGTTTATAGGGGATGGAGGCCTAGGTAACCAGTGAATTAATAAGGAAAAGCAAAGGCCAGTTCTGCCGACTCTAATTTAGTACATAGTAGGGATCTGTCCAGTGTGTTCCCAGCCTCATGCATGCAGGCACAATGTATCGATCTTATGTGTGTTTCTGTAGTAACCCTGCGGATGGTATCACCAAACCAGCACCGTTTGGGAGAGGGACCAATCAAATGCTGGTTGTCATTGTGAGGACCTAAAGGAGGGATATTAATGACCTCCCTGTATAGGTCATCAGTATCAAATCTATGGGAGTTTGAAACCTAGCATCCACTTTGATCAGCTGTTCTTAGCATCTGATGCACAGAGAATAGAGCAAGAACCATAAAGCATTGTTCTCTGTATAATAGTTAGACCAGATTATGGCAGATCAGGTCTTCCACCAATCTGATATCTATCCTTAGGCTAAGTCCCCATGTAGCAGGGAGGGAAAACACATGGAGGCAACGCATCGTGGCGCTTTTCTCAGAATGTCCACAGAGGTTTCCTCTGCGAACTTTCTGCTTCCATTTATACCTATATGGAAACCACTGGTGTTTCCATAGGTATAATTGACATGCTGCGATTTCCAAAACCGCAACGGTTAGGCTACATGACAATTTTGGGTGTTTCTTGTCACGTGTTCAAAGATTACTGGGTTGCCCTGCGACTCCTTCACTAGTTAGTGAATGGAGTCACATTGCAACCTCTAGTGCTCTTGCGACTGTGACTTCAAGTCACAAAAAGGTTGAGCAATGTTTGACGTGAAGTTGCGGTTGTGGCACCCTCAGGATCGCAATGTGACTTTATTCACTAACATTAGTGACGGAGTCGCAGGGAGACCCAGCGATCTTTGGTCATGCAATAGGCAGCCAAGATCTCAATGCAGTGTTAGCCTTATTAAAGAGGACCTTTCATGTCCTCATGAATATGCAGTTTTATATACTGCTAGAAAGCCGACAGTGTGCTGAATTCAGCTCACTGTCGGCTTTCCCGGTATGTGCGCTGGGGCACCAATATCTCCCCACTGTCAGAAGAGCGTTTGTCATAGCTCAGCGTCATCACTGGGCTCATAGTTTTTTTTTTGTTTTTTTTTATTTCGTAACAGATTTGTAATGGGTCTGTCAGGTGCACTTTACTGGGTAGGGTAAAACAGCAGACTACATTCAGGATTACAAGGCATTATGGAAAAGGAGCTGGGGAACTCATGCACCCTCTGTTGGATGTAACAGATCCTCAATTTGCTTTTGACTCACCGAGCCTTGAGACAGCAAAAGGGATCTAAGCCAAGCCAATTTCACTTATCTGCATACAGCGCTGTTTCTAGATTGTTGTCCTTCATCAGTACAGAGCAAAGTGAATTGGCTGGCTTAGTGGGAGGCAATGAGTGGGTTAGGGACAAGAATCTCTCACATTGAGGAGAGCACCAGTGAAGGTGTGTAGAGATTTTAATTGCCTTTTGCCCTCTACTTAGCATCTACATATCACAAGGCATTATGGGAAAGGAGCTGGGGAGCTCATGCGCCCTCTGTTGGATGTAACAGATCCTCAATTTGCTTTTGACTCACCGAGCCTTGAGACAGCAAAAGGGATCTAAGCCAAGCCAATTTCACTTATCTGCATACAGTGCTGTTTCCGGATTGTTGTCCTTCATCAGTACAGAGCAAAGTGAATTGGCTGGCTTAGTGGGAGGCAATGAGTGGGTTAGGGACAAGAATCTCTCACTTTGCTCTGTACTGATGAAGGACAACAATCCGGAAACAGCGCTGTATGCAGATAAGTGAAATTGGCTTGGCTTAGATCCCTTTTGCTGTCTCAAGGCTCGGTGAGTCAAAAGCAAATTGAGGATCTGTTACATCCAACAGAGGGCGCATGAGCTCCCCAGCTCCTTTCCCATAATGCCTTGTGATATGTAGATGCTAAGTAGAGGGCAAAAGGCAATTAAAATCTCTACACACCTTCACTGGTGCTCTCCTCAATGTGAGAGATTCTTGTCCCTAACCTACATTCAGGATTGTCACATTGACAAACCGTGACACCTGAGACTTGAATGGAGCCTAAGCTTTATTTTACATAAAAATACTTTGCATTTGTTTGTTTTTTTATTCTTCCAACAATGTCTCAACATATAGCTTTTTAACCCTTCGTGCTACAGAGATTAGCTGATAAAATTATAACTGTAATGTGATGGGCAGCAGTGTGCTAAGGTTATATGGGCCTGGCATGAGCTACCCTTACAGTACTGGGCACATTTTCCCTGCTCCTTATCACAGAGGATATTCTTTGCTTGGAGGGTTTTGCTGCCAACTAGCGGCCACAGGTATAAACTTCAGTTCAGTACGCGTCGCTGAGCTCTGGAGGAAGGGCTGTTAATTGAATCCAGCTAAATAATTCAGTATCAGCCCTGTGGAGGACAACATGCCTGCTGTGGATAAACTGCTGCTGGAGGAGGCTTTGCAAGACAGCCCCCAGGTAAGGGCGCCTGCCTGCCTTGCTTCCTGACGTGGGGCAGAGAGGGGCACAGATTGCAGGGTGACGCTTTACGCGCATATTCATACCTCACGTAGCTACTGGGAAGTTAACGTGTAAATAACTCAGGGGGCAAAGTCCGTGACTTGCAGTAATAAGGGGCATGAGGGCAGGCTGACGGGCATAGGCTGTGGGGCAGTGTATCAGGAAGGAGGACGTATACCCGGATGCTGGGAAACTTTGCTTTGTTATGGCGAGCCTTGCCGTACCTGTGCACTCCCTGTGGGCACAGGAGGTCACATGACTGTAGCAGCTGTGTCGGTGGGGTGGTGGCAGTGCCCTGTGTGATGTCTCCCTGGCGCTGCTGGGACTGTTAGTGTGACAGGCTGGTGTGAGGCCTGTGGGGAGGACAGACAGGGCAGCCTGTTGTGCAGCGCTCAGGATTACTGTGGGAGGATGGGTTGTGTGGCTAGGGACCGATCCTGGCTTTCTCCTGACCATGACTGCACCAAGATGTATTAAGTGGCTGAAGAAAAGTGAGAGGAGACACAGCTCACTTCACTGAACCTTCTCCCTGTCCTAGGTGCCCACATGTGCCAACACTTTGTCCCTTATGTCAAGTGGGCAAATACCTTCTTTGGTACCCAGTATATAAATATTAATGCTGGTATTTCAGTAGGACTGGCCTCTAGCAGGTTAACAGTAATCCCAATATCCTGCCTTTCCAGTGGGTTAAGGGGTTTAACAGTCAGGAAAAAAAAATAGTGGTGCTCAGAATGGATCACAGAAATTAAACTAGTGGTACTCCCTTCACCAATCCCCCACTGCTCCCCTTCCGACATGTCCTGGTCCCATGTCAGCATACAATAAATGCACCCTCAGCCCACCGTTTTGGTCCTCCACTGCATCACATGACCATCACTCTGACTCTGAATATTACAGCATTGGCTGTGTGGACTTGATGGCTATCAGTTACTGTCCGTTATAAGTCCGTTACCCATAGACTTCAATGTTAAAAAAATAATGGACACTTGCTGTCTGTCAAGAATCCGTTTTTTTCAAAAGGACAAAAAGTCCTGCATGTAGGATTTTTGTCCGCGAAAAAAAAACAGACTTCTGACGGATTTGGTGTAAACGGACACTAACGGACACAATATAAAAACCCATTGAAATGAATGGAAATTTTAACGGATTTCTGACAGTTCAGCTAGTGTCCGATGCTAAAATCTTGTAACGGACAATAGCAACGGACACTACTGATGGTCACCAACGGTAGAGTGATTTGGAGTGCAGGACACATACATTTATATAGTTAGTGATAATATAACATTGCAAATGAAGAGGGGGTGCTGCATACAGTGTCTAATATATGTGATGCTAGGGTGACTAAGTCATATCCTTACCAGTGTTCGACAAGTTCATTAAATGAATGTAGACCACCCTGAATGCCAGCATGTAGCATTCTGAATATGGAGTTGCAGGCGTACGTGGGCATAGCAACATGTGTTTCCTGTCTGTACCTTCACAATCACTTATGCTAAGTAGAGGACAATAAGAGCGGTAATAAAGTACAACCTGTTTTAACCCTGTGCTATGGGCTTCATTAGGTACCTGATGAATCCCTTAGTATAGTGTTGAAACACCCTGTACTCTGGTGACTTTAAGGGGAAAACTTTAGAAGTGCTACTGATGCTCAATAGATAGATTTACAAGGGTGCTTGACAAATATTTGTTATCTAGTCACCCATAGTAGGCAGCTAGCTACACTTTGGTACAGTGTTTATATATTATATACACTGTGTTCAAAATTATTATGCAAATAATATTTTCTCATATTTTCCAAAATTACCTATATGAATTGCAGTCATTGTAATTTTCCAGTCATCAACTATTCGAGTATAATTGAAAGGTTTTTGAACAAACTGCCTATGATAACAGTATATTTAAAAAAAAATAAACACTCAAAATGCATTTTTTAAATTATTATGCACAGCAGAATTTGCAACCTTTTCATTTTTATTAAGAACAAAAAAATGGTCATTGTGAAATTATAAGCATTAGCAGGTTATTACAAACTGAAATCAAACAGTTTTCAAGCCAAAACTTTATTCGAGGTGATGTTACATTTGCACATAGGACCCCTTGTTCGAAAGAAGCTTCTAAACTCTCTCGTCCATTGAATTTGTCAGTTTTTGGATGGTTTCTGCTTCAATTGTTTTGCATGAGGACAGAATACCCTTCCAGAGCTGTTGCTTAGATGTGAACTACCTCCCGCCATCATAGACACTCCTTTTGATAATGCTTCAGAGGTTCTCAATGGGGTTGAAGTCAGGGGAGCATGGGGGCCACACCATAAGTTTGTCCCCTTTTATGCCCATAGCAGCCAGAGATGCAGATGTGTTATTTGCAGCATGAGACGGTGCATTATCATGCATGAAAATGATCTTTCTGCGGAATGCATGGTTCTTCTTGAACCATGGCAGGAAGTTCTGTTTGAGAAACTCCACATACATTATGGAGTTCATCTTTACCCCTTCAGGGATCCTAAAGGGGCCGACAATCTCTCTCCCCATGATTCCAGCCCAAAACATTATTCCACCTCCTCCTTGTTGGCGCCGTAGCCATGTTTGCATGGGGTGTCCATCAAAAAGCCATCCTCCACTCCATCCATCTGGACCATCGAGCGTTGCACGGCACTCATCGGTGAACAAAACAGTTTTGAAGTCAGTCTTCATGTATTGTTTGGCCCACTGAAGCCGTTTCTGCTTGTGTGCAGTGGATAGAGGAGGTCGGCAGGATGGCTTACGCATAGCTGCAAACCTCTGAAGGACCCTGCATCTTGTTGTTCGGGGGACGTTGGAGGCACCAGCAGCTTCAAAAACTTGTCTGCTGCTATGACAAGGCATTTTTGAAGCTGCTCTTTTAACCTGACGTCATTGCCTGTTGGAAAGAGTCCTCAATTTTCCCTTATCAGCACGCACACGTGTGTGCTGTGAATCAGCTACATACTTCTTGATTGTGCGATGATCACGATGAAGTGTCTTGGCAATGTTGATTGTAGTCATGCCTTGACCTAAACACTCCACAATTTGTTGCTTCTCAGCAGCCGATACATCCTTTTTTCTTTCCCATTTTGGCTGAAAATGTAGGCTGCTTAATAATGTGGGACAGCCTTCTTAAGTAGTCTTGCCTTTAATTGGACACACCTGACAAACTAACTAGCGCAGGTGTCTGCAATTGCTTTCAGTGATATAAAGAGCCCTGACACACATCACCATCAATGAGTTTAACTGACAAACAAAAAAAATTCTTACCTTATCACTCCTAAACACTTTTTGCATAATAATTTGGAACACAATGTATGTACCTATCAAAATATTGACTGTCTTCTTTCACCACTCAATTTGTATGCAGTTCAGTTTTGATGAACAGGAAATGTACATTTCTGTGTATAGGAAAAGTGAATGCTCTGTACTAGAAAGCACTGTATCAGGTATATTAGGATAATGTTCCCTATCATTTATACTGCGGGAAAGGGGTTGTTCAAGATGTGGATATCAATAGATAGGTTATCAGTATCAGATCAGTGTAGTGTAGTGACCCTGCTGCGCTGTTGCAGCTCATGTTCCATTCACTTGGCCACTATGCAGTATCTCAGTCTTGGAACACCCCTTTAGGCTAAGGTCCCACATTGCGGAAATTCAGCTTTTTTTTGTTGCAGATTTTGCTGTAGTTTTTTGAGCCAAAGCCAAGAAGGAATGAGAAGAAGGTAGTAGTATAAGAACTTCCTAAATATTTACCATTCCTTTTGTAGCCACTCTTGGCTTTGGCTCAAAAAGCTGCAGCAAAATCTGCAACCAAAAAAGCTGCGTTTCCGCAACGTGAGGTCTCAGCCTTAAGTAGGGTAAGCACGTTGTCCTTAAGAATGAGCATCCAACGAAGCTGAATGCATAGGTAGTTAATCACTGAATCTAGCAGCTCTACTGTATAAAATTGTGGGCAGCTACTGGACCCCCTACACTGGATCAGAGGGGAATTGATGAGTACTGTTTATTTTTTTTGTTTTGTTTTAATTTTAGGACATTTTATGCTTCTTCTTTTTTTTAACCTACCAGACATTGCCTTTAGTATTTACTTGCAGTGAAACCCCTTTTAAGCTGAGGCACCATGTTGTAGAAATACATTTTGCGAAAATCACATTTTTGGCTGCTGCTTTGTCCGCAGTGGAAAAAAACGCTCTGTTTTACAATACCAGCAAAGTGAATGATATTTCGTTAATCTCATTCACAGATTGCGGAAAAAAAACTGCATTTTCAAAAATACAGCATGCTCATTTAAGTTGCAGAATCACAAGCGTTATCCTGCAGCAAAAACTCAATGAGAAATATTGCAGGAAAAACACAACATGTTTTCATTGTTTTTTTGTTTTTTTTGTAGAGCATTTTTTTTTGCTGTGTTTCACTACCTGGGGCCTTACAGTAGGTTAGCACTACTGTCATTTAATGTCCGTTGCATTCTTCCGTCACAGGACGAGAGCAACTAACATTAAATGACAGATGCAGATGGAGCCCCCTCAGTCGTGTGTCCATCTGCATTCATCCCACTGTAAAAAAACATAAAGGGAGCTTTCTCGTGTCATGTTTTTCACTTTTCTGACAGAAGAAAAGTCGTGCATGCAGAACTTTTTCTTCTATTGCTAAAGTAAACAAATATGACAAAAGAAAGAGTCCATCATGTTGTTTACATTAGTGTCAACGGGAATGGAAACAGACACTGTCTGTTTCTCTTACTCTGTTACAATTAATGTCTGTTGTTCTCATCCTATGATGGATGACAGCAACGGACATTAATAATGGTAATGTGAATATAGCCTTAAACTCTACTTCAGAGCTGCAAATTGTTAGAGCTTCAAAACCTTTTTTTATTACAGTTAAATTTAACGTTAAGATCCTCAGCTTGTTTGGATGACTAATATTCCAGTGGTTTTCACTCATGTGATGAAACAGTCGTCATTGCAAGTAGTCCTGGCCAAATTGGCTGGACCCTCGAGTGAACCTTGTGTTCTAATTTCAAAGACTTTTTCCTTCTTTTACCATACTAAAGGAAGTAAGTTTTGTTTCTAAGAGTGCTTTTACACAGGGCATACATTCGGAATACTGATTTACTTTTGAGCCTTTCTATTACCTAACTAAATTAGAGGGGTTTCTCAAAGACAACTACTATACAATGGAATGTGTGGCATGGTCCCCACGTTCATCTTTTCTGTTTTTTTCAAGGGAAACCATAGCACAGCCAGGCATTATCCCTGCTGTAGCCATTTAGGACTTAGAGATGTCATGATGGGACAACCTCTTTTAAGCAACTAAGTTTCCATGGCATGGTTGTCAGATTTTAAAGGGTTGTCCAGTGTGTGGAAAGGTACTGCATTCCTAGTCCCATTGACTTGGGGGTCTGAAAGATAGGTCATCAATATATCAGTATATTTTTGCACAACCCATTTAATATTTTATAACATACTGCAGTAATCTGTAGCTAATGCTAGTTCAATAAGGACTGCGGCGTTTCACAGCCCCTTCAAAGGGATAGGATTCTAGCAAATCCCATGCAGACATTGTAGAAAAATGCGTGCAGCGGAGATGCTGCAATTTTCAAAACCGTTGAGGTTTTGGAAATCGCAGCATGTCAATTATACCTATGAAAATACGAGCAGTTTCCCTATAGGTATAATGGAAGCATGTGAAAAGCTCTGCAGGAAAAACCGCAAGGCATTCCCGCTGCGGTTTTTCCCGCACCACTTTCTTGCTGTGGCCCGCTACGTAGTGCCTTAGCCTCAAGCGGTATTCCAGTTCCTTTTAATTGATGACCTATTCTGTAAACTTCCTCCTGCCTCTGTGATCACTCAATTAAGCCTCATAAACATGACCATGCTATTTTTCATGGACCTAACGTGTTGGTCTATTCTAGTTCGTTGAAGGGTCTTATTCGCACAATAGTGAGTTTTTTTTTTTTTTTTTTGAACAGCCTTCACTTTAATCTATTCACTCGTCTATTTTTATGTTTAATCAATGTTTATTAAAGAATTTTCAATACAATACAAAATAAGAGGGAGGAGAAAGAGAAAAGAAACCAAAAGGCAATATAAACCAACAAAGGCGCAGAGGCGCGCAGGCCTTGCCCAGACACAAAAGGCTAGGGGAGAACACCGCCCACTGTCTTGAAACACAATATATTAACAATGGGGCGAAGGCCCAGGTATATGAGATCATACGAACAACATCTGCATAGAACTGAGGGATGGACAAAACAGACAAGGGGAAGAAACAATGAGAACAACAATCGGGAAGACACATGTGGGGGAAGGGGAGCATCAGGGAGAAGGTAGAACGACCAGTAGCCGCTGAAGAGGAAAGGGAGAAGAGAATAATAAAGTAAAGTAATTCCAGATCATGAGAAGAAAGAGGAGAACTCGGATGATTCCTGAAACACCACCCAAGGCTGCCAAAGGGCGTCAAATTTGGAGGGATCGGAAGAATCCTCCGCCACCAGGGCCTCCATTCTCCTTATTAGGAGAAGCTCCTGTAGGAATTCAACCAGGGAAGGCGCAGTAGTGCTCTGGCGGCCGTGAGAAAGTGTCGCAGGAGATCCTTCTTCACTGCGTAAATCCTGCCAGGGATAACTGAAAGAAGGGCCTGGTAGAGCATCGTATGTAATATTTAATGGTACCTGCGGTGGGAAAGGGTTAAAGATTGGCCATTAATATCTGATCTTGAAAAAAGATTTTAACTGGACAGTTCCTTTCACACTGAATCTGCTCTAGTGATCAGGTCCCGTTCCTGGCACCTTTGACAAACAGTATCTGTGAGATGTGCTGGTAAAAACAAGCCAGAGCCTTAACAGTCTCACTTTGCAACTAAACCTGACTATACATATTTAGGCCATAAATAAATACAGTCATGGCCGTAAGTGTTGGCACCCCTGACATTTTTCTAGAAAATGAAGTATTATTGCAATTACACATGTTTTCTTATACACATGTTTATTTCTTTTGTGTGTATTGTAACAACACAAAAAAAAAAACTGAGAAAAAAGGCAAATTGGACATAATTTCACACAAAACTCCAAAATGGGCTGGACAAAATTGTTGACATCTGTTCAAAATGGTGGGTAAATAACGGTGGGCAGTATAAAAATCACAACTGAAAAGATAAAAACGAGAGAAGTTGACTAAATCTTTGCATTGTCTGTCTGTGTGTTCCACACTAAGCATGGAGAACAGAAAGAGGTGAAGAGAACTGTCTGAGAACTTAAGAAGCAAAATAGGGAAAAATATCAACAATTTCAAGTCCATCTCCAGAGATCTTGATGTTTCTTTATTCACGGTGTGTAACATAATCAAGACGTTTACAACCCATGGCACTGTAGCTAATCCCCCCTGGATGTGGACAGAAGAGAAAAATTGATGAAAGGTTGGTACGCAGGATAGTCCGGACGGTAGATATGCAGCCCCAATCAAGTTCCAAAGAAACTCAAACTATTCTTCAGGCCCAGGGTAGATCAGTGTCAGCGCAAACTATCCTTTGACATTTGAATGAAATGAAACCCTATAGCTGGAGACCCCCGGAGGACACCACTGCTGACACAGAGACGTAAAAAAGCTAGACTGCAGTTTGCCAAAATGTATATGAGTAAGCCAAAATCCTAAAGGGGAAACGTCTTGTGGACAGATAAGACCATAATAGAGCTTTTTGGTAAAGTGCATCATTCTACTGTTTACTGAAAATGTAATGAAGCTTACAAAGAAAAGAACACAGTACCAACCGTCAAATATGGTGGAGGTTCAAAGATGTTTTGGGCTTGTTTTGCTGACTCTGGCACTAGCCTGCACGACAATGACCCCAAACATACTTCAAAAAGCACCCAGAAATTGGTGGAAACATATCGCTGGAGAGTTCTGAAGTGGCCAGCAATGAGTCTGGATCTACAGTGGGGAAAAAAAGTATTTAGTCAGCCGCCAATTGTGCAAGTTCTCCCACTTAAAAAGATGAGAGAGGCCTGTAATTGACATCATAGGTAGACCTCAACTATGAGAGACAAAATGAGAAAACATATCTAGAAAATCACATTGTCTGATTTTTTAAGAATTTATTTGCAAATTATGGTGAAAAATAAGTATGTGTACCTACCAGATCTGGGGCTGGGCCCAGACTTTCTTTATACAGGATGTCACTTCTCTGCAAGTCGCCGGTTATTGCACTTGTCTTTGCCTGCTCTCTTTATTATATCCCTTGCTACTTTGTTGCCTGATTCTCTGATCCTTTGGCTTGCCTTTTTGACTATTCTCTTGGATTCTGATTTTGTACTGCATTGCTCGTTTGTTACTGACTCCTTGGCTTGCTCACTCTGCTTCTGTGTTGTTTTTGTCTTGTCCTGTTCTGTGTGTCACTTACCCAGTATAGGGCTTGTCTTCTAGTTGTCCTTTTACCGTTTAGGGTAACTGTGGCAATAGGAAGGGACAGTGGCTGGGGTGAGATTAGGGCTCACTTGTCTCTGTCCTTCCTCCCAGACCGCTGCAGTAGTGTCAGGGTATTGCTACGGTTGGCAAGACCCTTACACCTAATATGTATCCACTCAGTAATTACATAGAAGTGAGGATTTGGGTTTGTTTTGCAGAGCAATCTAGAGTCAAATTTGAGGTCATCTACCCAATATTGTCATCTTGTCCAAAACTGGGTCATGCAACACAACAGTGTCTTCAAGCCTACAGAAAAAGAAAAGAATCATGTTATTGCAATGGCCCAAAGTGCAGACCTCAACTCAATCAAAATTCTGTAGAGGGATCTTAAGAGAGTTGTCCATAAATGAATGCCTACCAGGGGCGTAAATACCGGGGAAGCAGCGGTAGCGGCTGCCACAGGGCCTGGGACATTAAGGGGCCCGGAGCCCTGTGGCAGCCGCTACCGTGAACCCCACAAACACTGTTATCATTATACTCTGGGGTAAAAAGACATAAAAAACATTACTTACCTCTCCTGCGCTCCGCAGGTTTAGGGGCCGGTGGGGGGGGGGGCGGGGGGCGGCCGGGGGGGGTTGGGGGGGGGGGGGGGGGGGCTGGCCACGCGAGATCTGGCCAACATTGAATATGGCCAAAGAACGCACGGGTGCATGGGGGAAGGGTAACAGTTTTATGTTTATATCCCCCCCGGGGGGCGGGGGTTTATTGGGGGGGGGGGGGGGGGGGCGCGGGGCATAATACTGTTTGCAGAGGGGTCCACTATGGGGCATAATACTGTGTGCAGGGGCCACTATGGGGCATAATACTGTGTGCAGGGGCCACTATGGGGCATAATACTGTGTGCAGGGGCCACTATGGGGCATAATACTGTGTGCAGGGGCACAAGGGCAGGGCAGGGGCCACTATGTGTGGGGGGGTTTGGAGTGGGCGACCCGGGGTGGGGGGGGCATGTCAAATGTTCGCCTTGGGGCCCAGCCATTCCTAATTACGCCATTTATGCCTACAAACCTCAATGGATAGCAATGTTTTAAATAAATATATTTTGTCATTATATGCTAATACCCAAACCATAGACTTCAAAGAGGATGCACTTTGGTTTTCTAGTGACTGTAGGTCAATCTGACAAATGCAACAACTGTGATAATTTTATTACATACATTATATTACAATGTACAACCATTTTTAAGATGGATTGAATTGGATTTTCTGTGTTGTGTGTGAATTGCTTGGCATGAACTAATGTATCAACCTTCTATTTCAGTTAAATGGCTTTGTCCTCTATATATAAAATGTAAAGAACCTCTAAGGTTACTTTTACCATTTTTGAAGTATACAAATGCCTTAATGTGACAGACAAGAATGTTTGTTTCTTTTTTTTTTTTCTTAAGTCTGAACTACATTCCTTTTCCCCATTACAATGTGGATGGGTGAGGAACATTGTTAACATATGACCTGTTTTAATAAATAGATTTGGTTCTGCATCAGAATTGGCCCTCAGGCTTAATATTCTTTGTCTGAATGTCACTATCTATATACAAAGTCTCCTGGAAAGCTTGGATTTAATTTGCCATTGCCACATCAGACTTTAACCCTACAGTATGATTTCCTTTGTGTTCCCCTCCTGTCCCCCTAACAGTTTTTTTTAACAAGATACATACATTCACAATTTAAATATGTTTTTGAATTGATTTTATTTGGAGTTGAAGAAATGCCTTATTTTTATTATTATGTATTAGATTTATTATTTTTTTTTTAATGTTTTTATTATTTTCATAGACCCGCTCCCTCCTGAGTGTTTTTGAAGAAGATGCTGGAACACTAACAGAGTATACAAATCAGCTTCTGCAGACTATGCAGAGAGTTTATGGGGCCCAGGTGAGTACTGCAAAAATAAGTAGTCAAACCAGTTTACATGTTTGCTTGTTGTTGTCCACATTGCCTGTAAAATATTCTTTATGGTATGTACTGTGATGTAAACTGATATAATCAGTTTGGGGAGGACTAAGGATGTGACATCACTTTAATATTGCTTTACTGTGTAAAGTTTGGGAACTTGGAACAGTAAACTTGCTAAATATGTCACCCAATCACATGACTATGAGGTGCTGATGGGTTTCCATGGTAGCCAAGGCCTGCAAAGATACCCAGGTCTGGCTGAGGCTTCAGTCTGAGAAATTTAATAAAAAAAACAAGCAAATAAATCTCTTGCTTTTATTAAAAATATGGCAGATTTGCCTATATACACCCCCCCCCCCCCCCCCCCAAAAAAATGCCAAAAAAGTACATATTTTATATGACTATATTCATGCCAACCTGTAGGATAAGGGCTGATGTACACGACAGTGATGTTTTTGACAGATCTGTTTTTTTACCCAGTCTGTCAGAATTGGGTATTTGCTCCAAATAACTGACCTACATGTTTTCGCCATATTTATTATGTGATTTAGACACTTTTAGCTCGACATTGAGTGTATGGCTGATCAGGAAAGGGGTGAGGTGTAGTGGTAAGCGGGCATGGCTGAAAGGGGTTGTACATGTTAAATGTCTGATCGGCAGGGGGCCAGCCAAGGATTGGCTGCTGAGGGGTGTGTTCAGTCCCTGTGCTATACAGTGCACGGGGTCATAAACAGCCCTGTATAGTGTCACAGCTGTGTTTCTGCAGGTCAGCTGCTATTGACTTCAGTGGGAGTAGTGCTGCAGTAAAGGTGCCCAGCCACTATAATGGTGCTCCAATAGATGGTGTAAAGTTAGACAAAAGTGTCTAAAGAGATCCCAGATGTACTGTGTATTTTATTATTAGCTACTCTGATAAATTTGGTGTCTATCCTAAGGTTACAATTTCTCATTATGGCTTTTTTTTTTTCAAACCCCATCATTTGTCTGTAAAGTGCATTTTGCCAGTTATGAGTGACTATTATAACCATACAGCCTTTAAAGTGATGAAATGTGTTTGCCTCATCTGATTCGTTCTTGTTAACAGGGGCGTCATTATTTTTCCCTCTGATAATAGATATTAGACCATGTTGTAAAAAAAATGAATTCATTTGTAAATTCCATATTTAGCATCTTAACATAAGTATTTTTCTTCTGTCTGAAGAATGAAATGTGTTTGGCTACCCAACAGCTGTCCAGCCAACTCTTTGCATATGAAAAACAGGTATTGTACAGATAAATTATTAATATTTTGCCTCATTTGTAATGGGGTCATTTGATAATAAACATTGAAATGAACTACAGTACTTTGAATACCCCTTTAAATGTACAGTGTAAGCGTCCACTTTTCTCTTGTAGACATGTTCAGTGCTTTGTTAAAGGTGTATTTCTGACCTAGACATTTTCAGCATATTCATAGAATAAATGTGTGTTAGGTGCTGGTCCCAGAAATAGAACAGTAACTACCTACAGAATATGGGTCCCTATCCATTCATTAGTGACCTGAATGTGGATATGCATAAATATTTACCATGACAATAACCCTTTATTCATGTACTTACAAGGCCTACAAGAACCACATATCAATATTTAGAATTTCATAACTGTATTTTTCCTGCATTGAAAGGGAGTCTGTCAGCAGAACAGTCTCTATTAAGCACTTTTAGACAGCCAGGATTCACATGAATAAAATACTTTTTATGCTTCCTGATCGGTGCTTCCATTGCTGTGATACCAGCTTTTTTCCTGATATGAAGAGCTGTTTGATGCAACAAGGGCGTCCCCATTGCTCTAATCACACTAAAGATCTACCTCCCGCTATGGGGCCAGGGACAGGCAGTGTCAATCATAGCAGGGGGAAACCATCGCTCAGTGGTGCAGTGAGAACAACAGTGACACCCTTGGTGCACCAAACAGTTCATTAGCATATCAGGAAACATATCTCAGCAACAGAGGCATCGATTGGGAGGCAGAAAAAGTATATTATTCACAAAAGCCCTAGCTATCTGACTGTGCCTATAGTTCAATAGGGACTGTTCTAGTGACCGACTTCCATTAAGGCTAGGTTCACATCTGTGGCAGAAAAAAATGTGTGTTGTCTGTATTTATTTCTAGAATTTTGCCCTGGGAAAAGGAGATGAAGAAGTCATATCAACTCTACAATATTTTGCAAATGTAGTCAATGAGGTTAGTATTTTAGTTCTTACTCTATTTCAACTAAACTAGAATATTTATATGATTTTTTAATGGGAAGTTTTACACAGGTTTACAGTTTAGATGCAGGAGAAAATGCCCGCTACTAAAGCTGCTGCAGCACATCTCATGAGTGAAAACCTCAACGTCACCTATACATCAGTATATCTCATGAGTGATACTCATGATGACCTGTACACCACCAGCAAATACTTTTTTTTCTATTACACCTCAATTAACTTTTGCCAGGTTTGCTTTTTGGTCAAAGTTATATGCCTCAAAGCTTTCTTGTTAAGCATTTAAAGCTGCAAGGCAAATTCAAAACATGGCTCAAAAATCATAAAGTAAAATCCTAGGCCAAAAAATCTATGACCTTCATAACAGGCAGATCTACAATGGTTATGGAGAAATAGTGGGCTAACACTTATCAAGCTTTTGACATTTATGTCAGATTGTTATTGATAATTGTGATTTTCAGGACAAATCACACGTGTATGCTAATAATTGTCTGCAGCAAAATGATTTACGACTAGAAGATGTGAAAATGCTTTTTGCACCTCAGTTGGAGATGAAAAGCCCAAAAGAAGCTTGTCACAGCTTCTGGTTAGATGTTGCTGATTTAAAGGAAATCTATAAGTAACAAAATGTGCCGTTTTCTTTAACTACTGGGATTTGTATGAGAGAGCATAGTTACCCACAGGTGAACCAGTCATAAGAAGTCATATATATATATAATAATAATTATAATGGGTGGCATTTAAGGGTCATCTTTAAAGGGAACGTTTTGTCAGAAAATGAACTATTGTTTAAATTGAGTTTTTATATTAACCATCTTTTTGGTGTTTTTTTGTCAATTTTTATGACACTATCTGTGTTAAAAAAAAAAAAAAAAAAAATCCTGAAATGTTGAATTTTTCATTCTGACACTAAACCTAATACAGTGAAATCTCTTTGAGCCGACCACCCAAATTTGCACAGAGAAATGGTCTTTTATAGGGGTGGTCTTCTCAAATAAAAAGGTATACAAAATGTCTAATGGAGTTAGCAAGCATGTACAGCCCCCAGGAGCCCCAAATAATGATGAAAGAACCCAAAATCATTTTATGCTTCAGCACAGAACCAGGTATCACATCAGGCCTACACTAGGACTAAGAAAATAGACATAGCATTGTACAACAGTCTCTTCAACCCACACACATGACCGTAGAGGCTCCAACTTTCTCTTACTTCACTGTGTCATGCACATTTTCCTAGTTCAAGATAGCCACGCCATTCTTGGTCCCCAGCATGGCTTTCCTCTCATTCCTAGTCCCCAACATTGCTCCATTTTCCCCCTTCACAGCTAACCTTGGTGATATTTGAACTGAACTTCACCTGGGAACACCCCAAGAATGCCCATTTTAATGTGGGTTATACATAAAACTTGTCCCTTTTGTGGTCTAGTTTCCAAGAGTGTGTTGTCAAAATTGTGGCTATTGGCCTGTATGCTCAGCACCTCAGTGGCAGGTTGCATTGACTATGACATGAGCTCTCTACTCCAGTGTGATGCTGGTGAATATTCTCCCCTGACTTTGCAAGTCTCCTGCTCTTGCTTGCTGCAGTTCATTAATGTGACACAGCACAGAATTGCCTCAATATTTGTCTCACACTGTATGTAAGTCCAATTTGTGGTCTTTTCAAGGGCACTGTAATATGCTAACACTTCCTGATCTTTAAACTGTATATTGTTCACTTTTCAGCAGTCATCTCATTATTGTCTGAAAATAATATCCTGCTAATTGTAAAATTCTTTACAATTGAATGAAATCCTTACTCACGTGTTGACCCATAAGGTAACATTATTGGAGGATTCAGCTTCTTATAAAAACATGAACATTTATTAAAGTCTTCATGGGAAAACAGATACATGGAAACCTTCCAGCATAACAGAAATATCAGTCAATGTCTTACATCATAGGAGAAGTTCAGCGTTAGGTTTCTTCAAGATGGTTCTCTTGCAGACATCTTGGCTCATGCTTATTCATCAATGTGTGTTGGTCTTCTGTAGAACAATTCTGCCATCCTTCCAAGGTGTCAGAGGAAGTAAGACAGGTCGGAAGAGAGAGACACCCAAAGAGAGAGAGACCCAGACATGTGTGTCTGTCAATCATTTATATTCATGAGAGGGGGTGTTTCCCACCATCCTTATACTTTCTACTACTGTATTTGGACAATACTAGAATAGTATACCCTAACCACACCCATGTACCATAAGATACAAGAGTTTTGTCAGCAGAATAGCCTTAACACTATGAATATTGCACTCTAATAATATTTAACATTGTCACAGACAGGATTACAATGAAAGTAATCTCTTATATATATAAAAATGAGTTCCTGTCTGTCTGTCTGTCTGTTCTTTATGGGCGACCAAACGACTGGACCGATCCTCACCAAATTTGGCACACATGTACATCAGGTGTCTGGGAATATTATAGACTGGGTCTCAGCTCTCTTGGACGTACCGTTCCTGAGGTACAGTATTCCCAAAAAATGACCAGCATTAGTCTATACAAGCCTGCAAGTTTTTCACTCATATTCCAACTGCCATACACACGGTCACATGTCCCTTATCAGCCAATAACAGCTCGCAGGCGCTTACTCTCCTCAGGCACACAGGTTTCCATAGCAACCAAGCTATGTATGACCTGTATTAGTGAATAGCAGTTCACAGGACCTTAAATATTCAGTCATATCACGTGTATCAGCCAATATAAGTTCACATTTAATTTACCAGGTTTCCATAACAACACAGCCATAAATAGACTGTACCTATACTGGACTCAGTGGCGTAACTAGCAATGGCAGAGCCCCAAGGTGAACATTTAACATGGGACCCACCCCCGCACAAACTGCATTCCTGCACACACTATTATGCCCCATAGTGGCCCCTGCATACACTATTAGGCCCCATAGTGGCCCTTGCACACAGTATTCTGCCCCATAGTGGCACCTGCACACAGTATCATAGTGGCTCCTTCATATAGTATTATGCGCACTTCCCGCTACTTCTTCAATGTTGGACCAGAGGTCACGTGAGCCAGGCATGTATCGCAACGCATAATGACGTCGGACTGGCCCACCGACATCTGGGACGCCAGAGTATAATGATAGCAGTGTTTGTGGGGTTCACGGCCCACAGGCCTTACTTACAAATCCCCGCTCCTGCTCACAGCCGCCTCTGCAGAAGGTGAAGTGCAGGCGGCCGTGAGCAGGAGTGGGGATCGGTAAGTAAATAGGGCCCGTTACCTGCTGGTGTTAAAAAAAAACAAAAACATCAGAGGCACGCCGGGTCCTCTAATGTCCCGGGCCCTGTGGCAGCTGCCACCACTGCTAAACCGGTATTTACGCCATTGACTAGACTGCCATACTGGATTTCAGCATTCTTATAAATTGAAACGTTTTTTAAACTACTCATGTCCCCTGCAGCAAAACGCATGGCTGCTGCTCAAGCTAATGAAAAACTCTCAGCAGACCCAAGCCTGTCTCCAATCTGATAAGGTATGTTACAGACAACAGTGAGCTGCTGAAACTCCCCAGCAGACCCAAGCCCGTCTCCAGTCTGACAAAGCATTGTCAGCCACATGCACACAGCTGCACTCCAGGTTTCAATAACAACCCAGCCATTTTTCTTCACTGCTGTAGGTCAGCTTTAAAGGGGCAGGGTGCTGTGGATGACACTGTTACACAAGGTCACATACACACAGCTTTACTCCAGGTTTTCCATAACAACCAATCGCAGGTTTTTCACTGATATCCAAACTGAGATGCACATAATCACGTGACACTTATGGACCAATGGAAAATCGCAGGTTCAGTCTTGACATACGCACAGCTTTACACCAGGTTTCCATAGCAACCAAGCTATTTATGTCCTGTATGAGTCAATAGCAGTTCTCAGGTCCTTAAATATTCTGTCATATGACGTGTATTAGCCAATGTAAGTTCATATTTCATTTACCAGGTTTCCATAGCAACACAGCCATAAATAGACTATACCTATATTGGACTGCCATACTGGATGTCAAGTGCAAAACTGGCCAATTCTTATGGGGTCACTACACAAACAAAAAATGAAATATACCCGTGCAAAGCCGGGTCCTTCCTCTAGTTCATTATAAAGCTGGAGACAGATAACTAGGGATCCACCACTGACAAAAGGTGATGAGGTCAGCTCACCCCCTACCCTTCTTTGTACAGGTCACAGACCATGTTTAGAATATTCTCCCAAAGTATTAGGACATCGCTCTTAATCATTGAATTCAGTAGGTTCAGGGGGACGGGTCACTGACTACTGAGGTGCATAGTGCATAAAGTTGCCAATGCTCTGCTGGCTTAATAACAGGAGAATTCCAGACCTTCTCTGCCATTAATATCAGCACAAAACTGTGCTTCATTGAATGGCTTACCAAGTCCAAGCAGCTGCAAGAAATAACTTGAGCACTTAGAATAGGTTGTTAACATGACATACATAGGTCATTTCAGGTGAGAATTTTAGTTGTGCAATATGCTGTGTCCAGTGGATGTGGCATCTACTCTCATTGATCCGCATGGCCTTATACATTTTAGCAAGCCACCTCCCTTGCATATCAGCATCTGTAATTGAAGCAGTGAGGATGAGATGCTAAGACCACCACATTTGTACATAATGTCCCTTTTTTTTTGTAAAAGTTTATACAGTATGGAGTGAGTCACTTTGCAGGATTGGGAAACAGGTAATGGACAGATTCCTAAATAGGATATCTCAGTAAATATATGATTGTTCTCAACAAGTGTAGAAAGCTAATGAATTGGAAAAAAAATACATATTATTTCTAGAAAATAAGTCTACAGACCTATATAGACTAACAATACAGGAAAGATGTTCAAATAGGAAATAAAAGCAGAGAACTAATGTCAATAAAAGCTTATAAAAAAAAAATCAAAAACTAAAACTTAAAATCACCCGCTTTCCCTAGATTTTAAATAAAGGTAAATACATAAACAAATGATAAATCCCCACTTTCGAAAACACCCGGTCTACTAACATATAAAAATATTTTTCCCATACGGTGAATACCGTAGCGGGAACAAAAATCAATAGAGCCAAACCGCAGTATTTTCACCATTTTACTTCCCATAAAAACTTTAATAAAAAGCAATCAAAACATTAGACAATTCCCCAAAATGGTATAACTAAAAAGTACATCTGGCCCGCTAAACAAGACGTCTTATGCATCCCTGTATATAATATAAAAAAGTTATGAGTGTCAGAATATGGCGACTCCAATAATTTTTTTTTTTTTTTTTTGCAAAGTTTTGGATTTATTTAAAGGGGTTAAAATGTAAAAAAATAAATTTGGTATCCCCGGAATCATAGCGACCCACAGAATACAGGTGACATGGCTGCACAGTGAATGCCGTTCTCTAGCTTTCCAGTACATCATACAGAATATTAAATGGTACCACTACAAAGTACAATTTGTCCCGCAAACATCAAGCCCTCGTATGGCTTGGTGAACAGAAAAATAACAAGGTTATACAACAGGAAGGGGTTAAACCTTTTTTTAACTGTGGCATATATTATTAGTTTACTTTTTACTTGTGCTGACATCATCAATTTCATAGCAGCAAATCAGTATGTTTTTTTTTGGAATGTGGGTGTGTGGAATGTGAATTTTCCTTAGTTTTATGTCAATATTGTTTTTTGCTTTATTATATAATAAATATATATATTATACATATAATATTGTATGAATGTAACCCATTTAAATGTCATACACATAAGTCGGAGGACCAGAACAATGGAGAGGCGGACCGCTAAAATAGCAGTAACAGATTAAGTCAGACGAACTTTATTGGGGTCTGTCGTTTTCATTCTGAAACTGGCGCAGGTAAAAGTCCTTCGTGCAGGACTTTTCCATCCACTGATTTTCAGGCGGACTCTGCGATGAAGAGACTCCGGCACAGATGTGAACTTTTAAGTTTTTGACTGCATATTACTTTAAAGGAGCACTCCAAGGAAAGCTGACCCTTTTTCTATACCTGATTGAAGGCCTGAGGGGCAGAGCATGACATAGAGATCCTCTATAGTGCTCTTGAATCCCTGCGTCCTGCGCCCCCCCCCCCCCCCCCCACATGGTATCACGTGTATCACAGTGAATCAACTTTGCCTGGAGTGTTCCTTTAAAGACTCAGCAGTGGCACGTATGATGTTTTTCTTAAACAATTCAACCTATGGTGGAGTCTTTGATCTAGCATGGTTGGTCAATATTATGGATTGATAAATTGCATGTATGGTGTGGAGCCCATTTTGCAATCTTAGTCTCATTGTGCAGTGCCACTTAATCAATTATTTCTCGCTTTCTGTTCTCAGAATTGTACCTAAGGTGAAAATTGCTGTCAAGCATGGTATTGTCCTTGTTTCTGACTTGCTTGCCTTTTCTTGGAAGTATAGTCACTGTAACAATAAAACCAGATACTTACTTTACTTTGTAGATGTGTAATTTCTTCATATTGGAGTTGGTACACAACACATACACCGAGTAGCAGTTTTGTTAGCTTTCCCATGCAGCCAAAGCACACATCTTGGATTTTATTGGGATAACTTGGTCACCCTTAGGTACCTCCTGCAGTGTTTCTTAGGCAGATTCCATTATCACTAACAATATCAGATCACCCTCCAGTCTTCACCAGTTAACCCCTTCAAATAATTGGACAAGCACTGATTTCAGCCTGTTGTGGAAGTATTTAATAAAGCATAGTGTATTTTTGCTGTGCAAATTGTGATGAGTAGTAACAGTATTGTTCTGGAATAGTAACATGGTTTATGTCATTTTTTATGAAAGGCTAAACAATGCTCTATAAGGCTCTTTTCATAGCATGTCTGTACCTTATGGGCCTGCTATACTTTTTGTTTCTACTGGGCAGATATACCTTTATATCTGTACAGGAAAGAATAGTCTACAGTGTGTAACAGCAGAAAGGTATGCTATGTTGTATAATTTTTTGCAGCATATAGTGACATACAGTGGGGAAAAAAAGTATTTAGTCAGCCACCAATTGTGCAAGTTCTCCCACTTAAAAAGATGAGGCCGGCCTGTAATTGACATCATAGGTAGACCTCAACTATGAGAGACAAAATGAGAAAACAAATCCAGAAAATCACATTGTCTGATTTTTTAAGAATTTATTTGCAAATTATGGTGGAAAATAAGTATTTGCTCAAAAACAAAAGTTCATCTCAATACTTTGTTATATATCCTTTGTTGGCAATGACAGAGGTCAAACGTTTTCTGTAAGTCTTCACAAGGTTGGCACACACTGTTGCTGGTATGTTGGCCCATTCCTCCATGCAGATCTCCTCTAGAGCAGTGATGTTTTGGGACTGTCGCTGGGCAACACGGACTTTCAACTCCCTCCAAAGGTTTTCTATGGGGTTGAGATCTGGAGACTGGCTAGGCCACTCCAGGACCTTGAAATGCTTCTTATGAAGCCACTCCTTCGTTGCCCTGGCGGTGTGCTTGGGATCATTGTCATGCTGAAAGACCCAGCCACATTTCATCTTCAATGCCCTTGCTGATGGAAGGAGGTTTGCACTCAAAATCTCACGATACATGCCCCATTCATTCTTTCATGTACACGGATCAGTCGTCCTGGTCCCTTTGCAGAGAAACAGCCCCAAAGCATGATGTTGCCACCCCCATGCTTCACAGTAGGTATGGTGTTCTTTGGATGCAACTCAGCATTCACTCTCCTCCAAACACGACGAGTTGTGTTTCTACCAAACAGTTCTACTTTGGTTTCATCTGACCATATGACATTCTCCCAGTACTCTTCTGGAACATCCAAATGCTCTCTAGAAAACTTCAGACTAGCCTGGATATGTACTGGCTTAAGCAGGGGTACATATCTGGCACTGCAGGATCTGAGTCCCTGGCAGCGTAGTGTGTTACTGACAGTAGCCTTTGTTACGTTAGTCCCAGCTTTCTGCAGGTCATTCACTAGGCCCCCCCGTGTGGTTCTGGGATTTTTGCTCACTGTTCTTTTGATCATTTTGACCCCATGGGGTGAGATCTTGCGTGGAGCCCCTGATGGAGGGAGATTATCAGTGGTCTTCTATGTCTTCCATTTTCTAATTATTGCTCCCACAGTTGATTTCTTCACACCAAGCTGCTTGCCTATTGCAGATTCAGTCTTCCCAGCCTAGTGCAGGTCTACAATTTTGTTTCTGGTGTCCTTCCACAGCTCTTTGGTCTTCACCATAGTGGAGTTTGGAGTGTGGCTGTTTGAGGTTGTGGACAGGTGTCTTTTATACTGATAACAATGTCAAACAGGCGCCATTACTACAGGTAATGAGTGGAGGACAGAGGAGCCTCTTAAAGAAGAAGTTACAGGTCTGTGAGAGCCAGAAATCTTGCTTGTAGGTGACCAAATACTTATTTTCCACCATAATTTGCAAATAAATTCTTAAAAAATCAGACAATGTGATTTTCTAGATATGTTTTCTCATTTTGTCTCTCATAGTTGAGGTCTACCTATGATGACAATTACAGGCGCCTCTCATCTTTTTAAGTGGGAGAACTTGCACAATTGATGGCTGACTAAATACTTTTTTTTCCCCACTGTATGTCCTTCATGTTTAGTGCATATTTTATGAGATTTCCCCAGTTTCTAAGCCAAATGTAAAAGCAAAATGAGATGTGAGTAAAGCTGCCTGTCCTAAATATCCCAGTAATACTGTATATGTTAGGTTATGTTCACACTATCGTTATTACAGTCCGTTGCTGCCCTCTCCGTCTGTGTCTGTATTTTCTTTCATCAGATAAGTGAAAAACATGATGAAAGAAAGCTTCTGTCATGTTTTTTTACATGGGGGTGAATGCATATGGACGGAGGGCTTTGTTTCCAGCTGTCATTTAATGTCTGTTGTTCTTATCCTGGGACGGATGAGAGCAACATGTCTGAACAGAAACTGTTATTATTATACTCTGGGTCCCTTCAGACCCCAGAATATCATAGCAGTTTTGGTTCAGCCATGTTCGGTAACGAAACCGCCGGGTGACCCTAACAAGATGTATCTCATGGGGTTCGCCCAACACTTAGTCATACTGTAAAAGGGGCGTGACAGAAATAATCAACATTAATCATAATCGAGGTAAAATGCCCATTTAATTGCAGTTTTGATTTAATCGCCCACCCCTAGTGTAGGGTGTATTTTACTAATAATAATACATTGTAGCAAGCTATCAGGACATGGCAATGATTTATGCTGCTGAAGTATTTGTGTTATTGTGTTACACAGGACTGTCTATGCTAGATACAACAGTAGCAAACTGTAAAATGTGAGTGGTATAATAATAATACATCTTTATATAGCCAAAATATTCCACAGCACATTACAAATCATAGTATTCATGTACAGGCAAAATTACATTACAAAGTAGTAAATCAATTCACACAATAGGAGTGAGGACCCTGCTCACAAGAACTTAGAAGAAGCTATGAAATAGAGGGGTGATACAAGAGGTAGAAGTGCTTATACAGTGGCCCTGAAATAATGTAACAAATCAATGAAGCTGTTTGAGCTGGTCACCAGCAGTGTCCTTGTATGTACAGATCCAAAGTGCTTGGGCATACAGGATTATACTTCGATAAAGGCATTATGTTCTGTGATATAATGTGGGGGGGGGGGGGGTGAACAGAGTAAGTTCAGAAGTGTTAGAAAGAAAATTAGGAAAATTTAAAGGCCTGTCTGAACACGTGTTTTTAGGTTGTGCTTTAAGTTGTGGAAGTTGGGTGTTAATATTGTCCTGGGTATTTCATTTCAGAGAACTAGTGCAACTTGGGAGAAGCTTTGGAGACAGGAGTTGGTGGTCCTGATTAAAGAGGATGTTAGTTTTGGATTACTTGCAGAAAGGGGAACATGTATAGAGTGGTACACTGAGATTAGAGAGAAGATGTCAGGAGGTGCAGCACTATAGAGAGCTTTGTGGATGAGGGTGATAAGTTTAAATTGTATTCTATCATGGAAAGGCAACCAGTGCAGTGACTGGCACAGACTGGAGGCATCTGTGTAGCTTTGCTAACAAGTTTATGAATTGTACACAAAACTGTCTCATGTAAATATAACTTTTCAACCTCTGGATATTCTGATACTGGCTTTCTCTTCATACAAGAAAGGGGAATCGTCATGAGGACATCATACACATTAGATTGTCAATGGAGCCCATTCACATTCATCTAAATCTATAAGCACAATTTCACAAACACTTCATTTATTTTAAAACATCTTTTTTAGTGATAGCAGGAAAAAATGTAGATACTGTATTTTAAAGTTACTTTGGTTACTGCTAGCTACTCTTAGATTTCAGTACATATTTTTCTTATTTTTTTCCAGCTCAATGTGCTTCATACAGAACTAGCAAAACAGCTGGCAGACAGTATGGTGCTGCCCTTGATACAGTTCCGTGAAAAGGACCTTACAGGTAAAAAAAGAAACAATGCAAACATAGTCATTTAAGTATTTTTCAATATTGGTATTTCTCTTAGTATATTTCTCACATTTGTATACAAAAATGGTTCTTTCATTGGAAGGTTATGTGGTGTAGGCATTGGTACATCTTATCTGTAACACTGACAGGAGCCACTGTTTCTTATAGTATGCACCCGACAGCTGCTGGGTCCTATTACTAGTAGTGTTTTCTGGGTGTGCTGTGCTTCCTAAAGGGACAGCACGCGCTGAAGTCTGTGCCACCTGACCTGACCTTTGCTTAGATTACCATTATGTACAAACTCTGCCAGCCCTGATCTTGGCCTGTCTCTTGTTTATGTCTCTGCTTGTTCCTTCTCACCACGCACCTGCTTCTCTTGACTCACCTAGGTCAGCTGTCATTGAATGGACAGTTCTCCAAGATGTAGTGACATAGTGGTTTCTTTGCAGCAAATTTAGATCCCTGTACAGGGTTTAAAGGGTGACTTCCAGGGCACCTCTTAGACAACACTCTTAGAAATAGTTCCAAGTCAAATCTAGAGGGTCTACAACTGCTGCATTACATCATTAAAATATGTTTGATTGAAAAACAGAACAAATGTATGTGATGGGGTGTCATTCAACTTTCTTCAACTCAGTAGTGGCATCAGCCATCTTCTTTGGAGTGGCCTGCTGGGGGAGCAGTATATCAACCAGGGACAGAAATAAACTTGACAAGCTGATTAGAAGGGCCAGCTCTGTCCTGGGGAGCCCACTGGACCCAGTGCAGGTGGTGGGTAACAGAAGGATACTGTCCGTGGTGAGCTCCATGCAGAAGAAGAAGTCCCATCCCATGCATGAGACTGTGATAGCGCTGGGTAGTACTGTCAGTGACCGACTGCTCCACCCTAGGTGTGAGAAGGAGCGCTATCGGAAGTCTTTCCTCCCCACCGCGGTTAGGCTGTACAACCAACACCGACCTAAGCGGAGATCATTACACACAGAGAACTGAAATATCTCTCTGCCTGTTATATCCCCCCCCCCCCTCTGCCACGTCCTATCTGTCTGTCTGCTATTAATGTAATGCCTCTCACCTTGGTACATTCCTGTACATGTTGTATTTGTATCTGCTTATCTTATCTTATCTTTGCTGCTGTAACACACTGAATTTCCCCACTGTGGGACTATTAAAGGACTATTATTATTATTATTATTATTATTGCTAAATCCACTGGTTCCTTCATTGAGTCTAATGAACAAGCCCCCACACCACTCCATCAACAGAAAAGTAAAAAAGTTATGGTTGTCAGAACATGATGATGCAAAACAATGTTTGTTTTTTTTGTTTTTTTTATGTAGTAAAACATAATTGGTAAAAATTTGCTGTAATTGTACTGATACACTGAATAAAGTTAACATATCATTATTAGTACAATGAACAGTGTCAATACAAAACCCCAATTTATTTTTTTTTCCTCATCCCATCCCCCCAAATATTTTTTTACCTGTTTCACAGTACAACATATGGTTCATTGAATGGTACTACTAAAAAGATAACTCATCCTGCAAAAAAAAAAAAAAAAGCAAAAAAAACAAGCTATCGTAGATGTACTGTATATGACAATGGACAAAATTAAAGGGAGTTTACCACATTATCCAAGCATATTCATATACAGAGCACATTACAGTGATAAACAACATACATTTGTAATGTATGTCACTTTTATAGATTTAGAGAAAAATAACTTTGATCAAGTAGGATGGGTGACGTCATAGCAGTGCTTTTAGACTGTCTAGTCTAACTTTACACTACTTATTAGTTGACTTAGTTTCTAACATAATTTTGGAGCATTGTTCACAATTTTGGTGCACATTTTTGCATATTCAGCTCTGCCCCATTTACAACACGCTCCACCCACCTGTTGGATGAGGCACAAAAACTGTTATAAAGTTTCTGATACACATAGAAAATGAGGTTTAAAGCATGTATACCAGTTTTCAGTGCAAATTATGCCAGAATTCTAGTGTATTTTTATTACTTCTGCCCCTCATGTGTGGAGAGGAAGCTGATCTCTATTTATTCCTATGAAAGCCTCAATGTGAGTCTTATAGGAATGAATAGAGAAACTAACTTGATGCTGAATCTGTTGCAGAGTATGAATGCTGGTCATGTGAAATTTTGAAGAATCCCCTGCACTCATGTTTGCAATATAAATATAGGAAAACATTTTTATTTCATGTCAATGTCAAATTAAAAATATGTTTAAATATATACACAAAAATTTCTTAATGATGGCAGCTCTAGGATAGGTTATTTGGTTAGTATCAGAAATGTCATACAGACGTTTCGGTCCTGTGACAGATGAGTCTCTGAGAAGTGCATAACTTTACTATAACAATATGCATCATGTGACACAGCTTTCCACCGGAACAAAGTAGGTAACTCGCAAATACAGCCAAACATTAGTAATCTTAACAATAAGATTACCTGCACTTTGCATAGTGTATCCTTTAGTGGCCTAAAGGGCTAGGGTATAAACATTTTTGTGGGAGTGCTACTTTAAGGTACAGTTCTATTTTTTTCATTTCTGTGTTGTTTGACGCTTTCCAAAAGTTATAACATTTAAAGGAAGTCTACAACCTCCCCCTAGCATATTCAACTGTGACCACGTGTTACAGAGCTCATTACAGTGATAAACAACATAGCTTTGTTATGTATGTAATATAAGGAATATAATACATAATATAATACATTTTCTTGACTACAAAATGTGCTTTCACTGTCTATTTTATAGTGTTTACTTAAACTTTTGTAAAATATTTCCTTAAAGTCAATAAATATAACAATTTTTAGCTTATCACATTTATTTTATTATTTGTTTTATTAATTTAATTTAATTTTTTTTTACAGAAGTAAGCACATTAAAAGATCTCTTTCTTCTTGCTAGTAATGGTATGTTTGTTTTCAAATACAGATATTCTTTTATGAAATGAGTTTAATATTGGTCCCATGATATTCACTCATGCTTTACATAACTCTTTATTCATTGAATGTTGTATTTGGTTGTTTTAGAGCATGACCTGTCAATGGCAAAGTACAGCAGGCTGCCCAAAAAGAGAGAGAATGAAAAAGTAAGCAATAATCTGATAAAATTGGCAAAGATGATTAACTATATGAAAAAAGGCTATTCGTTCTAAAGCCTAACAGAATGAGCGTAGATTGTCCAAATGTACAATTTACATACTGAGAACATGTAGTTGTCAACAACTTAAGTAAGGAAGTACATACAGTCATGGCCAAAAGTTTTGAGAATAATACAAATATTAATTTTTACAAAGTCTACTGCTTCAGTTTTTCTAATGGCAATTTGCATATACTCCAGAATGTTATAAAGAGTGATCAGCTTAACAGCAATTACTTGCAAAGTCAATATTTGCCTAGAAAATGAACTTTATCCCCCAAAACACATTTCAACATCATTGCAGCCCTGCCTTAAAAGGACCACCTAACATCGTTTCAGTGATTGCTCCATTAACACAGGTGTGGGTGTTGATGAGGACAGGGCTGTAGATCAATCTGTCATGATTAAGTAAGAATGACACCACTGGACACTTTAAAAGGAGGCTGGTGCTTGCCATCATTGTTTCTCTTCTGTTAACCATGGTTATCTGTAAAGAAACACGTGCAGTCATCATTGCACTGCACAAAAATGGCCTAACTGGGAAGAGTATTGCAGCTAGAAAGATTGCACCTCAGTCAACAATCTATCGCATCATCAAGAACTTCAAGGAGAGAGGTTCCATTGGTGCCAAAAAGGCTCCAGGGCGCCCAAGAAAGACCAGCAAGCGGCAGGACCGTCTCTTAAAAGTGTTTCAGCTGCGGGATCGGGCTACCAGCAGTGCAGAGCTTGCTGAGGAATGGCAGCAGGCAGGTGTGAGTGCATCTGCACGCACTGTGAGGCGGAGACTCTTGGAGCAAGGCCTGGTCTCAAGGAGGGCAGCAAAGAAGCCACTTCTCTCCAGAAAAAACATCAGGGACAGACTGATATTCTGCAAAAGGTACAGGGAGTGGATTGCTGAGGACTGGGGTAAAGTCATTTTCTCTGATGAATCCCCTTTTCGATTGTTTGGAACATCTGGAAAACAGCTTATTCGGAGAAGAAGAGGTGAGCGCTACCACCAGTCTTGTCTCATGCCAACTGTAAAGCATCCTGAAACCATTCATGTGTGGGGTTGCTTCTCAGCCAAGGGAATCGGCTCTCTCACAGTCTTGCCTAAAAAAACAGCCATGAATAAAGAATGGTACCAGAATGTCCTCCAAGAGCAACTTCTCCCAACCGTCCAAGAGCAGTTTGGCGCTCAACAATGCCTTTTCCAGCATGATGGAGCACCTTGCCATAAAGCAAAGGTGAGAACTAAATGGCTCAGGGAACAAAACATAGAGATTTTGGGTCCATGGCCTGGAAACTCCCCAGATCTTAATCCCATTGAGAACTTGTGGTCAATCATCAAGAGACGGGTGGACAAACAAAAACCAACAAATTCAGACAAAATGAAAGCATTGATTCTGCAAGAATGGACTGCTATCAGTCAGGATTTGGTCCAGAAGTTGATTGAGAGCATGCCAGGGAGAATTGCAGAGGTCCTGAAGAAGAAGGGTCAACACTGCAAATATTGACTTGCTGCATTAACTCATTCTAACTGTCAATATAAGCTTCTGTTACTCATAATATGAATGCAATTATATTTCTATATGTGATAAAAACTTCTGACAAACACACATAAAAACCAGAGGGCAGCAGATCATGTGAAAATATAATATTTGTGTCATTCTCAAAACTTTTGGCCATGACTGTACATGAGGATATTTCTCACTTAAGACTGCTTATATTTGATATCTTACATTTTCACCACATTTGTAATATTTCAGAATGTTTTATGTATATGTAGGCTCAACATTTCCCATTACCAACTTGTTTTGAGCTCAACTTTCGCTATATAAGTCAGTGTACCATTGATAACTTTATTATCCCGTAAAATTGTTGTAACTTTTGACTTATTCTTTTTATAAAGCTAAAATCTGAGATTGCAAAAGAAGTTGCCGGAGCTAGAAGAAAACAACACCTCTCATCTTTGCAGTACTACTGTGCCTTAAATGCTCTGCAGTACAGGAAGAGGACGGCAATGCTGGATCCTATTCTTGGGTACACGGAAGGGCAGGTGATGGTTATGTTTTTAGCTTTTTAACAAACAGAATTATAAAAGGGGTTACATAATATTAGAATGCAACATATTTCATTATTTTGCAGATTGCTTTTCTGAAAAAAGGATATGAAATGTTTTCCAAAAAAATGGATGGTTTTCTAGCTTCTGTGTCCAGAATGATGCAACGGTACGCATATCCAAGACTGATATAAGTTAAATACTAAACTGAGAAGTTTATAAGCAGATGTTTTGTGAACACATCTCAATGTACATTGGTTTAATATATCATTTGCCCAGCAGAACATAAGCTACCAAACAATTTCCTTTATGCTTCCAAGATGGAGCCAGCAGAATATCAACTATCTGGGAAACATTTTGTCTTGTCTCATCTGTTTGTACCTTAGTATTATATTACTGAAATTATGTCCACGATCAACTACTGAGGTCTGCCATCTGTTCTTTTAGAATACGAGGAGAGTTGGATGCTGAAGCTGAGGCTATGAGGATTACACAACAAGAGCTACTTTCTGGAAGTGATGCCATGTATACACCAGATTATGATGTGTCATCTCCAGTTATCAACCGAAACCTGATCCAAAAGGCTGGCTATCTAAACATGAGAAGGTAAAATATACAGTATGTTGCTTAAAGGTCACCCCTTAAAGGGAACCTGTCAGGAGCCACCATAAACTGGCCCCAGGATGAAGTAATTTCCTTTCCTTTACTGTCCCTCTGTAATCTTTCTGTTGCAGCAAAGTAAAGTTATTAATGTTTGAAAACATAAAAAGTCATATGGAGATTAACTTCCCTCACCGTCCCCTCAGTCCCTGAGCCCGGTCTAATTTTAGTCTAATTTTACTGCTTTACTGAGCTTTAGAGCAAAATAAGGTGATAGGCATTATTAAAAAGGTGTAAAAACTAAATAATAAACATGTAAGTAAATATAATGTAAAAAATCTTATGTCTATTGTGGATTTATTTTGAAGATGGATTATATAAATGAAAGAATTTTGAGCTATATTTAAAATTAAAAAGGGGCGCCTTTACTTTGGTCTTTTTACACTATGCATAGCATTTTATAATGTGTGTGTGTGTGTATATATATTAAAAGCCATTATTTTTATACCCTTTAGCAAAACCGGTTTGGTTACCACAACATGGGAGAGACTCTATTTCTTCACACAAGGGGGTAACCTAATGTGTCAGCACCGTGGTGAAGTGGCTGGGGGTCTGATTCAGGACCTAGATAATTGTTCGGTCATGGCAGTGGACTGTGAGGACAGACGATATTGCTTTCAAATCACCTCTCCCAATGGCAAATCGTGAGTGGTTCTGTTTACATAACTATCAATAACTGTTGGCGTCTGCTACTGAATTATGTCATTTACATTTATGAAATTATTTATCTTTTGTGTACATTTACAAGTAATATTTATAAGTTTTCATTTCAGCCAGTGTGCAGGGGAACACATTCTGCTGACAATGTGCTTGCTCTCTTATTGTCTTTGTTTAAAGGGGTTTTCTGGGCAAAAAAATCATTTTTCAAAAAAGGTCTGTTAGTGCTATTAATGGGTTAATAAATGCCACCAAATACCTTTAGCAGTGTTTTGAGTGATTTCTGGCGTTCTCAGTGAGCTCATTGCATCTTCAGCATTTGTTTACATCCCTAACTTCCTTTCTGTGTTTACTACAAGTTCCATGATCCCTCACTTCTTCTCCCTCTCCACTGACTGACCCCCTCCCTTTCTCACACACTCCCCCCCCCCCCTCCCTGTTTCCTTAGCTAGCCCACCAAACTACACCCTCAGCAGCCATCATTAGAATCCTAGATTTCAATCACCACACCTCCCTCTCACACTCATTGTCCCCCTCCCTTTTAAAACACTCCTCCTCCCTTTTTCCCTAGCTAGCCCGCCCACTTAACCGCCAGCAGCCATCTTTGTGACGTCACCAGGCAGCTCGCACATGCTCAATAGCCCACAATTGCTCAGGAAGTCTATTGCGCATGCCTGAGTTGAAGACCTATTGTGCGTGCATCGCTGATGACGCAACCTGTCAGGAGGAGGCAGGAAGGAAGGTAAGTATGAAGGGGAGGGGTGTAGTGAGGGGAGGGGACGGGAAATGAGGGGACGGGGAGGAGAGGTCTGGGGATGGGGGGGAGAAGAGGGGAGGGAGAGAGAGAGAGGGGATATAGTATGTGACCCCTGTCTCCGGAAGAGGTGAGACGGAACGTCACAGGATACTATGAAGATGTGCCGGGGGTGGTCACGTGATCGCCCCAGCGATAATGGTAAATATCAAGTTTTGCTAATAAAAGCAATTTATAATTTATAAAGGAAAAAAGTTATAAATGGAAAATTTGTTTTTTTTTTTTTTTTTAAAAAGGAAAAATTATAAAGTTTTTTAAAATGTAAAAAAACCTCTAAAGTATTAAACATTTAAAACACTCACTTTTTCCTTAGTCACATATAAAAAAAAACTAAATAATTAAAAAAAAACATAATTGGTATTGCTGTGTCTAAAGTCTGAACTATTAAAATATAAAAATCAGAAGAAAAAGGGGCCCCCAAACAACATTCTAAAATTGGGGGGGCAACACCCAAAAAACAAAGAAAAAAAAAACCCTCCCCAACCCCCGGAACCCGGACTGTATATACCCAAAATGTGACTGTCATAATAAAAAATCACAATGCCCAAATCACAATTTCTTGGTCACCTTGTTCCCACAAAAATGTTGCTAAAAAGTGAACAAAAAGTCATAAGTACCCCAAAATGGTAACAATAAAATAAGCTCTTACACAGCTCTGTAAGCAGAAATATAAAGACAGTCTTGGGTGTCATAGTATGGAGAAAGAACAAATTGAACAAACATTTAACATTTTTTTAAAGCAGTAGAAATTTGGTATCACTGTAATCGTATTGACTCTCAAAGGTCAATTTGTACCGCACAGTGAACTTTGTAAAAATGAAACCCATAAATAATGAAGGAATTGCAATATTTCCCCATTCCATCCCACAAATATTTGTTTGCAGTTTCCTAATAAATACAGTATGATGCATCTTAAAATGAATTTGTCTGGATTTCCATATGAAATTGTAGATTGCCAGAAAGTACAAGCCACGTCCCTGAATGTGTATTGTATGTAAAAATATGAGATCACTGGATCGACTGCAGTCTTTCTTTTTCTTTTTACACCCATAGACGCAGAAAGAAACAAATTGCACAATGCCCATACAGTACATTTCTAAAGATTTCACTAACAAACTAGTATTATAAAAATCCTATGATTTCCTTCACAGCTATCAAGTTAAAGCAATTTATTTGCTAAAATGTTTAGAATGCTAAATAATAAAAGAAATAATACTGACCTTACTAAACTCCTGCTGTTCCCGTTCACATGCTTTCCAGGTTCCCTATTGGTCTCTTTTCTTCTTGCTCCAGTGATAACATTTCGGTATGGACATGAGCCCGCTGCAGTCAAAATCTGATCACAACAGTGACTTCAGTGGTGTTTGGCTACAGTGCTCACATGTCCATGTCATTATGTCATTATTGAAACAGAAGACCGGTGGAGGAATCTAAACAGGAGCAGCGGGGATCAGTAAGGAGAATATTACTACTTTTATAACATTCTAAGTGGACACCCATTTAAATGATAGTGAGAGCTTGCTAAGGTTATGTACCATAATTCATCTTAATAATACATCTTTCTGAGTATGTAAATTAAAACATGGGATTTAGAGCTCTGAAAAAAACTGATCTTTTTAGACAATCTTACCCCCCAGCACAATATTAGATTCTGTACATTTCATGTCTGCTTGAAACAGATGTAGAAGAGTGAAGAAATCAGGCGATACCTTTTAGAGGCTAACTGAGTATATTTATAAGTAAGCTTTCAGGAGTGCTCGCTCCCTTCATCAGACATGGTGTGATACAAGAACTGAAAATTCACAGATTTTTATACACATGGTTTTCAAAGCATTTTAGAGTCCTTAAAAAAAATTGCAATCTAAGTAGAGAAGTTATTTACAACAGGTCAAAAAAACAGTCTGGAAACTTGTGGTGCGTGATGGCGGGATCAGTAATTCTTGCTGTTATCTGTTTGCTATCAGGAGGTGATTTGTGTCCCTCACAGGTCATACATAGTGTGATTTGAAGCTGGCATGAATATTGAGTTCAGTTCATGGTTCAAACATAGTGTGACATGAAGCTGGCATGAATATTAAGTCCAAATTGCAGAGTTTGAAATTTTTGCATAAATTTGTACTCCATTTCTTTCCTTTTCTCCTGTGTCTTAAAATGTCCCATTAAAACCACAACCCGCAAATCTTCAATAGAGTGGTTTTCTCCGGAGAAATGTGCGGCCACTGGGAGATCGGTTCTGCTGTTATTAATGGTGGATCTGTGTGAGTTCATTCGTTGACTGAGTCTCTGCCCTGTTTCCCCCACATAGAGGCCTGTGGTGGGACATTGCACACACATTATGAGATACACCACATTGGAAGACCTGCAGGAAAATGTCCCCCTAATTCTGTGCACCTGTTGTGACTGTGGGATAGGTACACTGTCAGCGGTGTGGATGTGCTTGCAGGTCATGCACCTTTTATGTAGGCAAGGTGAGGTGCCATTTTCAGTTGGGGCCTTCAGGGCACTCCGGACGATAATGCGCCTCAGGTTTGGTGGTTGACGAAAGGAGAGGAGAGGGGGGACTGGAAATATGTCCTTGAGTCTGTTGTCCCTATGTAGCACAGGTTGGAGCTCCTTGGCAATCCTTCGTAGGATCTCCAGCTGTGGGTTGTAGGTGACAACTAGGGGCACTCGGGCATCTTTCTGGGTCTCTCTATATGTGAGCAGACTGTCTCTGTTAATGGCTGCCGCTTTGTTTAATTGGTTGTCCGTCACTTTTGGTTTGTATCCCAATCTGAAAAATTTCATCCTCAGATCCAGGAGGTGCTTGTCCAGGTCTGTTTTGTCGGAGCAAATACGATTGTATCGTATAGCCTGGCTGTAGATTATAGATTGTCTTGTGTGCTTGGGGTGGAAGCTGTTGTTTCTCAGGTAGGCCGTTCTGTCTGTGGGTTTGTGGTATATTGATGTGAGTAGCCGGTGGTCTTTAATGTATATTGTGGTATCCAGAAAGTGAATTTCACTCCCTGAATAGCTAAGTTTAAGGTTGATGGTAGGGTGAAAGTCATTGAAGTCATTATGGAATTGAAGTAGGGCCTCCTCACCTGCAGTCCAGATGACAAGGATATCATCGATATAACGAAGGTAAATCATAGGTTTGGTGGCGCATGTTGATAAATATGTTCCTTCCATTTCTGCCATAAAGAGATTTGCATATTGGGGTGCACATCTGGTCCCCATTGAAGTTCCCATTCGCTGTAGATATAGATCCTCTCCAAAGGTAAAATGGTTGTGGCTAAGGATGAATTGTATGAGCTGCGTTACTGGTTCTGTTGGGAGGTTTTGTTTTGCCAGGTGTACCCGACATGCTGCAACTCCATCCTTGTGGGGAATGTTGGTATACAGGGATTCCACATCCATGGTGGCCAAAATGGTACCCTCAGGTAGAGGGCCCAGGGCATTCAGTTTGTTAAGAAGGTCAGTGGTGTCCTGGATATAGTTTGGAGTATCCCTGACAAGGGGTTTTAGGAGATTTTCCACCCAACCTGAGATGTTTTCTGTCAGTGTCCCAATGCCAGAAATGATAGGCCTCCCAGGGTTGCCATCTTTGTGTATCTTTGGGAGCATATAGAAGCAGCCCGGCCTGGGATCTTGTGGGATAAGTCCTTTTACCTGATTCTGGATCTGGACTGGAAACTCCTTGATCATACTCTTTAGTTCTTTCATATAGGCCTCTGTGGGATCACTTCCAAGTTTGGAGTAATGGATGGGATTTGACAGTTGCCTGTTTGCTTCCTGGATATAGTCTGAGGTGTTCATTATGACTATTGCGCCCCCTTTGTCAGCTGGTTTTATTATTATATCCTGATTTTCTTTCAGTGATGTAATAGCCTTCTGTTCTTGCAGGGTTAGGTTATGCGCCTGTTTCTTTTGTTTCTCCAGGATTTCTGATTTTACTTTACAGATGTAATCAGTGGTCTGGATGTACTCGCACTTTTTTCAGTTGTGAGAAGAAGTCACAACCTCTTTGAGCAACCAAATAAAGGATAATTTACTGGAAAGCGGGGACGTTCCTCTCTGTTTTTTGGGGATCTTGTTCCCCTCACTGCATCGTATTGATATGATATTAAAGAAGTTTCCAGTTTATTATAAAATATTATTCAGATCTTATTTACTTTTTCTGTTTTCTTAATTTTATTTGTCTTGTTTTTATTTCTTTTTTAATAAATATTTATCCATTGCTGCTCTAGGAGTCTCATTCTCCAAGCTGAAGGAAAACGGGAGTATGAAGAGGTAATCATTTCTATTAGGAGCGTTTCACTAATATTGGTTATAGACTGAAAATTAATTAAAGGGTTTGTCCAGGATAAACTGTTTGCGGCAAGGTGGCCAAAAAAAAAAAAACATACTCACCTGTGCCTGGTGCTCCGGTGTCTCCCACCGCGGTCCTGCCTAGCAGTGCCCTGGTGCTTCTTACAACGGAAGTCCTCGCCTCACGTGACTAGTGAGGCCAATCAGCAGCCTCAGTGGCCTAAGAAAGGGAACTGGGATGTCACTCGCATACGTCACCTGTGACATCCCAAGTGGTTTCTTTAGGCCGCTGATTGACCTCAGCGATCATGTACAGCGAGGACTTCTGCCTGAAAAAGACCCCAGGATCAGCAGCAGGACCAGACCACGGTGGGAGACACCGGGGAGAGGTGAGTATGAGGTTTTTTTTTTGGTTTTTTTTTCACCTTCCCTGGCCTTCTTGCCAAAAAGGTTTATCCTGGACAACCCCTTTAAGGCTTCCTAATGGAATATTATTACTATGAGATACTTTGCCTTTTACTAAGCATAGGGCTACACACTTCTTGTACTTTTGCGTAGCAGAAAGGATTAATATTTTATTCCTTGGTGCTATATGGTAAAAGTGGTGGTTGTAGAATATATGACAAGTGTATGTATTTTAATTTACTAGTGGTGTAAGGTAAAATAGGAGATTATAAACCGGTGGTGTAGGATATAAGGGGGTTATTATTTTGTACTAGGGTAAATTATGATGCAAATCAGTGCTAGACAGGGAGAAAGAGGAAAGTATAGTTATGTACAGTCACACAGTTCTCTCAGTGATTGGGCAGAGTGTGCATAATGTTCTCTGCCCAATCATGAAAGGGCTTATCCAAACTGCTGCAAATGGTGTAAATAATTAGTGGCTGCAGTGGTCATGTGCCTTTCTACTGGTATCACTTCTCAGTTGTGGGAGCCATGATGCCATAGTACAGCATGTGATAGTTGCAGCCCCTGATTGGCTGTAGTTGCACAAGGACTGGGAGGACATTGGTAGCAGCAGTGCTGGGTCATTGGGTTAAAGAAGAGGTGAATACTGCTTGTCTTTTGTCTTTTTACACTGCACCATATACAGCAGTATTTCCTTTTTTTTTTCTAGGTCAACCTTAGGTTTGACTTTGTAGTAACAACACGGTACAGGTTTTTTATTCATGTGTTTAGGTATCCTGTGTTGAGTTTATTATGCGTTAAGTATAGGTAGTAAGATCTTCCTTCTTCATTTTCAGTGGATTTGTGCAATCAACAATATTTCGAGACAAATCTACCTATCAGATAACCCTGAGGTACTGTTATAAATTGGCATTTACTTCCAAATAGTCTGTGGTTTCATCCTGAAATACATGTGTAATAAGCTGTCATTTCTAATTCCCAATAGGCTGTAGCCATACGGCTTAACCAGACAGCTCAGCAAGCAGTAACTCCTATCACCAGTTTTGATAGAAAACTTGAAAACATACCACAAAGGTACTTACAAGATATAATAGTGTTTAGGTTTAGTTCTTAAGGAATAGAATCTTGTGTTGTTATATACATTTAAATTCTTGTTTATAAATTCAGTCTGAACAGTGAAAGTGTGATGCAGACGGTATCAGAAAGTGAACCATTGCCTGAGCAAGCTTTCAGGGAACCAGAGATGGAACAGTTAATTGCCCCTGGAACTCCCATACAGTTTGACATTGTCCTGCCGGCCTCTGAATTCCAGGACCAAAATAGAGGCAACAGGTATGTTATACAGAGTTTCTGCAGCTATTGTTACCGGCTGTGAAGTCAATTGACTTTATAATCCTTTGATCAATATTTCTGTTTTCAGACGTACAAATCCATTTGGGGAATCTGATGATAAACTTGACAGGTCTGCAGATGAAGGTAACACTTTTAAACTTTCCACCAGAATTTGCCTTTTTGTAATTTATTGCCAAAAATTAATTTTATTGATTTTGCTTCATTTCAGGTTTACTTTTGCAGCAGGTGTTTGTTGTTCGCTTCTTAGGCTCGATGGCAGTAAAATCAGACCATACCAACCAGGTTATATTTGAAGCGATGAGACAGGTCTTGGCTGCACGAGCCATTCATAATATATTTCGAATGACAGAATCCCACTTGATGGTAACCAGCAAAAGTTTAAGGTAAATTTTGTACTGCTGTTCCGAACATAAAAATGACAGAAGCAGAAAATTATATGGCATATGATGCTGTCCACTGGGGTTTATGGTATATTTAATGGAATAAATAGCACAGTCTGCAGCATTTTTCTCTCCATCAAAATTGCCTGAACCCTGATGGAAACCTGAGAGACTCCATTATGAGTTCATGGGATCTGTCCAGCATAGTTTTAAATTAAATGAAGTAATGGAAATGGGGTCTTTGTTGCCCATAGCAACCATTCATGTCACAGCTTTTATTTCTTATAGTGATCATGAAAAATAAAAGATGTGCTGTAATGTGATGTTGCTACGGACAACAAAGGCAGTTTTTCTTTCAGCTAGTTTTCATGAATCTGCCCCATTGTTCCATGTATATTCCATTATATTGGATTTAATGTTTCTTTTATATTTCAGATTAATAGATCCACAAACACAAGTTGTAAGAATAAGTGTAAGTACATATTTCTTTTTATTTTAGATTTTGTTTTTGAACAGTGTGGACATTTCACAAAAAAACAATGATTGTTTTTGTACGGTGGTCATCTGAAGATTTTATTATCTTTTCTACTGTTTGGAACTTTCTTCAATTTGGGTTCATTATTATCTATTCAATCATAATAATTCATATAGGTATCTATGTTATAGTTCATCATGATGGCTTTAGAATACAGTTTACTGACTATACTAGATAACCTTTTATTGCATGTTTCAAACACCTACACATTTATTTAAATTCTAGCGAATCCCATCCACACATTGCGGAAAAATATGCCCAATGGACACACTGCAATTTCCAAAACCGTCGTGGTTTTGGAAATCGCAGCATGTCAATTATACCTACGGAGAATGCTGGCGGATTCCCTATAGGTATAATGGAAGCAGAAAGTCTGCGGAGGAAACCTCAGCGGATTTTCTGTGAAACGCGCTGCAGGAAAAACCGTGATGCGTTCTAAGTGGGTTCTTAGCCTAATGTTCATTTTTACCCTTTTTCATGTTTAATCTATTTTTGTATGAATTTTTGAAATGGAAAAAAAACTGTGTAAAACTATACACAAGGACAGGGGTCTATGAAGAGAATAAGTGTCATACTTATAGGCATACATCAGTGTATACAGTGGGGAAAAAAGTATTTAGTCAGACAACAATTGTGCAAGTTCTCCCACTTAAAAAGATGAAGCCAGCCTGTAATTGACAACATAGGTAGACCTCAACTATGAAGACAAAATGAGAAAACAAATCCAGAAAATCACATTGTCTGATTTTTAAAGAATTTATTTGCAAATTATGGCGGAAAATAAGTATTTGGTCAATAACAAAAGTTCATCTCAATACTTTGTTATATATCCTTTGTTGGCAATGACAGAGGTCAAACGTTTTCTGTAAGTCTTCACAAGGTTGGCACACACTGTTGCTGGTATTTTGGCCCATTCCTCCATGCAGATCTCCTCTAGAGAAGTGATGTTTTGGGGCTGTCGCTGGGCAACACAGACTTTCAACTCCCTCCAAAGGTTTTCTATGGGGTTGAGATCTGGAGACTGGCTAGGCCACTCCAGGACCTTGAAATGCTTCTTATGAAGCCACTCCTCCGTTGCCCTGGCGGTGTGCTTGGGATCATTGTCATGCTGAAAGACCCAGCCACGTTTCATCTTCATTGCCCTTGCTGATGGAAGGAGGTTTGCACTCAAAATCTCATGATACATGGCCCCATTCATTCTTTCATGTACACGGATCAGTCATCCTGGTCCCTTTGCAGAGAAACAGCCCCAAAGCATGATGTTGCCATCCCCATGCTTCACAGTAGGTATGGTGTTCTTTGGATGCAACTCAGCATTCACTCTCCTCCAAACACGAGTTGTGTTTCTACCAAACAGTTCTATTTTGGTTTCATCTGACCATATGACATTCTCCCAATACTCTTCTGGAACATCCAAATGCTCTTTAGCAAACTTCAGACAGGCCCGGATATGTACTGGCTTAAGCAGGGGGACACGTCTGGCACTGCAGGATCTGAGTCCCTGGCGGCATAGTGTTACGTTAGTCCCAGCTTTCTGCAGGTCATTGACTAGGTCCCCCTGTGTGGTTCTGGGATTTTTGCTCACCGTTCTTGTGATCATTTTGACCCCATGGGGTGAGATCTTGCGTGGAGCCCCTGATCGAGTCTTCCCAGCCTGGTGCAGGTCTACAATTTTGTTTCTGGTGTCCTTCCACAGCTCTTTGGTCTTCACCATAGTGGAGTTTGGAGTGTGACTGTTTGAGGTTGTGGACAGGTGTCTTTTATACTGATAACAATTTCAAGCAGGTGCCATTACTACAGGTAATGAGTGGAGGACAGAGGAGCCTCTTAAAGAAGAAGTTACAGGTCTGTGAGAGACAGAAATCTTGCTTGTTTGTAGGTGACCAAATACTTATTTTCCACCATAATTTGCAAATAAATTCTTAAAAATCAGACAATGTGATTTTCTAGATATGTTTTCTCATTTTGTCTCTCATAGTTGAGGTCTACCTATGATGTCAATTACAGGCCTTTCTCATCTTTATAAGTGGGAGAACTTGCACAATTGGTGGCTGACTAAATACTTTTTTTTCTCTACTGTACATGTAAAACAAATGTGTGCACTAAACAGCAAAGTGAGACCAGTACACAACAGCACATGAAACCACCAGCCAGTGCACATTGAGAAGATCTCTCCACCTCACAGTCTGCCATAATCTATTATTATCTATCTATAACTATTAGCAATAAAAAAGAAATTCAAGAGAAGTTTCACTGTGCAGTGTTATACAAGGCAATTGCATGTCACCTGCGCCATTGAGGTCTCATAGGGATTGGCTATAGTGATATACCCAGACTTTCAACAGGGTTATATCAGTCCTGGACACTCATGTCTTGCACACAACATGATTTCTTCAAACAGTATTTACAGCATTATGTTTATTGGCAATTGCAGACATAGAATGGGTGTAGTCCATCTGAACGCATTAATGTTGGCTAGGTCCTTCACTCTGAGAAAATGCAAACAGGCAAGTCAAGAAAAAAATAAGCTAATACTTTATTTGAATAGAAAGTATTTTCCAATCTGTTGACACTTTGTTTATCCAAATCACCTACTGCTGGTGAATGTTACAGTGTTCAGCATTAACCCACTTTTACCAAGCAGGGTAGTCTTCATACGTAATGGGACAGATGTTAATGAGAAACTATTGTTACCTGTGAAAACTTGACCCTAAAGGGTTATTGCCATTGCAGGCTTTCATGGCTGAGACTGAAATATCCATCTGTGCAGCATCCGTGGAATACAGAAACAGCATAATGGCCTGTCCTGCGTCCCATAGAAGTTAATACAGAAACAGTCTGGCATGTTTCCTTAACTCCCAAGTTACAGTGTAGTTTTCTGTGATACACTGTTTCCATGAGTCTCATTCACTTCTATTTGAGTTATGGAAACAGAAGAAGATGGCTTGCTAGGTTGTTTCTGTATTTCCAGGGGCAGGTATTCCATTCTAAGCCATAAAAGGCTGAGAAAAGTGCTTACTTAGCATTATTGGTTTTAAAGGGAAGTCACACAGTGTAGGGACACCTTTTATTGACAAAGGGGAATTATAACTTTCATTCATGACTGGATTTTTATTTTTTAATTAAAATTATCATTATTTTTATCTGTTTCACCAGTTTGACCTTGGAAACATAACACAATTTGCTGCCCATCAAGAAAATAAGCGCTTGGTGGGATTTGTTGTTTGTACAGCTGAAGCATCTGGAGATGAATCCTTGAGTGCCTATGTCCTGGAAAGTAACACAGAAGGAGAAAAGGTCTGTACTTATATTATATTTTCCTGTGGTGTTTTGCATTTGGTAAGATCAACGATTAGAATGCAGAAATAATCTTGCTACAGATCTTTATTCCAAAAACGTCCATAAAAACATCCATAATGATGTGGGAGAGAGTGAGATGCATACAAGGCTTAGGCTTTGCCTAGGCCTTGTATGCATCTCTCTCACTCCCACATCATTATGGATGTTTTTATGGACGTTTTTGGAATAAAGACTGCTTTTTAAGATATACTCCGGTGAGTGCCCCCTGCTTTTTTCCTTATCTATTTGAATTGACCATGCTACATATTGGGATTTGAGCACCAACTTATAGGAGCTCTTTGCTGTTTCTGTCCCCCTAGTGCCAGCTTTTATTGATGAACATATGTTCTATAGGTCGGGTTTTTGAGGCAGTGCCACCCACTATTATTTTCTGCGCTGTACATCTCTACAGATCTATTGTGTTATCATTCCAACACACAGCACAATAAATTATCATCATGTTACAGGTAGATTTTAGAAATGTGTGTCAATATCTAAGTAGAGTAAATATATTGAAGGGCTTGTTCATTATCACTGTTGTTGTTAATAAGGAAATATGTAGATATTTCGTGCACAGAATGTTCCACAAGCACCCTAGTTTACTACTTTGAAGGTGTCCCAATATAGGTTTACACGTTGTGGGAGGGATACATATTTAGTCCAGTATGTTCCTAGCTTTCCCACCTGTAAGTAAGTGTGTAAGAGAAATCCAGCATGACTGGTGTGGCAGAGCTATTTTGAATAATAGCGTGGTTCTTATGTTTCTTTATTTTTGTCATTTGATTAATATTTGCATGTATCATATTTCAGCAGATATTATAGACTGTGATGTAATAGTTCTGGCATTACAGGTGGTCTGTACTTATTACTTTTGGCTATATTTCATATCCACTTGTATATTTAACCCTTGTTTATCTGACAGTCTTCTCCCCTGACTTCCCCATATACATGCATACTTGCTTCAGCATGTTTATTGCTGTGGGATTGGTAGAAAAGTTTTCAGGCAGCTGCTAATCTCCTGGCAAGTTATATTATTGAAAAAAGGGAAGAGTTGGGGAACCACAGCAACTCAGTGACAAAGAGCTTGTAAGTGCAGAGGTGCAGAGTGCATAAGTCACAAACACTCTGCTGACTCAATACCTGCAGAGTTCCAAACCTCCTCTGACATTAACATTAGCACAAAAACTGTGTACTAGGACTAGGAGCTTTATGGCATGGGTTTTCATGGCCAAACAGCTTCATGCAAGCCTCACATCAACAAGCACAATACCAGATGTTGAATGTAATAGAGCAGAGCACGCCTCCATTGGACCCTGCAGCAGTGAAAACGTGTTCTGTGGAGTGACGAATTACATTTCTCTATTTGGCAGTCTAATGGTTAAGTATGGGTATAGCTGTTTTAGTTGAAAGGTGTGCCATCTCATATGGCTTTAGAATGGGATGTATTTAATACAATATCATCATTCATTTTGCTGAATCCAGGTATAGCGTTTTGCCAGCACTGGAAGACATCTCTTTTGTACGGTTTAGAATCCACTCCATAATCCATAAAATGCTAGCATGTAGGGGTGTCCATTAGCTTTTTAGTGAATTAACAAAAAAAATATGTTCTAAACATTATGCCTCTCATAACATAACTTTCTACAGTAAACTCCTATTTCATGCTGATAGAAAAGATGAATGTGTGAATCTCATCCCATATACATGTAAGATTAAATAGCCATTATAGTGAAGTACAGTATAAATGCACAGCATCACTTTACAATTGTTCTAAAATAAAAACTATGCTCTAAGCTTCTGAATATGGATCCTCCAAAGCTGCAATTTTAACTAGTCAAACCCATTGTGGTGCTGTGACAACCCTTCATTTCTTCTCCACAGATATGTTTTGCCATCAGCCTGGGAAAAGAAATTGCTGCAGCAGAAAAAGCAAGTATTGTTCATACCCCATAGTTTATGAAATGTTCAGGAGAGATTACATCCACATTACCCATCACCACTAATGTTCTGCGCTCCTGCATTGTGGCATTTTAGGCAAGTGGCTTTGCTAGTGGAGTTGATTTTCGCATTATCTCACAATTGAGTTCAGAAGACAAATAGTATCCATCAAGGATCTCTGTCTGACGCTTAACACATTGTAAGTCGACAGGACGTTTTTCAGTTTTCTGACTGAAAAAACTGCTCAGATGGTGTCATTTTACAATAGACATGGTATTATGTGCCTTTTCTCGTATGAGCAAATTCATCAACATTATAGAAAAAAGACATGAACTAAGCACATCCAAGTATTAAACATTAATATATGCTTCTCAGCAAAACCTACAAAAATGAACACTTAGTATATATTTTGATCAAGGTGTATAAGCCCACCAGCCACTTCACGGCAACTGCTGTATAGTGGGTCTCTACTCTTTTGGGTAAGACGAATAAGATTGGGCACCCAAAACCTTTGCATGAGAAGGCAAGGCAAAGATGAACTGAATCATGTTTAGGAAGGACAGTGGGTAGCAATAAGTGGCAGGTCTAGGTAATTGATAAAGTAGTTGTGGTGCTCCTTGGAGGACTGCTATCCCTTTGTTCTGCTGATTGGTGGAGGCTTGGAGGCCAAACCCCCAACCATTGATCATACATTGGTCCTAAACAATTGATTTTGACATATCTAAAAACAGTCCACTGGTAAAATCATGACATTATTTTACTTAAATTGCATGTACTATGAAAAGTGGAAAATGGTATAGAAGTAGCCACCAGTGCTCTCAGACATCTTATTATTCAGGGATATATGTGAATGCAGTGGTGGTGTTCCTTGCGTATACATTAACTGCAGGAGAAAAGTGGCGTGGAAATAGCCTTATTAATGCTGTTACATTTTCCATTACAGGATCCAGAAGCACTGGCACAACTGATGTCATCAGTTCCACTATCAAATGATGGCAAGTTTGTCCTTCTGAATGTCCAATCAGAGGATGATCTGGATAGTGTACCCTGCACCGAAGAGCTGGAATCTGAAGCATAACATAAGTGACCTCCTATTTGCACTTTTGCAAGTACTTTAAATCAAGGCCTGATTGGTGAAATGTTGAGGTAGTTCTCTATAGGTGGTTGTTTTCATACAATGTAATGATGTGCACTTACCACTAATGGCAGATTGTACTATAAATGTTAATTGTCTACAAAGTTTACTGCAGTCAAATTGGGAGAATCTGGCACCCATGGGTTCTGTGAAGAACTGGATCACAACAATCTCTAGATCAGTGTTTCCTAAAGAAGTGATAATGTGTTTCTGTCCCCAATTTTAAAATTGGCCAGTGTGCATTGTACTGTTACTTTATTGACAATGCAGTTCAACAGATTGAGGCTTTTCTAAGATTGCATTGTGTGTTTGACCTCCTGTTCATACAGGAAACATAGATACATCGGAGGAGCAGAAAGGAAGTCAGTGCTCCGAAGGGAAGCACATGAATTTACAATAAAGCTGTCAATAAATTATTCAATAACATTACACAAGACAGAGACTCATTTTCAAACGGGGAAGGGGGGATACCAAAGCAAATTTTACTCTAGTGTAAACTGTGTTGGCCCTCTTATTGTTGACCGGAAGTTCAGGAGAGTGTAAGTATACTTTTCATTTTTTATAAATCTATAGTGCATATGAAAGGGAACAAGCTTTGCAATACACTTTAAAAAAGAAAAGTGTCTTTAACTAGTACTCCTGTCTTGCCTTCTTAACTGGGTAATTTCAGTCCATACCCTGTAAACAAGCAAATTAGTTTACAGTTCACTGTATGGAGAAGGAAGGAGGCGAAAGGCAGAAATATGAGGCCATTTACATCATTAAATGAGTCATTTCTGTCAGGAGAAGGCTGCATAGTAATTCCTGATAACTCTGCTGTGTAATGAAGGAAAACTGTCTCTATATAATGTAGAGGTCTGTCTGCTTTGAGGAGATCGCCTTTGCTTTCCCTTCTCATCTCCAAAGACATCTATTGTACAGATTTGATAAATGGCAAAATGAAGAAGTGATAAAACAGGACATTGTCTTTAATAAAGTATATTACAAAGCTTGTTTTCTTCACCTGCACTATGGAGGTATGCACAAATAAATAAAGCTATACTTGCACATTAAGGTAAATAGAGGTGGGGGGGGGGGGTTACTGTTTCTCCTTGTGGTGACTGACATGTGGTAACTTTAATCATCTCTAGCATAGACTACAGTCAATGGTGAGGGCCAGATATCATCGTGTTCTGGTGAGTAAGGCCCTAGTAGCTCTGTTCTAGATTATTAGACTAGTCTACTGACAGTAAAGAGCCTAAGAAGCATCAGGCACCAAAACTAACATTTGTTACTGGGTGAGGGGGGCTAGAGAGAAACTGCACTGAATCAGTGGAGCTGCAGCTACTAATGGATGCTAAGAACTGGAGTTGGTGTTTGAAGGTCCTCTTTAAAATCCCATACATTATATCCAATATCACTGGTATATCAGATCAAATATATGTATTCTAAAATTAACATTTTCTTTGATTAACTGTGTTTATCTGTGAGTTTTTTTACTCATTTACATAAAGACCTGGGCCTACAGTTTCCATAATATAGAACTTTTTCCACATGGTAATGAAATACAGTACCGGACAACAGATGTCAGTCATTTGCTTATCTGCACAGGGTCATAGTCACCTGCAGAAAAGCAAATGTCTGACATCTAACACGACTGACGTTTGCATACTGTGCAGGATAAGACATTGCCCAAGGAGGCTGCACAAGCTACTCAGTCCCAACATGACTAAAGGCTACGTGAGTATAAACTCTTAGGTGATCTTCAGTGTAGGATATCCACAATCAAATATTAGCTGGTTTAGGGATAATAACCAGTCTGAACAGAACTGAAGAACACAATAAAAATACATTTGCAATGTACAGTAATAGAATAGTTTCTCTCTCAATCGTTACCTCGTGCATCATGGAAATGTCTAGAATGTGCTGCCCATATCAACAATCTTTCTTTTTGAGGTTAATGTATTGATGCTGCCTTGGATAGCACTGTTTCTCCATATTGGAGACAACTTAGGTCCCTTCCTAAAGCTGGGCATAGCGCAGAGATGACATCAGATGTCAAAAAGTACTGGCTAGTGGCATTACAATTATTTCTGAGCATGCCTGGACAAAGAAACACCACTGTGGGCTTTCCTTTATCACATCCATCAGTCTTCACAAGCAGTAAACTTCATCTTGTGACCAAAGAATATGACCACTGCTGACAACTGAGGAAGAATAGTTTGGCTGGTGTGTTTGTACCAAAGCCAGAAGTGATTCGAGCAGGAAGCAAAAGTCCTTCCTGTAGATTTCCCATTCTCTATAAATCCACTTTGTTAAGAACTCCCACAAACACTTTGTGTGACACTAGTCTATTGCCAGTTTCAGAAGAGCCCGATACATGCACCAGTATTACAGCTGCAAGTGCTGACCTGATTGTTGGTCTGATGGCATCATAGGGATCTGTTCAATGTTATGTCTTTAAACCTCTGGTTGTGCCAGGACTTGCTGCTGTAGTATGGGTGCACATAAATGCCCAAACTATGCTAGTCTGAAACTGATCCAAGTGACCAGACTTTTTATTAAAGAGTTTGAAGATCTAGAAATGAATAAAAGCCTAATGTAATATGTAAATTCTGGAAAGTCATGATATTCATAGACATGATCTTGTATTGTATATAGACATGTATTTTCCTAAAAAAAATCCTGAAAAACTGCATTAAAAAAGGCACATATGGAGCTCAGAGCATTTAGCTGCACATCTTTCACATGCCCCTTCTTCAGATACCCCAGTGCATGAGAGGGAGAGAGAAACCTCTGGTAAAGGAGTTTGCCACCTTATATATTGTCCTCATTACAAAAGAGTGGGTAAAGGAGATATAGGCAACTTACTAACATACAGTCCTTTAGAGTTTCTGTGGCATTTTCTGTCTTTACGGAACACCCTTCCATCCAAGTTTCCTCCCCAGACAGCACTAGGTGTTTCTGTCCTGAAAATGGCTGATGACACAACCCCATCCAAAAGCCCCTCTCATTGAAACACACTGCACCTCTGCCAGCTTCTTGGACATGCAGAACCTATGTTCAGGAAGGAAACTGGCATAGGTGCAGAGCATTCACGCCTCATACACCGATGTATAGCAATATTTTAGCCTCAATATTGCAAATACAACTCCCAGATCTGTGGGAAGATACTGAAACAGGCAAACAGATTTTGTCATGAACCAATGTATTCAAAAGGTACAAAAATTGCTTTCCTTAGGAATACACAAGATATCTTTCCCTACATTGTCAGTGCACTGAAGATGTTAAAACGATACTGCAGATACACAACTGGATATCCGTCACTGTCAAACATTTTTGAAGGGTTACTTTTTGTTTTGTCAGCGGGATGAAACAGATAAACTCAGACCATTACTCTGTTTCCTGTGTCTTGTAAGCATCACATTTTATGAATACACAGTTTATTGTGATATAACTCCTAGCACAAGCTGGGGCATTCAATCATGTGACAATGGGTAGGAAGAATGAATATGGCAGAAATGAGACATCATAAAAATAGTTACATATTTTCATTAGGTTAGTTTTCAGCTCCTGTCATAGTTTGTAGCCTACAGGGTGGGAAATCAGTGTAGCCTTATAACTTTTTGTTTAATATTAGTCTTTTACATCTTGTGACATCATTCTATATTTTTTTTTCATAACATTCCTCTTTGTTTGCTATTCATATGTACTATGTATTTTTCTTTCTAAAGACTGAGCAAAGTCTATGCAAATGTTTACTATCACTACTGTTTACAGATAACTTACATTACTACTAGATTGTACAAGGCAGAGTATTAATCACTAAGCAGGCACTAGCAAGACGATTTATGTCTCGATCAGTGAGACGACTGAAGGTTCCTTCCTAATTTCTGCACTATAAATACATTTGATTTCAAGTATGTATCCATGACAAATAAAACTATGTCATCTATTTTATATCATTGTATCATGTTATCATTATGTCACTGTGATGGCCATTTTATAGCTAATGTTAAAGGGGTGTTCCAAGGCTAAATATTGCTTAGGAGTGGTTGTTAGTAACAAATTGGTGGAGGTCTGACACCCAGAATCTCCACCATTCAAGCTGTTCTCAGCTCAGTGTATGGCTTCCAGCTCTATACATTGTGCTGAGAACCATTCATTGATTGGTTTGCCAGACCCTTCACCAATCTGGATATTCATGCCCTGTCTATAGAACAGGTCATTGATATCACTCTTGGATAGCCCTTTAATCCTTTCACTGCCAGGGGTCTCCGGAAATTTTGCACCTCTGGTAGCCAGAGCAATTTTCACAGTTTTGAGATGGACAGATCAAACCTAAATGGCAACATTAAAAAATCATGCAACCCCCCCATACCTATATATTTTCTTAAAGTAGACACCTGCAGCATTGTCAGAATGCCACTTGGTACTGTATGCGAACAGGCACCTTCATGCAATTTTAATTTAAAGTGAATGTTTTATAAAAAGAAAAATGCAAATAAATGTATATTCGTTGCCAAAAGTGGAAACCAAACAAAAAGTTACAGTGCTGGCCAAAAGTATTGGCACCCCTGCAATTCTGTCAGATAATACTCAATTTCTTCCAGAAAATGATTGCAATCACAAATGCTTTGGTAATAATATCTTCATTTAATTTGTCGTCAATGGAAAACCACAAAAAGAATTGTCAAAAAGCCAAATTGGATATAATTCCACACCAAACATAAAAAAGGGGGTGGACAAAAGTATTGGCACCCTTTGAAAAATCATGTGCTGCTTCTCTAATTTGTGTAATTAACAGCACCTGTTACTTACCTGTGGCACATAACAGGTGGTGGCAATAACTAAATCACACTTGCAGCCAGTTGAAATGGATTAAAGTTGACTCAACCTGTGTCCTTGTGTGTACCACATTGAGCATGGAGAAAAGAAAGAAGACCAAAGAAGTGTCTGAGGACTTGAGAAGCAAAATTGTGAGGAAGCATGAGCAATCTCAAGGCTACAAGTCCATCTCCAAAGACCTGAATGTTCCTGTGTCTACCGTGCGCAGTGTCATCAAGAAGTTTAAAGCCCATGGCACTGTGGCTAACCTCCCTAGATGTGGACGGAAAAGAAAAATTGACGAGAGATTTCAACGAAAGATTGTGCGGATGGTGGCTAAAGAACCTCGACTAACACCCAAACAAGTTCTAGCTGCCCTGCAGTCCGAGGGTACAACAGTGTCAACCCGTACTATCCGTCGGCGTCTGAATGAAAAGGGACTCTATGGTAGGATACCCAGGAAGACCCCACTTCTGACCCAGAGACATAAAAAAGCCAGGCTGGAGTTTGCCAAAACTTACCTGAGAAAGCCAAAAACTTTTTGGAAGAATGTTCTCTGGTCAGATGAGACAAAAGTAGAGCTTTTTGGGAAAAGGCATCAACATAGAGTTTACAGAAAAAAAAAGAGGCCTTCAAAGAAAAGAACACGGTCCCTACAGTCAAACATGGCGGGGGTTCCCTGATGTTTTGGGGTTGCTTTGCTGCCTCTGGCACTGGACTGCTTGACCGTGTGCATGGCATTATGAAGTCTGAAGACTACCAACAAATTTTGCAGCATAATGTAGGGCCCAGTGTGAGAAAGCTGGGTCTCCCTCCGAGGTCATGGGTCTTCCAGCAGGACAATGACCCAAAACACACTTCAAAAAGCACTAGAAAATGGTTTGAGAGAAAGCACTGGAGACTTCTAAAGTGGCCAGCAATGAGTCCAGACCTGAATCCCATAGAACACCTGTGGAGAGATCTCAAAATGGCAGTTTGGAGAAGGCACCCTTCAAATCTCAGGGACCTGGAGAAATCTGCCAAAGAAGAATGGTCTAAAATTCCAGCAGAGCATTGTAAGAAACTCATTGATGGTTACCGGAAGCGGTTGTTCGCAGTTATTTTGTCTAAAGGTTGTGCTACCAAGTATTAGGCTGAGGGTGCCAATACTTTTGTCCGGCCCATTTTTGGAGTTTTGTGTAAAATGATCAATGATTTGACTTTTTTTTCATTCTCTTTTGTGTTTTTTCATTGCAAGCAAAATAAATGAAGATGATATTACCAAAGCATTTGTGATTGCAATCATTTTCTGGAAGAAATTGAGTATTATCTGACAGAATTGCAGGGGTGCCAATACTTTTGGCCAGCACTGTATATGCACCAAACCTCCTAAAAGATCAACATGTGCAGAGTTCATTCATATCATTAAGGCCTAAACCTGCATGCATATGTCTCCAGAAAATCACTAGAATTGGAATGAGCAAAAATCTACATTGAAGTTGGAAATGTTAAAAAGTATCATCCTATAAAATGTAAGGATTACACACCGTGGAAAGCAAGTGCACCACTAAACCCTATATATTTTTTTGAAAGTAGACAACCTGAAGATTACATGTGTCTCAATGGGTTATCAATAGCCACATCCACCTTCATGTAACTTTTTGACAAACAGAAATAATTTTTTGAAAAAATGCACTAAAACACATACAGTGGGGAAAAAAAGTATTTAGTCAGCCACCAATTGTGCAAGTTCTCCCACTTAAAAAGATGAGAGAGGCCTGTAATTGACAACATAGGTAGACATCAACTATGAGAGACAAAATGAGAAAACAAATCCAGAAAATCACATTGTCTGATTTTTAAAGAATTTATTTGCAAATTATGGTGGGAAATAAGTATTTGGTCAATAACAAAAGTTCATCTCAATACTTTGTTATATATCCTTTGTTGGCAATGACAGAAGTCAAATGTTTTCTGTAAGTCTTCTCAAGGTTGGCACACACTGTTGCTGGTATGTTGGCTCATTCCTCCATGCAGATCTCCTCTAGAGCAGTGATGTTTTGGGGCTGTCGGTAGGAAACACGGACTTTCAACTCCCTCCAAAGGTTTTCTATGGGGTTGAGATCTGGAGACTGGCTAGGCCACTCCAGGACCTTGAAATACTTCTTACGAAGCCACTCCTTCGTTGTCCTGGCGGTGTGCTTGGGATCATTGTCATGCTGAAAGACCTAGCCAGGTTTCATCTTCAATGCCCTTGCTGATGGAAGGAGATTTGCACTCAAAAGCTCACGATGCATGGTCCCATTCATTCTTTCATGTACACGGATCAGTCGTCCTGGTCCCTTTGCAGAGAAACAGCCCCAAAGCATGATGTTGCCACCCCCATGCTTCACAGTAGGTATGGTGTTCTTTGGATGCCACTCAGCATTCACTCTCCTCCAAATACGACGAGTTGTGTTTCTACCAAACAGTTCTACTTTGGTTTCATCTGACCATATGACATTCTCCCAATACTCTTCTGGAACATCCAAATGCTCTCTAGCAAACTTCAGATGGGTCCGGATATGTAATGGCTTAAGCAGGGGGACACGTCTGGCACTGCAGGATCTGAGTCCCTGGCGGCGTAGTGTGTTACTGATGGTAGCCTTTATTATGTTAGTCCCAGCTTTCTGCAGGTCATTCACTAGGTCCCCCCCGTGTGCTTCTGGGATTTTTTTCTCACCGTTCTTGTGCTCATTTTGACCCCACGGGGTGAGATCTTGCGTGGAGCCCCTGATCAAGGGAGATTATCAGTGGTCTTGTGTGTCTTCCATTTTCTAATTATTGCTCCCACAGTTGATTTCTTCACACCAAGCTGCTTGCCTATTGCAGATTCAGTCTTCCCAGCCTGGTGCAGGTCTACAATTTTGTTTCTGGTGTCCTTCCCAGCTTTTTGGTCTTCACCATAGTGGAGTTTGGAGTGTGACTGTTTGAGGTTGTGGACAGGTGTCTTTTATACGGATAACAATGTCAAACAGGAGCCATTACTACAGGTAATGAGTGGAGGACAGAGGAGCCTCTTAAAGAAGAAGTTACAGGTCTGTGAGAGCCAGAAATCTTGCTTGTTTGTAGGTGACCAAATACTTACAGTATTTTCCACCATAATTTGCAAATAAATTCTTAAAAAATCAGACAATGTGATTTTCTAGATATGTTTTCTCATTTTGTCTCTCATAGTTGAGGTCTACCTATGATGTCAATTACAGGCCTCTCTCATCTTTTTAAGTGGGAGAACTTGCACAATTGGTGGCTGACTAAATACTTTTTTTCCCCACTGTATTTGCACTTAAAAATCCTATTCAATCTTACATTCACAAGCAAAATGCATTTAAAATAAAAGATCAAGGTGTACACAATTTATATATACCACAAACATCAACTACAACAACAGCTCGTACTCTCAAAAACGCTGATACAGAAGACAAGCAAGATTTCACTGCTATTCACTAATATGTTAAAAATCTATACTGCACCTCCCAAACTGTGACTGTGATACCAAAATCTAACTTTTTTGAGATTGCACAGCATACAAAAACACAACTTAATATTTCATATATACAACCACCTTCATGCAACTTTGCAGCAGAGATTGTAAGCAAAAATTGCACAAAAATTCAAATTTGCCACTAAAGTGCATACTCAAGCAATCCCTTTCTGCAAACAAAATGTACTTTCCAAAAAACTACTATATGTGAGGAATTCATACATACCACACATATACACACGTGGACAAAATTGTTGATACCCCTCATTTAATGAAAGAAAAACACAATGGTCACAGAAATAACTTGAATCTGACAAAAGTAATTTGCCAAACTACATGTTGACAAGCCACAAAGCTTCTGGGAGAATGTCCTATGGAAAGATGAGACAAAAATCTAAATTTTTGGCAAGGCACATCAGCTCTATGTTCACAGATGGAAAAATGAAGCATATCTTGAAAAGAACACTGTCCCTACTGTGAAACATGGAGGAGGCTCTGTTATGTTCTGGGGCTGCTTTGCTGCATCTGGCACAGGGTGTCTTGAATCTGTGCAGGGTACAATGAAATCTCAAGATTATCAATGGATTCTAGAGAGAAATGTGCTGCCCAGTGTCAGAAAGCTTGGTCTCAGTCGCAGGTCATGGGTCTTGCAACAGGATAATGACCCAAAACACACAGCTAAAAAAACACCCAAGAATGGCTAAGAGGAAAACATTGGACTATTTTGAAGTGGCCTTCTATGAGCCCTGACCTAAATCCTATTGAGCACCTTTGGAAGGAGCTGAAACATGCTGTCTGGAAAAGGTACCCTTCAAACCCGAGACAACTGGAGCAGTTTGCTCATGAGGAGTGGGCCAAAATACCTGTTGAGAGGTGCAGAAGTCTCATTGACAGTTATAGGAATCGTTTGATTGCAGTGATTGCCTCAAAAGGTTGTGCAACAAAATATTAAGTTAAGGGAACCACCATTTCTGTCCAGGCCTGTTTCATGAGTTTTCTTTTTTTAAAAATTCCGTTGAAGCATGGATGAAAAGCAATGTCTGACTTTCATTTGTTCATTTTCATAGAATTTTTATACATTATTACTTTTGTCAGAATCAAGTTATTTCTGTGACCATTGTGGGTTTTTCTTTCATTAAACGAGGGGTACCAACAATTTTGTCCACGTGTGTATATATTTACAGGTGCGGGTGTTAAAGAAACGCCAAAATCGCAGAAATGCTCCAACCAATTTTGTGCATGCAAGTTAAATAGGAGTTTACATAAAAATATAATTTTCTATCCCCTTATAAAAATTGTAGCAATTTATACTTTCATCTCTAGTGATAATCGTTATTGCTATTATTTTAGCGTATAACGGATATCGCTAGAGGTGTATTTTACTCTATAAAGATCAGATATGGACAGGACAGGGATTGGGTGAAACATAAACTTTGATGACTTTGTTCATGTGTTGTGTGAGTGTTTGGTGCAACTCTTTTGGCGCTGCGACCTAGACAATGGTAAACATCTGGGTCACAGCACCAATGAACTTCCCGGTTATGTTCAGAGGGGTATTACATTATCCCTCTATGTGACAATGAGAGAGCAAAAGTATAGCATGCTCTCTGATTGATAGGAGAGGGGATAACATGGACAGATGTCCCTGCTGTCCCCCACCGAGATCACATATAGGTTATGCACAGATGATGATGATGATGATTTCTCATGTCTGTGCAGTCTGCAGGGCTGCTCCTTCCCCCTCCTCCTACCGCAGCTCTTAAGATGTGGGAGAGGACATTTTAGAGCCCCATATCTCAGGTTTTGTTAGGAGCATTAAGATCTCATCTTTAAAATGAATCCAAGATCTTCTTGATAGCCCTTACAAATTCGGAGCGAATCGCTGTTAAAAACGCTGTTGGTAATTGAAATTCTGCAATGGGATCTCAATGCCGAATAGCGTTTTCAACAGTGAATAGCTCCAGAACTAAGAGCTATCATGAAGATTTCGGTATAATTTTAAAGATGAGATTCTCAGATCTTCTTAATAGTCCTAATGGATCCTGAGATATCGGCATTAGAAGTAAGGACGTATTAGATACGTACTTGGCTACAGAAGTGCCACCCTGGGAGGACGTATAAATATGTGGCTGGCAGGGAAAGGGTTAAGAAACATGTGAAAGATACCTATATCCAACTTCCTAGCATAGCCTGAAGATGTTTCCTATTATGTTTTATTACTGAAGCAGCATCACATAATTCTGCCAGTTGTCCTTTTATGTACTTAGGCTAGACTAGATAGTAAATATAGCACATAAAATTAATATAATGAAATCCTTCATGTTGGGGTGGTGCAGTTCACTCCCTCTTCAGGCAAGTGAAAGGCTGATGCCACATGGCGTGTCTGAATCTTTATAAATTAGTTTCAAACAACCTATTTTGCCAAAAGTATTGCCTTACAATGCAACAAATCCTTCAATAAAGTGGGACTCCACAGAAGGAAAGATTGCATTTTCAATAAATTTTGTGATGGACAGATCAACATCAAGGGAAGTCCCAAGATTTAGACTCTTATGGGTCAATCAGAGCCACAAGCTTGAATATGGATCTCAGGTCTGGTTTATTTCTGAAAACAGATCATTGTTTCCCCCCACCCTTTTCTTTGCAAAGTAGAAGTAGTAGACTTTCTGTATTAAATGGGTTTTCACATCTAAGGATTCCATCTGCTCGCCTCTGTCCACCACTTCTTAATTTGTGACAGGTTGATGGGCAGGGTTATATGATGTACAGGTCATGGCAGCAGCATGCTCCCATATGAAGAGTGTGCTTGTTCTAAAGTGTACAGTTAGCTCTGGATTTACATCCAGCAATAACAGACACTGGTCATGGGACTTTTCTAGCCTTTATCAGAGCTGAGTAGGTAAGTGCATTTTGCAGAGCTGACAGTGGGCTCTGTTAGCCATCACACGGTGAAGAGAACAGATGTAGTACGTAACAGGGACTGATGTCACCAGCTCAGCCACTGGTGCTAGAAGATAGCAATAGGTCAGGGGTAGGCAACCTTTTTTGTTCGGCGTGCCGATTTCGATTAAAAAAATCAAAGTTGAGGTACTCAGAGTGCCGGTCAATAAATGTAAGTCTGACGACCCCTGAACACGGTATTATGTCACATAGCGGCCCCTGCACACGGTATTATGGTGATAATACTAGTGATAATTGCTATTACTATTATTTTAGCGTGTAACGGATATAACTAGAGAGGCGGGCGGCGTATTTTACTCTATAAAGATCAGGTATGGACAGGACAGGGAAAAAATGTAAACTTTATTGGTGACTTTGTGCATGTGTTGTATAAGTGTTTGGTGCGACACTTCTGGCGCTGCGACCTGGACGATGGTAAATGTCTGGGTCACAGCACCAATAACTTCCTAGTTATGTGATTAGGCTCAGAGGGGTGTTACATTATCCCTCTATGTGACTATCAGAGAGCAAAAGTACAGAATGCTCTCTGATTGATAGGAGAGGGGATAACATGGACAGAAGTCTCTGCTGTTTTTAATTTTAAGGAAGCCGGATGGAAAAACGCTGCAGGTAACGTTTTTCCATCCGGCTGAGGCACAAATACGGCGCCAGAACTGATGCATCTTGTGCCAGAACCAATCCCATAGAAAACTATGGGATCCGTCCTGGCATCAGTTTCCCTCCAGCATGTGTGCACCACGCCGGAGGGAAACTGATAGCTGCGCCGGACATATGTGAACACACCCTTACTCACTTTTTCCTGCGCTCCGCAGCCGCTGTGTGGGCGCTACTCCCTAACGTCAGCGACCGCTGATTGGGTCTCAGGGGTTACGTCGCATTATTATGCGTAATGACGTCGGACGTGACCCCTGAGGCCCTGTCAGCGGTCTCTTACGTCAGGCAGAAGCGCCCTAAGAGCACAGGGCGGCTGCGGATCCAGGGAAGGTGAGTTAACATTGTTTTTTATGTTTGATCACCTCCCCTGGGGCTCCGCTTATTATACTCGGGGGTCTGAAGAGACCCCACAGTATAATAATAGCAGTTTCGTTTCAGCCGTGTTTGGTCCGATCGAAACTGCTGGGTGAGGACTCCGCTGCCATGCCAGGGAAATAAGCCTCGCGTGCCACTCTTGGCACGCGTGTCGGGGGTTGCCGACCCCTGCAATAGGTGGTCTGAAACCTAGGCAATGAGCTGTAAACAATGAGGACACATATTCAGCAGTATCTGTAAACAGCAAAATAATGCAGTGAAATGGCTAGAACACTTCAGTTACCTTAAACTACAAGTTTAAAGCGAGTCCATCACCAGAACCCAGCATATCAACCCAGCCCGGCAAATAAATACAGTGGGTACGGAAAGTATTCAGACCCCTTTAAATTTTTCATTCTTTGTTTCATTGCAGCCATTTGCTAAAAGCAAAAAATTTCATTTTATTTCTCATTAATGTACACTCAGCAACCCATCTTGACAGGAAAAAAAAAACAGAAATGTAGATATTTTTGCAACTTTATTAAAAAAGAAAAACTGAAATATCATATGGTCATAAGTATTCAGACCCTTTGCTTAGTATTGAGTAGAAGCACTCTTTTGAGCTAGTACAGCCATGAGTCTTCTTGGGAATGATGCAACAAGTTTTTCACATCTGGATTTGGGGATCCTCTGCCATTCTTCCTCGCAGATCCTCTCCAGTTCTGTCAGGTTGGATGGTGAACGTTGCTGGACAGCCATTTTCAGGGCTCTGGCTGGGCCAGTCAAGAACGGTCACAGAGTTGTTCTGAAGCCACTCCTTTATTATTTTAGCTGTGTGCTCAGGGTCATTGTCTTGTTGGAAGGTGAACCCTCGGCCCAGTCTGAGGTCCAGAGCACTCTGGAAGAGGTTTTCTTCCAGGATATCTCTGTATTTGGCCGCATTCATCTTTCCTTCAATTGCAACCAGTCGTCCTGTACCTGCAGCTGAAAAACACCCCCTTAGCATGATGCTGCCACCACCATGTTTCACTGTTGGGATTGTATTGGGCAGGTGATGAGCAGTGCCTGGTTTTCTCCACACATACCGCTTAGAATTAACGCCAAAAACTTCAATCTTCGTATCATCAGACCAGAGAATCTTATTTCTCATAGTCTGGGAGTCCTTCATGTGTTTTTTGGCAAACTCAATGCGGGCTTTCATATGTCTTGCACTGAGGAGAGGCTTCCTTCGGGCTACTATGCCATAAAGCCCCAGCTGGTGGAGGGCTGCAGTGATAGTTGACTTTGTGGAACTTTCTCCCATCTCCCTACTGCATCTCTGGAGCTCAGCCACAGTGATCTTTGGATTCTTCTTTACCTCTCTCGCCAAGGCTCTTCTCCCACGATTACTCAGTTTGGCTGGACGGCCAGGTCTAGGAAGCGTTCTGGTTGTCCCAAACTTCTTCCATTTAAGGATTATGGAGGCCACTGTGCTCTGTCAAGATGGGGTGCTGAGTGTACATTAATGAGAAATAAAATGAACTTTTTTGCTTTTAGCAAATGGCTGCAATGAAACAGAGTGAAAAATTTAAAGGGGTCTGAATAATTTCCAAACCCACTGTAGTTTGGGACCACCTGAATCAAAGTGTTTTCCTTGTGAATTGGTGTCTATTGCAGAAATATTACTGTTTTTGTCAATATCCAAATTAGTTCTTTAGGGCGACGAGGGCATTGTAATTGCTCTTAAGAGGTAAGCGGCAATGCCCTCGTTGCTCCATAGAGCTCATTTGCATAGTAACATACACAGCAATATGTTTGCAATAGGGGCAGAGATTTACAAGGTAAAAACATCATTTGATTCAGGTGACCCTAACCTATCCATCTGCTGTGCTGGGTTGACATACTGGGTTCTGGTGACAGACTCCCTTTAAATAGGATCCTAGATTATGGGAATATCCATTTTAACTGCTTCTTACATATGATCATCTGTCTCCATACTACCGTATTTTTCGGACTATAAGACGCACTTTTTCCCCAAAAAATTTAGGAGGAAAATGTGGGTGCGTCTTATGGTCTAAATGTGGGTTTTGGGGGGTGGGACGGAGGAGCGGGGTCGCAGCATTGCCCCACTCCTGCCACTGCCGGCTTCCTACAGTGGGAGGAGTGGGGGCGGAGCTGCAGACCCTGGGCTGATAGGGTGTCTGGACGGTGTGAACCTCCCGACATCCACTGTGTTGTTACGGCGGATGCCGGGTCTGTGAAGATGATGGCGGCTGCTCTTCTGCAGAGCGGTCTGCCATAGTTACAAGGTCTCCGTTGTAATGCGGAGACCCGGAGCTAATGCCCGCTATCAGAGTCCACACTCTGATAGCCGGCATTACTTCCTGGGAGCCCCCTAAACGTAGTAAAGCTGCTCCCGAGGCCGGTCCCCGCCAACCCCATACCTTTCTTGTTGTAGGACGGCTCCCAGGCCTGCCATACGAATATTACTATTGCGGCTGGTATATAACCAGCCGCAATAATAATGTACAGAATCTCCCATAGACTGCAATACAAAATGATTGCAGGTTCAGGGGCTAATAAAATAATAATTAAAAAAAAAAAAAAAAAAGTTTACAATAATAAATAAAAGTTCTAAATCACCCCCTTTCCCTAGAATACATATAAAAGTAGAAAATTACTGTGAAACACATACACATTAGGTATCCCTGTGTCCGAAAATGCCTGGTCTACAAACTTATAAAAATATTTTTCCCGTAGGGTGAACGTTGTAGCGGGAAAAAAAAAATCAAAAGTGCTGTATCGCCGTTTTTTTTTTTTTTGCTGTTTCGCCTCTGATTTGAATAAAAAGTGATCAAAGCAATAGATATTCCCCAAAATGGCACAACTAAAAAGTACACCTAGCCCCGCAAAAAAAGATGCCCTATGCATCCCTGTACAGCTGCAGGAACACCTGTCAATGTGGCCTTGCAGCTGTTGCAAAACTACAACTCCCATATATTAAATATTTTACCACATTTTTTTGTTTCAAAATTTTTTTCCCCTATTTTCCTCCTCTAAAATCTAGGTGCGTCTTATGGTCCGATGCGTCTTAAGAGTCCGAAAAATATGGTACTTTTCAGTTAATTTTTTTTTTTTATTTCTTAGTTAAAGACACATAAATCCCTGACTAGGAGGAAAGAACACATGTACCAGGTTGAAGTGTTGTATATATATATTTTATACATTTTTACATCTGAAGATATGACATTTACAATACACATTTGATGTACAAAAAGTGCACATTTACACATATACACGTTCACATCCTTCTCATGTCATTCATATAAATTTGCAATTTCCTTCATCTCAATATAGAACAACAAGTTACTGTTACTCTTCTGCATATTCACCACAGTAATGTGTAAGTCTTGCTGTAGCTGAAACCACTGGATCCTGAGGGGCTACTCTGTTAGATCTATTATCCATTATGTTAAACTTCACAAACTGTATTATGTTCATGTACATTTATTGGCCTTCAGTTCCTCACAAGTAGTGTTCACCATGTCAGATACCAAGATGTGCTCCTTTTCTATTTATTTGCTGCCATGGTTGTAACAAGATATTTGGGATCTGCCGGGACCACTGTTCTTAGTGACGTGCATTGTCTGTGTCCAGTCTCTTCAGCTTACCATTGTGGGCAATTCGCTATCCAAGCTGACAGAGGAGACATTTTGTGGATCTTGCAAGTACATCACTTCATGACTGAGTCTGCTGCAGAATTGACTGAAAGGTTGTCATTGCTTGTTTTAGAGGTTTCTTTACAGAAATAAAAAAGGACAAATAAATGTTATTAGTAACACAAACATAACAGCTGACAATATGCAATGGGTGTTGAGCTAAGAGGCTGAAGATTACATGCAAGTCAATGGGGAAGATTCAACAAAATGTTCGAAAAGCAAAACTGTCTACATTGCCCACAGCAAGCAATCACAAAGCAGCTTTCATTATTAGGAGCAGAATAAAAAATGGAAGCAAGAGACAATTTTACTTTTAGACTATATTAATAAATCTGCCCCAAACAAACAGTTTACCCATAGTTGCTATACTTTTGATAAGCAGCTGGTTTCACAGATGCCTTCAGTTTTGCTGCACTAAAACATAGCTATTCCCATTGTCTAGTGGAGGTCTAAGAATGGCACAATATACCCTCCTCAGAACAAGCTCCAGCCCTCGCCACTTCCAAATTTTCTTGTTCAGACTGATATACAGGCTAATATACAGAGTCAACTCACATTATTATGATCACCAGCTAATATCCAGAGTAACCACTGTGTGCAGCATGGACAGCAGCTAGGTGGGATCGAAGTGACTTAGTAAGGTGCTAGCAAATTGTCTTAGGTATCTGGAGCCATGTAGACTGCAAGGCATCCCACATTTGCTGGAGGGTGCATAGGATCCACAGAGCGAACACAGTGCTCAATTGGGTTCAAGTGTGGGGAATTACTTGCCAGGGAAGTACTTGATAGTCTTAGTCATGCACTTTCATTTCTATCCATGTGACCTGTCACATTGTCTTGCGTGATCTGGATGGATCAGGATGGTTTCAAATCCAATTCAGTTCAGAGTGCCTTTCACATGGATGAGTGGGCTCAGAGAATGCCATGATAAAAATGCCATAAGGCTGCCGCAAACAGCTTGTGTTGTTCTAGCAATGGTTGCAGGGTGTTTGTTCTCTGATGTTTTTCGTCTGACATGCCAATGTCCATCCGTTGGATGAAACAGAAACCGTGACTCATCGGAGAAGCAATCCTTCAATCATCAGTGGTCCAATTCCAATACTGCTGTGCAAATGGAAGCCTTTTTATCTGATGCATCTTTGTTGGCATAGGTGCAGTGACCATCTGTCTGACTCGGAGCCCCATACGCAGGAGAGTTAGCTGAACTGTTATTTTAGAAACACGTCTGGTAGAACCCTGATTCAGTGTCACAGTGAGCTGCTACACTGTATCATGTTGTAGCCAACGTTCACCTCTCACATCAATGGCAAGTGATGCTCTGCAGTTTCCATGTTGGTTATTCCCAATGGTACCAATTATCCACTTACGATACACTGTCATCGCAGCAGCACACGAACGTTTCACAAAATGCACTGTTTGAGAAATACTGCCACCCTTGGTCTGAAAGCCAATAATCATCCCTTTTTGCAACTCTGATAAATTGTTTATTACATCCATGACAACAAGTGATGTGTGTTCAGACTGCCTATGGACGACTTCTATACCCAAGTCACTTCCTTCATGGGCTATGTGCTGCTAACGTTAAAGGTAGGAGGTGGTCATAATAATGTGACTCAACTGTGTATTAGAGGTCCACTACAAGTTCAGTAAGATGTTAGTGCAAAGACAGAGGGATTATAAACTATAAGCAACTCAACCCAAAAACTGTTGGATAACTACCTCCTGTATTAAAGGGAGTCTATCATTAGGAAAACACCTTTTTAACTAATGGCACGTTGGAATAGCCTTTAAAAAGGCTATTCTACTCCTACTTTCCATTCTTTTCTACTCTTCACCATTTCTGATAAAATCCGTTTCTTCTGTTATGATAATTATGATCACCGAGCAGCGGGGGTGTTCCCCCTGTGCTCCGAGCAGCGGGGGGTGCTCCCCCTGTGCTCCGAGCAGCGGGGGTGTTCCCCCTGTGCTCCGAGCAGCGGGGGTGTTCCCCCTGTGCTCCGAGCAGCGGGGGTGTTCCCCCTGTGCTCCGAGCAGCGGGGGTGTTCCCCCTGTGCTCCGAGCAGCGGGGGTGTTCCCCCTGTGCTCCGAGCAGCGGGGGTGTTCCCCCTGTGCTCCGAGCAGCGGGGGTGTTCCCCCTGTGCTCCGAGCAGCGGGGGTGTTCCCCCTGTGCTCCGAGCAGCGGGGGTGTTCCCCCTGTGCTCCGAGCAGCGCGGGGTGTTCCCCCTGTGCTCCGAGCAGCGGGGGTGTTCCCCCTGTGCTCCGAGCAGCGGGGGTGTTCCCCCTGTGCTCCGAGCAGCGGGGGTGTTCCCCCTGTGCTCCGAGCAGCGGGGGTGTTCCCCCTGTGGTGCTCCGAGCAGCGGGGGTGTTCCCCCTGTGCTCCGCTTTAATGCAAAAAGATCTGCAAGTGGGTCATACACATTAGTTAGCTGACAGCCAGCACATGTTTGCAGATAGTTTTGTATTCCAACTCAAGCTTGGTCAAGTGTGCAAGTGTTACTTAAGTGTGAAGTTTTTACTTAAAAGTGAAGAGGAGGATGGAAAAAAGGAACTAGTTAACTACTGAGGCTGACAAGCTTACATATGTTCTCACGTTATACAGACCTTCCTTTTCCTTCTTCTCTAGGTTTTCTTCTGCTGCTGTTTTGTCTGCTCTGAAGAAAATTCTTGCACTGCTCAGCGAGAAGTAAAGAAATTCAAACTCCTAAACCACAAATGAAGATAGAATTAGGGCTTAGATCTACAAACAAATAAGACAAAGTAACAGAAAAAAACAGGCCAAGTGAGGGCTTATGGAAATGGCCACATTACAAAGTCTGTTTTGTACAAAGTCTTAATAGGAATGGCATAGAGATACACAAGCACTCTACTGTACACCACTGATTTTATATGGAGGTATACAGAGGTTTTGTTCTGTCAGATTCCATAGCATGTTGTTGGATTCCACATTACTTCTAGCAAAAAATACATATAGCACCCAACTTAGCTTGTACAGCTCCGTATTAAGCTGCCGTACCTGTGTATATGGCTACACTGTGTGCATGAGACCTTATTTCTAATATGTTTTATTATTACACCAATGATGTATTTTCCTTTATATTTAATCATAAAATGTTATAGGAACAGAAGATTGAAGGTGCCCATGCATATTAGACTAGAAGCCCTTTGACATTTGCTGAGAATCAAACCAATTACCAGGAACAAGAATTCCTAGAAGGTTCATTCCTAATAACTGCCCTGTCTGAATGTGCTGCCTATCAGTGAGCAAATCCTCCTTGGCTGTCTGATTGTATCCTTTATGCAGTATAAAAGATAGAAGAATATCGGCAGCCCATTGCCCTCTGTGTGATCATTGCAGCTGAATGGGGAAGAAATAACTGCAGCAGCGATCACTCCTCATCCATTCCTTTTGCCTCAGCCTAACAAACAAGCACTGATTGACATGGTTATCGTCAATTGGCACTGGTCTCATGACCACATCTGAAAGTGTAAAACGAGCCTAAGCTGGTGAAAATGGATGGTTAAAGCCAAAACGAACATTCATAGGGTTAAATATTTGCAGATGATACTAAACTCTGTAAGGTCATCAAAAACTGAGGCACATAGTAGAATATCACAGGTGAATCTAGAAATGCTGGAGGCATGGGCAGAGACTTGACAAATTAAAATTTAATGTAGACAAAATGTAAGGTTATGCATTTTGGTCAAAGAAATAAAATGTATGATGATGTACTTAATAGTAAAGACTTGGGGATTTTGGTGGACAGTAAGCTTACCTTGAGCAACCAGAGCCAGGCAGCTGCTGCCAAGGCAAATAAAATTATAGGATGCATCAAAAGAGGCATAGATGCTCATGGCAAGAAGATAGTTATGCCACTATATAAATCACTGGTATGGGCAGACATAGACTATTGTGCGCAATTTTGGGCTGCAGTATACACGAAGGACATAACTGAACTAGAGAGGTTGCAGAGAAAGGCTGCCAAGATAGAGGAATAGGCTGATTGGAGTACAACCACAGGTTAATAAATTTGGGGTTATTCAGAAAATAGACGGCTACATGGAGATCTAATAACAATGCATAAATACATAACGGGACAGTACAAAGACCTTTCTAATGATCTTTTTACTCCTAGGCCAGTGACAGTGACAAGGAGACATCCTCTACGTCTGCGGGAGAGAAAGTTTACCAGCAACATAGACGGGGATTCTTTACAGTAAAATCAGTGAGACTATGGAACTCAATGCCAATGGATGTTGTGATGGTGGAGTCATTGTGCAAGTCCAAATAGGTTCTGGATGCCTTTCTTGAACAGAACAATACTATAGATTATGGGTTTCAGATTTTAGGAAAGACAAGTTGATCCAGTGTTTATGCAGATTGCTGGATTTGGAGTTGGGAAGGCATTTTCTTTCCCTGAAGGGGCAATTGGCATCAGCCTCATGGGGTTTTTGCCTTCCTCTTGATCAACAATGTAAGGTTATAGGGGGAACTTGATGGACCTGTATCTTCATCTAACCTATTCTATTATGTTATTATGAATATCAAGGGGTTTTGGAGGCTAAAAATATTAATGACCTATGCTAAGGTGTCAGGACCTCACTATCAGATCGGTGAGGACCTGACACCCAGCACCCTTAATGATCAGTTGTTCTCAGCAGCTGATACAAATACAATGGAGAAGGAAGCAGACATCAACTTAACACCACCCCTTTTCACATGTCATATCCCCTTTTCATACAAGTTGTAAACTGTCTTAAAAAAAGGGCTTTTTTTTTGGTGCAAATTACACAAATTCTGACACATTTTGTTTTGTAAATCTCCTATATTGTTTCCAAGCCCTAAAAAAGCCCTTATGCTAAATAATCCTGTTTTTCCTTTAGTTAAAAAAAAAAAAAAAAAAAGCCAAGAAAACGCGTCCTCACCTGCAGATAGATGTCCAGTCTCTTCTGTGTAAGGTTCATTGTCTGAAGCAGCTTCTCATCCTGATTATTAGACTGCACATTCTGCTGCTTTGAGACGGCTCTTTTCTCCTTCATGTACTTTTCTCTGACAGACTGGAACCAGTGTAATGAATCAAATTCTTGGTACTGGTCCAAGAGCTTAAGGATATAGGCGACACCTGTAAGCCACAAAATACAACACAACGCTATTTAACACAAAACACTGAAGCTAAAGTAGTTGTCTCATGAAGAGAATCTGGTGCCAGCTCCTCTAAGCACCAGCAATTAGTTATCATCATTATGGGATGCCATAACAAACTATACATCTTCTCACAAGTGAATTACAGAACAGACTGAAACCCCTCATCCTATGTCCAATGTTCAGTCTCAACATTGACTGAATGTACAATATGTCCTAACCCCTATAAAAGATCAATTACAAAATGATTCAATGAGGCACTGTCTTTCCTCTCCCATCGGTTTCCACCCTTCCTCTAGATAACATGTGACTTGGCACGCTACTATGAGCTAGAGGGCCTATACTCGAATACTTAGTCATGGGTGAGCTAGTTCCATTTTTCTGTATGATTTATCATGGTTATATGTATTACAGCGAATTTTGTCTGTAGGTACTTTCCCTCAGTATGCTCCACTATCCACCCTAGGGTGAAAGCCGGAGTAGCCATTCTAATCTCTCGCTCCTGTCTCCTACAGGTGTTCTCTTCCCATATTGACCCGAACGGCAGATTCTGCTCTTAAATTAATAGAGCTTCAGACCTCTTTACATCACTTGGGCTCTGGGACATCTGAGGCTCTGTGTAGAAGCCTCCTAAAGAAACTGATACTAGAACTCACATTAAAGACATCCTCTCACACAGAACAGATACATTTCTGCTATACACTAGCCAACATTACTGAAAGAGGGATGGTAAGCCACACACCCTCTTAGCAAAACAAAAGGACCATGCAGAATATGGCACCCCATATGTGCTTAGGAGAGGAGAAGGCACCATTGTATATTACCCAAATACAATCTCAGAAATGTTCCACATTTATTTTACAGGACTATACTCTTTGCCATCTACTTTATCCCCTCATCCTGAGGAGAGGGAGGCGCATCTGAGGTACTTCTTAGGCTTGTGTGCATTGCCATCTGTCAGAGGAAGCCATCATGGCCCAATCATGGCAGAAGAGAGAACCCTATTTAGTATCTCCCTAACAGCAAGTCCCTGGAGCCAGAGTCTCACATACCTGTATTATAAAGTATTCACATATTCACACCAGAACTGATTCCCAGGCTTACTAAATTATTTAATTCTTTTCTAGGAGGTGACCCCATTCCTCATACCCTACTCTACTCCTTTATCACTTTGATACCAAAACAAAGCAAAGAACCCCTAGATTTTAAGAACAACAGCCCCACTGTACTTCTGAATTCAGATCTCAAGCTCTTTACAAAGATTTTGGCCTCCTGACTTAATTCTTACCTCCCTTTCCTGCTTCAAAAAGACCAGATGGGATTTGTCCCATGTCGGCCATTCCTAACTGCAATCAGGGGTCTTTATTCTACACCCTCTGCAACCATTAAACTTACCCATGTTTTACCCTCTCTGTTCCCCATCTTTAATAGAACAAGACGGATGCCCGCTGTCCTCTCTCCTCTTTATCCATTTGGAATCTTTAGTAGTGACCATACACTCCCATCCGGACGTGCAGGGGGTTAGGGTCTGCAGAAGGATTCTGGCTTGATCTATCCTGTCAGCCTACTCTAAATGGATGGATATTGAAAAGCACTCAGCCCAACTCGCTTTTATGGTGCAACCCCTACTCCCCACCCTCCACACAGCTCCTTAGACCCGTGGCCTTGACTAGAAACATGGAAAATGTGTGCTAAAAGATACCCTTTAAAAGGCCCCAATGATCTTCTTCCTGTTTCATCCTGGATTCAAGCCTGGGTTGATCTCAGACTTGTCAACGCCATGGTTCAAGGAAATCCTTTTTTTGTATAGTAGACCTCATAGACCACTGTACAAGGGACTCCCATGGAAAATCAGTACTGATTATGCACTAGTATCATATTCCAGCTTTGCTTAATTTTCTAAACCGTACAATTCTGAATCTTTGTTGGAGATGTATGACTCCTAGAAAGACATTATTCCACCAATTTTTGCAATGTCCGTTGCCCCAACCATTTTGGTGCCAGGTGAAAACTCTCATTCATCAGGTCTTGGATTTTGACTTCCCCCTCACCCCAAGGACTTATCTCTTTAACCATCCTACAGTTATGGACGAGCCCTGCTTAGGACATGAGCAAAGTGTATTAAAGTTCATGCTGAAAAGGACATTTTCTGGGACACTGTAACTTTAAGCAGCTCTAACTCTGGAGCCACAGAGCCTAGAGTCCAAGTCTTGGTCTTATTTTAAATCCAGGAATCATGTCTGTAGGTACCACAGTTTTTGAGATATCACTGATTAAAGTGGTGCTTCATATACTCACATTTTCACTTTAACCAGGGTATAGGGGAACATGTGTAGCTGACAGTGCAGGGAGAGAAAAAAATGATTCTATTATTCTCCTGTCCCTGTCACTTCAGATAACCCCAGGGTACCATGGACTTTTATTCATGATTATCATCACCCATTATCAATCAGAGAACATACTTGCCATTTAACCCCTTATATGCTGCAGTCAATGCTGACCGCAGCACCCAAGTCTTTTTACAGCAAAAAAAAGTAAAAAGATTTAAAAAAAAAAAAAAAAAAAACACAATTGGTATCACCACATCCTTAACAACCCCAAAAATGAATTTAGTACTTTATTTTACATAATAAATGCCATAAATCTTAAAATTCAGATGGCAGAATTGTTTTCTGTTCATCAAACCTCTCAAAAACAAAAAGTAATAACAGATCAAAAGTTTTTATGTATCCACAGGTCTCAAAGATACAATGAAATAAAATGTAAAAAGTTAGGCACGCGAGAATGCAGAGAGAGATAAAATGTTACTGGTTTAAGACCAAAATGTGCCTACGCTAGGTTCATACTAGCGTTCGGGTTTCCGTCGTTCGACCCTATAGACCAGGGGTCCCCAAACTACGGCCCGCGGGCCGCATCCGGCCCCCGGAGGCCATTTACCCGGCCCGCGTCGCAATTTCCTTGTGTTATTTCAATTGTGAGCGCACAGGCGCTTACAATTGAAATAACCCGCCGAGCGCTACACGGGAAGTCTCGTTCCTGTGTAGACGCTCGGCGCTCGTCGTCCGGACCTAGAATGATCACGTCATGACGCACGACGTGCTCATCTAGGCCTTACAGCCGAAGACAGAGGAGCCGGGACCACAGCGCGGGAGCGGCTGCAGTGCTAGGTAAAGTATATTTTCACTTTTTTTTTTTTTTTTTACTGGGCATGGAGGGGGATCAGAGAGCTGGATCTATATGGGGGATTGATGGGACCTATATGGGGTAGAGCTGGACATATATGGGGGAGAGACCTGGACCTATATGGGGGAGAGACCTGGCCCTATATTGAGGGAGACTGCATGGGACCTATATGGGGGGGGGGCATGGGACCTATATGGGGGGGGCATGGGACCTATATGGGGGGAGACTGCATGGGACCTATATGGGGGAGACTGCATGGGACCTATATGGGGGAGACTGCATGGGACCTATTTGGGGGGGCATGGGACCTATATGGGGGAGACTGCATGGGACCTATATGGGGGAAGAGCATGGGACCTATATGGGGGGGGCATGGGACCTATATAAGGGAAAGAGCTGGACTTATATGGGGGCAGAGTGCTGGACCTATTTGCAGGAAGAGAGAAGCACATTTCAGAGGTGCACTGTGCTGTATTTGTATTTGTATGTATATCTCATTAGCCAAAAGCAGGCCCATACTTCACATTGAAATAATGGTGAGTTTGTTGACTTAAATTTACTATTTCTTTATTTTGAATGTTGTATTTGTTCCCTTTTTGTTTTACTTTAAAATGAGATACGTGTAGTGTGCATAGGGATTTTCATAGTTTTTCTTATAGTCCGGCCCTCCAACGATCTGAGGGACAGTGAACTGGCCCCCTGTGTAAAAAGTTTGGGGACCCCTGCTATAGACTGTAATGGGGTCCGACAGTGGAAAGAAAAGTCCTCCTTGCAGGACTTTTCTCTCTCCTGATTTTAAGCGGATTCTGTAGCGGAGTCTCCAACGCAGGTGTGAATCCAGCTTTAGATCGCTTAAAGATTACAATGCACATAAGGCACTGGAGTTATGAGTCAGTAATTTTTATTTGAATCATAAATTCTAAATCTTCAATAAAAAAAGTGACAATTTTGAGGGTTTTTGCAATTTTAATGTGACTGTTAGGGGGTTAATCTCCAAACTCACTATGGTTCATTCTCCATATCCTAACTGCAGTCAGATGCTTGATGCAGAAGCATTGGCGGCAGACCTCCCCCTCCCTCCCGGACTCAACTATATGCCCACATTAGAGGATAGAAACATATTACATCACTATTTTAAAAAAAAGGAAGATAAATTCCGAGCTATCTGGGACACTATTTGGGTTACACATGACCTACAATGGACTATGATCTGCTCCCATGTCATCTCTACCCTCCACCACTCCACTCCCATTTTGAGTCTCGTCTTGTATATTTGACCTGTCTTTCCCTGGCATTATTCTCATACAGTTCTTTTGATATATGCTGCGACTAGTTGTCTGGTGCCCTGTATGCAGGCATTTTAGGGAGGGTCACATCCACCCTGGGACACCCAGATAGCTGGTTTTACTAAGTTCTATAATTTTGCTTGTTTATGCAATGGAATGTTTAAGTGTTATTAAATTTGCTCCCATTTCTTTGTGCTGATAATTGCATATGTACCAATGTTCCCTTTCTCCCTTTTTATTTCTGTCTCTCCCTTAATATTCATTGCCCTTAATAAAAAGACAAACAAAAAAAGAAAAATGAAGCATAAGTAACTCACCCATTGCAAACCCGTCATCAGTAAAAGCAGCACCAACTTTATTTTTCTTGTTCAGCTTTTCCTTGCAGTTGATAGAATGCTCCACAAAGTTTAGTGTCTAGGTAGAAAAAAAGTGGAGAATATGGTCAGACATTTCCTTTGTAGACTCCCACATTACAGTCAGAAAAGCAGTCTAAAAGAAACTCAGCCACAGGCAACCAAAATGGAAATTACTCTTTTTTTAATGGTTTCCAATATGGGCTAATAGAATGAGGTTTGAAATTGTGGATCTTCCCCGCTACAGTATATGAACAAAGGGAAACACATCAATAACAAACAATGGAATATTTGTCTGGAGTTGTGAGTAATTTAATACCTTATGAACACACTGTTATATATTAAAGGTCAATAGACAGAACATAAACTGATACAGCATTTGTAATACAAGAAGAGCTGCAACACACCATAGGAGGGACAATACTGTAGAAGTTCCTAAGGTGAATATTCTTTGCACTGCGAAATTCAGGAGCAAATACATCCACCAACATTTTGAAGTATTCCGTTCCTTCTGCTGAATTCCTGGTTAGGTCGCTAAGCACGAAATCTAGCTGTCTGTAAGAGAACATTTTATATTTTATAAACTCAGCTATTAGTTCCATAATACTAATAAGTTGCTGAATGAAGGCAAACAGCAAATGGACTGAAATTATTTTAGTGAAAGTGAAACACACACCTTGCGGCCTTCTGAGTTTCCTCTGACAACCCCTCCTCTTTCACCAGTTCTTCAAAATTGACTATGTCTTCTAGGTCTGGTACAAATCTAGAAAACAATGAATAGGGAAAATAAACACACAGAAAAAACCCCCCAATAAACTCATCCCCTCCATACCCATTCCCAAGCAGCTACTGAAGGAGAAATGGCATTATACATGGCACCCATTCTAACTGGACATAAAGAATCATCTGTAAACATGACTAAAAGAAGGCGTGCCAAGTAGGTGATCTCCCTCTATGATGTCCGTATGACCTAAAATGTCTTCTCTTCTTGAGCTTAAGCTCTAATAAGGCATATCAACTATAGTTATTCAAATGGAAAAAGTCCTTGTAAAAGTCACACCGCATGCAGCAAACGTGTACTCCAGATATACAGTGAACACAACACAGTAAGCCCATGTGTTTAAATTCCACATACTTTTCTGTTTTGGCTGTAGGAGCTACTAGTTCTATACAGTGTCACAGAAATGATGGAATACTAGTACTATAAAGTACAGAACAAGGGTCAATCACATTGGCAGTAGTGTCCCTTGAAAACCTGAACATTATAACTGACAAACTTACTTTTATGTGTGAAGACGCTGTTTTCAGGTTTCTAGCAAGTATTATGAGTGTAAATAGAGAAAATTAAGGAGTATGCAGACTTTTTCTACCTGTTTTTATTGCATCATTGCTTGTAAAATAAAAATGGAAGCAACTTTACAAATAATCTTGATCAGAAATGACCTACAGTTTTGTGACCACAACTCCTATGTAGACCTGAGGATTACCATGGCATCAGACTACAAACAAAATCCTGCACGGTGTAATCGTGAAGTCATACACCGTACGGTGCACTAATTTTTTATTCAGTCTTATTGTTTTAACAATAAACAAGGGAAATACAAGGCACCAAAGAATGTTACAGGTAAGTAACAGGTCAACAATAGGACACCTCACGGAAAAGAAAAAAAGGCCTAACAGAGGTAAAGATCAAGACCACCATTTTTGTGGGAAATGTCTAACCCCAATCTCCTAATATCAGGCAGATGTAGCGGCCCCTCTGAGATAATATAACCAGCTAGATGGTATGAAAATGATGAAATAAGAAATAAATGAGGGGAGAAAGAACTGTAAGGAAGTGAAGGGGAAAAAAAGACTGGAGATGAAAGGATGAAAAAAGAGAAAAGGACAAGAGAGAGGAAGGGAACCTCAAAGTCCTAAAGGCCCTGACCTACCAGACTGACTGAAACACCAGGCTAAGCAAGATGATCACTCATATTGCTCCTCCAGTGTGCTATCATCCAGCCAGAAGAGGGAACTCCTTAAATGATGTCCAGGGCAGCCACATGAGAGCCACCTGATAAGGCTGTTGCCCGTCTTCCACCCATTCCCTGATGACAGCTTGATGGTAGATTTCCAATGGCAGGAGATTTTCGCATAGGCTGCAGTCAAAAAATGACTAGCCAAGCCTTTTTTTTTTTGTTTTAGGGATAGGTCCTGGGAGGAGAAACAACAATGCAATTCATAAGGGTGTGGGGCAGTGTGTCATCAGTGAAACCCTTGAGGATCTCTAAGACTGTTTGCCAGAAGGGTTGTAATGTTCAGCACATCCATCACACATGTAGCATCATGCCAGCTTCAGAGCCATAGCGCCTACAGAGGTCAGAGACTCAGAGGTGGAATCTATCCAGTGACTCCAGGCAGTGGTACCAATGTGACAGTATCTTATAATTTTTCTCCTGTACCTGACAGGAGGGTACAGGAGCAACAGGGAATTTATGAGCAAATAGAAATACCTGTCCACTACTTTTTGATAACACCTGTTCAGTAGGTTAGCAAAAAGAAACATATAGGTGTATACATGACTGCAGGCCAGACTAAACTGGCTTCTTTTACAGCTTACTGCAATAGTGATACATAGATCTATAAAGGAGCTGTAGTCACAAAATGGCAGAACAGTTCTGATCAAGACAATTTGCAAAGTTGCATCAGTTTTTATTTTAGATGCACTGGAACAAAAAAAAAAAATAATTGGTTGCAAAAATGTACGAGTGGTTGAATCTTTCATGTTCTGTAAAGATCCATGTTTATGTGTATTACAACTTGATTATAGAAAGTAATGTTATTAAACAGGAATCTGAACATTAATATCCATACCTGATTGCATTACTGCAGCAGTGAAGGCCACCGGATCGGATCATCCTGACGTAGCCCATCGCATTCCCTGCATAGAAAAGTATTGATCAGTATCAAGCAGCCAAAAAAAAAAAAAGCAAGACTGGAAACTTCTGATGCCACCATTGAACTCAATCTACATTCTTCAAGTTTTTTGTATTACTTTAATTCAGAAACACCTTAAGAATTACTACACCAATAGCTGAGAAAAAAAAGATACAATTTTACAGATTTTTTTTGCATTACACATTGCAGCTCACCGATCTGGCTGATGAGTTGCCTGAACTGGTCCAGATAACTCTGTCCATCGGGAGTGAGGCCAAGCTTCCGGATTCCATGGTTAAACTTTTCTGCTCTCTCAAAAGGATACTGTAAGAAAGAAGATCACAAAAAGAGTACTTGAGAATTCAGCTGCTAAAAAGTAAAACTATACCGCACAACACACACACATATCCCACCACTGAAACTCCTATGAGAGACAAATGAATTTACCTTCTGATCATTTTGGTCCTTAACTTCTCTGAAATAGCGAATATCTTTGATCAACCTGGATTTTATGTGCTCATCATACATAAACTGGCTAAATATATAAAACTTCTTCCGTAGAAACTGATATGTAAAATTTACCTGAAAGGAGAGAAGAGAAAAAAAAGAAGCTGATAACACCAAAGGAACACAATGAGCAAAACCAATACCCTGAATTATCTATGAGCACAGCCTGAAGTGGATGGTGCAGAAAGGTCCTATTACATTGGCTAAAAAGTGCTGATGATGATGATGACTGATGAGACAAGTTTAGCTCAATTTACATGGATCAATCATCAGTATTGTACGAGACCAATGTCCACATAAGACATGGATCAGCCGACACAAATAGCTGAACGGGTACAGGTTTACAAGGGGCAGTGATCAGGATCAAATATTCCTAAGAATGTTCATCCGGCCAATTACTGGTCCATTGCTGCTCTCACTCCAACTTGCTGCCAAGATTTGGAACTTGCCCAGTTGTATATGAGTCAATACTCTTACTGGTTTACAGGCCAGTGGAATGCTTTTCACAGCACATAATAAAACTAGATCTGCTAACATGGAAAATACATGGACTCATGTAATCCACAACATAGTTAGTGGGGTTAAAAAAAAAAAAAAAAAGACTAGGGTCCATTAAGTTCAACCTTTTTATAATTATAAACCCAAGTTGATCCAAACAAAGGCAAAAACCACTCAGGCTTTATTCAAATGAATGGCCAAAAAGCGGCCAAATTGTAGCCACAGGACACCCATTTCACGGTGTAGGCAGGCAGAGGGAAAGATTGTGGAGGGAAGATACCTCCCACTAAGGTGGCTCCTCTCCACTAGGTAATGGACTTGAATCTATGTCTAGGGTTTTGGGTGTGATTACAGATCCGGCCTCAAAGTTCTGATCCTGGGTTTTGTTAGACCCAAGTTGAAGCCTTAACGCTGACCAGGTAGGAGGGTGTGGCTGTTCTGATGGTGGCTCTGAGCCACAAACACACTGCCTGTGTGGAGGACAGAAAATGGAGACCAAAACTGCTAACTTAGTGAGCTTGCTGGACTGTTTTCTGTCTTAAAGACTGTTTTGTGTTGCTGGACTTTCTACCACCTGGCTGAAACAAGCCATTATGTTTTGTGTGGCCTTATGCTGCTGAAAGCTATTTATGTTATGGACTCTGTGAACTCCACCTAATAAAGCACTAGTGTGAACTTGCACACACTCCTCCAGTGTCTTACTTGCCTGGTAACCAGCCCCTGGAAGGTCCCGCATTGACAACGGATAGCCCGGAATCTAAAGGACACAGGCCCAATTCACCACTAAGTGGAAAAAAAAAATTCCTTCCTGACCCCTGCTGGCAGTGAAACAGATACCTGGATCAGCATTCTACTTTACTGCCAGTTGCCCAGTTTGTTGTGGTTTACAACATGAAGAGATAAAGTCCTTTTCTAAAGCTCAATACACTTTCAATTCTGCGAAAGCACGTGTCATATTTCTACAGTCTGGGTAGTAAAGTAATACTTTAGAACTTTGTGGCAAAACCAAAACCAACTAAGATTTGATCCTGTGACTCGAATATAAAAGTCCTTTAAAATAAAACTTTTAATAAATTAATTTAAAATGAATACCTGGGTCCAATACATATCATCGCAAAGAGATATTAAAAACAGAACCGTCTTACCAATTACCAAAGAGTTTGGGTTCACACAGGGATTATAACATCCATGGGCTGTTCACGTGAAGTAAAGTGATATACCAGTCATCACTGTGACCCTAATACCGGATTCCAATAACTCCCGCCCTCACAAGGGCAGTACCAAACTATTTGGGTGCTTAAGAATTGAAAGCTAACAAGACAACAAGGGGAGGTCCCTGTTTGGGATCATAATGAAATTGTACCATAACTTCATAAACAGATTTCTATCACTTGAGAATCAGAGATTTCCAATAATGTACCTCAAAATGGATAATGGTATTGTAAAGTTATGCCAGGGAACTAATGCCAATCTGAAATTCACCTTTGAGAAGACAGGTGTCTACATAATGGGCTATTATTGGAATAATACATAGTTACTCTACATAAATAATGCCTACTGTTGTACTCATGATCCCAGTGCCATGTGTTCGAATGGAGTTGGCGATATGCCGGATATTGATGGTGTTCAGGTGTTTATTGTTACTGGTCCTCTCTACAAAGATCTGCAGAAAAAATAGAAATACAAGTTTTACTTGCATATTTTTTACTTGTATGTTCACCTTTGAGTTTACAGTGGTAGCAAAGTTTAAAAGGAATGTATTGCCAATGTACTGAAAGCAGAAACATATTACTTTTTTCTAATCTGTTTTTATTTTCTTATTGTAGATTTTTTATTCTATTTTCTGTATGTGATTAAGGGAGCTGCCATGTTGCCTGAGCTTTTACTCTGCTTTATTACTAGCATTTAGTGATACTCTAAAAGCAGTCCCATGGCCATAAGCAACAATAGACTGGAGCTGACTTATTGAGGTCTATGGATTTTGACACCAGTGGATGCAATGTTGGGGCATTATGGGTGTTATCTGTCGAGTTATAATCTTCTGTTCTGATCCTGTCTTGTCTGTGCTGAAAATAGGGTGATTGCTGCAAAATTCCCATGACACGTGACATGGAAAATTATCACAAAAATGATCAAAAATTCTTTAAAAATATGTTTAATATAAAAACTTAGTTTGAAAATAGGTCACTTTCTCTTGACACGGATGATCTAGGACTACAATTTTGATTGCTATACAATATATAGTAGTGGCTGTTCTTGGTATTGCAGGTCATGTGATCATAGATGAGATGACACTACCTGAGAAAAAGAAGTGGAGCTCAGTATGACAGTGCTGGATAACCTCTAACACATTAAATCATTCTTGAGTACTGGTAACATCATTGCTACAAAGGGTTATAGTGTATGTTACTAGGCGAATAATAGACATTAGAGAAGCAGCTTGAACTTACACAGAAATACTTTAGGCACTTTACCTAGTCACATATGGTGTCTATACGTCAAACGTGAAATAAATAGAAGATACAATGGAAACTGTCATGGGATGGAAAACAAACAATAGTACCTGGTTATTGAGGTTGTACAGGTAGCGGGATACAAACACATGAATGTTCCTCATGATCTCCAGAACATCCAAACCCTACAATTAGAGAAACATAACAAATCAATATCCAAAGCTGTAGCAAATACTATCACAAGGAATGGATAAACAGCAGACTTCCTGCCCAGCACCAGCAAAGTGTGTGAGGATTTAACAAACCCTGCAGAAAAAGCAGCAGCTGAAATTTACCTGTGGTGCGAAGATGAAATCCACACTGTGTCAACTTATGCTGTGGATTTTTACAATGGATTTTACCCTTTGCAATGCATATGGTGAATTCCACAGCAAATCTGCGGCAAAATCCGATAAATTTTGCATGTAACATGAGAAGATTCATTGTGAAATATCAATGGCAGAAAATGTGTGTACGTGTGAATATATTCTTAAGCAGGAGTGTATAAATTGGGAGTATATGTCTGGATTCAAGTTGGTTATGCAATGTGCATGTCTGAAAATGTATAGTGGGGAACAGGTGTCCAAAGGTGCATTTCACATACATACATACACTTACCTGCTCTAATGTCTGACTTGGTAAATGAGGTTCAGTCATTGTTAAGCCATAGCGCTGGGTGGCCAAATTCCGCATCTCGCTATATGTGGCCCAGTCATGGAGTGCTACAGTTGTCAAATTATAAAAAGTTTTATCCAGATAATGTGTCACATAGGCTGCAAAACAAAAAGGACAAACCACTTTTATTTTGCCATGCTTTATTTAACTGTCAGTACACAAAAACCAGGAGACAATGCTGCAGTACTGATAACTGTGGTTACCAAATGTATGACAAATAAGCAGGGTAGCTTATTCATATTCCATAAAGTGAACCCGACCTAAGTATACACTATTCGTAAACATCGGCCCATGTGTATGTATTGAATGTTGGTTGGCCTCTATGCATGGGTGTGAAAAAAGACAAACTCTGCTGCCTGTACTGTATACAATACATCATATCTGCAGCTAGCACAAGTGCTATAAAATAGACAGGGCAACAGCCTAAACAGCCCCTGAAATAGTAAACTTCACTAGAGCTGGCTCCCAGTACATGCACAATAAAGCCACAGAAGCATAACTTGCTTCATATACAGTATAAGCTGAAGATTAGAAGACAGAAAACCAGAGTATTATGCCCTTAATAAATGTATTGTCTATGCATATGGGAATGCTGGAGTTAGGTCCTCGTAGGGTTCCTTTACATGTATCAATACAACTCTAGTGCACTATATGAATTTTGCTCAACATTACCTTTAATGTCAATAAATCGGTCAAAGAAGCGGATAGGTGTCAGAGAGAAGAAGTGGGCCAAGTCCTTCATACCAGTTTTAAATGGGTTTCTTTCATCCAACTGAAGGTGAGTGTGAACAGACAGACGGAGGTCCTTCTCAATTTCTTTACATAGCTTGTCTAATAGATGCTGTAGGTGTAAAACAAGAAATCAATATAGGGACAGTAAAAACTATTAGTAAAAAGCTAATTTATTCACAATGTTTATTACACTGCCAGTTGTTGTGTCAACCGGCCACTTCAAAGTGAGACACAGCTAGCACGATTGATGACAAGTCATTCACACAGTCTCAGTAACATTTCACTGTGGGCTTCCCAACCCATATAAAAAAAAAATGCCAACACTTAAAGAAATGAAAATACTATAGAAAAAAAAATTGAATAAAAAAACCAAAAAACAAAGAGGTTTTACATACCTCTGTCAAAACTTCCAGAATTTCTTTGTCATAGCACTTCAACAATATGTCATAAGACTCCAAGTGTCTAGCATACATCATTGCAGGAACACAGCTCCACAATGCACTGAACATATACTGAATGAAATAAAAGAGAAGATGCATTAGGGTTCTTTAAACATTTTTATATAAAAAGGAAAGAGTGTAAAGTGAAGGTGGTAAAGAGGACGAGGTAGTGCTGGAAGGACTTTATAGTCCTCTCTACTGTATAGTGAAATGGTTTGTCTATTTTGGTTCAAGCCTTCAGCTCTCTAGTGAATAATATTTGTTCGCTGCTGTTAGCTTATGTGGATATCTGTATGTACTGATAAATGGAGCTGGCACACTAATGCAGGAGTAAGAATACATAGTTAGAGTGCAGATTTCTTTTTTTTCTCCATAAATGAATAGTGCAGGTGAATATTTAAAAAAAAAAAAAAAAAAAGTCAGAATTTATCTTACTAAATGGGTTATCTGGGCTTTGTGATGTTTTTGATAATGATGATCTATCCTATGAGACCCAAACTCTGCGCCGATCAGCTGTACTGACCCCGCTGCTGAAAGATATAGAGTGGATAGACCTGGAAGCAGAAGGTGCCGTACATGGCATGGCAGTGCTGCAGTAGACTACCTCTACCCTCCGTTCACATTCACTCCCATTCAGTTTTCGGATCCATTTGCCGTATATAGCCCAGTACTGGTCCTGCTGGGTCTGGATGCTTTACCTCCAGCCAATCTGACACACTTTGCTACACTGTTTGTGAGATACAGTGCTGGCCAAAAGTATTGGCACCCCTGCAATTCTGTCAGATAATACTCAATTTCTTCCAGAAAATGATTGCAATCACAAATGCTTTGGTAATAATATCTTCATTTATTTTGCTTGCAATGAAAAAACACAAAAGAGAATGAAAAAAAAGTCAAATCATTGATCATTTTACACACAACTCCAAAAATGGGCCGGACAAAAGTATTAGCACCCTCAGCCTAATACTTGGTAGCACAACCGTTAGACAAAATAACTGCGAACAACCGCTTCCGGTAACCATCAATGAGTTTCTTACATTCTTCTTTGGCAAATTTCTCCAGGTCCCTGAGATTTGAAGGGTGCCTTCTCCAAACTGCCATTTTGAGATCTCTCCACAGGTGTTCTATGGGATTCAGGTCTGGACTCATTGCTGGCCACTTTAGAAGTCTCCAGTGCTTTCTCTCAAACCATTTTCTAGTGCTTTTTGAAGTGTGTTTTGGGTCATTGTCTTGCTGGAAGACCCATGACCTCTGAGGGAGACCCAGCTTTCTCACACTGGGCCCTACATTATGCTGCAAAATTTGTTGGTAGTCTTCAGACTTCATAATGCCATGCACACGGTCAAGCAGTCCAGTGCCAGAGGCAGCAAAGCAACCCCAAAACATCAGGGAACCTCCGCCATGTTTGACTGTAAGGGACCGTGTTCTTTTCTTTGAAGGCCTCTTTTTTTTTTCCTGTAAACTCTATGTTGATGCCTTTTCCCAAAAAGCTCTACTTTTGTCTCATCTGACCAGAGAACATTCTTCCAAAAAGTTTTTGGCTTTCTCAGGTAAGTTTTGGCAAACTCCAGCCTGGCTTTTTTATGTCTCTGGGTCAGAAGTGGGGTCTTCCTGGGTATCCTACCATAGAGTCCCTTTTCATTCAGATGCCGACGGATAGTACGGGTTGACACTGTTGTACCCTCGGACTGCAGGGCAGCTAGAACTTGTTTGGATGTTAGTCGAGGTTCTTTAGCCACCATCCGCACAATCTTTCGTTGAAATCTCTCGTCAATTTTTCTTTTCCGTCCACATCTAGGGAGGTTAGCCACAGTGCCATGGGCTTTAAACTTCTTAATGACACAGCGCACGGTAGACACAGGAACATTCAGGTCTTTGGAGATGGACTTGTAGCCTTGAGATTGCTCATGCTTCCGCACAATTTTGCTTCTCAAGTCCTCAGACACTTCTTTGGTCTTCTTTCTTTTCTCCATGCTCAATGTGGTACACACAAGGACACAGGTTGAGTCAACTTTAATCCATTTCAACTGGCTGCAAGTGTGATTTAGTTATTGCCACCACCTGTTATGTGCCACAGGTAAGTAACAGGTGCTGTTAATTACACAAATTAGAGAAGCATCACATGATTTTTCAAAGGGTGCCAATACTTTTGTCCACCCCCTTTTTTATGTTTGGTGTGGAATTATATCCAATTTGGCTTTTTGACAATTCTTTTTGTGGTTTTCCATTGACGACAAATTAAATGAAGATATTATTACCAAAGCATTTGTGATTGCAATCATTTTCTGGAAGAAATTGAGTATTATCTGACAGAATTGCAGGGGTGCCAATACTTTTGGCCAGCACTGTATCTCTTTTCACACTGCTATGTTTTGCAAGATAATGCTCGAGCAGTGTTCAGAATTAGGCAATAAATCAATTAACAAGCCAGCAGTAGCCTCCTCCTGCTCCCCTCTTCATAGGCTTCTACGTGTGAGTGTGCATAAGGATATGGTTGCTATTAGTGATAACAGCCTGGGTGAAGCAAAGTAGAGAAAGCAGCCTGGTAAGTAGAGAAGAAAACATTTCTTTAATAAGATATATTACAAAGTTTCTTATAACTATTTGTACTATTAAAAGTTGGAGATCTCCGCGGTCCGCGTTACTGATATCCCCATGTGCTTGCTCTCGGTAGATGCTGAAAAAGCTTTCGACCGTGTACATTGGGGCTTCCTGCGGGCCACACTCCAGCAAATTGGAGTTGGCTCGGGGTACCTGAGTAAGGTGCTTTCTCTCTATGGCGACACGTCGGCACGGGTGTGGGTTAACGGGCTCCTCTCCAACTCCTTTCCGGTCCGGAATGGCACGCGACAGGGTTGTCCCCTGTCTCCTCTTTTATATGCACTGGTCATGGAACATCTAGCGACTGCCTTACGGAATTGTCCTAGTGTCCATGGTGTGCAGCTGGGCAACCGCCAGGTCAAAACGGCTTTGTACGCCGACGACCTCCTCTTATACATCTCTTAGCCGCGCGTTTCTTTTCCGGCCATCCTGCGTGAGTTCCGTCGCTTTGGCCACCTGAGTAATTTCAAGGTAAATCTCTCTAAGAGTGAGGCCCTCAATATCACCTTGCCCCCAGCAGAAGCAGCCCTCCTTGCGAACGAATTCCCCTTCAAATGGCACCGCACTTCCATTAAATATCTCGGGATTCACATCCCTTCAGACCTCTCCCTTCTCTACCGCCTTAATTACTTACCGTTCCTTGAATCCCTTTCGACAGATCTGTGGAAATATGGTTCCCTCATGCTCTCATGGTTTGGTCGCATCAACGCGCTAAAAATGAATGTCATGCCCCGGTTATTATATGTGTTTCAAGCTCTGCCCATTCCAATACCACGCTCCTTTTTTGTTCGCGCCCAGACTTTGTTTGGGAGATTTGTGTGGGGAGCGACACGAAGCAGGTTACGCTTCCGGACATTGACACGCCGTAAACATCGCGGTGGTGCAGGCCTGCCCGATCCTAGAATATACTATCGCGCGACAGTACTGTTGCGCCTTTTTGACTGGCGCTATCGCGGGGCGGACAAGCAGTGGGTCTCTATAGAGGCCGACTTGCTGTCAGCTCATCTCCCTTCCTTGCCCTGGGTTCCGTCTCACTTTCGCCCCAGTATTATCAGACACTCCATTTTATTCTCTCATTTCCTCAAGACCTGGGATTCCATAAGCACGGGTGGTCGCATAGCCAGGGTCCCGGGTCCTCTCAGCCCTCTGTTCCGAAATCCCATGTTCCCACCGGGTTGCTCTGCTGACAGATTTTGCTGGTTGGCTAGGGATGATGTTCGTCTGCATCAGGTCATGGATAGCACTTCTCTTCCTTCTCTGTTACAATTGCAAGCCTCTCATCCCAATCTCCGTTTGTCCTGGTTGGAATATGGCCAGTTCACTACCTTCATCCGCAGGTTCTCCCTGCTTCCCACGCTCTCTTACTCTTTTACTAACCTGGAGCTTTCCCTTTCCCAGACTGATACCACTCCACGCGCCCTCTCTGTTCTTTACGGCATTCTCCTCCAAGACGCTACACCTGGGCCTCCCTCCTACATTGGCCCCTGGGAGTCTGACCTCGGTACTCGCCTCTCTACTGCCGACTGGGATAAATCCTACCTGTACACACACAAACTCCCGCTGTCCTGTGGTGCGCAGGAAAAGAATTACAAAATACTGACCCGCTGGTACCGCTGTCCTGACCTCTTACATAGGATCTACCCTGGCGTCTCTGACCGGTGGTGGCGCTGTGGTTTCGAAAAAGGTACCTTATATCATATCTGGTGGGAATATCTTTAGGGATGCCGTCTTTGAGCTTTATGCTAAAGTGAGTGGCAGATCTGTCACGCCTTCACCCCAGCTCGCACTTCTCTCCATTATACCAGGGAGGGTCTCTGCCGTTAAAAGAGACCTTTTGTGACACTTCCTCACCGCCGCCAGAACAGTTATCCCCAGGCATTGGCGTAGCACTGCTGTGCCTACCCTTGTGGAGTTCCTTCAGGAGCTTCTCTTTATCAGGAGAATGGAGGCCTTGGTGGCTGAGGACTCGCCTGACCCCTCCAAATTTGAGTCCCTCTGGCGGCCGTGGGTGGTGTTTCAGGAATCCTCTGAGTTTCTCTCTTTTTTTTCTTGATTTGGGGTTGTTCTGTTTTTTCTGTTGGTGCAGTGTCTGGCTGCTCTCCATTTCTAAATTTCCCCTTCCGTTCCATTTCCTACCTCCTCCCTCCTGTGCCCCTCCCCTGCCCTTGTCGTGTCCTAGGCCTCATATGTCTTGTACACCTGTGTCCCCCTTTTGGTCCCCCTCCTCTTGATGTTTTTTTAAATTTATGGTTAGGTGGGTGGCCCTGTGGTAGCTTTTTACAGTTGACTTTTTAGTTTTTTTAGCTATCACCCACCTAAAGTTATAGTCATTTTAGTTGTCATTGTGTCATTTATTTCTGATCCTGTTGTGGCGGGCTTCGTTGGCCTTTTTACCCAAACTTTCACTACTGTGCCTTATCCATAAATAAGGTGGCCTGCGTGCCCCCCCCTGTTATTGTTTTAACTGATATGGATGTTATAACATTGTACCCCCTTTCCCTTTTCTTCTTTCTGTTCTTATTGCAAAACTTTAATAAATTTGATTAAACATAAAAGTTGGAGGTGAGCTTTAAAATTGGTGTGGGCCAAGAAGACTCATCAGGGGACTACATGTCTACCTGCAGGAGTTCTACCTTAATCAGCAGGAGCAGTGTAAGAGAGAAATGTACACTGTAGTTAGACTGACTTCAGCAATCTACTGCAGATTGGCCATCAATACTGATCTGTGCAGTTACAGGATTTCCTATACACATCACAATAACATTAAAGGAAATTCCCTGGCAAAAGATACCGATGACCCATTCTTAGGTTAAGCCAGCAATATCAAATCAGTGGGAGCTGACAATGAAATCAGAACTGAATGTAGCAGTGTACCACTGGCCCAGTATGTGTAGCTCATGTGCCTTGACACTTGATATCAACTAAATTGGTGGGGGTGTTGACCCCCATCATTCTGATGACCTCTCCTAAGGATAGATCATCAATATTGTTTGCCTCAGAGAATTCCTTTAAGTTCAAAAGCCATTCTTTGTTTTAGATTCTTGTGGCTGATTCTAAGACAGAGTGTGTTGGGTAAGTTTTTATCACAATTAACTACGGGTAACCAGAAAATAATAATGATACTGACATCCATGCCAGGCTCCTGTTACTCACATGTATCCTGGATGCATCTACTGCATTTTCATACACATCATCTAGATAAATAGGAAACACTGCTCTGTGCCAGTACAGGAAACAGCAGTCACATTGTGCCCGAACTCTTAAAAAATGAAAATGAACATCCATCAGATGGCTGTATTTCACTAATCTCCCATCTGTCACTTCATACTAGTAAAACATAAAATGTCTTTCTGGCAGCACAAAATACATTTAAGAAGTGGGATATACCTTTCTCTCAGTTCACTTATGAGGTCCAACTTCTTCATGACGAGCTGAAGTGGTAAAAGCTCCTCATCCTTAAAGGTCTTCTACAACAAAAAACAAGTAAAACAACTCTATTATATGAGGACGCCTCATTCCAGTAGTGAATCTACTACTGAAGAATCAGAGACTTACCATCTGCGTCCCAACACTCAAGGCTAGGGCAACTACTAGTCTCCTCTGCCTTGTGCTAGGGCCATTTAAGGTGTTCTCAGCCAAGACCAGGGCAGAGAGGACATCCAGGCGCTGTTCACTGTATTTCTTGTCAGAAATAACTCTCTTCTGTATCAGTAAAACAGGAAAATAAACAGAGAATAAGAAATAAGTAGTGAGAATTAATTTCTTAAGACATATGACATGAAATTCTTGTGAAACACAACAGTGAAGGAACGTGAAGAAAGACTCTGCAGTGGTCATATTGTACAGAATAATATGGATGATGGTACATGATGGTACATGGCAGCACATTGATACGTTTCATTAATGAGCCTGGGCTGCAAATCTAACAGGAATAGGACCTGTCCTGAGTTTTGCCAATGGGCTAACAGCTCCCTTCTGGAACCAGTGATAATACACTGTTGTTTGTGCGGGGCCATAAGGAAATAATGGGTCAGTGCGCTAGCCGTTAAAAACACACCTAGCAAACTGACAAAGCATACTGTCTTGTGCAAGGGAACTAAATAGAGAAATTAGATTGAGAAACACACTGTGGAAAGTAAATGATGACCGTGAATATTATTCAATGTATAATAATAATAAAAAAATTAAAACAACATATTATTCAATTAAGAATTTTCGCATACTCAGATATAAAGCAAGTTATCACTATCAACAACTAACCCAATGAGAAAATATCAAGTAACGTCCACATAAATAAGCCTCAATAACATGGAGCCTGAGGATATGAAAACATTTTACCTTTGCAACAGCAATGGCAGCAAGTGCTTGATGCTGAAGGTGTTGAGTAATGTGACACACAGAATCGGCAACAACCATACTTCTTCTATGGAATGTGTGCTCTATAGCCTGGGGGAAAGACAGAGGTCTTATTAGTTGTGCAAATGTGAGCGAAATAAAATAATCATGCCAAGAACAAACACAAGATAAGACCAGGGTAATGTGGAAGTTCTCAAGCTACATGCTAAGAAGGGTCCGACCAAAGAAATTATGGGTATCTAATTTAAAGAGGACCTTTCATGCCCTCAGGCACATGTGGTTTTATATAGCGCTAGAAAGCCGACAGTGCGCTGAATTCATTTCTTCATCCGTTATGTACCCAGGGGCTGGAAATATCGGTGCCGTTACCGATCTCAGCCCACTGTCAGAAGGGCGTTTCTGACAGTCTAGCTGGGCTGTGAGGAACGCCCCCCCATTACAGGGCTATGTACGAGTACTGTCAGCATCATCACTGGGCTGTAAGGAACGCCCTCCCTGACTGTACTCGTCCATAGCCCTGTACTGTCAGAGGGGGCGTTCCTTACAGCTCAGGGATGACGCTGAGCTGTGAGGAAGGCACCCCCCCCCAGTACAGGGCTATGGACGAGTACTGTGAGGGAGGGCGTTCCTCACAGTCCAGCTAGACTGTTAGGAACACCCTTCTGACGGACGATGAAACTAAGACCACTGATAGCTCCAGCCCCGGGGCACATAACAGGAAAGCCGACAGTGCGCTGAATTCAGTGTGCGGAAGTTGTTTTATAACTGGATGTCCATTTTAATAAAAAAAAACACAACATGTAAATCGATTAAAAAAAAACAAACTCTGAAGGTGTCCATAGTCTTCAATCTCTTCTGTGGTGACACTTCAAAGTGACCAATGCTCGATGCCAAATTCTCTGCTGATCACCGGGGATCCCCAACAGTAGGACAGTCAGTGAATAGTTCATTTTTCAGCACTGCACTGAGAAATTGAAAAAGGCTCACCTTGAGAAGCTCTATGAGTCTGCACAATGCTTTAACTGATGTCTTTGTCATAGGTTTCTGCATAGACATATACAAGTTCATTGTCGTTTTGATGATGTTACTAAGGCCACAGGCATAAAGAAAACCCTGAAAGACAATACCAGCAGATAAAGGATGGATTTTAATAGGTATTATCGAGTATCAATTCACAAACAATATTAGTGGAGAGAAGTTATGATGTACGCTGTCCTAATGCTCAGTAACAATGATCTTATTAACCCCATCATTGACATACTCCAGATAACCAATAATGATAATACTCTAAGTGTGAGCAACAAGTATGAAAAACATATACAGTGTTAGTAGAACAGATCACTTACATGTATAGAATAAAATGTTAAATTTTAAGGTCGCAATTGGTATTTTGGTCAATAATTTACTTTAGTATTTGGAAGTCAAAACTAGGAGTGGATCCAAAAGAGAAGTTATTTTGCAATACACAAGTAACAAATACCTGTACAAATATGTTACATCTGTTGGTCAGATCTTCACCAAATTTCTCAGCTTTTTGCTCTTTTGACAATATAGATTCCATTTTCATCATCCAAGAACATACAAAAACATAGTATGACTGGACGTCTCTAAAGAGAAACAGAAAATTCAGAATTAGTATTAAGAAGCGACACACATTAAACTAAGATCACTTCTTAAATGCTCACCAAATTTTCAGACAACGTAGGCTCATTTAATGCGATTCTGTCCAAAAGTAATGCACATTTTTTTTTGAAAATGTACCTGATTTCTGCCTAAAAAACCTCTCTATAGTTGCTGCCATTAGTTGTCTCCCTTCAAGCCAATCTACTATGGAGGGGCTGATTTCTCCCCACAGCCTATACGCCTCTGCAGGTAGCCTTCTCTGTGCATAGCGGGCACTGAAAGCATGCTGCAACTTCTACAATGTAAGGAGAGTTTACTATATACTTGTGACTAGCTGCTTGTGTGTTATTTATGATGGGATGTTAGTCATATACAGTAAGCAGCTTTCTTCATTGTGATCAGATTTTTTTTTCCCTGTGTCAGGCATCGTGGTCATCTGCATCCTGCCCTTCATTTGCAGTCCAGTATCCGTGGATCTCCTACAGTATATTATGGTCACTTGGGCTTTTCTCAGCTATTTGTTTGCTATTTTATAGTTACTCCTGGCAGAATTACATGTAAAGAAAAAGGTAGAAGTAGTAGTGGATAGGAGAAGAGGGCACACTTCTGCTTATAGTACATCGAGACAGCCTGAGAGAGAAAAGCAAAATGTGCTACAGTCATAATGGGGCAATAAGCGACAGAAAAACTGATAGGATACCATAAATAAAGGTGTATACAGTAATAGAATAGAACTGCCCAGTAAGACCCTGCAGATATATCAACTTTTCATGACAACTCACGTACAGTTTAATCCAAAATTGTCTGTGAATTCAAGGCCCTGAATATGTGAAATGGCCATTAGTCATGGAGGTGATCTCTGTCCCAGACGCAGTATGGAATATACAGAGGTATCATTCACCAGCATGACTCTCAATAAAAACAGACGCATGGCATGCTATATTATTAATGTAGCACCCTTGCTTTTATATTAGTAAATGATGAATCTGTATTTTAACTGTATTGTTAAAGGTTAAGAAGAAGGTAATTGGGTAAGTGCCATACATTTATTTTCTTTTCATGAAATAAATTATTTTGACCCCTGTGGCTTCTTTACCCAGAACTGTAAAAACAGCACAATTACAGGTACTTATTCCAGCTAGTAAGACATTGTTTGGGGCTGTTCCTTAAAAAAGAACACACTTTTTTTCTCTAATCCATGACAATTCCTCTCAGAAACATAGAATCAATCAGTAATTTATCATAATGATAAATATATTAAATTAAATAATGAAAATATATTGAGACAAATGGTAAAGGAGATCAAGTTCTACCAGGGCAGGGAACACGCTGTAGGAAAGGTCTTGTGTAAATGAATCATTAAGTTTCTCTGATTTTCAAGCAAACCTACTTGGTTAGAGACTGAGCCTTGGTTTGAAGGTAGCTTTCTCTTTGACTCTTAATGGCAAGTAAACTTTTCCGGTCAATTAATTTGGCAGCAGCCGGAACTTTCTGGATTAGAAAACTGTCGGCATACCAAATTACATTGGCTGTTAATGTGATTGCTGGTACCTAGAATACAAAGAAAAAAACTCAATGTACCAGTGGACTGTAGTTTTTTGACAAATTCACATAGTCAAGGAGGGGATATAGTGTGTGTGTGTATATATATATATATATATATATATATATATATATATATATATACATACACAGTACAGACCAAAAGTTTGGACATACCTTCTCATTCCAAGAGTTTTCTGTATTTTCATGACTATAAAAATTGTAGATTCACACTGAAGGCATCAAAACTATGAATTAACACATGTGGAATTATATACTTAACAAAAAAGTGTGAAACAACTGAAAATATGTCTTATATTCTAGGTTCTTCAAAGTAGCCACCTTTTGCTTGGATTACTGCTTTGCACACTCTTGGCATTCTCTTGATGAGCTTCAAGAGGTGGTCACCTGAAATGGTTTTCACTTGACAGGTGTGCCCTGTCAGGTTTAATAAGTGGGATTTCTTGCCTTATAAATGGGTTTGAGACCATCAGTTGTGTTGTTCAGAAGTCAGGTGGATACAAAGCTGATAGTCCTACTGAATGGAGTGTTAGAATTTGTATTATGGCAAGAAAAAAGCAGCTAAGTAAAGAAAAACAAGTGGCCACCATTACTTTAAGAAATGAAGGTCAGTCAGTCCGAAAAATTGGGAAAACTTTGAAAGTGTCCCCAAGGGCAGTGGCCAAAACCATCAAGTGCTACAAAGAAACTGCCTCACACGAGGACCGCCCCAGGAAAGGAAGACCAAGAGTCACCTCTGCTGCGGAGGATAAGTTAATCCAAGTCACCAGCCTCAGAAATCGCAGGTTAACAGCAGCTCAGATTAGAGACCAGGTCAATGCCACACAGAGTTCTAGCAGCAGAAACATCTCTACAACAACTGTTAAGAGGAGACTGTGTGCAGCAGGCCTTCATGGTAAAATAGCTGCTAGGAAACCACTGCTAAGGACAGGCAACAAGCAGAAGAGACTTGTTTGGGCTAAAGAACACAAGGAATGGACATTAGACCTATGGAAATCTGTGCTTTGGTCTGATGAGTTCAAATTTGAGATCTTTGGTTCCAACCACCGTGTCTTTGTGCGACGCAGAAAAGGTGAACGAATGGACTCTACATGCCTGGTTCCCACCGTGAAGCATGGAGGAGGAGGTGTGATGGTGTGGGGGTGCTTTGCTGGTGACACTGTTGGGGATTTATTCAAAATTGAAGGAATACTGAACCAGCATGGTTACCACAGCATCTTGCAGCAGCATGCTATTCCATTCGGTTTGCGTTTAGTTGGACCATCATTTATTTTTCAACAGGACAATGACCCCAAACACACCTCCAGACTGTGTAAGGGCTATTTGACCAAGAAGGAGAGTGATGGGGTGCTACGCCAGATGACCTGGCCTCCACAGTCACCAGACCTGAACCCAATCGAGATGGTTTGGGGTGAGCTGGACCATAGAGTGAAGGAAAAAGGGCCAACAAGTGCTAAGCATCTCTGGGAACTCCTTCAAGACTGCTGGAAGACCATTTCAGGTGACTACCTCTTGAAGCACATCAAGAGAATGCCAAGAGTGTGCAAAGCAGTAATCAAAGCAAAAGGTGGCTACTTTGAAGAACCTAGAATATAAGACATATTTTCAGTTGTTTCACACTTTTTTGTTAAGTATATAATTCCACATGTGTTAATTCATAGTTTTGATGCCTTCAGTGTGAATCTACAATTTTTATAGTCATGAAAATACAGAAAACTCTTGGAATGAGAAGGTGTGTCCAAACTTTTGGTCTGTACTGTATATATATTAAAAAAAAAAAAAAAAAGCATCATGATCTATCTTCAAGCAGATTCCGCCTTGCAGAGCCCATTGAAATCAAGTGTTTTTCCCACCTCCCACTCATTTCAATGGGAAAAATACAACCGAAAAATCAGCTAGAGGAAAAAAAAAACAGCTACAGACTCCCATTGAAAAGAATGGGAGAGTTGGGAGGTGTTTTTGGAGGCAGATTCCACCTAAAAATGTGTGATCATAAGAGAATAGCTCTGTTAAAGACATTCAATTAACTTGCTTTCATACTTATTTCAGAATACATTTTGTATTGCAAAATAGCAGCCCTTGACAAAATGGCTGCTTATGACAAAATATTTATGATAGTCAGGCCATAAGTAACCTTAATTTGAACCCGGTATAAAGTAATGTCTATATACTCTGTTTAAGGACATATCTATACCAACCAGATCAACAGGTTATATTTGTATGTCCATACTAATTAGATACAGATTAGATCAACGATGCTGTTTAAGGACATATCTATACCAACCAGATCAACAGGTTAAATTTGTATGTCCATACTGATTAGAGCAAAAGAGCAACTCTGTTTAAAATGTATATGTCACAAGACATATTCTAGTGAAAACTGGCCCCTTCCACATGAATATGATCTTGAAGATAAGTGAGGCCTTACAGAGGTGTATCACTTCTGTAGACACCCACTTTATCACACACACAAAGGGTATAAGATTGGAAGACATCCCTCAGCATGGAGTTGCATTCTTTGGGACGCCTGGTTCTGCTTGATGATACCTGTCACATGGCTTGAGTGATGCTTCCTACTGATACCCTTATCAGAACTCCTCTATGAAGCTTGACAGTGTTGTAAGTATTTGATTTGATCACCTTGCTATACCTGTTGTATTGTAAGTGTTGAATATATCATAGTTTGATTGACTTTTGATATTTGATATACCTTGCTTTATTGCTAGTGTTGAATATACCTTGCTTTATTGCTAGTGTTGAATATACCTTGCTTTATTGCTAGTGTTGAATATACCTTGCTTTAGTACAAGTTTTGATTAAGTCACAGTTTGACTAAGTTTGATTATACCTTCTAATATCTGTTATACTTTTCCTTGTTATAAGACCTTTTGCTATACTCTTCTTAGTGAAATGTTACCTTTTGCTATCTTCTTATACTATTCTTAATAAAATGTTAAGCTATTGGGGATAGTCCAGTGTTTTTACTCTATAACTTTATTCTATTACACGGAATCCAAAGAATCTGTTTTCATTTGGCAATACACATTTGCATTATCAGAATTACTAATAAACAAAAATAATTAAGTTTTGAAGCTTTATGTGACAAGGGCCTGCTCTGACAACAGTTACAAGGCAAACAGCAGTCAGACCATATCAAGGAGTCAGAATGATGTGCAGCGCCTTTATGTTTTTATATTTATCATTTATTTCAACTCTCTCTTACAGCATCTTCTGGTCAAATATTACTTAAAAGCTAAAGTATTCTGTGCATAAGGTAATAACGTGGTATAAACTGTTTATTTGGACTTCATTCACAGTTTTACATGAAATAATAGTAGTAGAATGCAGTGGAATAAATCCTGGATGATGGTGCCATCATCACAACATAATATGTGGTGCAGTATTTTGACCCCATTCTAACAATTTTGCAGTAATATAACGTGTACCTTTTTACAAACATCTAAGAGGGATTTATAAAATTTCTTGTCCACTGTACGAAAGATGTGAAAGTAAAGGACAAACAGTCCACACAATCCCACATATCTTTCCCGCTGGTCAATTTCAGAGGATTCTCCTAGAAATCAGAGAACATACATCAGGCAATGTTCACACAAGAACACAGAAGCACAACAGTTAACACAAACTATATTCATACCACAAAACTGACATACCAAGTTTTACTTCTACGTTAGAAAATATTGTGCGAATATTATGTGCAAACTCTTCTGCAAAAGTCCCATTCTTTGAGACAGAAACACCACCGTTGGTAGAGTCAAACTGCTGTTCAACACAACCCTGTAAAGCAGAAGAAAAAAAATACTATAAAAGTACAGCAGAGAAACACCCAAACACTTCACATACCATTAACAAACTCATGCAATAAAGCGTGATAACCACAGTATCAATAAAATGCAATACTTAAAGGGGTTGTCCAGGACCTGAAGGTAATTGATACTGATGACCTATCCACATGATAAGTCATTAGTATCAGATCAGTTGGGCTATGACACCTGGACCCCATCCCAAACAAGTACTTTGGCTGCCACAACCCATATACTAGGTATATGGCTGGAAACAGTCCTCCTCCTATTTAAAGTGAATGGGAGTAGGGGGTGCAGTTCTAGGCGACACCACGAAACTGTACGGAGCTCCATTGTGATAGCCACCTGGAACTAAAGCCCCACTCCCAATCACTTGAATAGGCTAAAGGGCTTTTCAGGGCTAAAATATTGCAGAGCTATCTTAACCACTTCCGTACCGCCCATAGACTATATACATCCGGAAGAAGGTTGTCTATTTCTGCAAGGACGTACCGGTACGTCCAAGCAGAATTCAGCAGCTGCACAAAATCGTGCAGCTGCTGAAACAGGGAGCCGGCTGTAACTTCAGCTGAAGCTCTCAGAGACAAGGCAGGGAAGGTTTATTACCTTCCCTGCCATCCCGATCGCTGTGTATACAGCGCTGAATGAGCGCTGTATACACTGCTATGGGCGCTGCCATTTTGCGGCTGCCCTCTGACCAGGCGGTCACGTGATCCGCTGGGTGCAGCGTCTGTAAGAGCTGCTGGGTCGTACAGGACCCAGATCAGCTCTATAGTAAGTTGCAGGAGGCTGTATTCCTCCTGCAACTGGGGCTAAATGTATCAGCCCCAGTTACAGGGGAAATCCGCCTCCCCCACGGTTTCCCTCCTCTTTTGCTTAGATTTTCCCAGACATAAAAAAAAAATTAAAACACAGGCAAAAATGAAAAAAAAAACATAAAAATAAAGCCCTATGTGTCACCGAAAAAAGACGCAGAAATTAGTTGAATAACACATATGATAAAAATGTTACAGCCCTCAAAACCGCACATACAAAAAAACCCGAAAATGTGTCTGGTCTGGAAGGGGGGTAAAACATCTGGTATGGAAGTGGTTAAGGATAGGTCAATAGGCGCCAGATAAGTGGGGGTCAAGACACCCAGCACCCCCATGGATCAGCTGCTCTCAGCAGTTGATACACAGAGAATCAAAGAGGAAGCTGAGAGCTCTGTTCCATGTGTACTGGCCACACAAGGAACTGCAGATAAGTTCTCATTCATCTGAATGGGACCTAGGTTGCATTGATTTAGCACAGGTCTGCTTCCTCTTTCTTTCATTCTCTGTATATCAACTGCTGAGAGCAGCTGTTCCAAGGTGATGCCGGGTGTCTGATCCCCACTTATAGATAGGTCATCAGTATCAATTACCTTCAGGTCCTGAACAACCCCTTGAAAGGGGTATTCCAGGCTTCTGACACTAAATTGAGTATCCTTAAGATAGGTTGTCAATATAAGGTTGTCAGGGGTCCAAAACACAGCACGCCCAGCAGTCAGCTGTTTGAAGTGGTTTCGGCACTCAGGCAAGCATTGCTTCTGATTCACAAAACAGTGACATCATTTTCATCTGTCACATAGCCTGTTAGCATCTCAGTCTCATTCAAATGAAAGGGACTGAGTTGCAATACTACGCAGAGTCATTATACAATGTACAGTGCGGTGCTTGGTAAGAAGTGAAGAGCCTCCAGCACTCATATGAATGCTGTAACTTCTTCAAACAGCAGATCTGACATTGATGACATATCCTAAAAAAAGGTCATCAATATCATAGTCCATAAAACCCCTTTAATGTAATATATACATGACAATACTCAGTCACAGTACCTGGAAAAGCATTCCATCAAGTAACTGGCTTTCTAACTTTAAAAGCAGCTTTTCAAAGGGTTTTAGTTTGTCTTCTTGAATCCCAAACTTTCCTGGGTTATGATGTACTGACTTTAATAACCTACAAAACAAATTGATACATTTACTAAATAATGGATGCAGCAAAACATAAAACATTTTTCAGAAAGCAAAATAAAATGTAAACAGTCAAAGCTGCTGCAAATGATGCCTAATAATCAGTATACTGCTTTTTAACATTCATGGAATACAAAACTATGAAAAGAAATTAAAAAAAACAAACCAAAAAACAGACAGGCAGTGTCAGACTAAAGGGCCTAGGGGCCACCAGATGAACTTGTCCTGGGGGAGCCACCCAATAGCTTCCTGCTAATAGCCTACACCAGGGCTTCTTCACTGAAATTTTGTATATGTGCTGACTATATGGCATTACTGAGTATTTTCCCCAGTATTGTCATTCCCTATAGTACTGTGCAGGCCCCAATAGCTCCATGGCCAGTTCATGCACTGTACTGTATGGGTAATGACACGGCTATGCAAAACTACTATGTACAAGATTATAGTGAGATAGCTGTGATACAAGCATAGCACACAGGGCTGCCATCAGGAATTTTGAGCCCTCACAGTATAATGCTTCACATGATATATAATGCTCCACAGTATCCCCCTCAGTATAAAATACTCCCCTGAGCCACACCCCCAGTGGCCCCTCATGGTAAATAATGCTCCACAGCGGCCCCACACAGTATAAAATGCTCCCCTGAGCCTCCTTTAGTGGCCCCACATGGTATATAACACTCCCCAGAGCCCCACACAGTATGTGCCACAGTGGCCCCCACATAGCATAATATGCTCCCCAGAGCCAACCCCCATACAGTATAATGCTCCACAGTGACCCCCATACAGTATAATGCTCCACAGTGACCCCCACACAGTATAATATGCTCCACAGTAGCCCCACACAGTATAATATGCTCCACAGTAGCCCCACACAGTATAATGCTCCAGTGCCCCACACACAGTATAATGCTCCACGATGGACCCCACACACAATATAATATGCTCCCCAGTAAAATACTGCACAATGGACCCAACACAGTATAATATGCTCCCCAGAGGCCCCCATGTATAATATATTCCACAGCAGCATCACACAGTATAACAGGAATCCCACAGTGCCCCCCCCCAAGTATAATGCTCCACAGTGGCCCCACAAAAAAAAAAAATGCTCCCAAGAGGGGTCCTCCCCCAGTATAATGCTTTACAATGGCTCTATACAGTAAAAAAAAAAAAAAAAAAAAAATGCTCCCTAGAGTCTCAAGCTGCTTCTGTGAACCCCTCCGCAGGCTTCCTCTTCAGGTTTGTGGCTGATGTTACACATCCTGGACGTCGTCAACACAACGACGTGGGGCACAATGACGTTGTAAAACCAGCGCACTCCACATAAATGCTGAGGTCTAATAACAGCCCTCAGCGGTAACTTTTAGAACACATGACATCAGCCACAGGCCAGAAGATGATATCGGACACCCAGGAGAAGTGAGTATACATGCTTATTATTTTTACACACCTCCCCTGGGCAGACTTTAATTGGAAAGTCATGTGCCGCCGTGCCCCTTTCCATTAGCGATGTGGTTGGGCCAACCAGAGGATCCTTCGGTGGGCCAGTCCGAGGCTGCAGACAGGCCAGTGACGCATATACCCTGCAAAAATCTTACAGGAATATGCTAGACAGATCACTCCAGAAGCCTTACCTGTAGGATCATCCAAACTATAAAAATTTTTACGAAACTAGAAAATATGGTCTGTAATAATGCATGGGCTTCACTAGAATAGGACAGAGATGCAATACCAAACACATCCCATGGACAAGAGCTTTGCCATTTATGGAAAAGGTAGGCCTTACATTGTTAACTATATACAATTTTAAAGGGGTTAACCAGGATAATTTTTTTCTTATTTTTTTTTATATGAGATCAATCAAGGTGAGAAAAATTTTAAAACAAAAAACACACTCACCTGTCCCTGGTGCTTTGGTGTCTCCCAGCGCGGTCCGATCCTGCTTCTCTGGTGTCTTCTTCTGTTGGAAGTCCCCGCCGCACGTGACTGCTGAGACCAATCATGTGCGGCAGAAACTTCTGCCAAAACAAGACACCAGAGATTTAGAATCAAACCGCGCTGGGAGACACCAGAGCACCAAGGACAGGTGAGTGGTTTTTTTTTTTCACTTTCCCTGTTCTCATATAAAAAACTTTTATCCCAGACAACCCCTTTAAAGGACTAGTGTTCAATTGAAACAGAACCACACCTTTCTAGGGGATGTCTGATATTGCAGCTTTCTCGTTTACTTTAATGGATCTGAACTGAAATATCACACACAACCCAATGACAAGTTTGGCTATATGTATATGACCATGCATGCAGGAACTTTCTATGGTCTGGCACTTGTTACAAACTGAGCCATGTTTTCCTTATACTTGTGGGGATATCAGACAGGACACAACATACATGTGAAGATAACCCGATCACAACAAGGAAACTATGGCTGGGTTTCAGAGTACAGAAAGTTCCTCCATCCATGGTCTTAACCATGGGCAACCGATCAAGACAACAGACTCTCAGACTCTTAAAACTCTGCAAAATGTTTATTTAAATTTGCAAAAATGCTTAACCTTTAACTGTCTACAAATTTAAATATGGCTATGTTTGTCGGAACACCCCTTTAGCTGGTCATGGAGATGGGAGGGCTTCATCAGATGAAGCTGCCCACCCCTTCCCCCTTGACTACTTCATGTATATTTGCATATGACAATCTATGGTTTTAAAAGGTGACTTGACTTTTAAGCAACAGAAATCTTAGTGAGGGGCACCAGAGGAATGGTCATTACTTGATGCTGCATACACTGAAACCACTTTAGGGTAGATAATCCACCTGACAGGTTTCCTTTATATAAAAGCCTAAGTATATAGACTCTTACACAAACACTCACACTTACTTACATACACTTATCCCTTATACCAGGTCTGTCAGACAAGCAGTCTTCTCAAACGTCCTCTCAATTTCCCCAGGACATCAGTGGTGAAGAGCTGGACCGCAGCACAGATAATATAGCAGCTGAACACCATCCCCATACATGGAGGAGGAGGACACAGTAGATACAAAAAGAAGACACTTTGTGCTTCCTGAGCTGTTCCAAACTCAGTTGACAGCACAGCTGAGAGTCCATTTACAGTCCCTGACAGAAGTTCTGTCGCTTATCCATGTTGTGGAATGAAAAGCCTATAACCTGACTTTAAATTCATCCATTGATTTTAGAAATGACTCATATGAAAGCTGAAACCCTCCCAAATGATTTTTTGGTGAAGAAAATAAATTGGCTTCACTGCTGAAATATTCATCATTTAATGAACACAGAAAGGTCAGATTTTGGCAAGACAAAAGTTTTGTCGCACACATAAAGTAATGTGAAAATCAAACCAATAATTCTGTTCAAAAACAAAGATATGTTTCCTAACATTGGTGAATGAAGTTGTGGTGCTATTAGAGCCATATTTAATATTTTGTGTGACTTCCATGAGCTTGAAGGACTGCATCCATGCGTTTCAACAATGATTCATACAATTTATTGATGAAGTCATCAGGAATAGCAAAGAATGCAGTCTTACATGCCTCCCAGAGTTCATCAAGATTCTTTGGTTTTGTCTGCCAAGCTTCCTCTTTCATCCTACCCCAAACATGCTCAATGATGTTCTGTATTGCAAAATAGCAGCCCTTGACAAAATGGCTGCTTATGACAAAATGTTTATGATAGCCAGGCCATAAGTAACCTTAATCTGAACCCAGTGTAAAGTAATGTTTACACACACTCTATCAAGTTGCTGATATTTACATGCCTATACAGATTAGATCAAAAGACTCTGTTTAAGGTGATATCTATATGTACATACTAATTAGATCTCAGGACGCTGTTTAAGGTGATATCTATATGTACATGCTAATTAGGTCACAGGACGCTGTTTAAGGTGATATCTATATGTACATGCTAATTAGATCAAAAGACTCTGTTTAAATTGGCCCCTTCCACATGAATATGAGCTTGGAGAAGAGTAAAGGCCTTACAGAGGTGTATCACTTCTGTAACCGCCCACTGTATGACATACACAAAGGGTATATGATGGGAAACTTCCCCCAGCATTACGTTGCATTTCTTGAGGGCAGATCATTGGGGACGCCTGTTGATGCTGCATGCTGGCACATGGCTGAGTGATGCTTCCTACAGATACCCTTATCAGAACTAAGCTTAGCAGTGTTATAAGTATTTGATTTGATTACCGTGCTATACCTGCTGTATTGTAAGTGTTGAATATATATCATAGTTTGATTGACTTTGATATTTGATTATACCTTGCTTTATTGCAAGGGTTGATTTGATATACTTTCTGATACTTTTAAGTGTTGTAAGTATTTGATTTGATTACCTTACTATACCTGCTGTATTGTAAGTGTTGAATATATCATAGTTTGATTGACTTTGATATTTGATTGTACCTTGCTATACCTGCTGTATTGCAAGGTTTGATTATACCTTCTAATATTTGTTATACTTTTCCTTGTTGTAAGACCTTTTACTATCTTCCTATACTCTTCTTAGTGAAATGTTACCTTTTGCCATCTTCTTATATTCTTCTTAATAAAATGTTAAACTATTGGGGATAGTTCAGTGTTTTTACTCTATAACTTTATTTTTATTACACGGAATCCAAAGAATCTGTTTCATTTGGCAATACATGTTCATGTCTGGTGACTGGGCTGGCCAGTCCTGGAGCACCTTGATCTTCTTTGCATTGAGGAACTTTAATGTAGAGATGGATGTATGAGATGGAGCACCATCCTGCTGCAAAATTTGACCCCTTTTATGATTGGGAATGTAAGAGGAAGCTAATACTTCTTGATATTATTTATTATTGATATTGCCTTCCACCTAGCAAATGTTTTGCACACCCCCATACCGAATGTAACCCCAGACCATGATCTTTCCACCACCAAACTTAACTGTTTTCTTGGTGTATCTTGGATCCATACGGGCTCCAGTAGGTCTCCTGCAGTATTTGCGGCGGCTGTGGTGTAATTCAACTGAAGATTCATCTGCGAAATCCACCTTCTGCCACTTTTCCAGCGTCCATCCATTTAGCAGGCTGTGGGCCTTGGCAAATGCCACACGTTTTTTTAATTGCCTTTTGTTTAGTGCTGGCTTCTGGGCACTGATTCGACCATGGAGGCCATTTCGAGAAAGACACAGGGACTTGAGGTGACCAGGCCTGTTGGAGCTCTGCTGCAGTGGAAGAGGGGCTGGCTTTTGATTTTCTAATCAAAAAACGTTCCTCCTGAGCAGTTGTCTTGCGGGGTCTGCCGGACATGGGCTTGTAAAAAACATCTCCAGTCTGTTCAAATCTTTTTTTAATTCTTTGTACTAGATGCAGAGACACATTAAAGGTGCCAGCCACCTCTGCAGTGGATCTGGTCTTCAGCCTCTTGATAATTAAGGCTTCGGTCGCAGGGTTGATTTTTGGCATGTTGTCAGAGGTGAAGTTGCAGTTCAAGTGAAGGTCTGGGGTGCTGGAGTTCTTTTTATACACACCCACTAATTAACCGATCAATTAGTGAGCACAGGTGAGGCTTTAAACTAGGAATGGGTGCATTATGACAAGGCGACAAAACTTTTGTCTTGCCAAAATCTGACCTTTCTGTGTTCATTAAATGATGAATATTTCAGCAGTGAAGCCAATTTATTTTCTTAACCAAAAAATCATTTGGGAGGGTTTTAGCTTTCATATTCATTTCAGAGTCATTTCTAAAACCAAGGGATGAATTTAAAGTCAGGTTATAAGCTTTTGATTCCAAAACATGGATAAGCGATAGAACTTCTGTCAGGGACTGTATTCCTCATTGACCCAACTCATACACTGAGCAGAGGGAGGGACACGCAATGCTGCAGCAGTATGTATGTCTCCCTTCTGCAGACCCTGTTGCTCTTTCTGGTGGGCACACCCCAGTGGCTGCATCCTTGCTCAATGGTAGAAACAACCATGGCCCATGCTGTCATGCCAGAAAAAAAATGCCTTGCGTGCCAACCTTAGGACGCATGCGTGCCGGAGGTTGACAACCTGTTATGGATAATAACTCAATATACTGATATGAAAGCATTACAATCGTTTACAGTAACACCATTATTTGCACATAATCTAGTAAATATATTTGGTCTAGTATATAAATGAATTTAGCCTACCTTTTATACATAGTCCAGTGATCCTTGAGAGTGGCATGGTTTTCAATGATTTCATCCAAGGTTAACAGAACAGTGAGCAGCTCACCCAGGTGCTCATACATAGTCTGGAGAATGGGATGACAGACATAAACAAGGAGAATGTTTACAGGCATTAACAATATTAAACTTCAAAAATGAGAACAAAATATCTCACCAAGAAATGAACTCCTGAAGTCTCAATGATCTTGGACTCATTCCTGTAAAATAATAAGTAACAATGATGCATCACTAGAACTTCACACAAAAACACTTTATAAGTAAAATACATGTCCATGTAATTTACAATACCATTTTCATATTGCGAAAAAAAAAATTCATATTTTAGATCTGTGGCATACCACGTACGCTGCGGAATCACCACACATAGTGCCTGCCCAATGCAAAGGGTGAAACCTGCAGGTAAGGCGACATGCACATGACCAGGCCGTGATTAAACAGCACGGATGACACTTGGATTACATCTGTGTGCCGCCCGTGCCTCCATGGCCCCATTCACTGAGGTCATTGTGCATCGGCCGCAAAACTAGAATATGACCTATCCTGAGACACCCCCCCCCCCCAAGCTCACAGCCCCATACACAGGACTGTGACAATACAGAGTCATGTGTATGGGGCTATGGAAACAAATGGGTCAGTGTGCTAGCTGTGTTTTTCACGGTTGTGTGCATGAGGCCTAAAAACTAAAATGCTAGTCTTACCTATTGCTAGTATACAAGGCAGCCAGCTGGTGTACAACATTCATCACCACCTCATAGCACCTTGTAACAAAACACGACAGTTCCTGGAAAAAAAAAAACAAGAATAAACAATTTACATGATGTGGAAGTAAAGGAAACACACATTTAACTGTAGATCACACAAAACTGATTTATGTGATATTGTAAGTAGAAATAAAGTAAAATTATACAGGGCCCGATAAGTACCAGATTAACTAATACTCAAACTATAGGCTGATCTTTATTTTAAAAAAAAAAAGTGAGGGAACATTCATGAAGGAATAAAATCAAAAGTCAAAAGTTAGCCAATGTAAAATCTAGTAGTATAAAGTGTAAAAAAAAACTGTGGATGCTAAGTTTAAGCTGGAATCACATATGCAAAGTCAGCAGTGGATAGAAGAAACGTCAAGTCCCTTATGATCAACAAAAACACTAGGGCAGACTTATTCATCTTATAAGACTTATCACTGTGGATTGGACTATTCCCCTGTTGTTCCTCATAGAAATGTATAAAAAAAAAAAAAAATGAGCAAACAGGTGTTGCCAGCTATGAGTATGTCCCTGAACATTCCCTCTCTGACAAGGGGAATAGAAAATTATAGGAGGAATAACATAAGAAAAGAATAAAACAGATAATGTGCTTGCTTCGGCAACACATATACTAAAATTGGAACGATACAGAGAAGATTAGCATGGCCCCTGCGCAAGGATGACACGCAAATTCGTGAAGCGTTCCATAAAAAAATAAAAAAAATAAGATGCTCCAGAGCTCATACTTATTGTGGAAAACAAGAATTACTTTAAGCAACCATGTAAGCGGCTGAGACAGATCCTCTCTATATTTCAGTCTTAAATAAAAGTAGGTTTTCATTAAATTGAATAAGACATGCGCTTAAATTTACATGAACTTAAAAGCACTTCAGTATTGATAAATTTGTAAGAATTTTTTTGGATATAAGCCCATCTGCTTAACCACACCCACTACATTTTATGCCAATAAGGTGTGAACTAAAATGTGCTACCTTTTATTTACATCAGAAAACTGGTGCAAAACTGTTACTATTAATTCCTGTAATGACTTTTAATATTCTTTTTAACGCCTACATGTCGCTAATCTGGCTATTTACTTTGCTTTATCTGATGCTGCAGTCACCTGTGATTTACAACTGCTACAGTAGGAGTGATAAGTGCAGCATCTCCATACTGAAGTTACTGTCCAGAAGTTACACTTTGATAAGAAAAGCTTTTAGGACTTTTATCATCACTTCTATCAGCAAAATTTAACTTTTTATAGTGATCATAGTAAAGTTAAAGTGCCTTCCCATTCACATTGTGCTAGCAGAACTTGCTCCCCTGCCAGCCTCTCCCATCACCTACTTCCTGGATGTTTGTTCTGTCTCAGCAGGGAGCCTAGATAAGATAACACAAGCTGTTCACAGCCCTCTACTATACTAAACTACTGGTTAATTTACACATGGAAAAGAGGTCCAAAAAATAAGCCACGCTGGATATAAAACCATATAAAACCTAATTTTTAGTTGAAAAACTATATAGATGTGTAGCCCTTGTAATCAGAAGAACTAGGAAAGTAACTTAATATGTTCATATGCAATAGTATATATAAAAACAAGCAAAATTTCCTTTTTTCATATTTTATAACATTATTCTACTTCTAGCAAAAAAAAAATATTCAACTTATTTAACAAATAAGGCTACTTATTTCAAGCCTTATGGGTCCTGAAAAAACATGATAAAATAGTTGAGATATACAAAGCTATTAAAAAGATATTGCTGTGTAAAGCAATGCATACAAAAGTGGCCTGAGCATTGGGCCATCAGTGATCCTGAAAGGGTTAAACTATAGCCATTCATTCAGATATGCTACAATAGACGTGTAACTGTCAAAAAAGCTGTATATTGTTTCAAATATTTTGAAAACTTTGGCCAATTGACATAATAGGCAAGCAGTCTGGTACATATAATACGATCACTGCCAGGTAGACATGAGCTCACAATTCATGAAATGTCAGAGAGCACAAATATTTAATCATTAACAAGAAAATGCGTCAATCTCATTCTGGAGAAATGTTTACCTGTAGGAAGGAGACAAACCTTCCCATTTGTATTTGGGAATCTCCCTCCACAACACTTGACTCTGGAGCTGTAGAGGAAACAGAAAAATGGCATGTCAATTAATTGTACCAAGAAATGGTAGGCTGTTTTCTATTCCCTAAAAAAACATTAGTTCATTTGAAATATCTTATATTGTGCGACCCTGTCCATAAAGAATTCTCAGGGAAGGGAACCTCTCTCCTTGTGGAGAGCACCAGTGAAGGTGTGTAGAGTTTTGAATTGCCTTTTTGCCCTCTACTAAGCATCTACATATCACAAGGCATTATGGGAAAAGGAGCTGGGAAGCTCAAGCGCCCTCTGTTGGATGTAACAAATCCTCAATTTGCTTTTGACCCACTGAGTCTTGAGAAAGAGGGATTTTAGTCAAGGCAATATCACTCATCTGCATACAGCGCTGTTTTGGGATTTTTGTCCTTCATCAGTGCAGAGCAGAGTGAATTGGCTGGTTTTGTGGGAGGCAATGAGAGGTTTTTATACCGATTGCCAGATTTGGAGTTGGGAAGGAACTTTTTCCCCTAACAGGGGTTAACAAGCATCATGGAGTTTTTGCCTTCCTCTGGATCAATACCGTAGTGTTATACAGTGCCTTGCAAAAGTATTCATACCCCTTGAACTTTTTCACATTTTGTCACCTTACAACCACAAACTTAAAAGTATTTTATTGAGATTTTATTTGATAGATCAACACAAAGTAGCAGATAATTGTGAAGTGGAATGAAAATGATACATGGTTTTCAAAATTGTAATAAAATAAAAATCTGAAAAGTGTGACGTGCAAAAGTATTCAGCCCCTTGTACTCTCATACCCTAAATAAAATCCAGTGCAATCAATTGCCTTCAGAAGTCACTTAATTAGTTAATAGAGTCCAGCTGTGTGTAATTTAGTCTCATTATAAATACGTCTGTACTGTGAAGGCCACAGTGGTTTGTTAGAGAACACTCCTTGCTTCCCAAGGAGCACTGATCAATCCATCATCCAAAAATGGAAAAAGTATTCTACAACTGCAAACCTACCAAGACATGGTCATCCACCTAAACTAACAGATCAAGCAAGGAGATCACTGGTCAGAGAAGCATCCAAGATGTCCTTGGTCACTCTGGAAGAGATGCAAAAATCCACAGCTCAGGTAGGAGAATCTGTCCACATGACAACTATAAGTCGTGCACTCCACAAATCTGGCCTTTGTGGAAGAGTGGAAAGAAGAAAACCATTGTTGAAAGAAAGACATAAGAAGTGCCGTTTTCAGTTTGCCACAAGCCATGTAGGGGACACAGAAAACATGTGGAAGAAGGTGCTCTGGTCAGATGAGACCAAACTTGAACTTTTTGGCCTAAATTCAAAGCGCTATGTTTGGCAGAAAAGTAACACTGCTCATCACCCTGAACACACCATCCCCACTGTGACACATGGTGGTGGCAGCATCATGCTGGGGGGAGGCTTTTCTTCAGCAGGGACAGGGAAGCTGGTTAGAGTTGATGGGAAGATGGATGGAGCTAAATACAGGGCAATCCTGGCAGAAAACCTTTTGGAGGCTGCAAAAGACTTGAGACTGGGAAGGAGATTCACCTTCCAGCAAGACAACGACCCTAAACATACAGCCAGAGCTACAGTGGAATGGTTTAGAGCAAAGAATATTGTGTAATATTAGAATGGCCCAGTCCAGACCTAAATCCCATTGAGCATCTGTGGCAAGACATGAAAATTGCTGTTCACAGACGCTCTCCATCCAATCTGGCTGAGCTTGGGCTATTTTGCAAAGGAGAATGGGGAAAAATCTCAGTCTCTAGCTGTGCAAAGCTGGAAGAGACATACCCCAAAAGACTTGCAGCTGTAATTGCAGCAAAAGGTGGCTCTACAAAGTATTGATATGGAGGGCTGAATACTTTTGCATGTCACACTTTTCAGAATTTTATTGATTAAAATTTTGAAAACCATGTATCATTTTTCTTCCACTTCACAATTATCTGCTACTTTGTATTGGTCTATCACTTAAAATCTCAATAAAATACATTTAATTTTGTGGTTGCAAGGTGACAAAATGTGAAAAAGTTCAAGGGGTATGAATACTTTTGCACTGTAGGTTGGACTTGATAGGCCTGTGTCTTCATTGAACTTTACCTACTATGTTAACTGATATCTATGTTTCACAGCACTTAAAGAGGTTGTCCAAGAATTGTCATTCCTGGAATCTCATAGGGATATGCCATAAAGAAAAAATCCTGGCTAACCCCTTAAATCCAAGTCAGTAATAAATGAGATATCTGTTCTTTATTCTTCATACAGTAATGATCTCTGAAGACATATACTGTACCTAGGCTTATGAAAAGAAAGTCACGCCCCCCTCCCCCTCCCAGTTCTACACAGAGATAGCACATCCCCTTTGCTTTCATACGTGTGTTAATGGTTGGGGGGAATCAAGATTTCATACCCTTGGTGAACACACATAGATGGCATATTCTAGATATCTCACCGAAATTACAGGTTATACAACTACTCTAAAGATATGTATCTGATAGCAAGGTATGTGTACCAGCAACATAGAGAACATCACGGCCGGCCGGGCTGTTAAATTAAGCGCTCTAAATTATACAGGCAGTTTGCACACATTTATGGTGTATTCTGCTTTGCCCTTATGCATGAGCCTCTGATGAGCTGGTGTTGTTCAGCAGAAATGCGCGTCAGGCAGGCTGGGAGTTAGGGCAAATACTCCTTTTGTAACATTTATGGTGTTTGTGGTATTAGGCAGTCAATTGTGGGAGTGTAATGTAAGCTCCCTAGGTAGTGGCTAGTCAGACAATTTGGTCGGTCTTTAACTGACCTCTAGCCAGCTGGTGTATATGTGTGTGTGTGTTATACCTTAGTTGATTTATCCTTTACTTTTTCCCTTCAGTGAATTGATATCTAAATATTGGGAATTGCAATCTATAACTGAGGGGTGTTCGTGAAGTGATACAGGTATCACCATACTATCCTCTTATTTTAAGGTAGGCTACCTTTACCCTTTATATGACCCCATTATAGTATGGCATCTCTTTATCAGGTGCTTTCTTTTATATATAGATTTACATACTTTTAGTGGATATTAATAAAAGTTAGTTTTTAAGTGTACTTATTTCTTTATTGGGGATTATACAACTACTCCAATAATTCTTAAGTACTACAGCCATCTAAAAAAATGTTAACTCTAGAAAAGTTTCTAGAATGGTAGCTTACCTCCTTCCCCATAGAAAAGAAGTCCATTATAGAATTTTGTTTCTGCCTGTTGCACAGGAAATTAAAAAGTAGAATTACACAAAGAAATACAAGCAACAACATAATAATATCCTAAACCATTACAATAAAAAGCATTACCAATACAATACTGTCCTTTCACTGGTTACTCCTACACATACTTTGGTCATACAAGAATATAAGACTGATGTACTAGTGCAGAGTTTGCCATTTATAGCAGTAGGATAGGATATCAAGCCATAAAGCAGTGCTTCTCAAAGTATGAGGTACCCCCAAGTATTGGAGTCATAAAGAGGGGGTGCTTCTCAAAGTATGAGGTGCCTGGGGGCGTGGCTAGTGCTCAAAGCGGTCGGTCGCATGTGAGCTGAGCTCCGTTTAGAGCCGCTTTATAATCCTGCATATTATCCTGACTCACCGGGGGTAGCTATCAGCTGGAACGCACTTCAGGGGTCCTCCTCTTGGCTCCGGGACCCCCGCTCCGACGAGACTGGTCTCCGCTGGGCTGTGGTCAGTAGCCGCTACACGTGGCCGGCAGCCATACTAAATTACTGCCGCTGCCGGCTCTGCCTTGGCCTGTGCTGCCATTGCCTGGGGCTGCGTCCGTGCCGCTACACGTGTGTGCCGGCTTGGGGCCGCACTGGCACCGCTGCTCCTGCTGCCGCGCAGACTGCGATTTCTCCTCCCTCCTCGTGGCTGGCGGCCATTTTCCGCTGAGACTGGAGTCTCTTATGAGCTAGGTCTTGTCCTGACTGACTCCTCTGTCCCTGCCTGGAGGTCTGGGGGCCGGCACTCCTTTCTCCTGCTCGCTACTCTGCACGTGGGGACCCTCCTTTAGCTCCTCTGGGCAACACGGCAAATCAACGTCTGCTGCAGCCATCAACGGTTCTGACCCATTGAAGGTGTGTGCTCCTGTATGGTTGATCACCCTGCTGATTGCTTTTTCTTGGAGGCTCTACTTATAATCCAGTGAAGGTTGCTGTATGCATCATTGGACTGTTGAGTTACTGTCTGTCCTCCTCTAGTTCCTCCTGGCAACCTGATTACCTCATTGCCCCGCTGACGGCTCTCTCTTGGAGGTTTTACTTATAATCCAGTGAATGTTGCCATTGGCACTATTGGACTGTTGAGTTACAGCCTGTCCTTGGCTGATTGATTGGCCCTGGTGGCCCGACACAGAGGCTCCTACCGTGCATCTGTTTTTAGCCAGAGACTTAGCCTATCCTCTGAGATCGACCTGGTCTTGCCATAACCACTCCTCCTCCTTGCCATCATACCCACCCTTACGGCACGCAGAAAAAGCGGCCGCCGACTCTCTAAAATGAGTCGCCCGCAATCAACCTCTGTTTCTGATCGCCTGAGGGGGTTCTCCAGGGCCGCATCTGCTTCTGCATCCTCATCGTTAGAGGCAGCCTCTCCTGCCCTCCCAGGGGAAGACCCTGAACCCACTTTAAAACAAGTTACTGGACAGCTACTGGAGGCGATCCATGCCGGCACTACCTCGCTGACCGGGAAAATAGAAGAGGTAAAAATTGAACTGGGCCTACTCCGCCAGGATTTCCAGGCCTTACGGGACAGGGTGCGTGAGGTGGAGGATCGGGTCTCTCAGGTAGAGGATACTGTTAACCCACTTCCTGCCAAGCTCCGGGAGCTGGAGAGGGCTGCGGGTCTGTGGACCCAGCGTGCAGATGATTTGGAGAACAGACTGCGACGAAATAATCTCCGTATTCTGGGCCTGCCGGAGCGAGCGGAGGGCGACGATCCTCGGGCCTTTGTGGAGGGGTGGCTGAGGAGTGTCTTGCCGGAGGCTCACTTCTCACCAATATTTGCAGTGGAACGGGCCCACAGGGTTCCTGCTAAACCGCCGCCTCAGGGCGCACCTCCTCGGCCTTTGTTGGCCCGTGTAATCAATAGCACAGATCGAGATACGGCGTTGCGGGCTGCACGCCAGGCTGGTGAGCTTAAATACAATGGAGCTGCAGTGGCCATGTTTCCAGATTTCTCGGCGCCTCTCCAGAAGACTCGGGCATCCTTCGTGGCAGTGAAAAGAAAGCTGCGAGAAAAGGCTATACAATACTCCATGATCTACCCAGCTCGTCTTCGGGTCATCCATGACGGCAGGTCCCTCTTCTTCACTACACCAAAAGATGTAGAGGACTGGCTATCTCTTCTACCTCGATAACCGAGGCGCTGATCCTGAGGGCGTGTGGTGAGGGGTCCTGTCGGACCATACATATGGACATATGTTTTACGGGATGCTCTCGTTATACTGCATAATAGTTTTATGATAATGTGCGGTTTTACTATCATATTATCCTATATCTTTATAGTTATTTTGGCTGGCGGGCCCCCGAGGTGCCGGTGTATCTTACTTACTTATGCGAACCTGGTTCTGTTGAAAGTATATCCCCTAGACTATTGATCACCTGTACCTTTAAGACAGTGCCCCATATACCATCCATTTTGGGTGCACTTCTTACCCCCGTTATTTGTAGCCACGGTTCTTTAAACGAATACTGTTTTATGTCAGTAATATGTCTCACACCCATTAGGGGTGCAATGGTTTATTTAGTTTGTATACGGTTCTTAGGTTGCTGCACACTGCTCTGTGTCTCACTCCGCCACGCACTGCATACTCATATGTGGGTCGTTTTTGGGGTCCTGAACTGCCATGATTACATTCTTAGACGACCATGGCGTCATTTAGTGTACTATCTTGGAATGTGAGGGGCCTGGGTAGCCCACGAAAGAGGTCACTTGTCTTTGCCCAGATTAGGAGGGTTGACCCGCACCTCATATGTCTTCAGGAAACTCATTTAGTCCCAGACAATTCCAGACGACTTCAAAAGCCATGGGTTCAGTGGGCGGCTCATTCTACACATACATCCTATTCCAGGGGGGTATCCATCTTGGTGCATCGTAGGCTCAGGTGGGAGCCGGGCCTCATTGTAAAGGACCCCGAGGGACAATATGTTTTTGCCCAGGCCTGGGTTGATTCGGTCCTGTATGTTATCCTGGGTGTGTACCTGCCACCGGCGTCTGATCTCTCTGTGCTCCAGCAGGCTGCGCAGTTTGCGACCAAATTCCCTGGAGCTATCGTATTATGTCTGGGCGATTTTAATAAAGTTATGGATATTACTTTGGACCGGTTCTCTGCGGAGCCAGACTCTCCCTCGCTGCTTCACCCTACTACAATGGCCAAAATGATCCATGAACTGGGATGGCAGGATTTGTGGCGGGTCCGATTCCCGGAGGCCCGCACTTTCTCCTGTCACTCTGCCAACAGACATACTCTGTCTAGGATTGACCATGTTTTTGGAAATACTAGAGCATGGTCTATGCTGCAGACCATATCCTATTTACCTAGAGCAGTGTCTGATTACTCCCCTTTGTTGGTCCAACTGAATAGTAGTACGGCTGCCAGACCACGACAGAGCTGGCGAATCCACCCATTTTGGTTAAAATTATTTGTACCACATGATAGAATACCCGACCAACTTCAAATGTTTTTGACCATTAATTCTCCAGATACCTCACCACTCCTCGTATGGGAGACCACGAAGGCATTCCTTAGGGGTTGTATTAAGTCCTCCATTTCCTTTATAAAAAGGGAGTCCTCGCGGTTGGAAACTACCTTGGCGACCCAGTGTGCTTCTCTCGAAGCCGCCTATGTGGCTAATCCAACTGATGAGGCTAGATCTCAATGGTTACAGACGGGAAGACAGTACCTGCATTTACTACACGACAAGGCACGTAGGTCTCTGTTTTTTAACAAACAGAAATTTTACGAACTTGGTAACCAGTCAAGCAGCCTGCTGGCTCAACTGGTACATCAAAACACAGCCTCACCTGCAATACTGCGGGTGCATTCGGAGACGGGGGAGGTATTGTCCAATAGCTTGGCCATTAGTGACAGATTTTATAGATATTATAGTGAGTTATACCTCTCCAAGCTTAGAGTCACTGAACAGGAACTTGCTATGTATTTGGACTCGGTCCCCCTTCCCACTTTGTCAAATGACCAGCGTGCCTTTTTAGATTCCCCTTTTACTCTGGAGGAACTTTCGGGAGCCCTGGCAGATATGGCAAAGGGCAAATCACCTGGCCCGGATGGCATCCCGGTGGAGGTTTACGCCCAATATGGGGACCTGCTTCTCCCGGTGTTGCTTGAATGTTACAATGCTGCCTTTGCGGGCCGTAGTCTCCCGGAGTCCTTTTACGACGCCAATATCATCCTGTTACTTAAACCTGACAAGGACCCGCTGGACTGCGGCTCATATAGGCCTATATCACTGCTTAATATAGACTATAAACTCCTTACTAAAATATTGGCAAATAGGCTCAATTCAGTTGTTCTCGACCTTGTTCAACCAGATCAGACAGGCTTTATGCCTGGGAAATCCACATCGGATAATCTCAGACGGGTTCAGGTGATAACTCAGATTGGTGCATCATCCTCACATGACTGGGCGGTGGCCTCTTTAGATGCGACAAAGGCGTTCGACTCTGTCGAGTGGCCTTTTTTATTGCAGGTGTTGCGTGGATACGGATTTGGAGAGGGGTTCATTACCTGGATTTCCCTTTTATATAGTTCCCCTAGAGCGGCGCTGTCAATTAATGGCACGTTGTCTTCTTATTTTCCCCTGGGTAGGGGTACAAGACAGGGCTGCCCATTGTCACCGCTACTGTTTGCTTTGGCGGTGGAGCCTCTGGCGGTACTGCTTCGGAACGACCCCATATACAAAGGCATAGTGATAGGCACCCGGGAGGAGAGGATAGCACTTTACGCTGATGACTTGCTCCTGTTCATGAGTGACCCCTCCCAGTCCCTGCCCAGAGCCATGGCGGTAATTGATGAGTTTGGTAATTATTCTGGCCTGTGGACCAACTGGACTAAATCCTCATACATGCATATTGGCCGCGCGTCGAGTGTAGCTGAGGGGGATGTGGTGTGTGGGTTGACGACTGTGTCCACATGCAAATATTTGGGCATTTTTATATCTAGAGACCATAAGATTTTTTTGGAACAGAACATTTTTCCGCTCATTTCGCACTTTAGGGCCAAGTTTAACCTCTGGGCTGCACTACCTTTGTCGGTGGCGGGTAGAATTAACCTTGTTAAAATGATAGTGCTGCCCAAATGTCTATATGCTTTAAGTCATTCTGCTGTATCTGTGCCCCTTAGATTTTTTAAACAAATGGACTCTCTTATTATCTCCTTTGTGTGGGGGAACTCTAGATCTAAGCTTAGGTTGTCATCTCTACAACGACCGAAGCAGCTCGGGGGTACATCACTCCCTGATCTGTTTCTTTACTACCTGGCAGGACAGCTCCGTTTCATTCAAAGGTGGCTCTCGTCTGATCCCCTACCGGGGTCCGAGGCACATCTGGCTCACCACCTGGGTCTGCGTATTCTGTGGCCGGTGTTAGAGCGGCCAACCTTGTTCAGGGGGAAATTGTTGCCTATTCATGCTCTGGCGGGACAGGTTTGGCGTCAGGAGAAAAAGGTGTCTGCCTACTCTGATGTACCTGCGGAGACCCCGCTTTGGCGCAACCCTGGTCTGCCGGCGCTATTGGCCCTGCCTGGCGCTCAGACCTGGTCGCAGTATGGTGTATCCTCTCTTAATGACCTGTATACCCAAGGCATTTTTAGAACGTTTGACTCACTAAGCTCCTCCTATGGCATTCCTAGAACACAGTTCTTTAGATATTTACAGATTCGACATGCACTCTCGTCTCAGTTCCCAGATCAGATGGACAATATATCTAAGTATCCGCTTATCGGAATACTTCGGTCACAGGGCCCTGGGGGTTTGATCTCTACTTTATATGCACACCTGATACAGGCCAGAATATCCTTATTGGACGCCCCGGCCCTGACGCGATGGTGCACTCACATCCCAGCTCTCACAGATGAGATGTTTCAAGACATCCTTGAATCTCCTCAACATGTGTCACCTTCAGCAAACAACAAACTGATTCAAACATACATTCTACACCAATGCTACCTGACGCCTTCCCGTCTTTACAAAATGGGACGACTACCAAACCCAGGTTGCCTTAGGTGCCCTTGTCCACAGTCAGATTTTTGGCATATGATTTGGGCCTGTCCGATCATACAAAGTTTCTGGAAAGGGGTCGTGGATCTCCTGGTGGAAGTTCTGGCCAAGCCTGTACCATTAACCCCAGAGGTGTGCCTCTTTGGCATATTAGATGAAGAATTATGGCAACACCATGTTAGAATATTTTTGCGGGAGTCTTTATTTTATGCCAGGAAGGCTATCGCACTGCGATGGATGGCTTCGAGACCCCCATCAGTATCTCAGTGGAGGAAACTTGTTAATACTGTTCTTCCCTTCAACCAGATTGTATATAAAGGGAGAGGATGTCCTCAGAAATTCCATAAGGTGTGGGGAACATGGTGCAATTCTTCGGTAACTCAATATACGGCCCCCTCATTGCGTGCTGCCATTCATCTACTTACGCTGTGAGAGGGAGGGGACTCCGGGAGTATCCACAACCTCTAATCTTGGATTGTATTCTTGTTGCTATCCTGGATTTATTGATTGCATGTCCTAGTATATGTATAACTGATTTATACGATATTATATGTGTTCTGTATATCTCTTTTTTTGTACTGAGTATACATTGGGTTGTCCACGTAGTGCGTGGGCGATAGACTGACGAGGTGATGATGTAGTGCTATGAGTGACTCTGTATCAAATTCTTGATTTTCTTGTGTGCAACCTGTTGTATATGTTTTGTTTCCTTTTCTTGTGTCTGGTACACAATTTTCAATAAAACGAGTTTAAAAAAAAAAAAGTATGAGGTGCCTACCAGGTATTGGAGCCATAAAGCAGTGCTTCCCAAAGTATGAGATGCCTACCAGGTATTGGAGCCATAAAGCAGTGCTTCTCAAAGTATGAGGTGCTTACCAGGTATTGGAGCCATAAAGCAGTGCTTCCCAAAGTATGAGATACCCCCCCAAGTATTGGAGCCATAAAGCAGTGCTTCTCAAAGTATGGGGTACCCTTCCAGGTATTGGAGCCATAAAGCAGTGCTTCTCAAAGTATGAGGTGCCCCCCAGGTATTGGAGCCATAAAGCAGTGCTTCTCAAAGTATGAGGTGCCCCCCAGGTATTGGAGCCATAAAGCAGTGCTTCTCAAAGTATGAGGTACCTCCCAGGTATTGGAGCCATAAAGCAGTGGTTCTCAAAGTATGGGGTACCCCCCAGGTATCGGTGAGGAAACTTTCTCCAGCTGCACTACTCTCTGCTTCAGAATGGATTCCTTTTTGAGCTCATTTTAGTGATGTCATGGGATTAAGAGACAAATGAAAAATCAATTTAGCAAGATATTTATGTTGACATGGACTCTGAATATGGGTGGTATGGCCTAGGTACTACCATGTTCTGGTTGGTGAGGTCTTAGAAGCAGTAGTCCTGCTACAGGAAAATCTATTGCTTTATCTGTCGGACACCTGAAGTTACAATTGTCATAAATTTATGTAGCAGTTATCCCAATAGTCTACGGCTGATGTTCCCTTCCCTCAACAAAAGAAACAAGGAACAAATGCATTTCATGATACATTCTTATGATCTGTGGTTGTACTGCTGTAAGACTTGCACCTTTAGCACAGACAGAGCTGTCTGTACATCCAGTGTCAAGAAGACTTTCTGGCTGTTTCATCCTAAAAACAAGCTTGGAGTTTAGAAGATTCTGCAGCTTTTAGTCACACCCCTATGTTAGGAAGCTCAAGTTTCCGAAGCCTGAATGTGGGTAGGCATAGATTTTCTTGGCAGAAAACAAAACACATTTGACTAGTGAAAACAAGAATATGTCACAGCAGGAAAACAATTTACCTCATACTTTAGTTTCCTAATCTCGCAGCACAAGGCAGCGTACACAGTTATGACTTTATTTAAAACCTAAAAGGACACAAAATAAAATAAGGCAAAAATATATAACTACATACAGAATTAACCTAAATCTACCATGATTATTGAAATATTCATTTGTTTTCATCTCCAGTCTACAAACTTATTACCCAAATTATACCCAGCCCAAATTATAAGAGTGATCTCCGGCTAAATGATAAAGTCACATGTAAATGGCAGCCGCAGACTGTGGTATTATATGCTATTATTCCCAGACAAGAACCACCACTACTGCCTAGCAGCAATTCACATTTCACTCCACCACACTTTACTTCAGCTATCTCCAGCACTCCCATTGAAGTGAATGGCAGCGATATCCACCACCAGTCAGGCTAAATGCGCAGTAGGGGGAAAGGACCCCCAGTTCTTGGGATTAGTGGGGGTCTCAGCAGTCAGACCCCCACCAATCCTATGGATAGAGGATAATTAGTTTTCATGGCAAAAAAGCAATTTTTCTGTAATAAGATACTTCAAAGTTCTTGAAAAAACTGAAAAAACTGATACGACTACTTTATTATGTTACTTTTTAAGTGCATATCTACACAGGACATACTTTGCAGTGGATTATTTGCCATGGAAAAGATGGTGGCTAATCCACTGTGAAGTACAGTAACAGCAAAGAAGATAACATTTAGATTCTCATCCACATGCTGCACAAAAAACAAAAAAACTGACCTGCACATTTTTTAGTCACAGTATAACAATTTATCTGACTGGCTTTCACTCTTTGCAATGCAAAGGGTAAAAGCTGCGATATCTGCACCAATGTCCCTTTGAATTCCACTACAAAACCACACCATGACAGCGTTTTTTTTGCTACAGGGAAATTCAGGAAAAAACAACTTTTGATTTTACAGTAAGAAGGTTATCAAAACAAGGAAGTCCCAAACAGACTATTCAGCAAATGTAATTTTTTTTATTATACATTATGGCTATGACCTTACATGCCAGTTTGCTGTGGAATATCACAAGTAGGATATCTCACAGTAAACCAACCCATGGAAAAAAAAACGTCTGCTTTTCTAACCCGTGCCTACAGCAGTTTTCAAACTCTGGATTGAAAATTTCAAAATCTGCTGCAGAATGCACCGCAATAAAACTTTTTACTGTGTTTTTTACTCACAATGTGGGGATAACTTGCTGCAAACTTACAACACGTGGTCATGGCCTAAAGTGACATGCACACAACTGATTAGGCTTCATGGATGTCACATGGATGATATCTATGTGCCACCCCTGTCTCCATTGCCCCATTCACTGAGCTCAGCAAGCACAGGCCGCAAAACTGACAGGAACTGTCCTGGCTCATGGTCATGTGTATACGGCTATCGAAATGAATGGGTCAGTGTGCACAGCTATCACACTAACAATGCCTAAATAACCTAATGTGACCCAAAAAAAAGTAATTAATCTGAGCAGACTAAACAGATCATAGCTACCCTTTATTCCAGCATAACAATAACCATAAAAGTCACCTTGAGAAATGCGTTTTATTACCTTATTTTCAGTTCTGATGAGTTCCAGAAGGGAAGACTGTTCATAAGGCACAAGCTGCAGTAAGAGATAAACTATATTACTCCTAGCTGGTTTATAAAACAGATACTCAGAAAATTATACAAGAAAAAAAAATAAAAGTAACAAATCAAGGGAAACACATAAAACACTTCTCAAAATCTGCTCAAGTGGTGCGTCCTACTCTAGAGGTAGGTGTATAAAACCCTACATAAGGGAACAAGACCTCTATTAGTTTATTAGTTGAGGATTCTCTCTTGATTTTCTTGGCGCACAAGGCATACACAAGTAAGAGGTCATGTGAGTAAGCATGACAGGAAACTGATCATGTATCACCTTCTGCCCTTAGGAAACACTATAAAATCCTTCAGCAAGCAAGAGCAGAAGACTTGTAAGAGATATTAGGAGAGTACAAATGACTAGCATCACTCTGGAGCAGAGAGTCCATGTCAGTCAATGCAATCTGACAGTGAGGTGTCCAGCAGATAAGTCAGAACAATCTTGGGAACTGGGTCACAAAAGGGATGGCTTTATGTATATTCAGGTCAAAATGCATATTCTTGGGGCATTCCCAGGTGGGCTTTCAGATTTTGGTCTATGAAATGTCAGAAAGCAAGGTCAATGTTAACAATGTGGGGGAAATGAAAAAAGGAGTCATGTTGGGGTCTAGGAATGAGGTTAGAGCCATGATAGGAAGCAGCAACGTGAGCCATGGTGGGGTCCAGGAGGGGAAGCATGTTGAGGACCAATATTTATAGGGATACCATGCTAGGGACCAGGAATGAGAAAGAGACCAGGCTGAGGACCACTATTTAAAGGGATTCCGTGCTGAGGACCATGAGGATACCATGCTGAAAGAAGGAACAATGCTGACAGCTAGGAACAAGAGGAAAGTCATACTGGGGAACAAGAATGATGGAACCATCTTGAACTAGGAAATGTGCACTTCAACAGAGGAGTAAGAAAGGTTATTTGTGTGGGTTGTAGTAACTTGTGTACAATACCTTGACTATTTTATTAGTCCCAGTCTAAGCCTGGTTCTGTATGATATGTTGATGTGATACCTATTTCTGTGGAATATGCTGAAGCAAACAATACATGATGTCTGTCTCTTCCTTCATTATTTGGGTGTCTGGGGGGACTGTACATACTTACTGATGCTTACTGACAGTTTAACCTGCATGCTGTATACTTCTTTCTTTGAAAGGACTACCCCTATTAAAGACCATTTTTTCAGTGCAAATTTGGGTGATGAGTTCAAAGAGGTTTCACTGTGATCATTGGGGGTCTGACACCAGAGACCCCCACAAATTAGCTGTGTCGGGTGAGTGCTGCAGCCTCTTCACTGAATACCAAGCACAGTTGTACATATCGCCGGGGCTATGCTTGGTATTGAAGCTTAACCCTAATCACAAAGATAGTCCATCAATATGCAAGTCCCAGGAACCCCTTTAATGACATGTGCAGGAACAGGTTAAAGAGGTTTTCCGGGCAAAAAAAATTATTTTTAAAAAAGGTCTGTTAGTGCTATCAATGGATTAATAAGCGCACCCAAATACCTTTAGCAGTGTTATGCGTGATTTCTGGCTTTCTATGGGAGCTCCTGGTATCCTCTGCATTTGTTTACATCTGTAGCTTCCTGCTGTCTTAGCCTACAACTACCATGATGCATTGCAGTCCACTCAGATTCCCCCCTCTCACTTCCTCCCTCACAAACCCCCCCCATTTCCCTAGCTAGCCCGCGGACTACTAGTCCTACCTACCTAACAAACTCAGTCCCCCAACCCCCCTCCCCACCCAATCATACTTACCTGTCTTCTCGTCCTGGAGATGACTTTCATCAGTGCCACTGTCCCCTCTTATGCCTGCACCTGGGAGCTGGCGCCTGCGCATAGAACGCCGGCAGAAGTGAAGAGAAGCAGTGGGCCTACCACGCATGCGCAATAGAATGCTGCTTCTCTTCGCTTCTGCCAGCGTTCTATTGCGCAGGCTCCGGATCCCTTGTGAAGGAAGTGACGCCCAGCAGATGAAGAGGACGTGAGCATTGGCGAGTATGATGGGGATGGGGAGGGGGGGGGGTGGAGGAGTACTGTACTGGTGACCTCCTGTCTCCAGAAACAGCAAAACGTAACATCACCAGGAAATCAGAAAATGTGCCCCAGGCATATGGATAAATATACATTTCTTTTAAAAGGGAATAAATTAGAAGTTAGGCCCGGGGAGGGGGTTAAGCTTAGTGTTAAAGTTTTAGTTTATGCCAGACAAACCATTTAATGGAAATTAGAACAGTTAATGTATAAAACATGTGAAAATTGTCTCGTGTAGGAGACCCCACTATGCACGCCCTGCATCAACAGTAAGGATAGGAGCAAGTGTACTATATCAGTGATCTTTAACCTGAAATAGAAAAACTACTATTCCTAAAATGCCCTGACAGTTGGAGAGCCACACAGTAGAGACTACAGGTTTACATAAAGAGGGGGCTTCTACTGATAGTCAGCATGCAGCATAGATTGGGACTGGAGTAGACTCTTGAGAGATGAGCCCGGAGTCTTGCTGATATTTACTCAGCTACATATGGACTGTCACATTGGTACGAAGTTCTCCCATGAAAGTCTGACAGCAAATAAAAGACAGTGCGTAGGTTTCTTTATTTCCTTTTTTTATGTTTTGCATGTCCACTGTAATCGCCATCAAAACAGCACAGTTGCTCTGGACAGTACATCCCAGTGCATGTGATAAGGGCAGTTTAGTTGGGGTTACCGGCAGTTAGTAATGTAATGCTATGGAAGACAGGCCCTGTGGTCAGACATATGTTATACTCTCTATTTTGATGACTTCCTTCTGGGGCTTATGGATCTTGTCCTTATAGACATGGTGTCCTACAGCTGCATCACTGGATCAAGACAGTGTTTATTTCACACCCTGACCAGATAGTTGCCCCTGGTGCACAGATTTATAAAACTACAGACTGCATTATAAGTCTGGACAAAGAGAAGGTGCATGGAGAGATATGGATAAACCGTAAGGAACATTTAGTATCTTCTGGGATATTCGAGTACTGACTTGATGTCTTTTTTAGGTGTCCTTGCAGTACTGGAAACTTCCTGAGTAGAGCCTTCCATTGCCAGCACTATACCACAGCTCTCTTCTATACCATGAATGGGGAAAGATTTAGGAAAACTGGCGTATTCAACTCGTCTTCATATCCCCTGCGCCGGCTGAGGGTACGCCGTCTGGAGTGAAATCTACACCAGCTCATGGCTGGTGTAGATTTCCAGCGTCATTTACGCCAGTTTTCTGACATAAATAATAATAAATCTGTAAGAGCTGAAGACTATGAGAATCTTCTTTTTAATTTCCATATAAAATCATAAAAAATGTAGCAACTTTGCAATAGGTTTTTAAAGGGGTTATGCAGAATGATAATGCTGATGACTTATTCTTGCTGGAATTTCCACCAGAGTGAAGCACTAATGGTCGGTTAACTGAAAAACCACTGAGGAAATATCTTGACATAAAAAAAAGTCACAAACCAGCCGTTTGCGACTTTTTAAACTTTTTAAAAGACTTCAAGCTGTCATTGATGTTAGAGGAGGCAATACATGTTATTAAGAACTGGGGTATGTGAACTTTTGAACAGGGTCATTTTGATGTTTTTGGTTGTGATTATGATTTAAATAGAGAAAACACAGAAGTTTGACAATAAATGGCTTCAACCAACCACTAACCATGAGTGGAGAAAAAGTTTTTTGTGTTATCATTCATATTCTCTGAAAAAAAGGCCAAAAAAAACAAAAAATCTGCCGGGGTATGTAAACTTAGCACAACTGTACATATATATATATATACACACACCAATATATATATATATATATATATATATATATATATATATATATATATATATATATATATATATATATATATATATACACACACACACACACACACACACACACACACATATATATATATATATATATACACACACATATATACATACACACAAACACTCAAGTCATATAAGTGTTTTTTTTTTTTTTTGCTGCACCTAATTTTGTATTAGCGGTGACAGTCTTTTTTTTATTTCTGCAAAACAAATGTATACATCAGAAAAACAGACAGAAACCAAACCTTTAGTGCTACAGGATCCAGACTAAAGTCCCACACGTCCCCGATAGAATCATCTAGTGCATTTTCTATTCTTCTAAGCTGAGACGTGTATTCGTCTAGAAATTTCCCATAGTTTTTAAGCTGTACCTCTGCATGAATTTCTGTAAGAAAAAATAAAAATGGTCTTATAAGAGGCACATTCAATAGAAACACAGACATCATTTCCCATAGTCACCAGTCCCAAGGATACCGGACATTACTGACATACTGTTTAGCTGTTTTACAGCAACAGTGGTGGCTACATGATTGCTAAGGTAACATGGATTCGACAGGCTGGATTTTCACTTTTCCAAAACTTTGTTTTACCCAAGCCAAAAAGCATGTAGAAATTACAGATCAAGCTGAAGACACATCATAACATCCAGTTATGTTATAAGAAGAAAATCAGTTTAGAAGAACAATTGTTTAGCTGCCACACATGGCAGGGCTCAGACATCAAGTTATGAGCCACCTATTATGTATGAAGGGAAAATCCCCCCAACACACAGGCTGTGTGTGATTATTGTGTTTTATTAACTCATCAGAGGCTAAAAGAGTGCCTCTTCGCCTCCATTAGGCCAGTATTTGTCAGTATAACACAAAAAGGTATGGAATAGACAACGGTATTGCATACAATGGTATCCAATATAAAAACATATTGCAACCTATGGGTGACAGATGTCACTATATGGCATCATTTGGAGGTATGTGTCAGGAGCTTTACCTGGCATATACACTGTATGGATAAAAGTATTGGGACATAAACATGAGTTTTTATAACATCCCTTTCTAAATCAATAGGCATTAATATGGAGTTGTCACCCCCTCCCCCTTGTAGCTAAAATAGCTTCCACTCTGGGAAGAATAGATTTGGGAGTGTGTCTGTGGGAAATTTTGCCCATTCAACCAGAAGAGCATTTTGCGAGGTCAGACACGGATGTTGGATAAGAAGGCCTGGCTCACAATCTCTGTTTTAGTTCATCCCAAAGTGCTCGATGAAGTTGAGGTCAGGGCTCCATCGTTGCACCAAAGGAGATCATTAGCATAGCAGAAAAAAAAGTTAATATCTCAGCAATGGAGGCACCAAACAGGGAAAAAAGTGCTTTATGCAAGTGAACCCCAGCTACTTGACTATGCTTATAGTTCAATTTGGGACAATCCTGGTGGCAGACACTTTTTAAGAGTCACAAGATATGCCCAATCTTAAAGGGAGTCTATCACCAGAACACTGCCCCGCAGATAGATAGGTTAGGTAAGGTTACCTGAATCACAGTGTTTTTCCCTTGTGAATCGGTGACTCCATTTCTGAGATATCACAGTTGTTGTTAATATGCAAATGAGCTGTTTGGAGCAATGAGGGCATTGCCACTTACCTCTTTAGAGCAATGCCAGGCTTTCTTTGCTCCAAGGATCTCATCTCCATACTGACAAAAAATCCCACAGCCCTGGTGATGATGGCTGCGTGTCTCAGATTTATTCTCCATCTTGCAAATGCAAGGGGTTCTCCAAGAGTCGTCTTTTTTTTTGTTTGTTTTAATTTACCTCCTCTGGGGAGGTTAAGATGCTGTACATAGGGGTTCCAAATTGGTTGTGATCTCAGGTCACATGACTGGAACCAGCACTCGGCCCCCAGATCGCTCTGCCTCCTCCTACATCTCCCGTTTTCATCACTACTTAAGTGTGCTATGGGTGCTGGATTACAATGGTCTGACAGCCCCCATAGTACAGGTAATGGTGAAAACGGGAGAGGAGGGAGAAGGAGGAGTGACCCGGGGGTTAGTTCCAAACAGATGGCCTGGGGTTAAATCCAGTCTGGAACTCCAAAGTACATCGTCTAAAAAACCCCAGAGGAAGTAAGTCAAAAAAGGCTCCCTGGAGAACCTCTTTAAGGGTAATGCTGTTAAAAATGTCACATGAAAATTGTATTGAAAGAACACATGACTTCATGTTAGATGCCCACAAAAACTATTCTATTATACCAAAGATGATGATCTGCATAGTAAATTGGATAGAAGCTGGGAAATCATTTCATCCAGCTGACACCGAGAACAGTTACACTGGATTTTGAAATATTTCCTGTTGTGAAGTTCTGCATAAAGCATTTAGCTATGACTAAGATCTGCTCAAGATTTCACATAAAATACATAAACTCAGCTTGTAATGCGTGGCAATGAGTGAAGTCCATGCCATGTCTGGAAAAAAAAAATAGAACCTATGACAGATATGATGTGAAAACCTGCAATGTTTTTAGCACCACATATACAGTCCTTTCTTTAACCCCATTCACATGCATTTTACTATACACAGCATTGGTTTATTGTTGCAGCCTCTGCATCTAATCGTTTGTGTGTGAACACTGCCATAAACATTATCACACAGTGGCTATCATTCAACTTACATTAATCCTAACTTTTTTTCTTCTTTTTTTATTAACAAAAATGCACACAAACTAATGCAAATGGTTCAACAGATCAGATTTTTTGTTGAACCCAGCAAAAGAAACAAAAATTGTGGTGGGAAAACAGCCTAAACCCACATTCACACAATAGAGGTGCAAAACAACCGTAAAAACCTCAATTTTTTACGGCTATTTTCCACCCTTGTGCATTGCAGTGTATGGAGAGATCCGTGAAAATCTATCAGTCTTGTAAATAGCTCCCATTTAAACAAAAATTGAAAGTAATGAGGCCGTGTGAGGGACTTTTTTTTTTAACAGCCATTTATGATGTGAATGTAGGCTAAGGAAAGGTTTACAACACGTCTTTACAATACAGGTCATGCCTCTATATTGAAAAAAAAAAAGCATGCTGAAAATAGTATGTATATGGATGCCCTGGAAAAGGCAGAACATTAGCTCTGGCCTGAGATGTAATGAATGGTTCTGTGCATGTGCCGATGGTGCGAATAATGGCATGACCATGAGAATACAGTACAAAGCTAGGCGAGACTTCTCTGACTGGCCCTATCACTCTCGCATAGCAGCAGCCAATCATATCACAGCGGGCAGGAGCAATCTGATGCACCGGAGACGCCCTCGGTGCTCCAGACCTCTCATTTGCATAATCAGATTTATAAAGTTATCTCTGCAATGGAGGCCAGGATTGGAAATGAAAAAACCATTACATTCAGGTGACTCTAATCTATGGAGCAGTGGGTTTACATACATGAGCTTATTCCTTTAAGAAGCTTAGTAAATCTCCCTATTTTCAGAATATCTGGGAACATTTTTTTGTTCACATCTGGACTCTAAAAACCAGTACACGCCTGAAACTAGTTAGAAAGCTAGATACAGGTGGATTACTGATGCTTTACTTTACCATTGGGAGTGTGCAGCTGCTACTATTGTAACTCTCAGCTATGAGTAACATAAGGCTATGTCCACACAGGACGTCTGAAAATCTACATTGTTCTACAGTACCGAAATATGTCACCCACATACTACACAAAATAAAATCTGCCAGGTACATTGACCTGTGGTGTGCTTTATGTTACATGTTTGTCACTGTGGATTCCTCTCTTTGCAATACATAGGGTGAGACTTGCAGCGAATGTGTTATGAATTTAACATCAAAGGGAGACGGGACGCCTCATCCCATCAAATTTACTATAACAGTAAGTTCACACTATCGTTATTTAATGTCCGTTGTGCTCATCCATCAGGGGAGGAAAGCAATAGACATTGAATGACAGATGAAGGTGGAGCCTCCACTGTTGGCGGTCCATCTACATTCACCCACATGTAAAACATGACGGAAACTTTCTACCATCATGTTTTTACTTTTCTGACGGAAGTCGTGCATGCAGCAGTATTACTAAAATAAACAAACATGGTGGAAGAAAGTGTCTGCCATGTTGTTTACATTAAGAGTCAATGTGAATGGACACAGGTAATATCCGTTACTAACATCTTGTGAAAGATGATACCAACAGACATTAATAACAGTAGTGTGAATGGAGCCTAACTCACTCCAAAAACTAGTATGACTTATACCATAAATCCATGCCAGGCCCTGACTGGTGTACATTTCAAGTCTGGCACTCATGACTTACCGAGATATGGCAGAATTAAGAGACCAGAGCCTCTTAATATACCAGTGAGAGAACGAATAAAGCCTGGTGTACAAAGCACCAGTCTTAATAAATTCCCCCATTGCGTCTCCAGTTTCTGAAGAACTTTATACAAGCCGGAGCCATGCCAGAATTTGTCAAAGCTTGGGAGACAGGGCGTCAGGATCCATGATGTCCTCATAATTTCCACTACATGAGGAAACAGCTTTCTAAAAATCACACAATAAACAGCGCGGTATTCATTTTATTTGCACAAAGATAGTCCTATGGCCACCGTGCCCATCCATTCATTCATGAATTCAGTTGTATCATCTGAAGCCATTCAGTGTGCCTCCTATTCACAGGACGGAGCAGCTGCCATACAGGAAGCACACAGTATGGGAACGCTCAGGACCTCACACAGGTCATGTGATTTTACATAACTTTCCGGTTATCTTACAGAAGTCAGTGGAAATATTGCACCCTAGTATGTACATGCCCATTCACTTTCATGGAGGATGGCTGCCCCAGGTGATGGGAGTACCTGCCTTATAATAGCACATGATAATAAGTCTATATTTTATTACACCACCACCCCCTGACATCTGGAGGGTCACCTCAGTGGACTCTAGCACCAGGAACCCCAGAGAATCAATATATACAGAAAGGGTCCATGTCACTACAGGGGGCTGCACCCCCCAAACAGCCGTCATCTCTGCAGGACTCTGTGCACACCATAGAAATACGAGGTGACAGTCACCCTGTCCTGTCACACGCAGAGCCCCGCCCCCTAGTTACATGCTTACTCTGAGAACCGTCATCAAAGCGATCAAACTCCCAGTCAGGGGAAATGGTTTCGGTAGTCGTCGCCATCACCGTCCAGCAACCGAGGGAGGACCAGTGACCCCGCCCGCCTGCTTCCCCCGTGACACTCGGTGGCACGTGACTTCCTGCCGCGACACGCCCCCTCGCTTCACAGGCAGGGGATGCGCATATGCGGGAGGACTCTCTCATCGCCATGTTTTTTGCTGGCACTTGCCAGTTTGTTGGCGGAGTATAGGGTCAGAACAGTAAATCACAGCTGGGGAGGTTTATGAAGACAAGTGAAGTTCACGCTGAGGTTCTCGGTCCTGTTATTAGAGGCTATGGGCTTCTCCTCCATTATGTCCTTCTCTAGCTCTGGGAAATTCTCCTCTACAAGTTTCATCCTTATTGACTGGTATAGCTTGATACTATATTACAATTCTCATCCTTTCCTTCTCTTCATCTTGTTTTCCTATTTTACTGACTAGGGTGCACATGTTACCACCCCTATCCCGGTTGACCGTTAAATAACCATCTTTTTTGGCGGCAGATGCCAGAATGGATGTGACTAAACCCTTCTCCAGCAGGACCTGCTCCTTCTCAGTGTCTGGAACTCTCTGTGAGCTGTGTCCTATCACTGGTAAGGACTTCTCTGCCCTCTAGTGGTCAGGTCCAGAACTGGAGTAGTATTTAGCCAGCTCACAGAGTTTGGTTAGATCCCTACTCTGCAATGGCCTGGTCCTTACCAGCAATGGGATGTGAGCGGGTTATCTGCCATCATTTGTAGGGCCCATTAAGCCCTCAGTGGCCACGTCTTGAGCTATGATAGTATTGAGCAGCTTCACAGTGACTAGTCTAAATCCCATTGGGGCTACTTGTTCCTTTTGTTGGCGTGAATTGTGCCTTTTTGTGGTCTTTTTTCTGCCCTGTGTTTCATTTATGAAGCATTTGCGCCTTTTTTCTCAGATGTTACGCTGCTCTCGCCACTTTTGCTTCTTAGCGAGAAAAGGGCGTGTGACCTAAATGGAGATCCTTTTCACGCTGTATTTATGACGTGCCTTTAAAAAGGGGCAAAAAAAGGCAGAAATGCCCTCCAGTACATGGGCAGTGTAAAGGAGCCTGTCAGGTCAGACTGCATTAAAAAGAGCCAATTGCACAATTTTTGTAGTAAAAAAGGGGCAAAGTGCACATGGCTTATAAAAGCGCATCTAAACTAACACATGCACAACATTTAACAAGGAGGTGCGCCGACATCATAAATAAGCACCACAGTCAAGCTAGTCTTAAAAAAGGCACACCTGTGAAAAATATGGCCAGAAAAGGGAGAGATAATAAATAATCCCCAGTGTAACCAGCTTATTTTTTACTCATCGCCTTACAAAAGCCATAACTTCTTTTAATTTTTCCGTTTACAGAGCCGTATGAGAGTTTGCAGGACAAATTGTATTTTGTAATGATGTAACTTATCATTCCGTACGATGTACTGGGAAGCCTATAAAGCACAATATACAATTTACAAAAGTAAGATTCTCGTCATAAGTAGTGCTCAATCAAATATAGATAGTAATACAAGCTCATGGTGACAAAATAAGGGTTTAAGTCAGGGCCCGGGAGACTCGTGAAGTAAACCAAGGTTCCCAGATACTCTTAAATCTGTCAAAGGTGTCCATCTTTGTGACCTCAATCCTCTTGTATAACATTATGAGATTAAGAGTTCGAGAGCTCCATCTGGCAGCAATATGAATCTTTGCAGCTTTCATAACATATTGGATCAAACGGTAAGATTTTATTTCTAAAGCCTGGAGGTTTATCCCCAACAACATTACGGAAGTGGATAATGGAACATTATAGTGAAAAAACAAAGAAGAGCAGGGAAAGAATTCTACACCATAAAGACACCACCACTGGACCTGTCCACTATATACTCTTCATCTATCCTAAGGCAACACAGCATTATGTGTAATCGAGTTTTATTAGAAATTTTCATAAAACAACAGAAGATAACACGGAAACAGTGTGATATAATATAATGTAGAGTCGGACCCACGGGCATGTGGAGCCAAGAAAAAATATATGCATCGAACTGGAAGGCCAATCGCAGGCCAGACAGGAGAGGCCAGGGATGTTCATGAGGAGCATGCTAACCGTCTGAGGCGGACAGGTCCGGTAAACAAGGGAAAAGAGGCCCAGCTCTGTTTCTTCTCCACCATTGCGAGTCTTCGGTGCAAACTTACAAGCGCTCATTTCTCCACTTTTGGGTCCTCGCTGCCCGTGCCTGCATTCCGCAGTGCTGGAGGCGAGTAGAACCTCCTCCTCTCTCCCTCTGGATTCTAAAGGTCAATGAGATTTTGCGCATGGAAAACCTCGCCCTTCCTGCATGACATAGTTGACGTCTTTAACAAAACTTGTTACTATTGGTTGGAATTCCAACGCTCTGGAGAGTATCAGACGCTTCTGGGCTCTGGGCCTTCCTCTTAGTCCTGGGCATGGTGCTTTGTACATGGTTTCTGCTATTGGCTTCGGTACTATAACCACATATATGTTAATATCTGCCCCTATGTTGGTGATTGCGGGTCCGGCTGCTGAGGACCTGACATGGATGGCTCTCTGAACCCTCTTTGGGACTCTTATCTGATATGTCTTTCTGTTTGCCCCCCGATTCACACCCCCTTAGCTACCCTTCCCTTGGTTTTTGTTTGTGTTTTTTTTTTTTTTTCCTTTTTCTTCTTCTCTTCCCTCCTCTTCCTCTCTTCTGTTCTTTTGTCGCTTTTTCTGCTCTCCTTTCTCTTCCTACTTCCTCTACCTGTTCTCCCTTTTCTTCTTCTTCTTCCATACTCATGTTGCCTTGCTGGCTGGGTCCGTCTGGGGGGTTCCCCGGGTGGTCCCGGTCTGCATTGTTTATTTTTGTATGTTTGTGTTTTTGTGTATTGGTTTATTTTGAACCTTGTATTCTTATAAAAATGCAATATATATTTGAATTGTTAAAAAAAAAAACAAGGGAAAAGAGAAAAAGGGACAGGTACAGACAAGCAAGGACGAACAAATACTCAAGGGGGATGATGAGAGAACAGGGAGCATAGCTACAGTGAAGACAACCACACAGACTGGGATCAGAACCCAACATCAAAACTCAGGATAAGGTGTTAAGGAAATCGGGCGACTCCTGAAACTCCACCCATGGCCGCCAGAGGGCATCGAACTTAAAGGAATCAACGTCATCTGATGTGCGGTATTATATACCGCTAGAAAGCTGATCGCTGAGCTGTAAAGCCTGCCCTTCTGAAAGTGGGGAGATATCGGTGCTGAAATTAATGGCACCAATATCTCCAGCATCGGGGCACATATTGGGAAAACTGACAGTGTGCTGAATTCAGCGCCCTGTAGACTTTCTAGTGGTATATAATACTGCACATCGATGAGGATGTGAAAGGTCCTCTTTAAGATATGTTTCAATGAGGGAAATCTGGTGCCTATTTATAGAGAGAATATCACAGCTTCCCAGGTCCGACTCTCTTTATTCCATATATTTCACACCCTGTGAGGAGAGCATTCATGGAGGATATAACCCCAAGGTCAAATCAACTGAAAGAGCAAAAGCGTTCAAAAGAGGTGGGGAATTGCCCGAATGGTGACTAAGGGGTTTCAGAAGTGCTGAATCTGGTGAAAATGCATTGCTCGCTTTTTGGAAAAAAAAATTATCTTTTACATACTAATCAATACATTACACAGTGCAAGTCATATACAGTCATATTGTCAAGTCTCAGGTCATGAGACAATATTTTGGTATGAAACAATATTTTGATCCTTTTATATTTTTCTATTTTTATATGTAACAAATACTAATTTTTCCTTACTACTAATTGCTGACAGCTTAAGGACAAAGGAATGTAATCAAAGATGGCGCGGACATCCTGCATACCACGCCTAAGGGCTGATGCCTCAGGCTGGAATCGAGGCTGCACCTGGCTGCACGTCAGAATCAAGAGCCAATGGGGGATGAACAGTTTAGGAATGTCCGAGAAACTTTATACTACACTATGCATTAACCCGTTCCTTTCCTTTCCTGTACAAATATGTGTGACATGAATAAACCCGGCAGTGCAGTGCTGAGACCTTAAGGGCAAAGCATGAGCTGGCTGTGATACAGAAATTTTTGTCTGTGTCTTTGTTAGTGCCGTGCACACATGCTTACTGATTTGGACTGACTGATTGATCTGGTATTTGTCGATTACGACCTTGACAATTGGCGATTCCAACGTGGGGCCACCAGCTGGAAACCAGAGAGGGCTTGCTGACCCGCACAGGCCACCCTATCAAACCCCGCCATCTTCCGAGGAGGGTCCGGAACCGCAACTGATCACGGTAAGTCTACTCATATTATATATGTGTTTACTTGCCTGTGAATCGGGAGGTGACGGTTAGTAGGTTTGGTGGCTACAATGGGTCAGGTGCCCAGTCCGGAAGGGACGGACGTCTGGTGTTCTCCTCTGGTGGTTCAGAACTGCAGCACTGATATCTTTGTCCCTGTGCGGCTCAATCAGTCAGAGGTTGTGAATGTCAGAAAGGAACCAGGAAGTTGAGATGGTCTAAAGTGAAGTGAGATAGTTGGAAGCCGTCTGTTTAGTTTAGAAAGGTGTTGTGTCTGATGCCGTAACATATTGCTGGGACATCGGCTGTCACGTCCGAGAAAGGAGCTAGGACAGGTGTCCATAGGACCCATAAGGTCTCATTGGTTTATTAGAAACCTGGAATTACTCTCTCCGTAGGACCCTTAAGGTCCCATTGGTTTATTAGGAACCTGGAATTGTTGGAGAGTGTTAGAGATACACGTAGAGCTGCAGTCTGAGGTTGGGGACCTGAAGCCAAGATCCTGGAACCGGAAAGGTGGATCTTGGACTATTGACTGTGAGTCTAGCACTGGTGAGCAGCTGCGCCAGTGTTATATTTCTGGAGTGATCATGTTACGGCATTTCAAATGTAAGCATACTTTGCCCCCCGGGGCACAGACAGTGGTAGAACTGGTCAGAACAAGGGAAGGAAAAAAGCATGTGAAGGATGCAAGCCGCCTGTATAAGCTAGCCGGATTGCCGTCCAATGGTAGATTGCAGCCCAGCCTGTGGAAAGATCAGTTAGCTACAGGGAGAGGCCAGTTGGAAGACAAGGGCTTATTAGAAGCCGCGCAAGCTCATTACAGAGTCGCAAGGGCTCTACAGAATGTAGAGTACGCAGAAGTGTTATTTGGTTACTTGAAACCTGATGTGCTAAAACCAGTGATAAGTTCAGCTATAAAAGACCTCAGTGTATACCACTAGTATAATGTTTAGAGGATTATACATTCAACCTCTGGTTGGAATCTAGTAAAGAAAATTTTAAAGTCTGGTAAATTTCCCTTAAGGTAACCTCAAGTATAGCTCATGGGTTCTGCACACATGTGGTAATTACAAGAGTGGGGTTTGCCATAAACATATCCAAAAATTGCACAAAAATATTAATCTGTAATTTTTGGTGTCAGTATTAACTGCTATCTGCTTGAATTGTGTTTCTATATTCCTGTATTCCTGCAGAGAACAATCAAAGCATTGACTGACTGCCAAGAGCTTCAAGGTTGTTTTATCTGATTTAGACTACCAGGTTCTGGAGAACGCAGAGGAGTCGAAACTTGGCTTTGTGCCACCACCAGAGCCTACAGTCTATGTATCATATCTGTTTCTGTCCAAAAGAAAATGATTTGGCAAAAAGGGTTAACCTATGTAAAGTATATTGACAATGTGTAGACAGGGATATCCAAGCATATGATGTTGTGGTTATGTCTTGTAGTGTATGTTATGTGAATTTACTGTTTTGTCTGTTATTGTCACTTAAACTGTTGTATCCACAAAAAGAGCAAAAAGGTGACAGTGAAAAGTTTTGAATTTTCACAACGTGGTTATGGGAGGTCACAGAGGGGGAGAAGGCCACTCACCCTCCGTCGCCTCAGCAACCCACAAGCTGGGGTTTTATCCCAAGTTGAAATTCTTTGTGCAAGTATCCAAGGCACAAAGGGATTAGATAAATGTTATCATCCATGTATTACAGAGAATATTCTGATTTGTGTTTTGTTTATGTATCTATGTGGTTATGTTTTATCCATGGGAAATAGAGGGATGCCATATGTGACTGTCTCCATCTTACATTCCATTCTCGGGCGCTGCCCAGAGCTTGCCCCCACCGCTCCTGTGCTGAAAACCGTTATCTAAAATGGGATGAAACTTCTTTGTCGTGTCTTATCCAATAGTTATGTGTTAAAACTTATGTTATGTTAATTATACTAATCACATCTTTTCTTTGTCTCAGCAGTGTGTATATCCACATCTATAATGTATAAAATTCACTATCCGCCATAAAAGGATTTGGTATCTGTTTTGATTATGGAATGCAGGAGGAAGGGCGTAGCCCTAGCGATCCGTCGCCATCTTTAGTCTAAATCCCCTCACCATACGGTGACCAGTAGGCTAGACCTGTTTTAGATGTAGACAGCAAAATCTGTTTCACTTTGTGTTACTTTGTTATGAACCATGCCCCATTTGTCCCCATTGTAGAAAGATTGTCATGAAGACTTAGAAAATTATTAACGTGTCCCATATTTGCAGATTTGTGAACATGTATGTGTACTTGTTTAGTCAAAAGACTGTTATGTGACAATGTTTTATTTAAAGAAAAAAAAGAGACAAATTTTTGTGTTTCAGCGCTAACTAAGTGAATATCTATTATGCTGTAATGTCTTTTTGTGTATAATTTTTGTTATGTGAACAGGGGATCGACTATTCAAGGCTTCTGCCCTCTCTGCTGATATATTCTGAGAATTTACTAACCTTATGGAATTGTTTGTAATTCTGGAGTGTGTAGAAGTAGTAGAGTGGAAAAAAAAAAAAGGAAAAAACTCCACACACACAAGTCCCTGGCCCTTTAAAAATTTTGTATTGCAGGTTCTGCTGAATTCTGTAGTTCTACGGTGGGAGAAGTCGATAGTCGCAGAGCGCGCAGCTATGTGTGGGCTGCGTGCATGATAAAGAAAAAAAAAAAAGAGAACACATTGTTGGATTGTTAGCTTTGTCCTTGGGAGTAATCTTCTCAGAACGCAAAGTAATACATGAATATGATTGTGTATAGCAACATTTAGAAAGTATAGAAGACCAAGAACCATTGTTAATGCAGACTTTCAGTTTTGGTAATATTGGATTATAATATAAGTTCATTCTTGTGAGTGTCCCAGGTCCAGCCTAAGCACATCTCAATGACTGGACAATTCAGACTACAGTGTGCCTTACTTATGCCTCCTCATGTCACTTTTGCACGCTGCACGTCAGTAAAAATCCCTTTTCACTTGTTATCAATAGGTTCAGGGGGGGAGAAAGGCACAAGTATTTGTCAATATGTTTTATGCTACAAGAAACTGTTTGATGAACCTATTGCTAACCCTGATTTTGCGAACCTTGATTTTGAGATCTATAAAAGAACTCAAAATCAAGGTTCGCAAAATCAGGGTTAGCAGGGTTGGCTCTCGATTTGGGAAGGATGGTAAATTTTACACCATTATTCTATGCCATGGTCCCTGAACATGAGGTAAAACAAGTAAATCCTCCTAGAAGTACTCACTGAAACAGTGTAAAATGGCTGAGGGTAAGCCTGATGGGCTTTTGGTTTAGCACAGGACTATCGTCCGATCTGTGCGTTTAATGTTAAGCCTAAAAGGATGTCCAGGCAAGTCAGTAGGTTTTGTAGGACTTGCTGCTACCCGAACAGGTGGGTATAATCAAAGTCAAGGCACACACCAAGGCTGATACAAAAGAAAGTAGAGGTAACATGTGGGCAGATGCTGCCACCAAACCAACTGCAGAAAAGCCTAGGGAACATGCTTCAACACAGGTGGTCACCATACTGGACCAAAACTCTCAGCTCTCTTTTCAGGTTCTAAAAATACTGCAGGACCAAAACAACCCAGAAGAAAAAGAAAATTTGGAAACTGCAAGAAGGAAGAAAAAAAAAGATGAACAAGTCCTGATGGCCAGTGGTAAGAGAGTATGTTACCGAGAGCATTGTTCCCAAGGATGGCGCAAGCAGCTGAAGTGCACCATTCAAAAGTAGCCATGTGTGACCTGGTAAACAGATGATGGGTAGCTTTTAGCATCACTGCAGTCAGATACGTGTAAGCCTACATAACATGTGTCAGACACAATGTAGGCCAGAAAGTGAGAAGGTGTGAGTACATGCTTGTGTGTATTGATCTCTTTTCGGGATGACCTGAGGCATTTCTGGTGCAGAAAGCCATCACAAAAGGAACTGCAGATAAACTACTGAAAGAAGTAGTGTGCAGGTATGGGATCCCCCAGACCATCGAAAGTGATAATGGAACTCACTATACAGGACAGGTAATGAGAGAAATAATGGAGGTTGTGGGAATACAGCAAGTGTTCCTTATCCGTACCGTCCCCAGAGAAGTGGAGAATATTGTCACTTGTATTTGTCTTTCTGTAAGGTACACTCCTGACTCCTGACAGAAGGATTGGCCTCAGCCCCTAGAGTATTTGGATTGTATTTTTCACAATTGTTCCAGATGTAGTATGGTGTGCAGACTGACTATGTGATTGATTGTCAAAAATATTTGACTAATGTACACTTTTGAGTTTTCTCCTTCCATCCAGATCCTAAGTCGGTGGAAGGAACCTATCAGCTACAACCCAAAAATTGGGTGCTGATAAAGAGACACGTGAGAAGGGCCTCAACTCGACGGTGCTTTCCAGCCCCTGTTGACAACCAGGACAGCTGTGAAACTACAAGGAAAACCTTGTTGTTATGGTGGTGTCCCCACTGGATGACGTTCTTAAAGACAAATGGGACAATAAACTGTTAAAGGAGAAACCCAAAAGACTGTTGGACCAATCTGCACCTATAGTTCTGTTATACTTCTATGCAATGTGCAAATTGATTATGTGTAGTGTAGAGAAATGTACTATCTGTAAGAAGGCAACATAAGTGAATATGACCCATGTGTATATATAGATGCCATAGGAGTCCCAAGGGGGTTCCAGATGAATTTAAAGTCAGCAATCAAGTGCTTGCAGGTTGGGAATCAATTTTCCTCTGGCCACCATAAATAAGAATGTAGACTGGATTAATTACCTATCCTATAATCAACAAAGGGAGTATTTGCAAACCACACAGAAATGGACCCACTGATGACAGGACCTGAAATTGATATGGAGACAATAAAGGTGTATGATGACGTAGCAGCTCTTCCCCTCCCGAGAATACACAGAGTTGCTTTAGGGACAATTAGAATCTGACTTTCCCATGTGAAAGGCCTTTAAGTGGGATCCTATCCACAAGGGATAGGTTGTCACCTAGGAGGTGAAAAGGAGCGAAACACATTGGAACAGATCAGCAGGTTCAAAGGGGTAGGGAAAGAAAAGTGGAAAAAATTAGTATTTAGGGGGGGAATGTCAAGTCTCAGGTCATGAGACAATATTTTGGTATGAAACAATATTTTGGTCCTTTTATATTTTTATATGTAACAAATACTAATTTTTCCTTACTACTAATTGCTGACAGCTTAAGGACAAAGGAATGTAATCAAAGATGGTGCGGACATCCTGCATACCACGCCTAAGGGCTGATGCCTCAGGCTGGAATCGAGGCTGCACCTGGCTGCACGTCAGAATCAAGAGCCAATGGGGGATGAACAGTTCAGGAATGTCAGAGAAACTTTATACTACACTATGCATTAACCCGTTCCTTTCCTTTCCTGTACAAATATGTGTGACGTGAATAAACCCGGCAGTGCAGTGCTGAGACCTTAAGGGCAAAGCATGAGCTGGCTGTGATACGGAAATTCTTGTCTGTGTCTTTGTTAGTGCCGTGCACACATGCTTACTGATTTGGACTGACTGATTGATCTGGTATTTGTCGATTACGACCCTGACAATATGAAAAAGTTTGGGCACCCCTATTAATCTTAATCATTTTTAGTTCTAAATATTTGGGTGTTTGCAACAGCCATTTCAATTTGATATATCTAATAACTGATGGACACAGTAATATTTCAGGATTGAAATGAGGTTTATTGTACTAACAGAAAATGTGCAATATGCATTAAACCAAAATTTGACCGGTGCAAAAATTTGGGTACCCTTATCATTTTATTGATTTGAATACTCCTAACTACTTTTTACTGACTTACTGAAGCACAAAATTGGTTTTGTAACCTCACTGAGCTTTGAACTTCATAGCCAGGTGTATCCAATCATGAGAAAAGGTATTTAAGGTGGCCAATTGCAAGTTGTTCTCCTATTTGAATCTCCTCTGAAGAGTGGCATCATGGGCTCCTCAAAACAACTCTCAAATGATCTGAAAACAAAGATTGTTCAACATAGTTGTTCAGGGGAAGGATACAAAAAGTTGTCTCAGAGATTTAACCTGTCAGTTTCCACTGTGAGGAACATAGTAAGGAAATGGAAGACCACAGGGACAGTTCTTGTTAAGCCCAGAAGTGGCAGGCCAAGAAAAATATCAGAAAGGCAGAGAAGAAGAATGGTGAGAACAGTCAAGGACAATCCACAGACCACCTCCAAAGAGCTGCAGCATCATCTTGCTGCAGATGGTGTCACTGTGCATCGGTCAACAATACAGCACACTTTGCACAAGGAGAAGCTGTATGGGAGAGTGATGCGAAAGAAGCCGTTTCTGAAAGCACGCCACAAACAGAGTCGCCTGAGGTATGCAAAAGCACATTTGGACAAGCCAGCTTCATTTTGGAAGAAGGTCCTGTGGACTGATGAAACAAAGATTGAGTTGTTTGGTCATACAAAAAGGCGTTATGCATGGCGTAAAAAAAACACAGCATTCCAAGAAAAACACTTGCTACCCACTGTAAAATTTGGTGGAGGTTCCATCATGCTTTGGGGCTGTGTAGCCAATGCCGGCATCGGGAATCTTGTTAAAGTTGAGGGTCGCATGGATTCAACTCAGTATCAGCAGATTCTTGAGAATAATGTACAAGAATCAGTGACGAATTTGAAGTTACGCCGAGGATGGATATTTCAGCAAGACAATGATCCAAAACACAGCTCCAAATCTACTCAGGCATTCATGCAGAGGAACAATTACAATGTTCTGGAATGGCCATCCCAGTCCCCAGACCTGAAGATCATTGAACATCTGTGGGATAATTTGAAGCGGGCTGTCCATGCATGGCGACCATCAAACTTAACTGAACTGGAGTTGTTTTGTAAAGACCATTCCACTAAAATATACAACATTATACCATACCTAACCATTCAAGGTGAGAGCTTATCTACACTGTGGCCAATCCACTACTAGTGGGCTAATCAACTGAGGGGGTATTGATATACACTATACCCATTCAGGTGTATGCCCATGCATTGTGAACCCACTCTACCACTTTATCCACCTCCTCTCAACCTTTATTAGTGGACACGTCCTAGTCACTTTATTCTTCCCACGTTTTCTGAACACAATTTACATTGTGTCATTCAACTTTTTGTAAAAACAATATTACCCTATGTGCCGCTCGGCGTTGTTGTTTTTGTTTTTTTACCTAAGCTCATTATTCACACCAAGCCCATCTTGGCTTGTGTGTCTCTGAGAACCCATCGGCAGATTCATCCAACTGCAAAAGGTTCCATCGCCTGGAAGCTGCATCTCATTATTCTACAAGAAACGATTTATGATCAGCATATAAATACTATGGACTTCATACTACATCGTGACGACAAACGTGAAAATCTTGTGGAGTATTACACCAGAAAATTCGACATCAATGATCCACCTCCAATCACTGAACCCAACATAAGATCTACAGACTGTGAGTTACCCCATATCTCCAGAGAAGACCTCAGTAAACTCTTCTGGCGCCTCGAAAAATTGGTCTTCGACCTAACTAGACATTTTCTTGACCATAAATTCCTTTGTATTTATCTTGATGAAAATATTGTCCCAAGAGGTCTCAGGTTCAAATTCCGATCCACTTTTGATAATGACCCCCTTTTCACCATTGAGTGGGACAATTATTTAGACCAATGCAGTAGGGGATTAATAGAAAGAATCTCCCACAAGCGCCAAGCACTAGCCCATGAACTTAAATCCCAGATCAATTTACTTATCCATGAAATAGAACAATATAAACAACACCCTGATTTTATTCGTATGAACAGAGTCTTATGTACTAGAACCCTTAATCTAGAACGAGAGTTACTAGAACACAAAAGTGATAAATTAAAAAGAGACCGTACTGACTATTCTAGAGGTAACATTAAATTTTGGTTAAAGAATTCCAAAAAAAAAAAAGGGAAATCTAACAATAATAACTTAACCCCCAAAACCCCCATCCCATCATTACTCAATATTAAGCCCAAGAACCCCAGAACCACCATTAATTTTAGACCCCCCCCGAACACTAGAGATCTCCCACACAAACCTCGTTTTCACAATAAGAGTAATCCAACCAATAAAACCCGCAATCTACCAGTTCGGGCTACCAGTATGGTTACCCCCAATACTGGTAATATCAATTTACTATCTACATCCAACCCAACTGGCAAACCCCCTTGTGAATCTAATCCTAACAATTCCTGTACCAATACACATGCACCAACCTCCCTATCCCTCCCCCCACCCAATTCACATCTGTCAAACCTAAACACACATACTCAACTTCTCAAACAGCGAACTCCAAATTACCCATGAACGAAAGTAACCTTAGTACCCAACCTCCAGACATAGTATCAATTCCCCAGGTAACAATCCCCATTGTATCCACCAATACTGTTTATCCTGACCTCCGACTTCCCAGTAATTCATCCATCGAAGAGGTCTTAGATGACTCTTTGACTACTATCTATAATACCCCCCTATCTGCCTCAAAGATACAGAAAGTTTTATCAATACCCGATAATACTGATATTCTTAACACAAGCAGACCTCCCCCATTAAATACATCAGAGTCTTTTTTAGGTCTTCCTCCAAAACTTACACTCCTGCATTTGTTTCATACGAAAGAGAATCCGATATATACGAAAATATCCAATTATTACAGCCCAGTAAGTCTCAAAAGGAAATTGGAACATTCTCCCACTCAAGAAAACGCACAAAAAGACAAAGAGGCTGTAGAGGGGGCCACAAACATAGAACCAAAAAATCCAAGTCCGATGCCAAGAGAAACAAAAATTCAATAATAACATTTTCAACCTCTCCAGCTACTCTCTAACAATACAAGAAACCAATTTATTATCTAAAGGCCTTTCATTTTGCCCAGACCAAAAACCGGATGATCTTGATCTATTCATTGATCTCCATACATATATAAGGAAATTGACACTCACTCGTCATTTCGCTCTAACTGCAAATAATCCATCAATTATTAACCATTCACAATCCCCTTCCATATCCAGTACAACTCCTCTAATCAAACCCATTCCCCATACAACCACATTAAAGCCGAAATCTAACTTTTATCCTCTCCAACACAAAGGACACCATATTGAAACTTTTTATTCCCTAGTGGCCAACGATTTTCGAGATCTGAATAAATCGAATGATCCTCCGTCCAAAAAATCCAACCTCCGTCCATCTGAAAACCTAGCCATTAAATCCCTTATTAATAATAAATCTATTGTAATCAGAAATGCTGACAAGGGTGGGGGTGTGGTTATACAAGACAGAGCTGATTATATCTCAGAGGCCGTTCGAATATTATCCGATTCCAATTACTATCAGATTTTACATAAAGACCCTTCTGACTTACACTACATCAAATATCGTGAATTGATTACTAATGCCTTTACCAAAGGCATCCTAACAGATAAGGAAAAGGGCTTTCTACTAGTCAATGACTTTTCGATTTCACAATTTTATCACTTACCTAAAGTTCATAAAAATCTACAAAATCCGCCAGGAAGACCCATCATCTCTGGAGTCAACGCATTAACAAGAAATCTTTCGCATTATATAGATTTGCAGTTACAAAAGTATGTAACCAAATTCCCATCCTATTTGAAAGATTCAACTCATCTAATTACTGAACTGCTAACTATTCAATGGAAGCCCAATTATATTTGGGCAACCCTTGATGTTTCGGCCCTATACAGTAATATACCCCACTCCAAAGGCCTGGAAATGATAACCAAAACATTACACATGGATAAGACGATGCCTATTGAACAGAAAACCTTTATCACAAATAGCATCCAATTCATTTTGGAGCACAATGTATTCACTTTCGAATCTAAACTATACCTACAGAAACGTGGTACAGCCATGGGTACCCGTTTCGCACCCAGTTATGCCAATATCTTTATGGGACGCTATGAGGAATCCGTCATCCAAAACAAACACTTCTGGTCACATAACATAGTTTTTTATAGAAGATATATTGATGACCTCTTATTTATATGGGAAGGCACTGAACAATCCTTTCAAGAGTTCACCAAATACCTCAACAATAACGATTGGGGAATCACCCTAAGTGGCCAACCCCAAATAAACACGATCGAGTTCCTAGATTTGGAACTAACTGGTGGCCCTAATGGTATTAACACTAAAACTTTTTTTTAAGAAAGTGGACTGCAACAGCCTACTAGATTATCGGAGTTCCCATTATAGGAAATGGAGAGACAATGTACCTTTCGGCCAATTCAAACGGATCAAACGCAATTGTACTTGTGATGCAGATTTCAAAATACAGAGTAAAATCCTAACCCAAGAGAAATATTATCCGAAAAGGATTATCCAAGCAGCAGAATCAAAAGCACAATCCTTGACCCAGTCCGATTGTCTGATTCCCTCTGAGAAAAATAATGTTAGAGGGTTCGGACATAATTTTATGACTACCTATAATAATGCACATAATAGGATCAGAATGGTTCTTGATAAACACTGGCCAATACTCCTCAATGATCCACTACTCAAACCCAATATCCCCTCCAAACCATCCATCACCTTCAGAAGAGCCAAGACTTTAAAAAATCTCTTGGCCCCAAGTAAACTTAGATCGCTTACCAAGCCCAAGGATCCGAGCTCCATGCACTTACAAACAAATGGCGTATTTAAATGTAAACATAAGAAATGCAAATGCTGTAATACAATCAATCATTTAGCAAAAGACATCACTAGCGTTGTCATGGGCGAAACTTTTCAGATCAAGCATTCTTTAGATTGTTCCTCTTCCTACGTTATTTATGTCCTTGAATGCCCTTGTGGACTTCAGTATATAGGCCGAACCATTAGACCACTAAGAGAAAGACTAAATAAACATAGGTCTAATGTACAGAATGGTTACCTCAAGCATAGTGTTTCGAAACATGCTTTATTGGTACACAATTCCAGCTTTAATGGGTTTAAAATCACACCATTAGACCATATTCCTACACATATCAATAATAGGTTTGATAAACTAAAAAGAAAAGAAATGTACTGGATATTCAAATTTAATTCACTGACACCAGCTGGTCTCAATGAAGCACTTGAATCTGTAAACAACTAAAACAGTCCTGAGGTATTATGGAGGCACTGGTAATATATACAATAATTTTATATAGTTTCCCTTTTTTTTTTTCCCATATCCTTTTTTTTTTTTTTTTTTTTTCATATCTTTGTTACTTATTAACATTCCTTCATACTCAATATTGTGTTCATCTGGAAACTTGCCAACCTAGCGTAACCGAGTGCCAAATCAACAACTCATGTTGTATCTCAGTTGATACTTATTTACACCTTTGACACCTATTACCATTTTCTCATATTCAATTATTTATTTTTTTTCTCTCTCTTTTTTTTTTATTTTTTTTTTTTTCTTCTGATCAGAACTCCTCCCCTAATATGGGCAGTCCTGGCTAGGTATACCTATATAAACCCCCAAGTAAATGGTCCTACCACACACTTCTGCTTTTTACAGCTAACCCCTCCAGGCTGGTAAGTTCCAAACACTACTTTCCCAGTCTTTGTTTTCCTTCATGTTACCCGCATTTACAAATACAGCTAACCCTTTGAGGCTGGTAAGTTCCAAACACTACTTTCCCAGTCTTTATTTTATATATTTTTTTTTTTTTTTTTTCTTTTTGTACCAACCTCCACAACTCCTCACACACACTTTTACCCATGTTTTAATAATCTCCAAGTACCAGATTCTATTACCATTGGCAATTCATGATTTATTTATTTTCCGTATCTCTGTTACTATGTATGTATCTCTTTTGATATTTATTCATATCTTTGTTACTTATTAACATTCCTTTATACTCAATATTGTTAATGTTACCCACATTTATAAATATTTCTCTTAATTGTTTTCATTTTTTATACAATTTTAATTGTTAATTTATTGTCCGCCTTATTTATTACACATAGCCTTTAAATAATTCATATTGTGGTTGATACACATTCATAGCCACTTTTTATACGATTTTAATTGTTAATTTATTGTCCGCCTTATTTATTACACATAGCCTTTAAATAATTCATATTGTGGTTGATACACATTCATAGCCACTTTTCTCAGTTTTAATCAATTTATAAGTACTGTATATGTGTATTATTATTATTATTATTATTTTATTTCACATTGATTATTTGATGAACATTATCTGTTTTTCTATTCTTATTTGTTCATGTTTATTTCCTTTTTTAACCAGTCTCTTGTACACTTGATAAAGAGGACCATTGATCCTCGAAACGCTTTGTGTTTTAGAGTTTATTAAAGCAACCTTGGTGAAGCGCGGTCCCCTACCTCTCTTTTTTTGGAGTCACTCCTACCATTTCTACATTTGGAATACCGTTTGGATCCAGGAGATCCTGACGCCTAGAGGTCCCGCTGCTCCCTCATCCTGTGACATAGTTTGGACCATTCCACTAAAATATACGACATTATACCATACCTAACCATTCAAGGTGAGAGCTTATCTACACTGTGGCCAATCCACTACTAGTGGGCTAATCAACTGAGGGGGTATTGATATACACTATACCCATTCAGGTGTATGCCCATGCATTGTGGACCCACTCTACCACTTTAGCCACCTCCTCTCAACCTTTATTAGTGGACACGTCCTAGTCACTTTATTCTTCCCACGTTTTCTGAACACAATTTACATTGTGTCATTCAACTTTTTGTAAAAACAATATTACTTTATGTGCCGCTCGGCGTTGTTGTTTTTGTTTTCTTACCTAAGCTTGTTTTGTAAAGAGGAATGGTCAAAAATACCTTCATCCATGATCCAGGAACTGATTAAAAGCTACAGGAAGCGACTAGAGGCTGTTATTTTTGCAAAAGGAGGACCTACTAAATATTAATGTCACTTTTCTGTTGAGGTGCCCATACTTTTGCACCGGTCAAATTTTGGTTTAATGCATATTGCACATTTTCTATTAGTACAATAAACCTCATTTCAATCCTGAAATATTACTGTGTCCATCAGTTATTAGATATATCAAATTGAAATGGCTGTTGCAAACACCCAAATATTTAGAACTAAAAATGATTAAGATTAATAGGGGTGCCCAAACTTTTTCATATGACTGTACATACAACACAATAGGAATGGCAACCTAGTAACAACATCTTAAAGTGTGCGAGGCTGTGTCACATTGTGCTGAGACAGCTCACCCTTCAAATGTCACGGTTGTGAACCGAGGCTTGATCCCTTCTTGGCTTTCTAGGCAACTGTTCATGTGGACCAAGGGGAGAACAGTCAACTACTTTCAGTGATCCGCACCAACTTACAAATGGACAGCTCAGCTGTTTGCAAGAAGTTGCGATGTTTTAATGACTTGCTCTCATAGAACACTTTTTTTAGTAAAGTTTGTGTGCCAGGGTTGAGGTTTAGTGAGAGGGTGTGTGGCCTCTGACAGTCCAGCAGATTCATCATAATTATTCCAGAAACTGCCATAAATTATTGCTCAAATCTATACCAGCTCCCAGCTTGAGAGAGGGCACTCTATCCAGTGAGAAGTGGTGCTCATGGAGGACTTATGCAGTCATATTCATCAGAAAGGAGAAATCCAAGCACTTAAGTGCTAAATATTCTTTATTTTTATGTACAATGTGGCTACAGAAAAATGTAGCAAAAGACAAAACAGACCAAATGGCTGAACTTCACTGAACTTTCACTCATTTAGACCTTTTTCAACTGTATCATGCCATTGGTGTGATAATGGCATGGGCTGATGTATATTCTGTATCCCATCAATGGAATGATACTATTGAGAAAGGTGTACATTTGGTTGTCTGAATTGTTGTTCCTTTTTCACCCTCCCATAAAAAGGGGTTATATATATATATATATATATATATATATATATATATAGTAGGGACAACTCGGGGGATTATTTTAGCTCAAGGGAATGCCATCTTTCCATGAAGATGGTAGGCATATCAGAAACCTCCAATAAATTCTCACTCCGACACAGTGAATTTGGTTCAAAACTGATCTCAGCCAGCTTTATTCTTCAGTTTCACAGCAAAACACCATGTACATCACAGTACAAAAGTAAACCCTCAGCTGTCTCAGTGTCCCTCACTATGAGACCAGGGTTCATCTCGAATATTCCAAATCCATGTTGTCAGACAGTACTTGTAAATAGAATAATTTCATCTTTTCTCTATACACGTAACACATTCTTTCTACTTTAGTAAATCTGAACAGAATATTTTAATCCTTTCTCTGTATGCACAAGTGGACTGCGTATGCATATGTAATTCTAGATACACTTCACACACAATAATAAAGTGGTAGTCATGGCCGTGGTACTACTAGTAGTGCAACCTTCACTAATGTAAAAAAAAATCTCCGTTATTTTGGCGTTTTTTTTTTTTTGTGTGTATTCACCCAATACAGTCTCACCTGCTGTAATCTTAAAAAACACATTTAGGAATAGGTATTTCATGTTTTTCTGCTCTGGTCTGGTGTGTCTGATCCATACACAGTGTGAAGGAGGCAGAGCATTGTTGTAAATCTGTTCAAGATATTTTAACCATTTTTCTGTATGCACAAGTGCACTTTGCATATTTAATTCTAGATATACGTCACACACAATAGTAAAGTAGTAGTGGTGGCTGCGGTACTAATAGTAGTACAGCCTTCCCTAATGTAAGAAAAGAATCTCTGTTATTTCAGTGTTTTTGTTAGTTAATAATTAAGCACTATATGCATTAAAAAAATGAGTGTAAAAAAAACAGGGCAGACGACAGACAAAAGGAGGGGGAGAGGAAAAACTTGTGCTAGTACTACTACTAATAATAATAAGAATGTGGTTGGCAAGAGCAACACTTCTGGTTTTGGTGGCAGCACCAGTATTCGCAGGATTGTTGTTTTTCCTAAGAATGTTGATGAAGTTTATGATTATTTAGCTGGTCACATCTCAGTCACAGGAGGATATTGCATCCGCGAGTGATGTGATCTTGAGTCTGGCTTCTGTGTGTTTTTGTTCCTACATAACACATAATTTACAGCAGGGCCTTTCTGGACTGTCAACCATGTCTCCTTCGTATTCTTCACTGACACAGATCCCTGGTTGTGTTGTGGCATCTGCTGAGCAATCTGTTTCTCCTAGTCAGAGCAGTCTTCCTTCTCTTTTTGATGATCTGGATAAGAACAGTCAGCACTGTGTGCAAGCAGAGGAGGAAGACATTGTGGCTGTTGGTGGTGGTGGAGGTAGAAGTGGCAGGGAGTGTGGTACTGTTACTACTGTTGGTCATTCTGGTAGGGGAGCTAGGAGGCTATCAGGAGGTGAAAATTCTGAGGGTATGCATGGCCATGATGATGTGTTACAAATGTGGGTAAAATGATTCTCTTATGGATAGGACATGGCAAGCAGGTCAGGGTGAAAAGGTGACATCAGATGAAGAGAGTGATGGCAGCGGTGATAGTTATTCCAGACATTGCGCAGACCCAAAATCCAAAAAGCCTGCCCGGGGAAAACCTAGAGGAACCTCTCAGGGTAGGGGGTGGTGGCACTGGTACTGGTAGCGGTAGACTTGTTTCCACTGCTGCTGGGAGCAGCAAGTACACGCGGTCATCTGCTTTGTAGGAACAATATTTCTATGTACTCACATGAAAAGGCATCACTCTCTTATTTAAAAAAAATAGATTTGACAGTGCCTCTGGCAGGGAATGTGAACAAGGATGTTCTCCTACTCCTCCCTGTGATATTCCTGGTAGGCAGGTCACATCTAGGAAAGATGTATGTAAGTCTGGGGAAAGATGTCGACACCGTGCAGGGCCCATCCACCTCCTCTGGATCCTCCTCTCTGGACCGTTTCCTGCCACCATCTTCACCAGGGCAAGCCGTCTCTTCCACTCCTCTTCCTCCACCACCCCCCCCCCCTCGTTTCATGGGTGTAAGGCGAAGTGCTGCTGTGGTTATGGAATTAATAAGCTTGAATCAGAGGAGCCACACAGTGGAGGTGCTGCTTCGCTGTATCCTGCAGCAAGTATCCCACTCTCCTTCTCAACTACAACTGGGCAGCGTTGCAAGTTACAACGGCACCAATACTGTTGCTGCGCTGCATTTAGGACGACTAACACCTTATCCCTGTATGGCACATGTACTTCATCTGGTGGTTCTCCACTTTATTAACTTGCTGTGACAGGGAGAATGCTAGAAAGTCGCTATATCTCCCCCAGGTTTCTCACCTATGTCTGGTGATCATCAATCCAGTCCAGGTATTCATTATACCTCAGCCCAAGTGTGAGAGCTTAGATCGTTACTGGGCCATACAGAGCCTGCACTTCTGGGCAAACCCTAGGAATGACAGGAGGTGTCTGGGTCTGTGTGGAAAACTGAGAGTCTGGTGAGAAAAACTTGCTGCTGTTTATGGTTTGTTTTCCCAAGTGGCTGGTAGTAAGCCACTCATATAGTGAGAGAAGTTTTGTTTACTTAGAGCTCAGTCGATCAGGTTTGTGTTGTGTTTTTGTCTGAAATTAAGGCTGTATTTTATTATTTTTTCAAAATAAAATACAGGGTCAAAACCCCGTTTTAATCAGACGCTGTGTCCCTGTCTCTGACTGTTTGGGTCTGCTTTGCTGCTGCTACTAAGTTAATTTCCCACACTGTATAGTGGCGTAAAAGAGTTGCTTCTCATGGCCATATAAATTTGTGCGAATTTCAGCCATTCTTATGTCACAAAAAACACACCCTGCTCGATTTCCAGCGCCCAAATGATCTGCCTTTGCACTGCCTTATCTGTGACGCTCCAACTCGGTGGAACTCCACCTTAAACATGCTGGAACATCTGTGTGAGTAGCAGAAGGCAGTGAACGACTATTGCATGCAGCAGACCCAGAGGGACAATGAGATACTCCGAGATACATCATTGGAGGCTCATGAGGGAAGTGTGCCAGTTTCTCAATTTGTCAGCAGGGATGACTGCAGCATCAGCAATGTGATGTCTCTATTGTATATCTTACAGTAAACCGACTCTGTATGTTAGAAGTTTGATGCAATGAAGTGTGCTTTATTTACTCTCAAATACAGTGCGTAGAGTACAGTTGTGACGTTTTGGTCTAGCCGACTTTCATCAGACTCTACAATAACAATAATCATACAGTGACATACAGTGCCTTGCGAAAGTATTCGGCCCCCTTGAATTTTTCAACCTTTTGCCACATTTCAGGCTTCAAACATAAAGATATAAAATTTGATTTTTTTGGTGAAGAATCAACAACAAGTGGGACACAATTGTGAAGTGGAACGAAATTTATTGTTTTTTTTAAACTTTTGTAAAAAATAAAAAACTGAAAAGTGGGGTGTGCAATACTATTCGGCCCCTTTACTTTCAGTGCAGCAAACTCACTCCAGAAGTTCAGTGAGGATCTCTGGATGATCCAATGTTGTCTAAAATGACTGATGATGATAAATATAATCCACCTGTGTGTAATCAAGTCTCCGTATAAATGCACCTGCTCTGTGATAGTCTCAGGGTTCTGTTTAAAGCGCAGAGAGCATCATGAAGACCAAGGAACACGCCAGGCAGGTCCGTGAAACTGTTGTGGAGAAGTTAAAAGCTGGATTTGGATACAAAAAGATTTCCCAAACTTTAAACATCCCAAGGAGCACTGTGCAAGTGATCATATTGGAATGGAAGGAGTATCAGACCACTGCAAATCTACCAAGACCCGGCCGTCCCTCTAAACTTTCATCTCAAACAAGGAGAAGACTGATCAGAGATGCAGCCAAGAGGCCCATGATCACTCTGGATGAACTGCAGAGATCTACAGCTGAGGTGGGAGAGTCTGTCCATAGGACAACAATCAGTCGTACACTGCACAAATCTGGCCTTTATGGAAGAGTGGCAAGAAGAAAGCCATTTCTCAAAGATATCCATAAAAAGTCTCGTTTAAAGTTTGCCACAAGCCACCTGGGAGACAAACCAAACATGTGGAAGAAGGTGCTCTGGTCAGATGAAACCAAAATCAAACATTTTAGCCACAATGCAAAACGATATGTTTGGCGTAAAACAACACAGCTCATCACCCTGAACACACCATCCCCACTGTCAAACATGGTGGTGGCAGAATCTTGGTTTGGGCCTGCTTTTCTTCAGCAGGGACAGGGAAGATGGTTAAAATTGATGGGAAGATGGATGGAGCCAAATACAGGACCATTCTAGAAGAAAACCTGTTGGAGTCTGCAAAAGACCTGAGACTGGGATGGAGATTTATCTTCCAACAAGACAATGATCCCAAACATAAAGCAAAATCTACAATGGAATGGTTCACAAATAAACGTATCCAGGTGTTACAATGGCCAAGTCAAAGTCCAGACCTGAATCCAATCGAGAATCTGTGGAAAGAGCTGAAAACTGCTGTTCACAAACGCTCTCCATCCAACCTCACTGAGCTCGAGCTGTTTTCCAAGGAAGAATGGGCAAGAATTTCAGTCTCTCGATGTGCAAAACTGATAGAGACATACCCCAAGCGACTTGCAGCTGTAATCGCAGCAAAAGGTGGCACTACAAAGTATTAACTTAAGGGGGCCGAATAATTTGGCACGCCCCACTTTTCAGTTTTTTATTTTTTACAAAAGTTTAAAATATCCAATAAATTTTGTTCCACTTCACGATTGTGTCCCACTTGTTGTTGATTCTTCACCAAAAAAATTAAAATTTAACATCCTTATGTTTGAAGCCTGAAATGTGGCAAAAGGTTGAAAAGTTAAAGGGGACCGAATACTTTCGCAAGGGACTGTATATGCAAAAATACGTGCAGCATATACAACAATATATACAAATCGAATATACACATAAATATACATAAGTCACATCATGTTTAATAAACGACAGTCAAAGAGACATCATGCCATGGCGTAGGTGGCAACCTGGAATAATACATCAATGAAATATAACATATACTGCAATCAGAGGTAGACAGAACATGTTCAGTGTCCATCTTATCCTGTGCGGTAAGTCAAGGGTAAATAGGTATTGTGTGGACAGAGAGAAGTGTGTCAGCCTTGTGATGATAGTCAATACTATGATGTATATGCCAAATAGGTCTATGCATGAGCATGTTGTATACTCATCACTGCTAAATAACGAGCCCAAATACAGTGTTCAATAGGGGTACACATGTTAAGAATTGTACAATAAACATACCTTGTGGACAATGTGTGGGGAGAAATCAACTTGTAGGACTTGTAGGCAGAATATCGCTATGCATTAGGCGCTGCCATGGCTGGCTAGCGCTCAGATTGAAATAGCAACTGCGCTTTGGACACTGATGATGTCAGCGATTTCCGCGCATATGTAGTACGCATTTCCTACCAGAAGTGGGGCATGCCTGACAGGAAGAAGGTCTAAAAAGACCGGTATAGTGGCTCTGAAGGGACAAACTTGGTACATGTGTAGAATTATCGCTAGTAAACGCTATATAAGCAATATAATAGCTTCATAAATGGTGTTATACATTATATTAGTGATCTAATTTATCAGATTAGCGCTAATAGTTGCTAATGGACAGGATGTATAAAAAATAGAAAAGTGCTAGAATACATGACTACAGATAATCAAGGAATGCTGATATTGTGTATGGGAAGGAAGATATGTATAGAATGAGTGGACAAGATAAGAAAAGTGGGAGGAGAATATGGGGAAGTGAGAACCTAATAACTGCCAAGTAGTATATGGAGTAAGGTAATGAAGGAGGGGGGGGAGAGAAAGGCAAAATACCGAAAAGAGAGTAGAGCACTAGGAAGGAGTGTAAAAGTGGGGAAGAGTCAGAGGACAGACTCTAACCATACTACAAACCCGTATAGTGTGGTAAAGAAGTATACTGTAGTAGAAATTCCAAGATGAAACTAGTGCAGGAGTTCCAATAAATCAACGTATCTAAAAAACAGAAGATATCATTAAAGTACTCGTCATATAAGGATTGATAGATTTAGAATACACAGTTAAATAAATAACATCACTAAAGTCACAAATACAGTATATTCTACTTAAATCAATGCCAAGATTTCATATTCCCGGTTCAATCCTTGGGGTTCCAGGGTCTGTAGTCTGTGAATCCAATAGGCTTCTCTCTCTTTCAGGAATAGGATCATGTTGCTGCCCCTTCTTGGAAGAGTAATATGTTCTAGAACCTGAAATCTGAATTGTGCCACCATGTGTTTGTGTTTGATGAAGTGGGCTGGTTTGGGCAATAGCAGATTCTGACATCGTATATTAGACTTGTGTTGTTTGATGCGATCTCACACATGCTGGGTGGTTTCCCCAACGTATGCGAGACCGCATGGACACTTGATCAAATAGACAGCGAAGTTAGAATTACAAGTGAAAAAAATCCTTAATGTGAATTTGTTCTCCACTGAGGGGATGGTATAGACTGTCTCCCCTGATAACATTAGAACATTGGTTACATGAGAGGCATGGGTAAGTGCCATTTCTGGGAGTACTCAGAAATTGTTCCCTCAAGGGTTTAACATTAGAATCTATTCCGCTCTGACTAGTCTATCCCTGATGTTTTGTGGCCTCCTGTAACAAGGTAAAAAAGGAGCCTGGGTGGATATACCACCCTTAATAAACTCCAATGTTTTCTGATTATCTGGTGTATGTGGTAGGCAAATGGGTGGTAGGTATGCACAATAGTTAGTCATTGGGGTCTGGGGGTTCGGACGTTGTCATGTGATGTATTAATGTTCCTCAGTGATTGTGTTAAAACTGATGTTGGGTAGCCACGTTCTAAGAACCTATTACTGGCTTTCGTCAATCTCATCTCTCTTTTCGTGGAGTCGTCCGTGATACGAGTAATACGAGAGAATTGTGATTTAGGTAAGGATTTCTTAGTAGTCACTGGGTGAAAACTCGTATAGTGAAGGAGGCTGTTTCTGTCTGTATCCTTGGTAAAGAGATCCGTGCCCAGTGAGTTGTCTGTTTTTTTTATATACCATCGTGTCTAAAAAACTGATGTTAGTGGAATCAACGTGCAGGGTGAATTGCAATTCTGGCCATATGTTATTTAAGTACTCAGTAAATTGCAGTAGGGTACCAGGTGGACCTGACCAAATGCAGAAGATATCATCAATGTACCTTTTCCAAATTTGGGAGTATTGTGAGAAAAGTGGATTTGTGTAGATTAAATTTTCCTCGAAAAAGGACATGTATCCATTAGCATAAGGTGGTGCCATGTTTGATCCCATGGCAGTCCCCTGTTTCTGGATATAGAAAGTGTCTTGAAATAGAAAGTAGTTCTCCTCAAGTATTAATTGTAGGAGGTCAATACAAAATTTAGTTACATTGGAATGTAAATCTGAAGAGGCAAATAGTGTGTGTTGGTGTGTTTTATGGAGGTATAAAGGGATACAACATTAAGTGTCACCAAGATGGAGTCAGGTGGTAATGTGTCCGAATCCCTTATGAACGATAGGAACATATTTGTGTCCAAAAGAAAAGATTTTGTTTTCTTAATCAGTGGAGTCATGACTTTCTCCACAAAAATAGCTAAGGGAGAAAAGTATTGATTCTGTGGAGGCCACAATTGGGCGACCCAGAGGTTTATCCAACCTCTTATGGATTTTGGAGAGTATGTAAAAGACAGGAGTTATTGGGTGTGTCTTAGTCAGGAATGTTACTGTATCCAGGTCAATTTTTTCTATCTCCCAATGTCTCTGTAGTAGTGATTGTATTTTCTGGGTAATGAAATGTATTGGATTATGTGGTAATATGCCATAGACATTTCTATCCTGCAATTGATTCTTAATTTCAGAGATGTAGTCCTTTCTGTCCATCAGAACTAGGGCTCCCCCCTTGTCAGCCGGCTTGATGACCACCGACTTATCCTGTGTGAGGCTCCTAAGAGCATCTCTATCCCCTTGGTATAGATTTGAATTACAGGTGAATAGACCTTCTTCCACTTGGTGTCTGAAGGTGGTGACATCATTCTTGACAAATGAGATCATAGTCTCTAATGGGGAGAAGTTCCTAGGGGGAGTACTCTTGTTCCTGAGTCCCAATCCTCTTGAGCCTCACACAGGATAAGTCAATGGTCATCAAGCCGGCTGACGGGGGGAGCCCGAGTTCTGGAACCCCAAGGATTGAACCGGGAATATGAAATCTTGGCATTTAAGCAGAATATATTTGTGACTTTAGTGATGTTATTTATTTAACTGTGTATTCTAGATCTATCAATTGTGATATGACGAGTACTTTAATGATATATTCTGTTTTTTAGATACGTTGATTTATTGAAACTCCTGCACTAGTTTAATCTGGAATTTCTACTACAGTATCCTTCTTTACCACACGATACGGGTTTGTAGTATGGTTAGAGTCTGTCCTCTGACTCTACCCCACTTTTACACTCCTTCTTAGTGCTCTACTCTCTTTTCAGTATTTTGCCTCTCTCTCTCTCCCTACCTTACTCCATATACTACTTGACCGTTATTAGGTTCTCACTTCCCCATATTCTCTTCCCACTTTTCTTTTCTTGTCCACTCATTCTATACATATCTTCCTTCCCATACACAATATCAGCATTCCTTGATTATCTGTAGTCATATATTCTAGCACTTTTCTATTTTTTATACATCATGCCCATTAGCAACTATTAGCGCTAATCTGATAAATTAGATCACTTGCTTGTATAGCGTTTATTAGTGCTAATTCTACACATGGACCAAGTTTGTCCCTTCAGAGCCACTATATGGTCTTTTTAGAACTTCATCCTGTCTGGCATGCCCCACTTCCGGTTGGAAATACGCATGCGCAGAGTTTGCTGATGTCATCAGCATCTGACGTGCGGTTGCTATTTCAATCTGAGCGCTAGCCAGCCATGGCAGCGCCTAATACATAACGATATTCTGCCTACAAGTCCTCCTAAGTGCTCTGATTCATTGGAGATTGATTTCTCCCCACACATTGTCCACAAGGTATGTTTATTGTACAATTCTTAACATGTGTACCCCTATTGAACACTGTATTTGGGCTGTTTATTTAGTAGTGATGAGTATACAACATGCTCATGCATAGACCTATTTGGCATATACATCATAGTATTGGCTCTCATCACTAGTCTAAAAAAACCTCTCTCTGTCCACACAATACCTATTTACCCTTGACTTACCGCACAGGATAAGATGGACACTGAACCTGTTCTGTCTACCTCTGGTTGCAGTATACGTTATATTTCATTGGTGTATTATTCCAGTTTGCCCCCTACGCCATGGCATGATGTCTCTATGACTGTCGTTTATTAAACATGATGCGACTTATGTATATTTATGTATATATTCCATATGTATATATTGTTGTATATTCTGCACGTATTTTTGCATATATGTCACTGTATGATTATTTTTATTGTGGAGTCTGATGAAGGTCGACTAGACCGAAACGTCACACCTGTATTCTATGTACTGTGTTTGAGAACAAATAAAGCACACTTCATTGCATCAAACTTCTAATGTATGGAGTCTGTTATCTATGACATTTTAAGGGTTGAGACCCTACTCCGCACCGACTGGTGGTGCTATCTACACCTACCTAAAAAGTATCTTACAGTAAACCCTTATACTCATGCAACGAGGGATGGAAGAGAAGGAAAAGTCACCACCTCTTAGTCAACGTCATTGCCCTGTGTTGATGGAGGAGGAAGAGGATTCGGGTCAGGGTCATTATGGCAGAGGAACAGGAAAAGGAGGAGGACTCTCCCTTGGATGCAAAGGGGGCTCTTGATTTGTCACAGGCACAGCAAGGGGAGGAGATTGACCCTTATGTTTTTCAAGAAGATGAGGATGATGACCACCACACTGGCCAAAAACACCAACCATGCCAGGCTCCATGGGGTTTGCGCATACACTGGCAAAGATGGCAAGCTGTATGCTCCTCTGCTTATACAGCGACAAGGATATTATTAGCATCAAGCAGAGGGATGAGTGCTGATGGCTGTGCTCTTAGACCCTCGCTATAAAGACAAAATAGGGGAATTCTTCCCTGATTCCCAAAGGGAAGACAAATTAGAATATTATCAGGATAGGTTGTATACCCAGCTTGCTAGTGAGAGAACTGCAACAGCCAGTTGCAGACGCGTACCCAGGTGGCCTCTGCCCGCTCTCAGTCCACCTCACTCAGTCAGCGCTCCGGCTCCATCGTCTCTGCCAGTGCCACAAGTGTCAGGAGGAGTAAAAGCAGCAGAAGCCAGGACCAGTACAGTATCTGGAAGATGATGAAGCAAAAATTTTTCAGCTTGCAGCGCCAATTGGAGCCACAACAGGCAACTGACTCCCACCGGCTGCATCAGCAGGTACAGTCATACCTAGAGTGTACCAATAGTCCAGCAGATATCTCTGACCCCATGGAGTTCTGGGCCAGTAGGTTAGAGCAGTGGTAGGAGCTGGCCCAGTTTGCCATGGGAGTTTTATCTTGTCCGGCCTCAAGTGTTATAACCAAGAGGATATTCAGTGCTGCTGGTGGAGTTGTAACACCTAAAAGGATGAAACTGTCCACAGGTAGCATGGAAAAAATTACTGTTATCAAAATGAATCAGGCATGGATTTGTGAAGATTTTCAAACACCTCCAACTGATGCCTCCGAATAGTGGTGTCGCCCTCTCCCTTTATCATCATCTTCCATTTATTGTACTACTGCCGATGCTACTCCTAAATAGCTACCACCATTGCCACCACTCAGGCAGACATGTCCTGTGGCCTAGTCCATCATAATATGCCCTGCTGCACTGCTACACATGTTGCCACAGCTGCCTAGTGCCTACCACTCAGAAAGACATGTCCTGTGCAAGGGTTGAAAGCTGCAGGAGATCCACCTAGAGGTGAGCCGCAGCTGATACAAACCAATATCATTGTAGTGGAAAATGGATGTGGGAAACAATCCATAAAAATAGAGGTGCATACCCCGCGCTTTCCAAGTAGAATCCTTTATTTGGCTCAACACACAACGCGTTTCGGAGATATAGAATCTCCTTTTTCAAGTGCAAATGAGACAGTACTCTGCTGGAGGTGTGGGCAGTAGGAGGGCGACATGCTTCATGTCTTCTGGAGACACCTTACTACGTCCAGTGTATGGAGTTTTTTCTCCTCCTCAGAAGATGGAGCTGGTAAAAAACGGTAAGCAGACTACCTGGTTGATATTAGCCCGAGAAGGCACCTTAGGGTTAAACCCAGAAAGAAACCTGAGCTGGACCCTATCAGAAAAAAATTAAATATATGGCTCCTCGGAAGAAAAAGCCTGCAGCTCTCCTACTCTCTTTGCTGAGGTGATAGATAGCAAAAAGGAGGTTTTGAAAGCCAGAAACTTAAGATCCACCTCCTCCAATGGTTCAAAAGGCGGACCACAGAGACCAGAGAGAACTGTGGCTAAATCCCACTGTGGAACAGAAGCTGAAACCACTGGCCTAAGTCTCATAGCACCCTTTACAAATCTAGAAATTAAGGGGTTATGACACAATCGTCTGCCTAAGCAAGCGGATAGGGCTGAAACCTGTACCTTAAGTGTGGCAGGGGAAAGGCCCTTAGCCAAGCTGTCCTGAAGAAAATTTAGAATCTCTGCCGTAGAAGGATTCGAACTATTAATTTCCCATCTGGAGCACCACTCCTTGAAGACATTACCTATCCTTAGGTAGCTTTTATTGGTGGATTCTGCTCTGGCGCAGGAAAGGGTCTTCAGGACGGCTTCTGACAGTCCTCTAGATTCCCATAAGGACTGACCAACCTCCAGGCTGTCAGGTTGAATCTCCTCAGATCCTGGCACTTCTGAGTTCACTGAGAAACCAGGTTCTGGGTTAGGGGAAGCCTCCAATAGATCCCTCGACTTATTAGCATGAGTTGAGAAAACAAAGCTCTTTTTGACCAGAATGGTAGAATAGCTATCACCGAGGCTTGGTCCTGACTGACTTACATCAATACCCTTGGTATAATGGAAAGTGGAGGGAAGATGTATGCCAGCCTGGACCTCCAAGGGATGGACAGGGCATCCACTGCCAAAGGATTGTCCTCCTGATATAGTGAGCAGAACATCTCTACCTTGGCGTTGAGTCTGGTTGCCATAAGGTCTACTTCTGGAAGACCCCATATCAGGGTGATCTGGCGGAAGACCTCTTGATTGAGAGACCATTCTCCTGATACGGTGAAACCCTGACTCAACTGATCCTCTACTATGTTCAAGGAGTCTTTGATGTGGACTGCGGAGAGATGGGTCAGATTTTTCTCTGCCCAGGTGAAAATCAGACCTGCCTCCCTGAGGAGGGATAATGATCTGGTGCCTCCCTGCTTGCTTAGATACATTACGGATGTCATGTTATTGGACCGAATCTTGACCGCTCGTCCTCTGAGAAGAGGAGAGAAATGGAGGAGTGCCAGGTAAACTGCTCTAACTTCCCTCCAGTTGAATGATGCCATCCTCTCTAACCTGCTCCAGACTCCTTGTACTGTCTTTGTACAGATGGGCTCCCCAGGATGCATCAGTGGTCAACAGGGTCCAATGAGGCTGGACCGTGGACATCCCGTCTTTGAGGTGTAGCCACCAGTTGAGGGAAAGACGGGTACTGGGGGAAAGTCTGATCCTCTTGTCGAGACCAAGAGGGCCACGATTCCAGACCTCTAGAACTTTCATCTGGAGAGGACGCATATGCCATAAAGCCCAAGGGACTGCATCGACTGAGGCTGACATGAGGCCTTGGACTCTCATAGTTGTCCTGATGGACACCAGGCATGTTCTGAGAAGATACTGGACCGCTCTGTTTATCCTTTCTTTTCTTGCCGGTGGTAAAGAAATTCCCAGGCGGTCTGAGTCCAGGACGAACCCCAGAAACTTCCTCCGAGTGGAAGGAATCACCTCCGTCTTCTCCCAATTTATTAGCCAGCCTAGGTGCTTGAGAAAAGACGTGGCTATGTGCAGATGTTGGAGCACTATGGTTTCTGACTGGGCTTTTATTAGGCCAGACGTCACATGGGCCAGGCTGGCATCATTATGCGTCGTGACGCTGGTCTGGACCACGTGACTTCTGTAGAGGGCCGAAAGCAGCGGAAAGTGCGCCAGAACCTGGGAGAGGTAAGTAACATTGGTTTTTATGCTTGTCACCTCCCCTGGGTCTACGATCATTATACTCTGGGGTCTGAAAAGACCCCACAGTATAATAATTGATCATGGGTGGTCCACTATGGGGCATAATACTGTGTACAGGGGCCACTATGGGGCATAACACTGGGTGTAGGGACTACTATGGGGCATAATTCTGTGTGCAGGGGCAGCTATGGGGCATAATTCTGTCTGCCCCATAGCAGTGAGTGTAGCTCCAGTCACCCAAGTGCACAGGCGCTCCATCTATAAGAAGGCTTAAAGGAGACTTTCAGTCCCCCATCCTTCTGATTACTAGGGTCGAGGCGGTCAGGCCCCCCAGCGATCGGACACTTATCCCCTGTCGGTCGATAGGAGATAAGTGTCCTTAATGGTTGTTACTGTGTCCCTTCCCCTTGCTTTACACTTTAGGTTGGAACTTTCCTTACCAATCATTTAATTGATCCTGACGCCAAGCCAAATCGTTCCTCCAACTGGATCATATGGGATAAAGAGATGGCATATAACTTGGTTTAAGATCTTTGGTGGTCCAATCACTGGCACCCCCACCAAGAATTAAGAGGCTTCAGTGCTTATTCAGTGCTATGTCCCCTTCACAACTACCAGGCTGTGACTTCAATGGGACATCACTGAAGTACCTATAATCGCTGTTACATATATGGCGGGTGAGCAGCACAGCTCCTGGCATACAGTGGGGGAAAAAAAAGTATTTAGTCAGCCACCAATTGTGCAAGTTCTCCCACTTAAAAAGATGAGAGAGGGCTGTAATTGACAATCACAGGTAGACCTCAACTATGAGAGACAAAATGAGAAAATAAATCCAGAAAATCACATTGTCTGATTTTTAAAGAATTTATTTGCAAATTATGGTGGAAAATAAATATTTGGTCACCTGCAAACAAACAAGATTTCACGGACTTTCAACTCCCTCCAAATGTTTTCTACAAACAAGCAAGATTTCTGGCTCTCACAGACCTGTAACTTCTTCTTTAAGAGACTCCTCTGTCCTCCACTCATTACCTGTAGTGATGGCACCTGTTTGAAATTGTTATCAGTATAAAAGACACCTGTCCACAACCTCAAACAGTCACACTCCAAACTCCACTATGGTGAAGACCAAAGAGCTGTGGAAGGACATCAGAAACAAAATTGTAGATCTGCACCAGGCTGGGAAGACTGAATCTGCAATAGGCAAGCAGCTTGGTGTGAAGAAATCAACTGTGGGAGCAATAATTAGAAAGTGGAAGACATACAAGACCACTGATAATCTCCCTCGATCAGGGGCTCCACGCAAGATCTCACCCCATGGGGTCAAAATGATCACAAGAACGGTGAGCAAAAATCCCAGAACCACATGGGGGGACCTAGTGAATGACCTGCAGAAAGCTGGGACTAACGTAACAAAGGCTACCGTCAGTAACACACTACGCTGCCAGGGACTCAGATCCTGCAGTGCCAGACGTGTCCCCCTGCTTAAGCCAGTACATATCCGGGCCCGTCTGAAGTTTGCTAGAGAGCACTTAGATGTTCCAGAAGAGTATTGGGAGAATGTCATATGGTCAGATGAAACCAAAATAGAACTGTTCGGTAGAAACACAAGTCGCCGTGTTTGGAGGAGAGTGAATGCTGAGTTGCATCCAAAAAACACCATACCTACTGTTAAGCATGGGGGTGGCAACATCATGCTTTGGGGCTGTTTCTCTGCAAAGGGACCAGGACGACTGATCCGTGTACATGAAAGAATGAATGGGGCCATGTATCGTGAGATTTTGAGTGCAAACCTCCTTCCATCAGCAAGTCAGCAAGGGCATTGAAGACAAAACTAGGCTGGGTCTTTCAGGATGACAATGATCCCAAGAACACCGCCAGGGCAACGAAGGAGTGGCTTCGTAAGAAGCATTACAAGGTCCTGGAGTGGCCTAGCCAGTCTCCAGATCTCAACCCCATAGAAAACCTTTGGAGGGAGTTGAAAGTCCGTGTTGCCCAGCGACAGCCCCAAAACATCACTGCTCTAGAGGAGATCTGCATGGAGGAATGGGCCAACATACCAGCAACAGTGTGTGCCAACCTTGTGAAAGCTTACAGAAAACGTTTGACCTCTGTCATTGCCAACAAAGTATATATAACAAAGTACTGAGATGAACTTTTGTTATTGATCAAATACTTATTTTCCACCATAATTTGCAAATAAATTGTTTAAAAATCAGACAATGTGATTTTTTGGATTTGTTTTCTCATTTTGTCTCTCATAGTTGAGGTCTACCTATGATGTCAATTACAGGCCTCTCTCATCATTTTAAGTGGGAGAACTTGCACAATTGGTGTCTGACTAAATACTTTTTTCCCCCACTATGTAGAGAACTGGATTTAACCCAATTATTTCAAAATTGTTGTGTTTGACCTGAACTTGAAACATTTGGGGTTTGTCCCCCATGTTGGAGGCCCATTGGAGGTGAATAAAAATAATAAACTGTTATATTCACCTTGTCTCACCTCTCCTGAGCATTCTTGTGGGATCCAGCAATCCCGTTGTAGTTTATGGGGTCTTCAGGAGTCCGCTGATAACTGCTGTTTTAGAGTATGGGCTCTCTGACATTCGGATCTCCCGGTGGATCCGAACGATGGAGAGCCCCGCACAAGTGTGAACCTAGCCTTAGTTGAAAATTGACCCTCGGGCTGTTCATTACTATGACTTACTTCTCCAGCCTTTTGTTAACCCTGTTCCACTGTTATGCCTAACGTTCACCTTCTGATATGTGTTCTACTGTGAATAAAATATGGTTATATGAGATCTTCAAAGCATTGCCTCTTATTTTCTTTACATTTTAAACACCGTCCCAACTTTTTTGGAATTGAGGTTTTATTAAGACGCTTGTATCCTTTACAGAATTTGGCCCCAATTACTCCAACTATCTCCTTTACTTAGACTGGCTTAAGATATACCACCAGTCTTAGTAGATGTGGGCCATTGTCTGGTAAAGTAGTGTTTACTGAGTGGGGTCTCCTTCCAAGTTTTGTTATGGGGCCCTGTGGATATTAAGCCTTTTTAGTCTCTTTCCTATTATTATACAAGTCCCCCTGTCTCTCCTGTGCTCAGTCCCTCTTGTGGACTCTTCAGTCTTCTTTCAGGTAGAATGTTGTGAATAGATGTGAGGACACTTATAATGTTATTGATCCCCATCAGAGAGACTGAACCCCATAACACTTGTAATGTTATATATTGTCAATGCGGAACCTTCCAGGGGCTGGTTACCAGGCAAGTAAGAATGTGTGCAAGTTCACACTAGTGCTTTATTAGGCAGAGTTCACAGAGTCCATAACATAAATGGCTTTCAACAGCATAAGGCAACACAAAACAGAATGGCTTGTTTCAGCCAAGTGGTAGAAAGTCCAGCAACACAAAAACAGTCTTTAACACAGAAAACAGTCCAGCGGGCTCACCAAGTTAGCAGTTTTGTCTCCACTTTCTGTCCTCCACACAGGCAGTGTGTTTGTGGCCCAGAGCCACCATCAGAAGAGAGACACACCCTCCTACTTGGTCAGCGTTAAGGCTTCAACTTGGCTCTATCAAAACCCAGGACCAGAATTTTGAGGCCGGGTCTGTAATCACACCCAAATCCCTGGACATAGATTCCAGTTCATCACCTAGTGGAGAGGAGCCACCTTAGTGGGAGGTATCTTCCCTCCACAATCTTTCCCTCTGCCTGCCTACTTTATATATATATATATATATATATATATATATATATACAGTACAGACCAAAAGTTTGGACACACCTTCTCATTCCAAGAGTTTTCTGTATTTTCATGACTATAAAAATTGTAGATTCACACTGAAGGCATCAAAACTATGAATTAACACATGTGGAATTATATACTTAACAAAAAAGTGTGAAACAACTGAAAATATATCTTATATTCTAGGTTCTTCAAAGTAGCCACCTTTTGCTTTGATTACTGCTTTGCACACTCTTGGCATTCTCTTGATGAGCTTCAAGAGGTAGTCACCTGAAATGTTTTTCACTTCACAGGTGTGCCCTGTCAGGTTTAATAAGTGGGATTTCTTGCCTTATAAATGGGGTTGGAACCATCAGTTGTGTTGTTCAGAAGTCAGGTGGAGTGTTAGAATTTGTATTATGGCAAGAAAAAAGCAGCTAAGTAAAGAAACACGAGTGGCCATCATTACTTTAAGAAATGAAGGTCAGTCAGTCCGAAAAATTGTGAAAACTTTGAAAGTGTCCCCAAGTGGAGTGGCCAAAACCATCAAGTGCTACAAAGAAACTGGCTCACATGAGGACCGCCCCAGGAAAGGAAGACCAAGAGTCACCTCTGCTGCGGAGGATAAGTTCATCCAAGTCACCAGCCTCAGAAATCACAGGTTAACAGCAGCTCAGATTAGAGACCAGGTCAATGCCACACTAAGTTCTAGCAGCAGACACATCTCTACAACAACTGTTAAGAGGAGACTGTGTGCAGCAAGCCTTCATGGTAAAATAGCTGCTAGGAAACCACTGCTAAGGACAGGCAACAAGCAGAAGAGACTTGTTTGGGCTAAAGAACACAAGGAATGGACATTAGACCTGTGGAAATCTGTGCTTTTGTCTGATGAGTCCAAATTTGAGATCTTTGGTTCCAACCACCGTGTCTTTGTGCGATGCACAAAAGGTGAACGAATGGACTCTACATGCCTGGTTCCCACCGTGAAGCATGGAGGAGAAGGTGTGATGGTGTGGGGGTGCTTTGCTGGTGACACTGTTGGGGATTTATTCAAAATTAAAGGAATACTGAACCAGCATGGTTACCACAGCATCTTGCAGCGGCATGCTATTCCATCCGGTTTGCGTTTAGTTGGACCATCATTTATTTTTCAACAGGACAATGACCCCAAACACACCTCCAGACTGTGTAAGGGCTATTTGACCAAGAAGGAGAGTGATGGGGTGCTAAGCCAGATGACCTGGCCTCCACAGTCACCAGACCTGAACCCAATCGAGATGGTTTGGGGTGAGCTGGACCGCAGAGTGAAGGCAAAAGGGCCAACAAGTGCTAAGCATCTCTGGGAACTCCTTCAAGACTGTTGGAAGTCCATTTCAGGTGACTACCTCTTGAAGCTCATCAAGAGAATGTCAAGAGTGTGAAAGCAGTAATCAAAGCAAAAGGTGGCTACTTTGAAGAACCTAGAATATAAGACATATTTTCAGTTGTTTCACACTTTTTTGTTAAGTATATAATTCCACATGTGTTAATTCATAGTTTTGATACCTTCAGTGTGAATCTACAATTTTTATAGTCATGAAAATACAGAAAACTCTTGGAATGAGAAGGTGTGTCCAAACTTTGATCTGTACTGTTATATATATATATATATATATATATATATGAGATGATACACTTTATTACTGTATATACAGATATTGGACTATACTGGAATATTGAGTGATAGCCATTACTATCATCATGGTCACTATCTAAGTAGTAATTCAGACACAAGACAAGAATCACAAACACAATATAGATAAGTTTAAAGGGTTTTTATTGAATAGGCAACATTGTAATTAAATATTACTGGCCCTTTAAAATATAAAAAGGTCACAGTGACCCAGAGGTCAGACCTGGTGGAGACCATAGAACTTACTGTGGTCCAGTCCACCCTTGTCCTGAGATGAGAGTCACCGACCCAATGATCCAGAGGAAGGCGAAACAACCCCTCAGGGGGGCAAAAAATTCCTTCCTGACCCCAAATATGGCGATCGGAGATCTCCCTGGATCATATCTCGCCTGCTGCCTAGTGTTGTATGTATATATGTGTGTATGTATGTATGTATGCTGTATGTATGTATATATGTTGTATGTATGTATTTATATGTGTAAGCTCATGAGAGCTTAATGTATAAGAAAACCACACAAATAAAATCCTTTATTGAAGTAAGTAGACTCCCCTGCACATCCCTCTTTGACCATTTTATTTAAAAAAAAATTGAAAAAGCTGAATATCTGACGTCATCCAGTGAATGAGTCAAAAAAAACCAAACCTGTAAAAAAACAAACAAACAATAAATAATTATATTTAATAAATAAATAATAATAGATAAATCTAGCCATACACATGAGATGTCTAAACACCAGCTATCTCACCCAACTTTCCAATAGACATGCACACTTGGCTTAGTAGTACATTTGTGGGTTACTTGTAGTCATTGGCCTACTTTCAAAAGTGACCCGTCCCAGTAACCTGCCACCGTAATAGCTATGGGGCATCACAGCAGATTCACGCACTAGAAAATGGTCTAGGATTCAAAGAGCAGACGTCTGTGTGTGGGGGGATCAGGCTGCAGGTACTATTTCTCATGTAATAACACGCCTGCAGACATGTTGGTGAAGGTTACATCTGTATTTTGCCCACACCCTAAACTATACACATTAATAGCTGATCCTGAACATTCATTTGCCAGCTATTCCTCCCACCTCTCCCATACACATGCACACTTAACCAATCATACATGTGTTTTCAACAGGGACTGGCACCACTTTACAGATGAAGCAATTTGTAAACTAACATTCATTGTGCTACAAATGACCGTTTGGCCAAGGTCTGTTGGTTTGGGTGACTTACGTCTAATGTATATGGAGACCTTTAGGCCACAGCATTTCTACAACCCATGACAAAAACACATCAAATTGGATGTAGTCTACTCCCTCTAAGCAACACAATGTGTGAACAAGGCCTCAGCAGTGAGTGTAGAGCTACTTACCTGCACATCTGTCCTCTTCAAGCTGTCAAGCTCAAGTGACACAAGATGGCTCAGGATAAGAACTTTACACATTCTAAACCCATTGTGACATCAGTGTCTGTGATGTCATGTGCTCTGTGATGTCTATGGTGTGAAGGTTTTTATAATATACATTACCCTTAGAGATTATATATAAGATGTTTTAGCCAGGATTTACTTAGGATTTAGTTATATATAGATGGTGCACAGTATTGCTTTTCTTGCCTTGTATGACCAGAGTAATTCTCTTATTATGCTCTTATTATGTATATATAGACACTGCACAGTACCACTTCTCTTCTCCTGTATACTGGGTGTAATTTTCAGTATCTGTTCTTATTCTGTATATATGGACACTGCACAGTACCACTTCTCTTGTCCAGTATACTGGCAATAATTCTCAGTATCTGCTCTTATTATGCACGTATGGACAATGAACTCTACCACTTCTCTTATCCTGTATACTGGGTATAATTTTCAGTATCTGTTCTTATTTTGTATATATGGACACTGCACAGTACCACTTCTCTTGTCCTGTATACTGGATGTAATTCTCAGTATCTGCTCTTATTCTGTATATATATGGACAGTACACAGTACCACTTCTCTTGTCCTGCACACTTGGTGTAATTCCCAGTATCTGCTCTTATTCTGTACAGTTGTGCTAAAAAGTTTACATACCCCGGCAGATTTTTAGTTTTTTTGGCCTTTTTTTCAGAGAATATGAATGATAACACAAAAACTTTTTCTCCACTCATGGTTACTGGTTGGTTGAAGCCATTTAATGTCAAACTTCTGTGTTTTCTCTTTTTAAATCATAATGACAACCAAAAACATCAAAATGACCCCGTTCAAAAGTTCACAAAGCCTGGTGATTTTGGCCTGATAACATGCCCAGAAGTTGTCACAAAGGGGTTTGAATGGCTACTAAAGGTAACATCCTCACCTGTGACCTGTTTGCTTGTAATCAGTGTGTGCATAAAAGCTGAGTGAGTTTCTGAGTGGAGAAAAAGTTTTTGTGTTATCATTCATATTCTCTGAAAAAAAGGCCAAAATACCAAAAAATCTGCCGGGGTATGTAAACTTTTTAGCACAACCGTATATATGGACACTGCACAGTACCACTTCTCTTGTCCTTTATACTGGGCATAATTCTCAGTATCTGCTCTTATTCAATATATATGGACACTGCACAGTGCCACTTCTCTTGTCCTGTATACTGGGTATAATTCTCAGAATCTGCTCTTATTATGTGTACATGGGTACTGCACAGTAACACTTCCCTTATCCTGTATGCAGAGGTGAACCTAGCCTCTCTGCTGCCTGAGGCAAAGTATAGAAAGGCGCTTCACTCTCTCCCCCCCCCCTAAAAAAAGATACCAACCCGGCTATCTTTGGTTGCCTGATGGGGCCCCTTAATTAGGACATGCCCCCTTCATTGGCAGAACAAAAAATTCTCTTATTTGGATCCCCGTAGTATAACACCCCCTTTTTTTGTCCCTCACAAAATATACAACCCCCCTTTATTTGGCCCACCACATGATATATGACCCCCCTTTTTTTGCCCACAACACAATACATGACACAGTATACGATCCCCTTTTCACAGCTCCCCACACGATATATGACCCCCTTTTCCTGGCCCACCACATGGTACATCACCCCCTTTTTTTTTCCACCCATAAGTAAAGTGCAGATATCTTGTGGGATATTGTCTGTATTCAGAATGAAGAGATGTACAGGTTAAAATAACCATATAATAGGTTTATAGCATTCCTGTACTGTATGTACTCAGTGGCGTAAGTACTGGGGTAGCAGTGGTAGCGGCTACCACAGGGCAGATAATGGGCCCTATTTACTTACCGATCCCCGCTCCTGCTGTCGGACGCCTCCGCTTCCACTTTTGTACCCCATCTCATGTTGCTTGGGCCCCCTGGAGGGCACAAGGGGAAGCAGAGGCAGCTGTGAGCAGGAGTGGGGATCGTTAAGTGAGGCCGAAGGCCCGCGAACCCCAACAAATACTGTTATAATTATACTTGGGGTCTTTTCAGACCTCAGAGTATAATAAGCGGTGGCCCAGGGCAGGGCAAAAAAACAGTGTTACTGACCTCTCCAGTGCTCCAGCATTTCAGAGCAGTCTTCGGGCCTCTTTGGTGATGTCCCAGACGTCACGTGGGCCAGGCCGGCATCATTATGCGTTGCGATGCTGGCCTGGCCCACATGACTTCTGTACCGACATTGAGTCGCCGGAGCCTGGGGGAGGTAAGTAACATTGGTTTTTATGTTTGTCACCTCCCTTGGGTCTCCGATCATTATACTGTGGGGTCTGAAAAGACCACAGAGTATAATAATTGTTCATTGGTGGTCCACTATGGGGCATAATATTATGTGCAGGGGCCACTTTGGGGCATAATTCTGTGTGCAGGGGCTACTATGGGGCATAATACTACATGCAGGGGCTACTATGGGGCATAATACTGTGTGCAGGGGATACTATGGGACATAATATTGTATTCAGGGTCCACTATGGGGCATAATAATGTGTGCAGGGGCCACAATGGGGCATAATACTGTGTGCAGGGGCCACTATGGGGCATAATACTACATGCAGGGGCTACTATGGGGCATAATACTGTGTGCAGGGAATACTATGGGACATAATATTGTATGCAGGGTCCACTATGGGGCATAATAATGTGTGCAGGGGCCACAATGGGGCATAATACTGTGTGCAGGGGCCACTATGGGGCATAATAATGTGTGTGCAGGGGCCACGGTGGGACATAATACTGTATGCAGGGGCCAAGCTGGGGCATAATAGTGTGTTTGTGGAGGGTCACTATGGGGCATAATAGTGTGTGCAGGGGTCACTGTGGGACATTATACTGTGTGGAGGGGCCGCTATGGGACATTACACCATGTGGAGAGGCCATGATGGGATATTATACTGTCTGGAGGCCACTTTCGGACATTATAGTGTGTGTAAATGGGGAGTTATACTTTCTGGAGGCCAGGAAATTGGGCGCTATGCAGTGGGGAGGGGCCCAAGTCAAAGGTTTGCTGGGGAGCCCAGTCTTTGCTAGTTACACCACCATTGTGTACCAAATCTGGGATAACACACCTGTCAGAATAATTCACAGTATGTAACAAGTCAAGCAATTTTATGTGGTGTGAGGATTACTGTAGAAATATAACGGAATGTATAACGAGTGAAGCAAGTGTGATGTGGATGAGTACTATGTCCACAACAAGCAAGATATACGCCTCCATATTGGTTGCATCAGTCTCCGTAGCATTATCCAAGACGTAGCAGGTTTTCAGAGAGAGGCGTGTTCTGGAAGTGGGGAGGGCGTGGCTTAGTACGTCAGCATGGAAAAGCAGAGGAGAAGCGATCATCGCTCCAGTCAGCTGGAGTGATAGACAGTGAAATGGGCGGGGCTTCATCGAGGAGGCGTGGTCTATCTGGAACTGGTCCTGGTGCCAAACTCGGCTATCTGTAGTTGCTGATTGTTCCTGCTCCTGAATTATCGGGCTGCACCGTCGGCTGACGCTGTGTCGACCACTTCTGTAAAAATGCTGTGGGCTGCCAATCAGGTCTTCAGGAAGTTCTCCACCGCAACTGTGAGTAACCTGACACTAGACTGGCATGACTATACGCTGGCACTCCGGCACTAGGCTAAATATAATCCCATCTGCTAAGGAGGTTTTTGCCGTGTGGCTCAGAGAATGATTGTACAACATGGGACTACAGAAAATCACCCATATCTGTCCATATGCAATAGCTCAAGCTTGGCATCAGACATGTATACATGAGCTGCTGCTGGGGAAGACTGCTGCCTGCAGACACAAGCAGCACACTGCTGACTATGGACCTGCCTAGACCCCACAATGTTCTGTATGTCCCTGTAGTCTGGACATAGATGTTACTGTACTAGCTAAAAACAATAGAATATGACATCACAGCTAGGAGGTTTTCAGCCCTGTTCACACTGGAGTGTATCTTGTGTTTCTCTGTCCTGCTTGTATTGAAAAATGTATTGATTTCAATGGAATTTTTGCAATGGCAAATTCTATGAGGGGACATGGGTTACATCAGGAAACTTTTTGGGCAAGGGTACCATATTCAGGTACACAATCTACTCAGGTTGTTGTGCCAGAGCCTGGTCCAACTGAAGAGTACAATGCTAGGCCAGTTCGATTGTGAACATGTGACAGATGGCACAAGGTGCTCTCTCAATTGCTCTCCTTCTTGGTTATGATACACAGCACCAAACCCCCTGCATAGTTCTTCTAACGCATTTTTTAAAGTTAACATGCTGGATAGCTGCAGCCACCAGTAACCAGATCTTAGAAGCTGCTGTAGTGTAACTGCATACTGTATATACGTTACAGGTATTTTATAGAATGTCTAGCAGTTTTTGGAAACATATGAAAGAAGGTCATTTCATTCTGAGTTTACTTTACTTAGGAATGCTACTGAATACCTATATATTCTATAGTATAGAAGTAGGATAGGTCATAGCTTTGTGACTTAATATAGTTTACCTAGGAATGTTACCGAATGTCTAGTTATTCTGTAGAAGTAGGTTAGACCATACATGTGTCTTATCACCAGCAGAGAGAATGTTATTAACAGCCTGCCGACTAAAAGCTTACATTGCATCAGTACTGAGTTTATAAGGAATAGGAAATGTCTACAAGTAATTTTTTTTTATATCTTGGCCTAAAGTTGTAGCCATTCTGTACATCCCATTGTCTATAACCTATAAATCGAACAATAAGGTCATAAGCTCCTATAGTGCCGGTGCACATTTCCGACCTGCTGTCCTGCACCTCAGTTCATGTGACTGATGGGGGTCTCAGGTAACTACCTGAATAATGCTTTCAGTATGTGCCTATGCATTGAATTTAGACCTTTGTATTAGAAATGCAAATTCCCCCCATATTTAGGTTTGCTGTAGCCTGTGGGAGCCGAAAGTGTTGTATGTAAACGCTTTGGCTTAGGTGTGCCTGTAAAACACACATTCCCAGACAATCAGAAAATGCGTCTTTGTAATGACTTGTGGCTTTCTTTGTAAATTGGTTACCTAGACTCTGGAGCCATGTACTGTTTTTAAAAGGCATGTTTTATTTATTATGCTCAGAACCATTGTTTCCTCTGTATAGAGGCCTCTTTTACATATCAGAAGAATGGAGGGTCACTTTGTGGCATCATAGACAATGAGTGGGCAATGTTTTAGAATATATTTACAGTATTTTCTATTTAAGTGGTGATAAGGCGTTATATGTGAAGGTGTTAGGTGATAGTAAGATACTTGGATGACTTGGTCAAACATGTAGGTGCCCACAAGTTTGAAAGAACTAAAAAATAGTTGTCACCGAAAATTAAAGCTACAGGTGCATCCCAATAAATTAGAATATCTTTGAAACGTTCATTCATTTCAGTAATTCAGTAATACAATTCATAATCAGCGTCTTCCATGATTGTGTGTCCTACTGAACCAGACTGAGGGACCATTTAAAGGCTTAGGAAACCTTGGCAGGTGACACACTGAATTTACAATACTCAATTTTTTTACAAGATTATAATTTTCTTAGATTTGGGTTCTCATTACCTGTAATCCATAATCAACATTTACAGAAATAAAACACTTGAAATAGAACACTCTGTGTGTAAATAATGTAGAAAATATAGGAGGTCGCTTTTTTAATTTAATTACTGAAATAAATAAACGTTTCAAAGATATTCTAATTTATTGAGACACACCTTTAATGGGGTAGATTAATTAAGATTGGCATTTCATACACCAGTCATAATAAAGGCCCTGACTTGTGAATGGCACCACAGATTTATGGGGGTTGTGGCACACGTTTGGCGCAAAAAAGACTCGGCGTCAAACATGCTCCACAATATCATACCTTTGCACCAGAAAACTGGTGTAGAGGGATCGATGAATTTCCTGCAATGTGCATATTTCAGTGATCAACGTCTCAGCTTACCTGGATGGTACAGGTTTTTTTTTGCACATTCACACACTTCAGGAAATTCCTGTGACTCTTCTGAATTTCGCTCAGGGTGATTTTACTCACGAAATACTGGTATGGGGTGTTGAAATGCAGGAGTAATATATAATGTCTTAAATATATAGGTGTAAATAAGGGATTATGTATGGTTATATATGGGCATTTGATTATGGTATTGGTATAAAATATCACCATTCTTTTGACTTGATTGGTTGCCAATGCATGTGACCATCAATACAGGTCAGAAACCCAGCCATGATTTCCTTATTGTGGCCAGGTTATCAGACAGGAAGACTACATGTATGAGAATATAATCTGGCCACAGTAAGGAAATCATAACTGGGTTTCTGGAGAGTGTCAGATCATAGAAAATTCCTGCATTCATGGTTGTAACCATTGGCAACCTGTTAAGACAAAAGACTGTCACCACTAAGATTATTAAACAAAATCTTTTAAAAATCTGCAAATGTTTTAATTATTTTTGTTTGCAAAAATTATCAATTTTTAATTGTCTATAAATTTAAATATGACTATGTTGATGGACAAATCCCCTTTGAATAAAATATGTTCATGTAAAGTATATTTTTAATTTTGTCTCTATTTTCCATTCTTCTATGGCTTTTATATTACTTACTGCAACTTATAGCAAACCATTGCCTGTAGCATTGTAATTTCAGGAATGTCTGTAATGTGTAACTGTCAATGTATATTACAGGTTTACTATCAGAATAAGCTCCGATTGGCACTTATTGGTCAGAGTGTCTTTGGTCAGGAAGTTTATAGCAATCTACGTAAAGAAGGTCATAAAGTGGTGGGAGTTTTCACAGTTCCAGACAAGGATGGGAAGGCAGATCCTCTTGGTAAGTGTTGTATTCACAGGTGTCTAGATACTTGTTTCTGTCATATATCAACATTGTCAGTCAGTCAGTCAATGTAATTCAGCTTTTAGCATCTCTATGACTGACCACAGGCTTTTGTTTAATTTTTGATCCTTCCAAAAGCATCATTTAATTGTAAAAATTACTTTTAAGTATAATTTATATACTACGTCTTTTGAGCAGAAATTCTATACAATTGGTATCAGGGTGGATATCTGTCGATGTCTAAGGGCATAAAGGTTAAAAGTCGCACAATTTCCACTGTCTTGGGAACCCTAGGAGCCTCCACCAACCACACTCCCTGCCAAAATAACTATCTACGCACACACACACAAACACACATACATGGGAGGCAGAGATCGCAGCAGAACGCAGAAAAAATAAGGGTCCTGCTCGATCTAGCCGCAGCTCGAGACTCCCTGCTGATTAGGTCTATTCATCTGGGCCTAATCAGCAGCGGGATGCTGCGACAGAATGCCGATGCATTGCATCAGCATCCCGTCGCGGCTAGACCATGGCGAAAATACTGGCGGTGGAAAATGAAGAGGAATTTCTCTTCATTTTCCGCTGTGTGAACATACCTTTAGAGTTTCAGCTATCTCTTTACTATTCATAGACTTCTCTGGAATAAGGTCCAGAGTTACAGAGTTGGGATGGAGTGGGTGTCTACCAGCATATTTTTTTTATCTTATCTTACACTGTTCAGGAAGAGGAAAACCTTGAATCCTTTATTTTGAAGTCAGGTGCTAGGATCATATCTGCCAAAGCAATCTGTGCAGACATAGAGAGGACTATGCAGCTTTTCAGTCACAGGAGTCCTCACCTGTCCTTATTTATAGGTAAAGCTGACTGCAGTAAGCATGTATTTTTAAAGGGAATCTGTCAGGTCAATCTGGGACACAAAACCACCAAAGGTCCTAAATTGCCCTGTTGTAATGCAATCCGCAGGCGCATTAAAAATAAAAAACCTTTATACTTACCTAGAGAAGGGTCCGATGTACGCTATTCGCTGAGAACAGTACGGCTTATTCATGAGCTTCTTCGTTGGCACACCTCCTGGCTCCTGTGCTGTTCTTCAGTGAAGCCGAAGATGGACACCCTGGCTTCACTGCGCAATTGCCCGAGGTACGGGGCATGTACTGGCATGAGGTGTACTCCTCTGGCATCATTGAAGAACTGCGCAGGCGCGGGGAATACAGCGGCAGGATGAGTGTAAAGCTTTTTTATTTTTAATGCGGCCATGAATTGCGTTATAACAGGGTGATTTGGGACACTAAACCCCAGGTCCTTATGTACGTGTGGGTGGTTTAATGTCCCAAATTGCCCTCACAGATTCCCTTTAAGCATCACATGTGAGACAGGGCACAGGAAACCTGACTGGAGCCAAGAAAGATGAGTTTATTTCCACATATTAGGTATTAACCTCGCACTAATCTACACTAGCATAGACCACCAGAGAAGGGACCCTTTGACATAAGATATCACCTAAAATAGAACTGTATGCAAGGGACATGAATGTAATATTTGTCCATGATCTGAGCATAAAAGAGAAAAATGCTGAAACACTGGTCCACTTGGGTCAAATTATTAAATTTGTGGCCAGCTTGAATTATTTGTATTTATCTGTTATAACATGTAATATATCCTCATTAATATAACTAGTCAGTGGCTTAAGATGTTTTGAACCATAATACACATAAAACATGATATGGACAACAGCCTGTTTTTTTTATCCATGTGTTGCTTGTTTTCTCCTTTGCACCTGACAGTGACATTTGACTGCTATTTTCTATCTCTCTTCCAGCGGTGGCAGCAGAAAAGGATGGCACTCCAGTATTTAAGTTCCCCCGATGGAGACTTAAAGGAAAATCTATTCCAGAGGTTGTAGAGGCCTACAAGTCTGTGGGAGCTGAACTTAATGTTCTACCTTTTTGTTCCCAGTTTATACCTATGAATGTCATTGATAATCCTAAGCATGGATCTATCATTTATCACCCGTCCATCTTGCCTCGTCACAGAGGAGCCTCAGCTATCAATTGGTGAGCCTACTTTTGTCAACATATTAAAATGAACAAAAATTCTGGAAGGAAAAATAACAAAAAAAAACAAATGTACTTTATACAAAATCTGCAAAATAATCATTATATAGGAAATCATTAATAATTCTAGTATTTAGGTCTTACACACTGTGGGGTGTTTCATTTGTATCCATCAGATTAGGTTGTATGTTCTTTTACCTATAACCAATGATAAATTACATTATGGTGTTTTTAGTGTGTGTCTGCATTTTTTTTGCCAATGAACAGATCACTTAACGGAACACTAAACCCAGAAATGAAAGCTAAAAGAGTTATATTAACTTTCACTGTCAGTCTGAAGAATGTTCATCATGATCCTGTCACAAACAGTATACAAATCCTGCAGAGAACAAAGGTGTTCATATCCTGTTGGGTTACTCCATTTTTGGCCACAGTCAAAGGGGTGGGGTTTCACTAACGGCGGGGTTCAATGAGCATTTTGTCCTTCTGCAGACAGGGCACAGCAGGGAGGCTCCTGTAGCAGCCACTTGTATTGCAGACACATGACTGCAAGGAGGAGAAGACATGGCTGAGCACATGGGACACACAGAGCTAAGATTTCTTTGTATACTTCTCAGTTTTATCTGTAATATGAGATAAAATAGAAATCAAGGAAAAACAGAAGAATAATGGAGGAAGAACTGGGAGATTTTGTTTTTGTATTCATTTCTTGGGTTTAGTGTTTCTTTAAGAGGGCAACGCATAATTTTTCCCATGGGAGAGATTATCCTAATCTACTTATCCTATCCTAATTCACAGGACCTTAATTCATGGAGATAAAAAAGCGGGCTTTTCTATTTTTTGGGCCGATGATGGATTAGATACAGGGCCAATTCTACTCCAGAGAGTTTGTGATGTAGAGCCCAGCGATACTGTAGATTCTTTGTACAACCGGTTTCTCTTTCCAGAAGGAGTGAAAGCCATGGTAAGAGACTTTCTTGATTCTTAATACCATATTTTCATTGTTTGTTGGCTAAAACTTTGTATCTTTCTTAAGTCTGCTTGTTCTACTATGGGTGCAAGCCATAGTGCTCTCAAGAGAGCCTGTTGAGCTCTTTTTACATGTTTAATGTAAGCTTTGGGAAAGTTAACAGTAGCATCCGTTGCCCATAGGAAATAACTGGCTATTGGCTTTTTCTGAATGCCTTTGTTTGAAATAGTGCAGTGTTTTGCTCTATTCCATACAGTGAAAAAATAATCCTGTGACAGATATAGCTTAAAGGGGTTTTCCGGGCAAAAAAAAAATGTTTTTAAAAAAAGGTCTGTTAATGCTATCAATGGATTAATAAGTGCACCCAAATACCTTTAGCAGTGTGTAGAGTGATTTCTGGCTTTCTCTGGGAGCTCCTGGTATCCTCTGCATTTGTTTACATGGGTAGCTTCCTGCTGTCTTAGCTTACAACTACCATGATGCATTGCAGTTTACTCAGATCCCCCTCCTCACTTCCTCCCTCACAACCCTAGCCCGCGCACTACTAGCCATACCTACCTAGCTAACTAACTCAGTCCCCCTACCCCATCATACTTACCTGTCTTCTCATCCTGGAGATTACTTTTGTCGGTGCCGCTGTCCCTTCTTCTACCCGCATCTGCGCAATAGAACGCCAGCAGAAGTGAAGAGAAGCAGCGGGCCTCCCACACATGCGCAATAGAATACTGCTTCTCTTCGCTTCTGCCGGTGTTCTATTGTGCAGGTGCCAGATCCGGCTCCCTTGTGAAGGAAGCGATGCCCTGCAGTAATACACTCACTTGCACCCCTTTATTGACAAGTCATCTGTTCTGTCCTCTGTCCCGGCTCTGTTGTTTCAACAAACTTTAGATAAATGAATAGTACAGGTAATTGTAATAAACTTTGTAATAAATATCAGAAAGAAATCCCTCTTTCTGGTCCTATCAGGCAGTTTTCCTGCTCTTCCTTCCTCTGAAAATCACTTCCCTATCTGTCTTCAGAGGGACTGCAGGTCACATGACTCACATGACTAATCACATGACAAGTCTATGGAGAGGAGAGGATGAGGAGAGAGCAGGAAGTGCAGGAGATAAAGAGAAATATCATAGTCTTAGCCTAGTGCTAGAGCTGAATAGAAACAAGCACTTAAAAACAAATTAGCACTTTACGAACATCAGTACATCTCAGCACTTCTCTATAGATGTCCTGCATGGTCCTGGGGCTGTTTCTGAGTAAGTCAGTTATAGAGCAGAATCTCCTCTACTCACTGTGTGCAGTGTATGGCAGCTAGTCTACATCCACCAGATGAAAGAGAAACACAAGCTCTACATATAGCATGCAGAAGGGGAAACAGCTAAAACTTGCAGAATATGTCATAGCTTTAATGGCATTGTTGTGTGCCTTCCTCTAGACCGGAGAGGGAAGCAGGTCCTAGATGGATACCTTCTCTGCCTTCAAATGTTATTGTGATCTCACTATTTATTGATGTATACATATTGGTGTTTACTATATTTAAAGTAAATGTAATGTAAATGATCAGCATTGTCTGGAAAAACATTAGCATTGTATTATAGAGGGTTACAAAATATGTAGACAAAGCAGCACAATCGGAAACACTGTACATAGAATGTGTGCTTATTTTTTTTTTTTTGGGGGGGCTGGTTAGGTGGAAGCTGTACAGTTGATTGCTGATGGGAAAGCGCCTCGTATAGACCAACCTGAAGATGGAGCTACTTATGAAGGAATTCAAAAGAAGGAAAATGCTAAGGTAAATAGCAATGTGTTTTTTTTTTTTGTTTTTTTTAACAGTAGTTTTTTATTGAAGTTTTAAAAAAGCTTACACAACAGTAACAGCCACCCTTATTTAGGATGGAATACAAAAAAATTAGAAAAAAATATATATATATATATATATATATATATATATATATATATATATATATCAGATGAATAAAATAAGAGAATCTGAAAATATAAGGTATGGATTTCATAGTTATATCAAATTATGATCTATAGTAATATAACAAAATATTAGGTAAACAAAAGAGGCAAAGAAGATATAATTAAAAACAGTAACAATACGATAGTAAAAATAGTATGGAGATGTAAATTATGTATAATTATAGAAATGGCCTAAATATTATATTATTAGGAGAGAACTATGTAGAGAGTTTAAACAAAATAGGTCAATAAGGATAAAGTGTGTAAGAAGCCGGATTATGGAATCATCAGTTTTTATATAAAAGTCCCAAAGCAATGCCTTATTGCATGCAATAGTGTTTGCAACATGACAAGCAAGCCATTCTTTATCTAATTTTGGAGCAAAACTCACCTGTGTTTAGTCTATTCTATATGACTGTAGGACAGTACAGTTTTTATCTAACATAAGGTAGTCCTCTGGAACCATACAGGACACTGATGAAGAGTATCCCACGTTAGCTAATGAACTACTTATTGCACATCTTTATAGTATAGTTGCACTGAATTGAAAGTACCTCCCTAAATCACCATTTGTGGGACATTAAAGCTTTAACCCAGATCAGCCCAAGAATGTCCACAAAACTTTCTTAGGCTAAGGCCCCACGTTGCGGAAACGCAGCTTTTTTTGTTGCAGATTTTGTTGCAGTTTTTTGAGCCAAAGCCAAGAGTGGATGCAAAAGGAATGGAAAATATATAGGAAGCACTTATGCTTCTACCTTCTGCTCAATCCACTACTGGCTTTGGTTCAAAAAACGCAACAAAATCTGCAATAAAAGAAGCTGCGTTTCCGCAACGTGGGGCCTCAGCCTTAAAGAGGATCTTTTACCACCTCCACCAAATCCAACTCATAGCATCCTTCAATAGGCACTGCTCCACTGATTTTTTTTTTTCTCTAGCCCACACCGTTCCTGAGTAATCATTTCTGTTAGTTTCAGCACAAATATAATCTATCAATGAAGCCTTGTCTACTAATATCACTTTCTTTGTCACTAAATTTGCTAGATTTGTTGGGACAACTCTGCTGAGGCAGTCCACAATTGGATCCGAGGACATGATAAAGTGCCTGGAGCGTGGACAGTCATAAATGATCAGGTATGTAAAGTAAAAAAAAAAAAGTCTTCAAAACTGCCGTTACTTTGTCCTTCAGAATCAAGACAGATGTACTTAATTCTTTTTAACACCTTTCACCAGATAGTAACACTATATGGATCTTCTTTGCTGGAGGGTGCAGTGCCCTCAGGTGAACCATTGCATATTGAAGGAGCTTCTAGATCAGGACTTGTCACAAAAAATGGACTCGTTATTTTTGGAAAAGATGAGAAAATGGTGAGTTATTCTGCTGTAGTTGAGTGGTTGAAACCAGGTGTACTTCCAATGAACCCAAATGTCAAATGAGAATAGCTCTGGCAAAACTTTATCTCCTAGCATGCTGTCAGACTGTCCTGTGGATAGGGGATAAATGTTACTTAAGTAAGTTGTTAAAAATCTCTTAATAGATAATATACAAGCTCTGAGCTTGGCAGGCTGTGTCTGAGGTAGTTTCAGTTGTTTCCTTGCAACACGATGGAATTTGTAGATGAAGATGGCCTGGGATATCTAGGGGGCTATAAGCAGGTACTGTTTTAATATGTTTCATGTATTACAGTTAATAGTAAGAAATCTTCAATTTGAAGATGGAAAAATGATTCCTGCATCCAATTACTTTGCAATGGGCGATGTTACAGTTTTGGAATTAACAGATGAGGAAAAGGCCATTGAATCACATATCAAGGTAAGGTTTAATGCTGGAATATACAATACATAGGTTGATAAAGAGAATGTAATATGACTTATGACTAAGGGACAAGATCTTGGTTTGTAAATCCTTTCTCCTAATGGGTACTGCATTAGTCAGTCATACAGTACATAATGTGTCTCTTTTATTTACCTAGGAAATTTGGAAGGGGATTCTAAGCAATGTTGCTGTAATTGAAGATACTACAGACTTTTTCAAATCTGGAGCTGCTTCTATGGATGTTGTCAGGTCAGTGATATAGTAAGAAAAGACCAGATGTGCAAGTCAAATGCGTATGAGTTTAATATTTACTACATTAAGGGATTTGCCCAAGATTGACAATGATCTATCCTTAGGATAGGTCATTAATTTGAGATCGGTGGGAGGTCTGACATCCAGGCTCCACACCGATCAGCTGTTTTCAGCTCAGTGTACAGAGCTAAAAGCATGTGGCTTCATACACAGAGGACAGATCATTAATTGTAACCTTTAAGTTGGTCTTAAACATTTAATAATTTTCGGCAGATCTAAGACTAAGTTCACATTCCCATTATTACAGTCCATTGCTCTAGTACATCATAGGATGCATGCTGGATATGTTCTTCTGTCTGCAAAGTAAACAAACATAACAGAAGAAAGCTTCCATCATTTTTTTTACATTAGCATGGATGCAGATGAAGCCCCCTCATTCCAGCTTCATTTAAGTCTGTTACTCTCATCTTGAGACAGATGAGAGCAATGGACTGTAATACCAGGAATTTGAACTTAGCCTTTCTGATTTTGCCTACCATCCATGTAATGTTTATATGGTTAGCTGGACTTTCCTTCAATGTTTGCTGTCAATGGCAAAAAGTATCAGAGAGAGAAATAATATAAGAAAGTTCAGGCAGCTTCTTATCCCACTCTCCCTATGACAATAAACATGAATGCTTGGGCAATCTAGAAACTACAATATTACATTTTCTGCTAGAAATATGGGTAGTATTAAAGTATTTTAGTAAGTATTAAGTATTGTATTAAGCAAGTATTAAGTAGGTATTTTAATAAGTATTTAGTATATTAGTCAATAAAATAAACATATATTTGTAGATTATCAAATATAAGTTTTGTTATAGGATATATGAGAGGTATGTGTGAAGTATGGTATCAAATGTGCATGCACATACCCATATTCTTATTAGCTACCAGATTGACTGTTACTGTAGTACTACTATCAGTTACTGGTATGGGGCTGTTCACATGATGATTTTGTCTTACGTTTAGTGTGTATGGTGGAAAAAAAAAGTATAGAAAAGCATAGTATACTTTTTTTTTTATGATAAGACCCTATGATTGACGTTTGTCACACTATGGCATCAATTTATGTCCATTTTAAAACTCATGGTATGTTCTGAGTCCAACTATTGCATTTATATAGTTATAGTTATTGGTCAGAGCTCTCCCTCTTCTGAGGTTAGTCTTAACTATATCTGCCATACCCACTAGATTTTTGTCAGCTGAAATGGCTGACTTCTGTCATTTTGTCTGACAATTGGACATAAAATAAAATACAACTAAAGTACCTGAACGAGCAGTTTAGATGTTAGTTTTGATGGAGGGATCTTACATACAAACAATCCCATCATTGATTCTATGATTCTATATATGCACATGGTCAGCTTTACATGTTGCTTTTCTTATTTCCAAACAATAATTATATAACTCGAGAGGTGGAGAGAGACAGATAACTAAGACTTTATGTTGGTTATTGTAACACTCATTATGTGGACAAGTTGACTCACAGGATCACCATCTCTGCAATAAGATGGTTGGCACACAAGTAAATGTTCACTTTAATACAGTGGATCAAGTTTGAAACTCAACCAGCTTTATTATCTGCACACATGGCAAACAAATTCACAGCACAGTGCAAAGCTGCGAGGGTTGGACAAAATCTCTCAAACAACCCTATTTTACATAGTCAAGTTTAACTCTTCCTTACACACCTGCAGCCACCGGTAACTTCTGCTTCTGTCTGCTGATGTATTCCTGGTCTTTGCATACTGAGGTGTGATCGTAGAACCAGTAGACCCCTACACACTTATAAATCAGGTGATAGATGCCCCTACCAGGCATGCACCAATAATCATTTCCCTTTGGAATTCTGTAAAGTCTGACATGTCATGCCCCTAAAACATATAAACAACTCTAGAACAGCACGAGTAATAAAGTGTATCAGCAGCAATATAAACTTTGTGACTGAGAAAAAAGGGGGTATTACTGGAAATGGCAGATCTGTCAGGAAGGGTTAAACTTGACTGTGTAAAAATAGGGGTTTTGTCAAACCCCTGTAAAACTTGGGCCGCGCGGCCAATAACTATAAACCACAGCTCTGTAGTTGTTGAGGTGTACTAGGACTTCTGCCCAGCACCCTCAAAACATTTACAGTTTGTTGATACCACATCTCTTGCATCTCAGAGAGTCAGACTTTGAGAGAGACACATGGACACATGTTCAAATTTTTCAATGCAGTTTTTAAAGAGAAAGCCAGGAATTTATTAAAAATGTGAAAAGTAGCATCTGTCATTTATAGGTTCTCGCCCAATATCACCCACACCTGGTTTTGGCTTCAAAAACAGCATCAAAATCTGAACATGTGTCCTTCTGCCGCGGGTTAATTCACACATTCAGGTTTTTGCATGCAGTTTTTGAAACCAGGTCAAAACCAGGAGAGGATTGAAAAAAAAGAGGAGGAATCTGGCATTTATACCTTATCTCTCATTATGATCCACACCTAGTTTAGGTGCCAAAACTGCATGCATAAACCTAAACATTTAAGGCTTTGCTTACACAGTGCTATTTTACTTAAGCATGCAGTTTTTAATTGCAGTCATGAGTGGCACATGTGCCTATGAAATTCACCTTTGTCCTAGCAGCCATTAAATTAAAAACATTTGGTTTACCAGCATAGTAACTTGTGATGCTCATAACTGCAATAAAAAATTGCATGCAGTTCTTTAAGGGGTTATCCCACAAAGAGAAAACTGAATGTGGGTGTGACAGGTGGTGGACGGCACTCCCATTCACTTCAATGGGAACGTTGGAGATAACTGAGTGCTGTCCTTTGGCTCTCTGGTGCTCCCATTAAAGTGAATGGGAGAACCATCCACCACCAGTCACGCCCACATTCAGGCTGGCAGTGGTCAGGCTGAATGTGCAGTGGGAGAAAGGAAGGTCCTCCAGTTTTCACTTTATGGGATAACTCATTTAACTAAAAAACATCATATAAACACAGTCTAATGGTGCTATTACACATTCTGTTTTTATTCGCATTAACTCATGTACTGTTTTTCTACACCAATGAAACTTTCTAAACTGATCAAAAATGCAAAAGACCTGTGTGGTTTCAAGAGATGCAGATGTGTAATAGCACCCTAACTGGTGTCATAGCCGCACTCTGTCCTTGGGCTGCCGATCCTTTCACTTCTCAGTATGTGACACTGATTCCTCTGAGCTGTATCTCATTACTGGCCGTGCGAGATCAGAAAAACCGCGTGGTACTTGAAATGAATAGGTGTATCACTTACTGAGAAGTGGCCTGGGGACGTTGTCAGGCAGCACCGAATATGCACTCTAAGAAGTTCTCTAAGTTGACTTCTAATGACCCTAATCATATTAGCCCAGTGCAGAGAAACCCTTTCTATGCCATACAAACTGCCTGAAATGTAAGGTTCAACATATACATCAGCTATATGTTTTATTTTGCGTACAGGTTAGTGGAAGAGATCAAACAGAAATGTGGCGGTTTAGAGTTACAGAATGAAGATGTCTACATGGCCACCACTTTCCAAGACTTTATACAGATGGTAGTAAGGAAATTCAGGGGAGAAGATAAAGAAGAAATGGTTATAGATTATGTAAGTCTTAATTCAATTATAGGATGTAAATGTAAATTTGGGTCACAGAATCCATTGGCCATTTTAATACCAGATATGTCCAAATGTTGCAAAACCTGTGCAATATACTGATCCTCTGACGTGGATAAGACCTTGTCCATCTTTGGCGCTAATAGATAAATTTAAAGTTGCAGTTCAGTTTGGACAATCCCTTCTCATATTAGCTGATATTGTATTTTAGCTGTGTAAGGTGGCAGCGCCTTTGTGGTGTTATGTGGATAGTAGTTTTTCTGTCTGAATACATTACATAAGGCTTGTTTTTTGGAAGTAGATTATATTTTCTCCTCAACCACCTTGAAAACTGTTATTTTCATTAATGTATGAGGATAAACCATAAAGTCCTATCATCCTTATTAAAATACTGTATATAATTGGAGTCGGCAGATGACGTTGAAACCAATAATGAAGGAGCAGTCTTTTAGCTTAAAGCTGTGCAGCCTATGCAATCGTATTTGTGGTGTGAGCAGAGCAGCACCCTGCCCAGCCCTTGGCCTCCTGCTGACTACTCTAGAGCTGTTTGTGTTCATACCTGAAACACGAGTAGGGTTGATTTAAGGTAAATGACCTTTCTGAATTAAAAGCCGTCTCTTTAAAGAATATGTGTATATTAATACATTTCCTGACTGTCTATTCATTCTTTTTATTTACAGACGACCATAAATGTGAACAATATGACTGTGAACATGCCATACCAGTGTTTTATTAATGGGCAGTTTTTGGACTCTGACAGTGGGAAAACATATGACTCTATTAATCCAACAGATGGATCAGTAAGTGAGCTTGTTTTACTATAGATACTAATACACAGACATAAACACACATGCAATACTGTGCAATTTTATGCTAGGTTCACAAGACCGAATTTGGAGAGGAATATCACTGCCACTTTGGATTCCTTTCTAAATTCTGTCCCTGTGTTACCTGTGGGTTTGTTTGCATATTAGCCTCAGATTCTGCAGCTGAATCAGCATGGAATCTGCGGGAAGATCGAGCAGGACGCTTTTTCAGTGTCCTGAAAAAACAGATGAGTGCATCTCTGCTTCCCATTGCAAACAATAGGAGGCAGATTTCATCCAGAATTTGAAGCTGATTTTGAGGCAGAATCTGTGAACAGCCCCTAAAGCAGTTGTGAAACAATGCTGCAATGTAAGAATGCTTTCAAAAATAGAAGTGTTAATAGTTTATTTTTGGCAATTAACAAAATTACACGATTGAACAAAAAAGAAATCCAAATCATATCAATATTTAGTTTGACCACCCTTTGCCTTCAAAACAGTATCAGTTCTTCTCGGTACACTTGCATACAATTTTTGAAGGAACTCAGCAGGGATGTTGTTCCAAACATCTAGGAGAACTAACCACAGATCTTCTGTGGATATAAGTTTGTTCCAATCTCTTCATGTAACCCCAGATAGACTCGAAATATAATAAACTGAAACTGAAATTCCAAATTGAGGCAAAAAACAAAATTCATAGAGGGGAATTTATTATCCCAGAAAACTGGAATAGATGGGTGATATTGTGGTATGCATTTGGCGTAAGAACCTTTATTGCGCTAAGTGTGTGCCACGTCCAGAAATATTTATTAAAAATGACGGCAGTCTTTTGTTGTGAGTGAGACTAAGCCCCCACATAGCGACCCACATCAAAAAAGCGCTGCGGGGAAAAACGTGGCGGCAAGGCATTGCGCTTTTTACAGGTTTCCTCTGCGGACTTTCTGCCTCCATTATACCTAAAGGGAAACTGCCGACGTTTCCATAGGTAAAATTGACATGCTGCGATTTCCAAAACTGCAACGGTTCCGAATTTTCCCGCAATGTGGGGATGTGATTCACTAGAGTCCAATCCACTACACAGTGACTGTAAAACGACGCGTTTTTACTACGTGAGGCCCCGGCCTTACACAGGAAATCTACTCCAGTTCCTAACTGGCTTACCTCTTCATTCTGTATTAATAATGGTGTATGAAACGCCAGTCTTCATAAATGTGCCCCATGCTGTGTGAGTTATGAATGTTTTGTGCAGATATTGACCACATCTAGAATTTAGGCAGGTCAACTGCATTCTCGCCATCTTCTCTGATATGGTAGCTGGACCTCTCAGATTGCATGTTGCATGCAGTGTGATCATTGTAGGGATCTGCGCAGCACATACCCTAAAAAATTCAGCAGCAATGTCTAATAAAGCAGCGACACAAAAAAGAAAGATATACCTAAAGTTAATTAATAAATAATATATACAATTTTTTTCGCTTACAGGTGTTATGCAAAGTCTCTTATTGCTCTGTAGCAGATGTAGACAAGGCAGTAGCAGCTGCTAAAGATGCCTTTGAAAATGGAGAATGGGGAAAAATGAATGCTCGTGATAGGGGAAGAATACTGTACAGGTAAATCTACACAACATATCCTTTGGTTCTGTGCATTGCTCTGTTATGAAATAATGAATTGAATTATTGTGGGCTGGATGAACAATTGCTCGCTGGTCGACTGATTCTATGCACTATAAAAGATTCATGACTATCGGCAGTACATCAACCTGTGTTATGCGGGCAGTGCTGACGATAAACCATACAGCCGAATGGAGGAGGAATGATTTGTGCAAACTGTAAACTTAAGTTATTTTCTGCACGCGCCAGTCATTCTCCACATTGCTCCATTTATTAATAGTTAGACAGTATACACCTAGACAGGCTGAAAATGTGCCAGATTTATTACAGTGCTGAATGATAAATCTGGGGCATCTTTATACTGTCTAGTTTACGTTTATACCATCTGTTGGCTTACTTTGACCCAGAATTTTACTTCAAAATTGTAGTGCAGCGTGGTGCATTTTTGTATATATATATGAGCCATGGTTCATGAAGCCACTCCCCATAACAACTAAACCACTCCCCTTTTTGAGTGAATCTTACCTTATCTTATACCTTAAGAATTCCCATCATCTACACCCACTTACCACCCTCCTCCAGTTTTGGATGTCCTCATATCTGAAACAGCCACTTCAGCTGTATTTCCAATTTTTTTTAATTGTGTTAGTAGGTCAGTATTTAATGCATATTTGCTGCTCTTAGTGACCATATATATTACTTATAACACTAGGCTTGCAGATCTTATGGAAGAGCATCAAGAAGAATTAGCCACTATTGAAGCTCTGGATTCAGGAGCAGTGTACACATTGGCCTTGAAAACCCATGTGGGGATGTCTGTGCAGACCTTCAGGTACTTCGCTGGATGGTGCGACAAAATTCAGGCAAGTTTATTTACTAGCTTACTTTAGTAGGTTGTTGACTTATTTTACAATAAATTATGTGCCTTAGATATATTCTTAGTTACATTCTGTAGTCACAAGTCCATCAAGACCAATGTATAATTCTACAGCATTGTTCCACAAAAAGGCAAAGAACTTTACAGTTGTGGTCTTGAGGGGAGCGATTGCTTCTGACTCCTAATATGGGAGTCAGAATAAAACCTGGGATAAATGTCCCATATCCTGGAATCACGTAAATATAACTCATGACTTCTTCTTGTCCTTTGGCCTCTACTCGGGGATCTCTCCGTTCTCTACAGCATAAAATGTTGATGCTGCCGTTGCAGCTATCTGTTTTCACTGTATTTTATGTCTTTTTGAAAATCAATAAATTTTGAATTGAAAAAAAAATATAACTCATGACTTTATGTCCTGCATGAAAGACGTCTAGGACCCTCCTGAACTGGTTCAGTGGATTACCATTACAAAACTGTGTAGCACAAAGTTCCTGTCTCACTGCTCTTACAGTGAAGAATTTCAGTCTATGACAATAGTGAAACCTTTCCATTATATGTGGAGGATGTCCTCTTGTCTTGGTTACAGGCATAAGTAATAAAAAGATCATTAGACAAATCATTGATCATTGTACTGTCCATTCATATATTTCTACATTGCTATTAGGCTGCCCCAGAGCCAGCTTTTTTCCAAACTGAATAACCCCATGTTTGATAACTGGTCTTTGTACTGTAATCCGCTCATACCTTTAACCATCTAGGTCACCCTTCCCTGCACCAGTTAACCCCCACAGCTATGTCCTTCTTATAACATTGCACACAATATTTGTATATACAGTATATACAGGGTGGGCCATAAGTATGGATACACCCAGATAAAATGGAAGTGGTTGCTGATATCACCTTACCATTCGTGGCATATTAGTACATGGGAGGGGGAAAACATTTGAGGCCGGGTAATGCCCATGGCAGTCATCTGCAAAAGCCACCATTTCGGATTTAACTTTACTTTTTTCAATGGGAAGAGGGTCATGTGACACGTATGGAGAATTGCACAAGAATAACAATGGTGTTCTCATTTTTAACGTAGCTTTATTCATTATCGAGTTATTGACACATTTGTGAAATGGAGCAGCGACAGTAACCCACTAAAGGATGTACTCAAAGTGCTGCCCATTGTGTTGAATTGTCAACGCGATTCTCTTCTCCCACTCTTGACACACTGAGAACAATACTACAGAAGAAATGCTACCACAGGCCTCCTGAAACAACGGATACAGGAGGCCTGTGGTAGCATTTCTTCTGCGGTATTTGTACTATTTAATATGTAACTATAGTACTGTTTTTTCAGAAAATAATTTTTTTACAAAGCAAAATATGCTCTATTTGCAATGTAAAGTTTATGGAATTATAGTATACATTTTTGTGTATTGAATATCACTTAACATTTATTTTTAAGGGCTCTACTATTCCAATAAATCAAGCTCGTCCAAATCGCAACTTAACATTTACTAAGAAAGAACCACTAGGGTAAGTGCAATAAGCTACTAAGTTACTAATAAATTGATAACTCCATTGTTTCTGAGGCTAATCTGCGAGTAAACCCAGAGCTTTAGCTTTCTGCTGTGGGATGCACAGGCGAGTATGTTCATCTGTTGGGATTTGGATTTGGATCTAATTCCACTTGAAATCTGCCTTTCATCCATTTCAGTGGGAGGCAGAGGCAGATTTTTTTCAACAAGTAGAGAAAAGAGGCAGATTCTGGCTAAAACTGCATTAAAATGAAATGAATAGGAGGCAGATTTTGGAGCATTTTTGAAGCATTTTTTTTTGTTTTTAAAACACATCAAAATCTGCTTCTGAAATATACTTTAAGTTCATGATGTCGAATTTTTCTGCCTCACTAAATTCCTCCATCTGTAAATAAAGATTTGACATATCCTGCAGGAGAGGAAAGGTGGTTTGCTGTTTACCTGCAGAAGAGCACAGCCATTAACAAGCAGTATAAAAACAGCATGATGGGAAGCGTGGCTAGCTATGGACTGATGAAGACGCATGGAGAGGGAGCTCCTCTTCATGGCCTGGCTACGTACCTTAATGCTAGCAGCCACTCAAACTAGTCCTAAAAACAGCATGACTAGCGTAAATCTACATATCAGGATTGTTTCTGGCCACCTCTGAGTGTGAACTCACCCTAAGTAACAACAAGGATTAAAGCATCTGAGACATTTTACAGAGTAATTTACATTTAGATTTTGATTTTAGCACGCTATCAGAAAACTATTATATTGTTTATGCTTTGTAGAAACTCATTTCTTCTCAGAATGAAGCATTAACCTAGTATGAGAATTACCTGATCTTGAAGTGATCTGAGAATCTATTGCTTTGTTTTGTTCACAGAGTTTGTGCCATAGTAATCCCATGGAACTATCCATTGATGATGCTTGCTTGGAAAAGTGCAGCATGTCTGGCGGCAGGGAATACCCTTGTTCTGAAACCTGCTCAGGTACTTAATACTTTTATCATAGGAGTCTATTGTGATGCAAAGTCAGGATTTTGTTTTTATTATACTTTATAAATGTTACCTAATCCTGTCTTGTATGTACATTTTTAGTGCTGCTGTTACATTAATACCTATTTATTTCAGGTGACTCCATTAACAGCATTAAAATTTGCAGAGCTTGCAGCCAAAGCAGGGGTACCCAAAGGTGTTATCAATATCCTGCCTGGATCAGGTAAATTTTACTATTTCACATTGTGCCTTATGTAACAGCTTGCAGATTACTGCTTGTTTTGCTTCACCTGTACTTAATGTTTTTATAGCATTTATCAATAAACCACAGTGTGGCGATTCAGAAATATGATTTTCAATGTTAGTTACAACAATAACTTAGTATGGTACATTAACTAAGTTTTTTCCCATATTTAAGCTTGCAACAATGTAAAAAACATAGTAATGTGCTTTTCTCATAAGGGATTCAAAGCACAGGGGTCATAATAGCCAAGCCAGTATGACTCCTCCAGAAGGAAGAGGTTCTCATCCGCAGACAGCTGTTTTGAGGTTATTTATCTGTAGCATCAGCCTAAGCTTGGGTTTTTTTCTTTATCTCCTGAACTTCTTTCTCACTCCTCTATGGAAAGCCATAGACTTCTATGGACATTAATCATATGACCTGCACTCTGTCACCCCTAAAAGTATAGCGGTGATTTTCAGTGTGGAAGCTATATTAGCAGAGGAAGGGGGGAAAGGAAAACAAACTGATAGGAGCAGAAAAGGACATTTCTCTATGATAAGATATATTACAAATTTTCTTATAATTGTATGTACATTTCATTTATATTAAATGTAAATGTTGAAACAGTACCTATTTAAGGTGAATCTTAATGGGCTGTAATGGATCTGTGCTATCTTTAATGAGTTCCTGTAAGAATGTTAAACTGGACAACAAGAGCCTTAGGTTCCATATGACCAACATGTGGAGCGACAATAATGTACCCATAGACTTTTCTTTTTTTTTTTATATAACTGTAATTTTATTGAAAAATTTTTCATTAACAAGGAATAAAGAAAAAACAAAAAAACAATAATAATCAAACAAACAGGAAGCATTGAGGTAAATAGAGGCTATCTGCCTCCTCCCCCTTAAGCAATATGCATTTAAATTAAGCAGTGAACAAGGGAGGGGGGAATGGAGGGGTTAAGAAGACAAGGGTAGGACCAAAGGGAAGGGGGGGGAGGGAAGGAGAGGACTAGAGATCAGAGACCCTGTGATGTACAATACATGTCCCAGGGTGCCCAAATAGCCCCAAAGGCTTCCCGTGAATTATGTAGGCCAGCAGTCAGGTATTCAAGACTCCTCACATCCTTCATTCTAGCCACAAGCTCAAGACTAGATGGGGGACTCACCTTCTTCCAGTTTCTAGCTATGAGAGTTTTAGCTGCAGTACAAAGATGCAAGAAAAGCCTGGATGACTTATTGCTCAGGTGTCTGGGGGGAAGGTTCAGGAGATAAAGAAGAGGGTCAAGAGGAACCTCTTGCAAAAAGAGAACAGTCGTCAGAGTCCTGACCTCCCTCCAAAATCCGAGGATGAGAGGGCACGTCCAAAAGATATGGTGCAGGGTACCCACCGCAGCTCCACAGCGCCAGCACCATGGGGGAACTAATGGGTTTAAAGTATGAAGGAGAGCCGGAGTATGATACCAATGCATCAACAGCTTATACTGCGTTTCCCTAAACGTAATGCACTGAGATGATTTCTGGGCCCGAGACCATACAATCCGCCACTGTTCCTGGGAGATGGGTTTACCCACCGCCTCCTCCCATTTAAGCATATAGCGATGATTAACAGGAGAGCCTGTAGTTTGTGAGTTAAGAAGTTGGTAAATAGAGGATATAAATCCCCTAGTGGACGTGCCTGCACGGCAAATCTTTTCAAAAGCGGTGGGGAGTGACACCTTAAGAGACCCATGGAGGGAGCGGACAAAGTGAACCACCTGCAAGTAATGGAACCATTCAGTACCTGGCAGGTTTTGATTAGCTGTAAGATAAGCAAAGGACCTGAGTTCCAAGGTTCCAGGGTCAACCATGTCAGCAATCCGGTAAAGGCCAGCTTCAGACCACACTTTAGTCATGGCAGAAGTCAGGCTCTCTGGGAGAAGGGGGTTGTATAGTATGGAGACCATAGATGAGCGCGGGGACATCAGGGAGAATCTAGCACAACAGGTAGACCAGATAGATCTAGTAAACCGAATGGGGCCCAACAGGTACGAGGCAGGGGGGGGGGGGGGGGGGCTGACCCACAGAAGCGCGTTAGGATGCATGGGTGCCAGCCATAGCTTCTCTATCTGCACCCATCTGGTGTATGCTGGCATAGCCGCCCAGAATGGGATATGGCGTAAGTGGGCCGCCCAGTAATAATGTAACAGATGTGGGACAGCCATACCCCCAGACCCCCTATCCGCCAGCATAACAGATCTAGGTATTCGGTGTCGTTTTGCTTTCCAGATAAACTGGAAGATAGCTTTCTGTAGGTTCCGTAATTCTCCCCGGGGTATCGCGACTGGGAGCGTCTCGAAAAAATACAGTAGCTTCGGGAGGAGAGTCATCTTGACCGCAGCAATTCTCCCCAAAAGGGAGATAGGCAAGGGTTGCCATTTGTCCAATAGGGCTCTTAGCTCACAAAACAACCGCGGGTAGTTTGCCGAGTAGAGGGTCGCATAGGAGGTGGATATATGGACTCCCAGGTAGCGGATAGAGGACTCCCGCCACTGGAAATCGTAATTACTGCGGAGGAGAAGGAGAAGGTCCCGTGGGATGTTAAGTGGGAGTGCCTCAGTCTTCGCGGGGTTCACCTTATACCCTGAGAGATCACCATAGGTCTCTAGCGAGCGCAGCAAGTTTGGAAGGGTAGTATGAGGGGAGGTGAGAGTGAGGAGTACATCGTCTGCAAAGAGAGATATCTTAAATTCCTTATCTTGGACCATGATGCCCTTGATATTAGGGTCTCGCCTAATCTTGGCCGCTAGCGGTTCAATGCAGAGGGCAAATATGATGGGTGACAGGGGGCAACCCTGCCTAGTGCCATTTCGAATAGGGAAGAAGGGCGAAGATGCATGGGGAAGCTTAATTGCTGCTGAGGGTAAGGAGTAAAGGGCCTGGATAGCTGTGAGAAACGGTCCCGTAAGCCCGAACGCCTTAAGCGTAGTATGCATAAACGACCAATTTATGCGGTCAAAAGCCTTTTCAGCGTCTAGGCTCAAGAGAAGGGCCGGGGGTAGAATAATGATTGGCCACCTCCACCAAATCCACAGTCCTCCTGGTGTTGTCACCACCCTGACGACAGGGGATGAATCCCACCTGGTCCTTATGGACAAGCAGAGGGAGCCAAGCATTCAGTCTATTGGCTAAGAGTTTGGTGAAAAGTTTCAGGTCCGTGTTCAGCAAAGCAATCGGTCGGTAGTTAGCACAATCCTGCAAGTCCTTACCCGGTTTAGGGACCAATGTGAGTAGTGAAGAGAGCATAGTCGGGGGGTATAGGGGAACCTGAAAGGAAGGAATTGAAGAGGGACAATAGATGAGCAGAGAGTTCACCTTGGAAAACCTTATAATAATTGTAAGTGAACCCATCTGGGCCTGGGGCTTTCCCATTTGGGAGGTCCCTCAGGACCCCTTCTAGTTCCTCCCTGGTGATGGGGGTGTTCAGGGAGGTTAAGGCCTCAGGAGGAAGGCGTGGGAGACAACAATCCTTTAAATAGTCTTCCAGTAGTGTTGAGTCATCCCCAGGGAGTAGTGCTCGTGGGGGGGGTAAGTCATACAGCTTAGAGTAGTAAGAGTGGAACGCCAGCGCCACAGCATCAGGGTGATGTTGAAGAGTACCCGCGGGGTCACGGACAGAGTGTGGTGTGGAAGAGGCCCGATGATCCCTGAGGGTTCCTGCCAGGAGGGTATGAGATTTATTACCTCGTTCAAAAAACCTCTGACGGATATAAAGGAGAAGTCGTTCCACATGGCGGGTCTCCAAATCACGGAGGTCCGCCCGGGCCAGGACCAAACGGCGAAGAACCCCCAGGGATGGATGCGCTGCCAGAGTCGTCGTAAGGGACCGAATACGGGCTTGGAGGAGCTGTTCCTGGACCTGTCTGTCCCTTTTAAGCCTAGAAGCCAATGCGATACAGCATCCTCTCATGACCGCCTTATGGGCTTCCCAGAGAATGGCAAGAGAGTCTACCGAGCCTAAGTTGTCCCTAAAATAATCTATCAAGTGTGTGCGCAGGGTCTCGAGGGAGGTCGGCGAATTGAGCAGTGTTTCGTTAAGACGCCAATGACATTGGCGAGTAGGCACTGGAGTCGTAGATAAGGTAACCACGACTGGGGCATGATCAGACCAGGTGAGAGGGCCAATGTTCGTGTCCCTAAGCAAACGAAGAGCGGGAGCATTTCCAAAGAAGTAGTCAATGCGGGTGTGAGTGTTATGAGGGTGAGAAAAGAAGGTGTAGGAGCGCGCCGTAGGATTGTCCACTCGCCAAAGGTCATACAAAGAGTGGGCGCGGATCAGCCTGCGGAACTCCCTTGCAAGTTGGGCCAACCTATGGGGGGTTGGGCCCTGGGGTAACGCCAGACGATCCGCCCGTTCAGAGAAGACCATGTTAAAGTCTCCCCCCACCAGCCAAGCTGATGGTGGGAGAGCGCGCAGACGGGAGAATACCCGGTGCAAGAACGGGATCTGTGCTGAATTGGGGGCATAGACATTGCATAAAACAATCGGGGTACCATAAAGGAGCCCCTCCAAGATAACAAACCGGCCACCTGGGTCTATGTGGGAAGTCGTCACTGTAATTGGGCAGGATCGAGAAAGAAGGATAGCCACCCCAGCTCTGCGTCGATTGTGGAAGGCCGAAAAAGCTACGGGAAAATAATGCTTAGCGAAGGCAAAAGTACCAGCGCGGTCAAAATGAGTCTCCTGAAGAAACGCCACATCCGCTCGTAAGGAGCGGAGTTCTCTAAGGACATGGCGCCTTTTAATGTTGGAACCCAGGCCCTTGACATTAATTGTCACGCACCTAACCATTGGGACCCAGGATTGGAGGACAGTGGCGGATTGCAATAAGCTCACCCATCTCACATGACGCTGGCAAGTTTCCCTCGGAGAGGCAAAAGGGCAATCCACAAACAGGAACCCAAAGTCGAGGCAGGGTCTCTAGATCAGAGAGGGGGGGGGAAAGAGAGGGAGGGAGGGAGGCAAAAGACATCATAAATGACAAAGTAAAAATAAAAACAGTTAAACAATACTTTGTGGGCGAGGCTAAGTCACTCGCCTGGGGACCAATGAGGGCAGCCAGAGGTCCAATCAGGATCAATGGCCGCACAGTCCAAGTATCCCCTTAGGGGGGAGAGCGTGGACAGGAGGTCGGAGGGGAGGCGGTGGATCCCCAACCACCAGTAAAAAGAAGGAAGGAAGGGGAGTCACCGGAACCCCACCCCGCCCCCACTCCGCTAAAACAATCCAATAATAAGCATAATAGATGAGACCCGTAGACCTAAAAAAAGGAAAAAAGATAAGCAAACATAACATTAAGGCATGCAGATTCCAAAGCACCACCGAGAAAAGGGAGAACGTCTCAAGGGGGGGGCAGCCTCCTCAGGGATCAGTCTCCAGCCGGGGCCTCCGAGTGGTCACCACCGCGGAGGATGCATGACGTCGTCTGGGCTCCAATCGTTGCCAAACCGGTGGTGGGGGAGGGGGTGGAGAGAATAGCTCCCAGTCTGTTAAATCCGGCAGGGGAACATCCAATAGGTCACAGAAGAGAGGCAAATCCGCAAAGGAGCCCATAGACTTTTCTATGGCATGCCTGAATACCTCCATATGATAATTGGCAAAACATTATGGCATGCTCCATTGGATGCCGTATTACATGTGATATATAGCTGTTATATGATCTCACATGTGTTCCCATATTGTGGAACATAAGGTCCCTGATTCTTGTGCTACCATGCAGCCTCCTACACACGGTTCTGCCATATGCATATGGACATAAGTGCATACCATGTTTCTACTACGTTACTGAAATAACTTCAACTAAACTGGAAAGCTTTTACGATCACAATCTTCTTATTGGCTTCTGTAGGTGGTTTAGTTGGACAGAGGTTATCCGAACACCCAGATATACGCAAGCTTGGTTTTACTGGATCCACCCCAATAGGAAAGCAGATAATGAAAAGGTATGCTCATATAGAGGTTGACAGATGTAAACTGCATCTACCATTTCCCTTTATGTAGTGTTATACATTTATTCTTTTATCCTTTTTAAAGCTGTGCTCTCAGCAACCTGAAAAAGGTTTCACTGGAACTTGGTGGAAAATCCCCTCTTATCATCTTCAATGACTGTGATCTTGACAAAGCTGTGAGAATGGTAAGTATATCCCAAAAAAATTTATACATTTGATTACGTAGATAAGATGCTAAAATATTTGAGTAGAATAGCTAAATATCAAGACATGACCCCCATATTGCACTACTGAGGTACCATTTCGGTCGACACTTCAGTTTATGCACAGTGGTGGTAATGCAGCAGTCTCCTCCGAGCACTATGACCACACAGTATTAAAATAATCACACTCAACACAGTAATAATAATAATATAATAATAAAGATATAGTTATAGTACCAAACCATACTTAATGTGGTTTTCATTAGAGGTGACTGTGAATTTTATCAGTGGGGGTATGACCCCTGGGGCCCGCCAATCAGCAGAATGAAGGGGCAGCAGAAATTTTATGGTATACACTGGCACAGTGGCTTGTGTATACGGGAGGCTGCACCTGGTATTGCAGTGCAGCCCAGTCACGTTGAGACAACCTCTATAAAAATCTGCAGGAGTTAAGAGTCGGTCAACATCTGTATTTGACACCTAAACGGCATTATCATGTGTATTCTTTCCTGCAGAAACAGCAACAAGTTGTCCGTTGTAATGCCCATTGGTAACACTTTCTCTTAACTTTTTATTACAGGGTATGGGAGCTGTGTACTTTAACAAAGGTGAAAACTGCATCGCAGCTGGTAGACTTTTTGTTGAAGAATCTATACATGATGAATTTGTTAGAAGAGTGGTAAGTACATTGGATAGTACAAGAGTAGGTACATTATTATGTCACCTATGTTCTTGAAGTTAAACATCCTCTTGACTGCCATTTTTTGTAAATGCCCATTACAAAATGTAGATAGTGTAATGAATAAATGGTGTATACACTTCTTAAGATGTCTGTATAAGTTGCTCCTTAGACCCTAGTTTATATGAGCAGTAAAAGTTGACAGGTATTGGAAAACAATATGAATAGCACCAAGTTTAAAATCTTTTTCTTAAAATTATGAAACTTCACAAAAGAAAACAAGACAAGCTAAACAATCAACTACATATTTTCTGTGTAGTGCAAAAAAAAAAAACTAACACCATCTAGCTAACCTTTTATGCCTAGTCTTGACAAAGATATATCAAACTACTCCATTTCTGCAGGTTTGATTTAGAGCATGGCACTAGGTTACATAGATAACCTGTTCCAGTCTTCCCATGCTTGCTTTCCAATATTGTATTAAAGTTATGATGAAGCATTATGACCATTCTGTAGGTGGAAGAAATAAAGAAGATGAAGATAGGAGACCCACTGGACAGGTCTACAGACCATGGCCCTCAGAATCACAAAGCACACTTGGATAAACTGCTGGAGTACTGTGAAATAGGAGTCAAGGAAGGTGCAACTTTGGTTTATGGAGCCAGACAAGTCCCTCGGCCAGGTAAAAAATATTTACTACTTGCTGCACTGTTCTACAGGTAAAACTGAGTAATACCCAAGTCTTCCTTGCAAATTCGCACAGCTATTAAGCGCCACAGGAGGGCTTAAAACATTTGGTTACTACACCCTAGATGTATTCTTACGATACATAAGGGAACTAGTATGTTAAGTTTGAGAATTTCTTTCGAGAATTCATTTTCTGGCCCCCAGCTACCCGCGATGGGGGCCTAATCAGCAGGAAGTCTCGAGCTGTGGCAAGATTGAGCAGAATGCTTATTTTTTCAGCATCCTACTGCGATCTTTGCCTCCCATTGAAAACAATGAGAGGCAGAATCGGACGCTGATTTGGGGGCCCCAAATCAGCATCATATTCCTACATGTGAACGGCCCCTAATAGGTGAATAAATTCTATGAATATATTTTATAAACTGGTGATTTCATCATTTCTACTGGGGGTGACTTACAAATTATTAAAACGGTCTAATTTATAAACTTTGGTGAACTGTGGGGTTTATGTTAAAACTTGCAACACTAGAAATTGTGATCAAGTGTTTTTTTTTCCCATTTGCATTTTTTCATGATCTCAGATATTTTTCAAAGAAGAAAACCCTAAGCAGTCAATAAGTAACTTTTTATTTTGCTTAAATGTTTTAGGTTTCTTCATGGAACCCACTGTATTCACAAATGTGGAAGACCATATGTACATTGCACAGGAAGAATCCTTTGGACCAGTAATGGTTATCTCCAAGTTCCAAGATGGGTATGTTCTTTAAGTTTAACCATATGAAATCCAAGCAAATTGGAAAATTATGTTGTGTGATATTAAGGTTAGTTTATTATCGAAGAGCTTAAGTATTCGCTCCATACTCAGATCGATTCTTGCTGTCCTGTGTATAATCATCTTACAGCTGATCTGTAAGGGCAGTATCTTACAGCTACAGGACTGTACTCCAAGGAACCAGGAAAGTTGAAAGAATACAACACTCAAAGTTATGAGTCTGGTGTACTCTTGAGAACCCCTTTCTTTGGTGACTGTATTTTGTCCTATCCCTGGCGCCCGACTCTTGGGACTGGTGCCTCCTTTTTTCTGTATTGCATAATGTTATTTAAAAAAATTTCCGAAAAAAGTAATTTCAGTGATTCCAATAAATTCCACTCGTTAGTTAAGTCCTGCCCCAGTCAGTCATTTGTCTGCCAAACATTAAAGGAATCAGTCTTGCTGTAAATCTTTGTGGTTTATCAAATTGTTTACGGCCAGGCACTTTTGTGGGTAAAACTGTTTTTTACATGCAAGCCATGTTGCCATTAACATTCATGATCAGACACTTATGTTTTGTTTTTCCCTTGTACAGTGATATTGATGGAGTACTGGCACGAGCCAATAGCACAGAATATGGACTTGCATCTGGAGTTTTTACAAGAGACATTAGTAAGGCCATGTATGTGACTGAGAAGCTGGAAGCGGGAACTGTTTTCATCAACACCTACAACAAAACTGATGTTGCGGCACCATTTGGAGGATTTAAACAGTCTGGATTTGGCAAGGACTTGGGTAAATATTTAATTAACTAAAAAAAAAAATCATTTTACATTGCAGTGGCACGATAGAAATATATGATCTATTTCCTGGATGTGGGATGATTTTAATGTGGCTCCATCTGTTGGCTTGTATCATTTAGCTTTAAAGGAGTTTTCCAAATTAGAACATTTATGGCATATCCCCAGGATGTGCCATAAATGTCTGAAAGACAAGGGTCTGACATTGGAAACTTGCACTTGCACTTGCATGCATACGAACATGTATTAGATTTGTAATGGGGCCATACACATGAATCGTTGATTATGATGTTAATCTGTTTTCCCTTAGTCCCAACAGCAGCACAATATGGGGTATTCCTGCCCCTGTGTGCTGGTAGGACAGGCAGAACTTTTAATTAGCATAAATTATGCATTACTACGTTACCCTATAAGAGGGCAAAGAGACCTCCCCCCCTTGTGTAAGTTATAAAGTAAAAAAATTTCAAAATTTAGGGAGGGAAGCTTGTGCTGCTGTTGGGACTAAGGGAAAACAGATTAACATCATAATCAACGACTCCCTTACGTCCCACAGCAGCACAATATGGGGATATAGCAAGTAATTCCCTTAGGGAGGGTTTCCCTGCTCTACAATACTTATGACTGACTGACCAAAGGCAGTCGCCACAGAACTCCGAACATCTAGATGATAATGTTCCATAAAGGTTAGGTGAAATGACCAAGAAGCAGCCGCACAGATCCAATCCAGAGGTAAGGCCCGGTTCTCAGCCCAAGAGGCCGATACAGCACTGGTTGAATGGGCTGTACAAAATTTGGGTGGAGCTAACCCCTGAGCAAAAAAAAAGAGACCTTGATTGCCTCCATGATCCACCTAGACAAGGTAAGCTTGGAAGGCTTGAGACCTTTGTCTTTACCATACATGTTGACAAGGAGATTCTCACTCCTTGGAGGAAAAAGACTAGAGCTCACTCACCCTTTTGGCTGAAGTGATGGCTAATAGAAAGGTGGTTTTAAGGCAAGAAATTTAAGATCTACATCTTCCAAAGGTTCAAAAGGAGGACCACAAAGACCTGAAAGAACAGTGGAGAGATCCCACTGGGGAACCGGGGCTGAGACCACCGGTCTAAGTCTGGTAACGCCCTTAAGGAATCCAACAATAAGGGAATCTTGGGACAAACGTCTGCCTAAACAGGCGGATAAGGCTGAAACCTGTACCTTCAAGGTAGCAGGAGAAAGGCCTATATCCAAGCCGCCTTGAAGAAAATCCAGAATTTCTGCCGTAGTAGGGTTTGAACTATCAGCTTCTCTTCTGGAGCGCCACTGCTTGAAGATGTTACCTATCCTTTGGTAGCTTTTCTTGGTAGACTCTGCTCTGGCACAGGAAAGGGTCTTCAAGACGGCTTCTGACAGTCCACTAAATCTCTGTAGGGACTGGTCAACCTCTAGGCTGCAGGTTGAATCTCCTCAGATCCTGGTGCTTCTGAGTTCCTTGGGAAACCAGGTTCTGAGTGGGGGAAGCCTCCAATATGTCCCTCGACTCATGTACATGAGCTGGGCAAACCAAGTCCTTTTTGGCCAGAATGGTATGATGGCTATCACAGAGACTTGGTCCTGTCTGACTTTCATCAATACTCTTGGTATCATGGAAAGTGGAGGGAAGATGTACGCTAGCCTGAACCTCCAAGGGATGGACAGGGCATCCACTGCCAAGGGATAGTCCTCCTGATACAGTGAACAGAACGTCTCTACCTTGGCGTTAAGTCTGGTCGCCATCAGGTCTACCTCTGGGAGACCCCACTTCAGGGTAATCTGATGGAATACATCTGGATTGAGAGCATTCTTCTGATACGACAAGACCCCGACTCAACTGATCCGCTACCATGTTCAGGGAACCTTTGATGTGAACTGCGGATAAGTGGGTCAGATTTTTCTCTGCCCAGGTAAAAATCAGATCTGTCTCTCTGAGGAGAGACACTGATCTGGTGCCTCCCTGTCTGTTCAGGTACATTACGGTCGTCATGCTGTCTGACCGAACCTTGACCGCTCTCCCTCTGAGGAGAGGAGAAAAAAATGAAGTAGTGTCAGGTACACGGCTCTGAGCTCCTTCCAATTGGAAGAGGCCTTTTTTTTCTAGACTGCTCCAAACTCCTTGTCCGGTCTTCTCGTACAGGTGGGATCCCCATCCCAAGAGGGATGCATCGGTAGTCAACAGGGTCCAACGAGGTTGGACCGTGGACATTCCGTCTTTCAGGTGTATCCACCATCTGAGGGAAAGACGGGTACTGGGAGATAGCTTGATCTTCCTGTCGAGATCGAAAGGAGTACGGTTCCGGGCTCTTAGTACTTCCATCTGGAGAGGACGCAAATGCCATAAAGCCAAGGGACTGCAATGGCTGAGGATAACATCCGGCCTAGGACTCTCATGGATGTTCTGATGGACACTAGACATGTCTCGAAGAGAAATGACCGAGAAGACCGCTTTGATCAATCTTCCCTTCCTTGCAGGTGTTTAAGGAAATCTCCATGCGGTCTGAGTCCAACAGATACCCCAGGAACTTCCTGCGGGTAGAGGGAACTACTTCTGACTTCTCCCAATTTATTAGCCAACCCAAGCTCTGGAGAAGGGACACGGCTATCAGTAATTGCTGGAGCAGAATAGATTCTGACTGGAACTTTATTAGCCAGTCGTCCAGGTATGGCACTACCAAAAAGGCCCTGCAGCCTGAGAGAGGCGGCTATAGGGGCCACAACTTTGGTGAAGGTATGAGGAGCTGAAGAGATGCCAAAGGGCAGGGCTGCGAACTGAAGATGCTTTGTGTGGCCGGAAACTGAAACGGCGATTCTGAGAAACCTTCTGTGTGGAGGATATATTGGGACATGCAGATAGGCATCCTTTAGATCTAAGGTGACGAAAACTTCGCCCTGTTGAAGAAAGGATGTAACGGACTTTATGTTCTCCATACGAAAATGTTTTTTCTTTATGAAGTGATTCAGATATCTTCAGTCTATAATCATTCTCCAGTTGCCTGACGGTTTTGGCACCAGAAAAACTTGGGCATAGACACCGAATCCTTCCTCTAAGGGAGGGACCTCTTCCAAGGCCCCCTTGCGGATGTAATCGTGAATGGAGCACTCCAATATATCCTGCTGAGCTGCAGAAAGGGAGCGGGTTAAGATGAATCGATCCTGAGGGGGATGAAGAAACTCGATCGCGTAACCCCACTGAACAACCTACAAGACCAAGGGTTTTGAATTTTTTCCTGCCAGACGGTGTAGAATTGGAAAAGACAACCTCCAATAGGAGTCTCGGCCACAGGAAGAAGGCAGCAGATGTCAAAGCTGGGCTTCTTTTTGTCCTCATCCTTGGAAACCCTTCGTCCCAATCCCCTAGGCTGATACCTAGGACGTCTGTGGAACTGAGGTCTGGGTTGAGGCTGATAACCTCTACCCCGGCCAGGAGGTCTTGACCTGCCGCTAAAGGCCAGAGGCAGACTCTTACCCCTTTTTACCAGCCAGGTGTTCCATAATCTCATCTAGGACTTTGTCAAAAAGCTTACCCGGCTCAAAGGGTAGCGAACAGAGGTTGAATTTGGAGGCAATATCCGCTCTCCATGGTTTCAACCAGGGTTTCAGTCAGTCAAAAGTATTGTAGAGCAGGGAAACCCTCCCTAAGGGAATTACTTGCTATATCCCCATATTGTGCTGCTGTGGGACGTAAGGGAATCGTTGATTATGATGTTAATCTGTTTTCCCTTAGTCCCAAAAGCAGCACAAGCTTCCCTCCCTAAATTTTGAAATTTTTTTACTTTATAATTTACACAAGGGGAGAAGGTCTCTTTGCCCTCTTATAGGGTAATGTAGTCATGCATAATTTATGCTAATTAAAAGTTCCGCCTGTCCTACCAACACACAGGGGCAGGAATACCCCATATTGTGCTGCTGTGGGACGTAGGAGAATGTATATTATCACAGGTCCTATATCTATCCATTTTGTGGCCCAGGCTCTCTGAAGGGTCCATCGAGGCACATGGGTATTGGCCATGTGCCATCCATGCTGTTCAACCATGGTTCCGGGGCATACACACAGTGACGTACATGTAGCTTAATGTGGATAATGGGGATCTCCACCCACCTTATTAAGTGCTGCTTCCTTCTGCTCTGATTGATGGCTTTTGCAGTCTCACAACTGGATGCCACTGCTTCTCACTCAGTGCTGAGAGGTGGGTTTGTTGAGCTGCAAAATACATGGTGCAGAGGACACTTTAGAATTGGGGATCATCTGTGTGGCACTTGTGGATATCGTATGAGGCAGAATAAAAATACTTTTTTGCCAGTGATGCTGCTGCTAACAAGTTCATGTTTAAACAGGATTGCACAGCGTCGTCCTAGTGGGGTCAGCAAGTTTGCATAGTCAGAACTTGATGTTAATTTAAAAAGGCAACAAATTTATCAACATTGTGCAACATTTTAATACATTTGTTGCAAATAATGACAACGTTGACTTCAGCAACAATACTGCATTTAATGCAGATAAAGTTTTTACATCAGGCACAGATCAGATCTTTATCAGTCTGTTGTAATTTTAGTAACTTTGAATTCTAATGCCATGTATTTCTTTACTGCAGGAGAAGAAGCTCTCCATGAATACCTCAGAACAAAAGCTGTCACAGTGGAATATTAACAGTTTTTCTACTGCCACATATCCGTATCATGGACTTAAGTTTATAGTGCAATCCGTATATGAAATCCATATGTATATATAAAATGGGAGAACAATGAGAACCATGTGCCTATACGGTTACCTTCATACAAATCCAGGCCTTTTCATGTAACACCCTTTTCTTTATAAAAAACATGATATATGCAATCTTTTTGTCATGGCAGGGATGCTCTTCAGATTTTAGTGAAAAAAAAATGTATCCTTTGCAAACAGGGCTTCTATTTACAGACATGCTGATTGTACTACGTTACACATACATAGTCCCTAGTGGCCTGTGTGCTATAAAGAGTCCCTTGAGATACAACAGAAACATAAGAAGACTCTAGAATGACCTAAAAACATCCTCAGTATGTCCTATTAAAGGGATTTACACTTATTTATAATTGCTGGATTTTCCTGATTTTTTTTTTTTTCCATTTTGAATAGTATTACTATGTGAGCAAGGATTGGAGGATTTCCCCTTTATAACGTCCACATGGCCTAATAGGGGATGTCTAGTTGGTACCACTTAAAGTGAATCTGTCACATGGAATATGCAGTCAAATCTGCAGGTAGCATGTTGTGGAGCAGGAAGAGAATAGCAGATTGATATATATTTTTGTGGAAAGAGATGAAGTAAATCTATCAGTCCCATCAGTGATTGACAGCCCTCCATGTATGATTGTGCATATGGAGATGAGGTTGTCACTGATAGGACCACCCCCATGACTAGATGACCATTTCTAAGCAATGAAATGAATAGATAACACAAAATACTGAATTTTCCACAAAACTGTATATCAATGTGCTCAGCTCCTCCTCCTGGTAACATGCTTTCTGCAGATTGTGGTGCATTTTCATGGAGACAGGTTTAATATTAATTTAATAGAAACACTGATCAGTTATAATATGCACTGAGAAAATTCCTCTTAGTCCACTTTACCATGGTCAGTATTTGTAAGCCAAAACCAGAAGTGGAACCTGCAGAGACAAAAACCTCTTATTTGTTTTGGACCAAATCTCTGCTTTTTAACTTATAAATACTGACCATATGAAAATGACCTAAAGGTAATTCCCAGTTATTATACATTTGTTATAAATGGAGAAACAAGTTATTCCATAACAGTGAATAACATAGCATTGTTGATGAGTAAGGTTGTGTCAGTACAGTATTTAATCCTAGGGCATCTACGTAATATGGTAACAAAGGAATATTAGTAGATGCATCTGCAAAGGCTTTCAGGAGGTGATAGTTCTTGCTGTGTTTCCTCACCTCTAAAGCAAGTACACTGATCCCTAATGATTGCTAGAACGAAGTGTGAAAGAGCGCTTTTGGAGAGCAGATTTTGCTGGAATAGTTTTCAGGTGCCATGTTGTATTTGCAGAGTACCTAAAGTACCAGCACAAAAGGATCCCCCAAAAGTGACTCCGTTTTGGAAACTACACCCCTCACAGAACATATCAAGGGGTATAGTGAGCATTTTGACCCTACAGCTGTTTCACAGATTTTATTAACATTGGGACATGAAAATGAAAAATTACTTTTTTCCAATAAATCGATTTTTCATTTTCACAAGAGGATAAAAACTTCCCCAAAGCCTGTTACACAATTTCTCCTGAACACGGGAATACCCCATATGTGGTTGTAAACTGCTCTATGGGTATATGGTGGGGCTCAGAATGGAAAGAGTACTATTTGGCTTTTGGAGGACAGATTTTGCTGGAATAGTTTTTAGGTGCCATGTCGCATTTGCAAAGCCCCTAAACTACCAGTACAATGGAAACCCCCAAAACGTGACCCCATTTTGGAAACTACACCCCTCAAGGAATTTTTCAAGGGCATTTTGACCTTACAGCTGTTTCACAGATTCTATTAGCATTGGGACGTAAAAATGGAAAAAAAATTTCTTTTTTTTCCAATAAACTGTTCATTTAGCACCATATTTTTAATTTTTACAAGGGGATAAAGAAGAAAAACCACGCCACAGTTTGTTACACAATTTCTTCTGAACACAGAAATGTCCCATATGTGGTTGTAATCTGCTGTATGGGTACATGGTGGGGCTCAGAATGGAAAGAGCGCTATTTGGCTTTTGGAGGGCAGATTTTGCTGGAATAGTTTTCAGGTGCCATGTTGCATTTGCAGATACCCTACAGTATCAGTACAATGGAAACCCCTTCAAAAGTGACCCCATTTTAGAAACTACACCCCAAAAGGAATTTCTCAAGGGGTATTATCATTTTGAGCTTGAGTGCTTCCCAAAAATTAATATACAAAGTGAAAATTGCCTTTTTTTTTTTAAAAAAAGAAATATGCCATTTCAGTGTCCAATACGTTGTACCCACTTTGTGTCATCAGAGACATGCACTCCTAAAATTAAGTGGGTTATTGCGGGTACAAAAAAAAAAAAAAAGTTATATATGTGGGTGTAAACTGTTGCTTGGGCACACAGCAGGGCTCAAAAGGGAAGGAGGACTGCGCCTTTTAGCTTTCGGAGTATAGATTTAGAGGGATATTTTGGACACCATGTTGTTTTTGTAGAGCCCTGGAGTTGCCAGTAAATTGGAATTCCCCAAGAAGTGACCCCATTTTGTAGGGGAAATTTTAGAGTGTCTGTTGGTTTTTGGACACCATGTCACATTTACAGTCTAAATCTGCGGTCCAAAAGCACATAGCACTCCTTCACATCTGCACCCTGCTGTGTGCCCAAACAGCAGTTTATGCCCACATGTATGACACTGGTGTACCAAGGATAACATACTTAATGCAATATGTGGGTATAAACTGCTGTTTGAGCACAGCCGGGCAGAAAAGGGAAGGAGCGCTATTTTGGTTTTTGGACATCATGCCACTTTTGCAGAGCCCCTGAATTGCCAATAAAAGTAGAATCTGCAGACTTGTGACCCCATTTTGGAAACTATACCACTGAAGTTATTTAAAGTGGTGTAGCGAGCATTTTTTAACCCTTGAGCGTTGCATTAATTTAATTTCCAGAAATTAATGCGCAGGTGATGATAAATTGCAATTTTTATCCTGTCACCATCCGCTGTGTATTTATTTCTGGAAAATAAATTAATGCAACACTTGGAGGTTAAAAAATGCTCACTGTACCCCTGGATAAATTCCTTCAGAGGTGTAGTTTCCAGAATGAGGTCACATGTCAGGGGATTCCACCTTACTGGCATTTTAGGGCTCAGGAAAAGTGTCATGATGTCCAAAAACCAGACAGTCTAAATCTGTGCTCCAAAATCGTGCTCCTTTCCTTCTGCACCTGGTTGTGTACCTAAACTGCAGTTTGGGTACACTGCAGGGTGCAGGAGCGCAAATTTAGATGTTTGGTATCTGGACGCTATGTCATGTTTGCAGAGCCTCAAAGTACCAGTAAAGTGAAATACCCTAGGGAGTGACCCCATTTTGAAAACTGCACCCCTCAAAGAATTTATAAAGGGGTGTACTGGGCAATAGTATCCCAGATGTGAATGCACAGCGAATGGTGTAGAGTGAATACGTAAGCTGTGCGGAGTGCATTGGGAACACCAAATTCCCTACTATATCCCCAGTAGCTCCCCTCTTCCTGCTGCAGTCAGTTATGTCCTAATGATTTGGCAATTTTTGTCTTCACATTGTACAAGCTATTTTTTTTTTTTTCTGGTGATGTAGCCATATGAGGGCTTTTTTTTTTTTTGCGGGATTAGATGCATTTTGTAATTACATCATTTTTGGGTGCCTTATTGACTAAATGTTATTAACTCTCTTGGTGGATTAAAAAAAAAACAAAAAAAAAAAAAAAAAAAAAAAATCAATACTGGCATAGCTTTTTAACTTTAAATTTTTTTTGCCACGCAGCGTACAGCATAAGTAACATGTTACCTTTATTCTGTGGTCGGTATGATTACAGTGATACCTAATTTAATTATTTTTTTTATGTGTCACTAATTCCGCAGAACAAAAACCCATTTGGGGACATAAAATTATTTTTGCATCACCATCTTCTGAGATGCGTAACATTTTTATTTTTCGGTTGACAGAGTTGGTTGAGGGCTTATTTTTTGCAGGACAACCTTCTTTTATTGGTACTGTTTTGGGGTATGTATGACTATCACTTTTTATAGCATTTTTCGTAAGGTGAAATGGACAAAAATCATTACTTCCGCCGCTTTTTTCCCCCCCCCAACGTTCACTGTGTAGCTTAAATAATGTTTCAGTTTTATTGTACGGGTTGTTACGGATGCAGCGATACCAAATATGTTTTATAAATTTTTTACAAAATTATTTTATATAGGAAAAAGGCATTTTTTGGGGCTTCATTAATTTTTTTTCACACTTTTTTTTTTTTTTTTAATATGTCCCTTTAGGACACCTGAACCAGTTATGCAATGATCGCTGGTTTAGTACTATAGACTGCAATACACAGGCATACACACTGTATTCCAGGCTATAGAGGAAGTCAGCCGATGTAGATGCATCAGCTGACTTCCTGCATCACAGGCAGGATCAACCAGGTATGTCGGACTCCTAAAGCTCGGGTCACTGGCCAGACCCCGGGCTGCAAATAATAGATATCGGCACCCAGTGGCGGCGATCCACCCCAAAATGACACTGCTCCTGCACCGTTTGGAAAATGGCACCTCACTGCAGGCACTGATTGTAGGCATTAGTGCCAGGTCACCATATTTATATACCCGACATCTGCTGTCCCATATATAATTAAATGGGTTGCCCAGGATTAATTAAAAAATAAATAAATAAATGACACCCCCACACATACTCACTTGTCCCTAGTGCTCCGCTGTCTCCAAACGTGGTCTGGTCCTGCTGCTCTGGCTTTTTCTTCCTCATATGACCGCTGAAGCCAATCAGTGGCTTAAGGAAAATGACCCGGGAGATCACAGTGCAGCAGGACTGGACCGTGCTGAAGACCCCAGAGCCAGGCGAGTAGGTCTCCATTTAATATGCATAAAATGACAGCATGGTTTGGTATAATCAAAAAGTAAAGTAGAGTTGGTTAACCTAGATCACCTTTATTGTTTGTCATTATAACAATAAAATTATAACGTCATTTTCAACAAGACTGCTTCAAGAAAATATACTTGTCAGCGTAAAAGTTACAAAGTGTGTGCTTTTATAAAAAGCGTACATTCATTCCAGTAGCGAAATGATAAAACCATTAGCATTGTTATAGGTGGATTGTCAGCTAGTCACTACGAGGTTAGTATGTGAGCATAACCGACTGGCAGTCTAAGGCTACACACACACACTGCAGATTTGTTCTGAAATTTACACAGAAGTACAGTACTTCTTCAGATTTGCAGCACATTGCTTTTTAGTGTTTGCCCTTGGCAAACTATAAGCGCCGCAGGAAAATACACATCCCACGCAGATTTTTTTTTTTAATGCATTTGTTCTTGGATTTGCTGTCCTGTTCCACAAAGGCATATCAGTTTGCTAGGATCCTATGAAAATATTAAACATGCTCACAAAGTCTATTTGCATGGATCCTAGTGAAATGATAGTCTACATTCTAATAAAAATAAATATAAACCCTAACAACTGTACATAGTAGCCAGCAAGACATCATCTTTTAGGCTGAGGCCCCATGTTGTGGAAACACAGCTTTTTTGTTGCAGATAATGCTGCGGTTTTTTGAGCCAAAGCCAGGAGTTACAAAAGAAATAGGAAATATGTAGGAAGCTTCATATACTTCTTCCTTCTTCTCAGTCCACTTCTGGCTTTGGTTCAAAAAAAAAAAAAAAAAAAAAAAAAAAACACAGCAAAATCTGCAATGTGGGGCCTTAGCCTTAAGGTGGTATTGGTTTTCTGACATGGTCACTTCCACTCTAGAGTCTAGAAATCAGAGCATAACTCAGGGATGTGAAGATTCACTTGAAGCTAGTTCCTCTATATTGACTTTCTTTCCTTTTCGTTGCAGCCTGATGTTATGTTCTGTCACTTCGCCACCTGAATCCGATGAATCCGAGCTTTCATTTGATCTATTAGACTCCTCTTCACTAGAATCAGAGCTGTTTAGTTCAACTAAGGCCACGTCCTAGAAGAAAAAAACAGAGTTACAATATTAGAGGTGATATGCAGGAACCTGAAAAAAGGGCTATAAAACTAGATTTCAGTTTCTACCTGCATATTCATTGTACGGCTATTTCACACATGATTTTCTCAAAAAAAAAAAAAAAAAAAGTTGTGTCAAATTCTCAACATGTGAATAAGACTTTATAGGTAACATACAATGGGGCAGATTTCTGAAGACGCACATTGAGGGAATGTAATACCACTACATCACACACTAGCATTAAAGGGGTTGGTCCAAGCAAAAATGGACAAAGTTTATTTTCCAAATCAGCTAGGGGCAGTGAGAAAAAAAAAAATATAATAAATCATACCTTTCTACAGAGCTCCAGTGCCTCCCTGTGTATTCCGGTCCATTGGTATCTTCTGGCGGAAATCCCCACCACACGTGACTGCTGAGACCAATCAGCGGCCTCAGCGAAGGGCATGTGATATCACTACATATGAGATCCCGAGTCTCTTGCTGAGGCTGCTGATTGGCCTCAGTGGAAGGGATCTGGGATGTCACAGCCAGTGAGCAGTTTTACAGAGCAGCAGGACCAGACCACGCAAGGGAGGACTTCAGAGTACCAGGGACAGGCGAGTAAGATTTTTGATAACCTCTTTAATATTGTGAGTACTGGTGGCAGATGTGTTGGCCTCTTATTAGTTCAGGTGGACTGCAGGAGGTCATGTGCAACAGAAATTAAACCTATGCCAGTCAGGGATTGGCACTGATTTAAGGCATAACTCACACCAGTGTTCTAGAGCGAGTTATAGTAAATCTGATGAGCCATGTATGTCGACTCTGTCCCGAACCCACCTTTATTCCCTGCCCCACACTACCCACTTTTCTCAAAAGTGGTGTGGGAAAATTGACAAAGTGTGTCTGTTTTTTTGCATAGAACAGCAGTACACCAAACAATGTGCCATTTTTACGTCAGAAAACATTTACTTAGTTTAGTTTAAAAGGGAGTTTCCCACCTCCCTAAAGCATATTCAGCCTTCATCACAATGTTACAGAACACATTACAGTGATACATGACAAAGGAATTACGGTCATCTCATTTTAGTAGAATTGGAGAAAAACACTTTTAGGCTAAAGCCCCACGTGGCGTAAACACCACGATTCGCCTGCAGTAGAAGCGCTGCGGAAAAAATCTCAGCATTTTAGTACTTTGCGGGGAAAAAAAACGCGCTGCGGACACGCGGCATATCAATTATGCCTATGGAGACTCTGGCGGTTTCCCCATAGGCATAATTGAAACAGAGAGTCCACAGAGGAAAACTCTGCAGACTTTGTCTAAAGCGCTGCGGGAAGAACCGCGATGCGATCCCGCTATGGTTTCTCCAGCAGTGCTATTTTTGCTACGGGACGCCACGTGGTGCCTTAGCCTTAAAGTCTTATCCTTTTGCGAGATCGTATATCTGTGTCTTTACAAAAACAGTGCTGGAGTTTGGTAGGTATAACTCGTTTGTTTTGCAGGCTGGAGACACACATTTGCCTTAATTTATTAAAAGGGAGTCCCCACCACCTTAAAGCATATTCAACTGCCAGCACAATGTTACATAGCAAATTACAGTAATAAACAACATACCTTTGTTATGTATGTCACTTTTATAGATTTGGAGAACAATAACTAGAAAAATTATGCATATAAAAACAGTTGGTGCACTGTGGAAGGCCTTCAGCTCACTGGAGCACTGCTCTTGGCACTCAAACTCCTACCCTCTCCTGCCTGCACCACCCCATGCAGAGAGTGTGGCCCCTCCCACAGTGACAAGCTCAACCATCCTACTTGAGCAAGAATAAGAGCAGTGCTCCCACACCTGAAGGCCCGTCCCCAATGCACCAACTGCCTCATATGCATACGTTTTTAAAGTTGTTTTTCTCTGAGTCTATTAAAGTGACATATATAAAAAGGTAGGTTGTTTATCACTGTAATGTGCTGAATTCAGTGCACTGTCAGCTTTCCAGCGGTATATAAAGCCACGGGGTGCCAGGGGACGTGAAAAGTCCTCTTTAAATACTGTACACTGTAGGTAGGCCAAATAATGCACCTTTTCTAACTGCCCTTTTCACCTAGAGCAAAGACTGTCAGAAGACTGTTCACTTTGTAACCAGAGCCTGTATAGAAAAGGATGATAAAATGAGCTTGGCAAACATGAGATAGAAAAGGTCATAATAATAGGAACAACTACTGCAATAGTGTAACAACATACACGGTATCTAATGCCTTTACAATCAGTGGCCAGAAGTAGAACCCTTCGTAATGAATGGTTTCTAATTTTTGACTGAACTTTTCCTAGAGAAATATCCCATACATGGTTATGTAAGTATCATGTCTGTAAGTGAGCAAATGCTGTATCACCAAACTTACCATTTCTATTACTTTTTCTTCACCCTCCACGTTTTCTATGTCGAACCTCCCATCTGAACAAGACTCTATTTCCTTGTTAAGATCCTCATTGGCTTGTGCCATTTGAGGCAAAAAGTTCTGTACTCTATCAAGTACTGTAGTGACAAGAAAGTGAAAAGAAAAGATTAAACTTAAAGCATAACTAAGCTTTCGGACAACTTTTGATTTTCTGGCAGTATTTGTGGCATTAACAAGTTTTGTAATATACTTTATGACCAAATTTTGGATCCTTCTTCCCATTGCTTCTGTATTGAGAGCAGTCCCTGCCTCTCACTGAATGTTACTGTGTATGGAGTATAGGCATATGTAAAATGTAGAGAAAATGAGGGAAGATCACTTCAAACTGTTATATCTTGGACATTACAAAACATACAAATTTGCTTTGGAGTCATATGAAAGAGGAGATTCTCTTCTTTAATGACACTAAGGTTGCAGTGCTATCTAAATTATTTCCAGAGAGATAACTTTAGTTTTAGCCCTTTCACTGCCAAGGATATTAAGCCCACAATCTTAGCATTAAAATGATAAATCAAGTATATTTACCCATCCTCATTTCCCCAGACCTCTTTGAGGTTCTTCATCTATCTGTAGCAGCTCTGCACAGAGCCACAGACATCACTAGTAGATGGCAGAATTGTGGAGCAGGAAGCTAAAGGCTTTCTATTTTACTATTCTATCCGACTATATCTGTGTTCTAAGAAGGCAGATGGCCATCTTCCCCACTACAGTGTCACAGCACCATGGTTAGGAATCCCTGTACTATACAGTACACAGAGACGAAAGCGGATGGTATAGTGTATAGTGGCCAGGTGCTGGTACTGCAGCTCAGCTCCCACAGAAGTCAAACAACCTCATAACATTATCCCTCCTCCACCAAAATTTACAGTAGGCACAATGCATTTGTTTGGCATTCGCCAAACTGACTGACAAGTGTGATTCATCAACCCATCGAACACTTTTCCATTGCTCCAGAGTCCAAGTGAAGGAGGTTTTACACAACTTGGTGATGTAAGGTTTGCATGCAGCTGCTCGGCCATGGAAACCCATGCCATGAAGCTCCCACCACACAGTTTTTGTACTAATGTTAATGCCAGAGGAGGTTTCGAACTCTGCAATTAAGCCAGCAGAGCTTTGGCAACTTTTATGCACTATATGTGTCAGATCTTGAGACCACATTCTTGAGTGTGCGCTTCCTAAGGCTGTGTTCACACAGAGTTTTTTGGCAGCGGTGGAAAATTTTCCGCCGTGTGAACACAGCCTAAATGGTCCACAACAAAAGAAGCATGTTTGAAAACAGGGTACTGTGGTTAGTTTAATGGCATTTTTCCTGCTGACAGACTTTCTTTAAGAGCAGGGGACCAATACTTCTCTCCATATGGTGTATCTACACAGGGATTAGGTGGAATTCACGTGCCAGTAAAATGCACAGCACAGAACACAAAGTAAAAATACACTTACTGCTGCTTCTTGGCATTCTAGATATTGGAGGACAGGAATCAGTTTTCTTATTCTGCTTGGAATTTATAAGTAACTTGTTGTACAGACCTAATAGGACACAGAATTAGCAAGGGCATTATTCAGGATAATACAGTATATAACAAAACTGTAGTGTTCCATTAATCTACCAATAAATTGTCTAAAGCAATTAATGGTGTGGTCTGTTTTTTTTTTTAAGTAGCACTATTCTAAATAAAACCTCAAGGCTGATGGGGCCCCAAGAACAAAAGAACATTACTCACCTTTCCCCATTCTTCTGCCTGACATCAGCAGTGACGTCCTATTAGTATCAGATGACCACTGAAGCCAATCTGGGCAGGTATGCATCATGCATCTGGACCCATATACTGAACCTCTCCTGCTTGCTGCTTTTATTATCTCCGCTGGTTCGCTATTTTCCACTGTTGTAATTGTATTAAATTTGAAACCACTGTCTCCATCCCCCCTGCTGGGTCCTCCCCCCCTTCTTCTCACCTGTGCCTTCCTGCTGTCTGTGATTCTATCTGCATGTTTCCACACCCCCTATTCACACATGAAACAAATGTATTGCTAGCTAGTATAAATGTGAGAGCATGGGTCAGTTTGACCCAGGTCAGTGCATCTTCAAAGTGCATCTCTGAAGTGTACAGACCAGAATTTGAAATGAACTGAAGGTAACATAACCCTCAAAAACAAAACCTAGCTATTATCTACAGAAATGCTTCTCAATATAATCACTGTTCTTCCCGTACTTGGAAAAAAACAAAAAAACAAAACACTTTTCCACCCCAAACCAGCCATGTCACTAAGAATATCTTTATCTCTCCATCTATTCTACCCCACCATCTGACCTTCTCTGCACAGCTACTCACACACCTGCAAGCTTTCCGCCCCAGACAGACAGACACACCTCACATTCTCTCCTATTTACACCTGCTATCCCCCTCCCTGCTACTCCTTACTTCTGGCGACATATCTCCTAATCCTGGACCCCAGCAATTCCCTGCTGTCGGATCTTTCCGCACAACCGTCATCAGCGCACGGAACCCCCTAAATCGTACCCGCTCCTGCCCCTTCCCACGCCCTCCCCGTTGCACTATGGAACGCTCGCTCTGTACACAACAAATTTGATTACATCCACCACCTCTTCATTTCTCATAAATTTTCATTTCTCGGTATCACAGAAATATGGATAACACCCTCAGACACCACCTCCCCTGCTGCCCTCTGCTACGGAGGTCTGCAATTCTCACACACTCCCCGCCCCAACAATAAACCTGGTGGATGCGTACTCCTGTCTGCCGATTGCTCCTTCGCCCCATCCAACCACTACCTGCTGAAGTTCACTCTGTTCGCATTTACTCACCCTCCAACTGGCTGTCATATCAACCGCCAGGACCTACTGCTGCATTTATCAACCACTTTACCACCTGGCTAATGCACTTCCTATCCACTTACACCCCACCATCATCATGGGTGATTTCAACATCCCCATTAACACAAACCACCTATCCGCTTCCAGTCTCCTGTCCCTCACTGCCTCCTTTGGTCTCTCTCAATGGTCCTCCTCTGCCACTCACACAAAGGGGCATATGCTGGACCTCATTCACCTGCCTCTGCTCTCTAGTCAACCTCTCTCGCTCCACTCTCTCTGACCACAACCTGCTGACATTTGCTGCCCTCTCCTCTGTAATAGACCCTTCAACCCCTAAACCAACACACCCCCGCAGGAACCTTAATCGCCTTGACATCCACACGCTCTCAGACTCTCTCCTACCACTCGCTGACATATCCTCACTCCAGGACGCAGATACCGCCGCTGACTTCTACAATACCACCATCACTTCAGCCCTTGACTCTGTGGCCCCCTTCACAAACACCAGAGCCCGATCAATAGACAACCCTGGCACGCTGACCTGACTAAAAAACTGAGACGTGCCTCGCAGGTTGCACAATGCCTCAAAGAAAAGCCACTACTAGGAGGACTTCCTAGGTACAGTTGTACAAAGAGGCAGTTCTCACATTCAAGAATGCACTCACCTCTGCAAAGCAGGTCAACTTCACCACACTCATACCTGCCCTATCCCGCAACCCCAAACAGCTATTCACTACCTTCAACTCCCTTCTCCGTCATCACTTATCACAGCTGATGACTTTGCCTCTTGTTTCAAAAGCAAAATTGACATCAGAGACAGTCTCACCCTACACCCCCAACAATCACTCTACCCAACTGCTCGGTGCTCTTCATCTTTAACCTGTTTATCCACCGTCACCGATGAAAAGCTCTCCACCCTAATCGCTAAATCTCACCTCACCTCACGACCCAATCCAGTCACATTTCATCCCCAAAATCACTGAAGTCTTTACTCCTGCCCTAACCCATCTCTTCAGCCTATCCCTAACCAATGGATCCTTCCCTTCAAACATGCTACTGTCACGCCTCTAAATTGCTTGAGCAACATGTCCACTCCGAACTATTCTCCTATCTCTTGTCCAACGTGCTCTTTGACAGACTACAGTCAGGCTTCAGACCCCATCACTCCACAGAAACTGCCCTAACCAAGGTCACTAACGACATTCTAACTGCCAAAGCCAAGGGTCACCACTCTGTCCTCCTCCTCATCGACCTCTCCTCTGTCTTTGACACTGTTGACTATTCCTTCCTGTTAGAAACACTCATCCCTTGGCATCTCAGATCTGGCCCTTTCCTGGATCTCCTCATACCTCACCAACTGCACGTTCAGTGTCTGCTACTCGCACACCACGCCCTCTTTCTGTAGGTGTCCCCCAAGGCTCTGTCCTAGGACCCCTCCTGTTCTCCATCTACACCCTCTGCCTTGGCCAACTCATAGAATCTCATGGTTTCCAATACCATTGCTATGCTGACGACACCCATATATATCTCTCTGGACCAGACATTACCTCCCTGTTGTCCAGAGTTCCAGAAGCCGTAGCCTCCTTTCTCTCCTCCCACTTTTTCAAACTCAACATGGAGAAAACGGAGTTCATCATCTTCACCTCTCCTCGCACGGCCCCTCTACCTGACCCATCTATCAAAGTTTATGGAACCACACTCACCCCAGTCCCACAGGTCTGCTGCCTTGGGATAACCTTTTTAGACTCTGACCTATCCTTCAAGCCGCATATCGAAACCCTTAACATCTCCTGCCGCCTCCAACTCAAGAACATCCATCAAATCCGCTCCTTCCTCACCCCTGAAACTACAAAGATGCTAGTCCACGCCCTCATAATCTCCCGCCTAGACTACTGTAACACCCCTATCCATGGCCTCCCAGCTAACACTCACCCACCTCCAGTCCATCTTAAACTGTGCTGCTTGCTTAATACACCTCTTGCTCCGTTCTTCTTCAGCCGCTCTTATCTGCCAATCCCTTCACTGGCTACCCATTGCCCAGCAAATAGAGTTCAAATTACTAACGCTGACATACAAAGCCATCCACAACCTGTCCCCTCCATATACCTCCGACCTAATCTCCCACTACCTGCCCACACATCCTCCAAAGACCTCCTACTCCGCTCTTATCTGCTCTTCACACAATCGTCTCCAAGCCTTCTCCCGTGCATCCCCCACACTCTGGAACTCATTATCAAGACACATGAGACGATCCCCCACAGTCACAAGCTTCAGGAAGGCCTACAACCTCCAATAACGCTACTGTCACCACACAACCACCTAAACAGCCTCAACCCCCAGCTTCTGTCTCTATCCCTCTTCCCTCATAGATTGTAAGCCCTTGCGGCCAGGGCCCTCTATCCCACTATGCCAGTTGGTCACTGTTAGTATTATATTTGTTTTGTATATTTTGTGTACCGTATGTAAACCACCATGAAATTAATGGTTCTATATCTCTTATATATATAAAAATGAGTTCCTGTCTGTCTGTCTGTTCTTTATGCGCGACCAAACGACTGGACCGATCCTCACCAAATTTGGCACACATGTACATCAGGTGTCTGGGAATATTATAGACTGGGTCTCAGCTCTCTTGGACGTACCGTTCCTGAGGTACAGTATTCCCAAAAAATGACCAGCATTAGTCTATACAAGCCTGCAAGTCTTTTACTCATATTCCAACTGCCATACACACGGTCACATGTCCCTTATCAGCCAATAAGAGCTCGCAGGCGCTTACTCTCCTCAGGCACACAGGTTTCCATAGCAACCAAGCTATGTATGACCTGTATTAGTGAATGGCAGTTCACAGGACCTTAAATATTCAGTCATATCACGTGTATCAGCCAATATAAGTTCACATTTTAATTTACCAGGTTTCCATAACAACCCAGCCATAAATAGACTGTACCTATACTGGACTCAGTGGCGTAACTAGCAGTGGCAGGGCCCCAAGGCGAACATTTGACATGGGCCCCCCCCCGGCAACCCCCCCCACACACAAACTGCATTTCTGCACACACTTTTATGCCCCATAGTGGCCCCTGCATACACTATTAGGCCCCATAGTGGCCCCTGCACACAGTATCATAGTGGCTCCTTCATATAGTATTATGCGCACTTCCCGCTACTTCTTCAATGTTGGACCAGATGTCACGTGAGCCAGGCATGTATCGCAACGCATAACGACGTCGGACTGGCCCACCGACATCTGGGACGCCACCAAGGAGGCCCGAAGCCTGCTGAAAAGACCCCAGAGTTTAATGATAGCAGTGTTTGTGGGGTTCACGGCCCACAGGCCTTACTTACCAATCTCCGCTCCTGCTCACAGCCGCTTCTGCAGAAGGTGAAGTGCAGGCGGCCGTGAGCAGGAGTGGGGATCGGTAAGTAAATAGGGCCCGTTACCTGCTGGTGTTAAAAAAAAAAAAAAAAAAAAAACCATCAGAGGCCCGCTGGGTCCCCTAATGTCCCAGGCCCTGTGGCAGCTGCTACCACTGCTAAACCGGTATTTACGCCACTGACTGGACTGCCATACTGGATTTCAGCATTCTTATAAATTGAAACGTTTTTTTAAACTACTCATGTCCCCTGCAGCAAAACGCATGGCTGCTGCTCAAGCTAATGAAAAACTCTCAGCAGACCCAAGCCTGTCTCCAATCTGATAAGGTATATTACAGACAACAGCGAGCTGCTGAAACTCCCCAGCAGACCCAAGCCCGTCTCCAATCTGACAAAGCATTGTCAGCCACATGCACACAGCTGCACTCCAGGTTTCAATAACAACCCAGCCATTTTTCTTCACTGCTGTAGGTCAGCTTTAAAGGGGCAGGGCGCTGTGGATGACACTGTTACACAAGGTCACATACACACAGCTTTACTCCAGGTTTTCCATAACAACCGATCGCAGGTTTTTCACTGATATCCAAACTGAGATGCACATGATCACATGACACTTATGGACCAATGAAAAAAATCGCAGGTTCAGTCTTGACATACACACAGCTTTACACCAGGTTTCCATAGCAACCAAGCTATTTATGTCCTGTATGAGTCAATAGCAGTTCGCAGGTCCTTAAATATTCAGTCATATGACGTGTATTAGCCAATGTAAGTTCACATTTCATTTACCAGGTTTCCATAGCAACACAGCCATAAATAGACTATACCTATACTGGACTGCCATTCTGGATGTCAAGTGCAAAACTGGCCAATTCTTATGGGGTCACTACACAAACAAAAAATGAAATATACCCCTGCGAAGCCGGGTCCTTCCTCTAGTAAATAATAATTCTGTTTGGCTGAAGCAGTGACTTGAACAATATCACTGACCTAAGCAGTGATCATTACACAAGCAGCACATCACTGCTGAGACCAGTCACATGATTTTTATAGACAGGCCACCAATGAGGAAAGAGACTGGCTGCTGCAGTGGCCTAAACAGAAACATAACGTCACAATATGACAATCAAGCAACAGCAAAAGCACGGACTGGGCTACCGCAGTGTTAAATGGGTTGCACAGGAATTGCAGCTCACCTGTCCCCAAGCACTCCATTGTCCACCACTGGTTGGTCACAGGACTTCCAGCAACTAGACACTGGCGTGAGACAGTGGCAGACAAAAATGCACAAGGTACAGGCGAAAATGCTTTTTTTTTTTTTTAATCATCATAAATTTTTATTTGAGTCTAAACAACCCCTATAAAGAAGTCTGAATTATGAAGTTCATGGCAAGACTTTCAGGCCTCCATTCTCCTGTTCGCTGGGGGCCTAGGACTTTGATCCTGATCTTACACCAAGTGCCAGTTATGCCCCTTTAAGGGTGTCTCTGCCATTAGACTTGTCAACCATGATCATTAATACCTATAGCAATGAGTGCAGCTCTGGAGTATACAATAGCGACTGCAGGTTGAGTACAAGATAAGTATTGGTAGATTGTCGGCATACCGCCCTGCCTGTGACTCACCTCCTCCTGAGGAGCCAACATTCAGCAGCTCCCTGGACCGCACAGATTCTGCTCTTTTTCCCTCACCAGCCTCCATTTCTCTCCCCGTAGGTTCCAGTACAGAAACGTGCAACTAAGTAGCAGGAAGCAGCAGCACAGTGATGACGTCACCGAGCGCCCCTGTCACCGTCCATAATGACTATGGGCAGACTGTATACTCTGCTTCCATTACTATATGTATCGTTCATACACTGTAGCAGTGCTATATAGACACCAGCAGCTCATGGTTGTTATACTTCTTCAGTGTTATATAAGGAAAGCTAACAGCCATGGAGGCCCTCTACTGGTCAATTGTATGTACTACACTATGTGAAATCATCGCTCTAGGCAGCTGGATATCGCATACCTGGGCTCAAGGTTCATACCTGCGCTTGGGTTTCCGTTCTTCGGTCCGCTTAGGGACCGAAAAACGGAAGCCCAATCTGCTTAAAAAAGCGGTTTACCCGCGGACCCCATAGACTATAATGGGGTCCGCCGGGTTTCCGTCCGATTTTCAAGCGGATTTGGGGACGGAGTCCCCCAACGGAAACCAAGCTGCTGAGGGGACGGTGTAATATACGGTAACTGGAAGTGATGGCATGTGCACTGAACGACGCGACGAACACAGCGAGCTGGGCGAAATTCATTTTTTGTTGCTCTTGGTGACGTGTCAGCGGTTGCCAGGATACACAAGTCCCGCCCATACGCGTGGATACAGTAATTGAGAAGCGGTCCGTTGACGTCACTGCATTTCACCACGCCCATTCCTCGTACGCCTGCGTAGCGGTGATCCGTCAGTCCGACTGTCTGGTCACGGAGGAGAGGCATACCCCGAGGGGGAGAACGGCACCATGGACCGAGAAGAAGCCGGGTTATCTGCGAGGTATATACTGCGGCGTGATGTCCTCTGTCTATATACTGTGGTCACAGATCTGTCATAGTGGGGAGCGCTGGAGCTGTCACTTGCTTTATGGGTGTAAGAACCATTCAGCTGGCACCTGTGTGTAACTCTGGTGATGAGAGCTGACACCTTTGCCCATGCTGGTGCCCTTCTACAGGTTGAAGAGTTGTCAGCCTTGTGTCTGAGGAGGGGGGACAGCACCAGTCCCATATGCTGTGTGTGTGGCTGTGTTGATGATGTCACTTGTGCCCTTCTGATGGTTGTGACAGTGGTGGTGCCCTTCTACAGGTTGGTGGGTTGTCAGCTGTGTATCTGAGGGGAGGTAACCATGACAGTCCCATGTTCTGTATGTGTGCTGATGATGTCACTAGTGCCCCTTTGATGGCTGTTAGTGCTCATACTGGTGATTCCTATATGCCTTTATGGCATTGATTTGCCAGCTGTATCTGTGAGGAGAAGTGACAATAATATAAGATGGTAATGAGAGCTGTCTCTAGTGCCTAACTGCTGATGGTTGAATTGAAGGTGCCCTTTGCTGATGTTGAGTGCCCATGTCTCTGCCAATGACTTGTTAGCTGTATGTATCCCAATTAAATTTTCACCTTGGTCTCACATAGTGGCAGACAGATTCCCTACAAGTCCTCATTACTGATCCACAGACAGTAACTTATGATCCATGAATATCTCTGTAATAAAACCAACAATGAAATATGACAATTATTTTTTATGTGTGACAAAAACATTCTTAGTATGCCACTGCTCACAATGTGATTTTCTTGTTTTCTAATTGATGTGGCATCCTGGTATTCTAGACACCAGTCTCAGAATGCAAGCTGCTGCACACGGTAAATGGTGTTCCCTATTATAATCTCACAGTGCAGTAGTAATGTCGCACCACTATACCTAACAATGTCCTTGGGGATTTCCCTTCGCCTTCAGTTTTGGGCCGCTTCTCTTCATAGACAGGACGTGCTTAAATGACTGAACCCACAGACTTTTAACATATGCCGCTTCCTTATTTTTAGAAGTGAATGCGGACCATAGACTTGAATGGCCGAGATGAGTAGAAAAAAGAGAAAATAAACAGTGCATGCCACATTTTTTTTTCCTCAGTACTTGAAAAATTACAGACGTGTGATTGGCTCCGGTCTATTTTGTTCTGTGCACTACAAAAACCCCCAGAGGCCTGTATTACTATTTGAGAAAATGGCCAAAAATGCGCCTCAGCTTGGCCTATTTTTGGTGCCCCACTCACCACTTTTTTAGACAGTGGGCAGAGCTGGGCTGGAATCTAGGCTAGGCTGGTATCCAGCATTCCGCCAGATGTATTATAACTTACCATTACTAGAACTCGTACATGAATCTACACTAGTTCCTGACTTATGTAGTTTTGAGATCTGGTGCGCCTGTCAGGGAATCGATTAAGACTGGTATAAGAATTGCCAGTCTTAATAGATTTTCCCCCAGAGACTTTGGTACAGTTTATGTACCAAACATTCCATTTGAAGTCTATTGGTTTGGAGAGTCACAACCCATACATGGATGTTCTCACGGATTGTTTTTCACAGATCCTGTTCATTCAAAAGTGTTCAACCCTGTACAAACTGATATCACTGACACGTGTCCTAAAGTCAGACCTTTGTGGATGCAGACATTCTCCCTATGCTTTTATGGGTTCTCCATGACTACTCCTGTTTTCTTGTAGTCTTCAAATACTGGCACTAGGTTCACACCTGCGTTCGGGATTCTGTTTTTCGTGTCTGCTTGGGGACTAAAAAAACAGAAACCCAATCTGCTTAAAAAGTGGTTACCCGCCCGAAAAATGCAGAGAGAAAAGTCCAGCTTGCAGGACTTATCTCTCCACATTTTTCAAGCAGATTCGAGTGCAGGTGTGAACCTAGCCTTAGATGAATTGCGTTTGCATGTGAGAAAGTATATTAGGTTATAAACCCCAATCATGCCAAATAACCAAAGAAATCAATAGTAAAGAGAACGATTGTGCGCACAGTTACTCTTTAGTATTGTAGGTGACGTGGAGACAAATGTCTTGGGGCGGTGATAAGCTTGTGTTTGTCAGTGCTGGATTTGCACCATATGGTGTGTTATCTAGTGTGTCATTTTATTTGCAAATGAAAGTATTTGAAGCTTGCATTTATTGAATTGTTTATTATGTGGGTGTGATACTCCCCAGAAGAACTCACCATTAATAGTTGTGACTTAAAAGGAATGTCTCACCTAAAAGTAACCAAAACATGTCCTTTTTTTTTTTCTAATCTGTTTATTTTTCCTCACTGTAATTTTTTATGTTATTGCACATTATTATGGGAGCAGCTATTTTGCCAGATCTGCTGCACTACTCTGTGAACATTAGTTAAGAAATTTGCTTTGCGGCAGTCTCGTTGACATACGAAAACAGTAGTCTGTAGTCAGACTTCTGTTGGAGAGTTATGGTCTCCAGCACCAAGGATGGTGTTGTGGTCACATGACTTGTTCAGGTGACAGCAGGATGTGATGTCACTATATTTGACAAGTCTCCCATGGCTGCGTTGTTTACATGTGGCCACAGGATTTTTTTCCAGCATTGAATTTTTGGTAGGATTATGTTGTTATACTGTGTTACCATGCCAAGTGCCATCCCTCAAACATACCTCCAGCTAGAACGTTATAGATTTTTTTAAGAATTTTTCATGTTACTACATAATACAAAACCACATATAACATTGTTAAAAACTCGGTCCAGTAGAGAGATTTGCCTTGGAAATTGAACATACATCTGATGATAGATGCTATTTCAATACTTTTTTTTTGTTATTAACTTTGATGGAACAGAATCTATACTATTAAACAGTGATGGCGAACCTTTTAGAGACCGAGTGCCCAAACTGCAAACCAAAACCCACTAAATTATTGCAAAGTGCCAACACGGCAATTTAACCTTAAATTAACCAGGATCTGTTTTATAGTGACTGTGCAATGTTATTACAGCCTGTACTAATATCACATGTCTACTATAAAACAGATACTGTGTGATATAAATAGTGAAGGGCCCCCACACAGTACAATGCGCTCCGAAGTGGCTCCCAGACAGTACATTTCGCTCCGAAATGTCCTCCACTATATATATATATATATATATATATATATATATATATACACACACACAGTACAGACCAAAAGTTTGGACACACCTTCTCATTCCAAGAGTTTTCTGTATTTTCATGACTATAAAAATTGTAGATTCACACTGAAGGCATCAAAACTATGAATTAACACATGTGGAATTATATACTTAACAAAAAAGTGTGAAACAACTGAAAATATGTCTTATATTCTAGGTTCTTCAAAGTAGCCACCTTTTGCTTGGATTACTGCTTTGCACACTCTTGGCATTCTCTTGATGAGCTTCAAGAGGTAGTCACCTGAAATGGTCTTCCAACAGTCTTGAAGGAGTTCCCAGAGATGCTTAGCACTTGTTGGCCCTTTTGCTTTCACTCTGCGGTCCAGCTCACCCCAAACCATCTCGATTGGGTTCAGGTCTGGTGACTGTGGAGGCCAGGTCATCTGGCGTAGCACCCCATCACTCTCCTTCTTGGTCAAATAGCCCTTACACAGTCTGGAGGTGTGTTTGGGGTCATTGTCCTGTTGAAAAATAAATGATGGTCCAACTAAACGCAAACCGGATGAAATAGCATGCCGCTGCAAGATGCTGTGGTAACCGTGCTGGTTCAGTATTCCTTCAATTTTGAATAAATCCCCAACAGTGTCACCAGCAAAGCACCCCCACACCATCACACCTCCTCCTCCATGCTTCACGGTGGGAACCAGGCATGTAGAGTCCATTCACTCACCTTTTCTGCGTCGCACAAAGACACGGTGGTTGGAACCAAAGATCTCAAATTTGGACTCATCAGACCAAAGCACAGATTTCCACAGGTCTAATGTCCATTCTTTGTGTTCTTTAGCCCAAACAAGTCTCTTCTGCTTGTTGCCTGTCCTTAGCAGTGGTTTCCTAGCAGCTATTTTACCATGAAGGCCTGCTGCACACAGTCTCCTCTTAACAGTTGTTGTAGAGATGTGTCTGCTGCTAGAACTCTGTGTGGCATTGAACTGGTCTCTAATCTGAGCTGCTGTTAACCTGCGATTTCTGAGGCTGGTGACTTGGATTAACTTATCCTCCGCAGCAGAGGTGACTCTTGGTCTTCCTTTCCTGGGGCGGTCCTCATGTGAGCCAGTTTCTTTGTAGCGTTTGATGGTTTTGGCCACTGCACTTGGGGACACTTTCAAAGTTTTCCCAATTTTTCGGACTGACTGACCTTCATTTCTTAAAGTAATGATGGCCACTCGTTTTTCTTTACTTAGCTGCTTTTTTATTGCCATAATACAAATTCTAACACTCCATTCAGTAGGACTATCAGCTGTGTACCCACCTGACTTCTGAACAACACAACTGATGGTCCCAACACCATTTATAAGGCAAGAAATCCCACTTATTAAACCTGACAGGGCACACCTGTGAAGTGAAAACCATTTCAGGTGACTACCTCTTGAAGCTCATCAAGAGAATGCCAAGAGTGTGCAAAGCAGTAATCAAAGCAAAAGGTGGCTACTTTGAAGAACCTAGAATATAAGACATATTTTCAGTTGTTTCACACTTTTTTGTTAAGTATATAATTCCACATGTGTTAATTCATAGTTTTGATGCCTTCAATGTGAATCTACAATTTTTATAGTCATGAAAATACAGAAAACTCTTGGAATGAGAAGGTGTGTCCAAACTTTTGGTCTGTACTGTATATGCTCCACAGAGGCCCCCGCACAGTATTATACGCTCCACAGAGGCCCCCGCACAGTATTATATGCTCCACAGTGGGCCCCCCACACAGTATTAGATGCTTCACAGTGACCCCCGCACAGTAGTATATGCTTCCCCACAGTGGGCCCCCGCACAGTATTATATGCTTCACAGTGGCCCCCGCACAGTATTATATGCTTCACAGTGGGTCCCAGACACTGTAGTATATGCTTCACAGTGGGGCCCCACACAGTAGTAAATGCTTCACAGTGTCCCCCATACAGTAGTTTATGCTTCAGTGTCCCCCACGCAGTATTAGGTGCTTCACAGTGTCCCCCACGCAGTAGTATATGCTCCACAGTAGGCTCCCATACAGTAGTTTATGTTACTTACCTTGTCCCACACAGAGCTGCAGTCCCACGAAGAGCGTCCTCCTTCTTCTTCTGATCGCTGGCGCTGATGATTTACGTCATCGCGCTTGCGTCGGGACAAGGGTCACATTCTGTAGTCAGTGTAGGCCGCGGTTCCGCGGAGCGCCGCCTACACTGACAGCTTTCAGCTGTATGTGCATATGCACATACAGCTGAAAGAAGCGATCGCTCGCTAACCGGGATTCCTATACCGGATTCCCCATTAGTGAGTGATCATGACGACGGCACGCGTGCCAACTGAGAGGGCTCTGCGTGCCCTCTCTGGCACGCGTGCCATAGGTTCACCATCACGTCTATTAAAGAATAATAACATAATATAGCATCGTTATCAGAAATGTTTTCCTATCTGTAAAATCGTAGGAAGGATAGAAAATCAGGCTGGCAGTTGTTACACTTGCTTTTCAGAATTCTCATGTGACCTCATATTCACTTCTGAATCAAATTGGTCCAAATAACAAGTCTACAAATATGCAAACTCCTCACCATAGACTTATTAAGAGGCATGCATACCTCTTGGTCTCACCTGCACCTCAGTAAATATAATACCTGGCATCTCTCATGACATGTCTATTTTAGTAAATACTTTTATTATATGTGATATAACAATTGTGGAGTACTCTGCTTTGTTTTTCTGTTGTTCCTCTTAGAAATTCTAGAATAAATTTACAGCTGGGTGTTATTATTCCTCATTTCAGAATGGTGTTTCCTTGTGGAATCTGACACTGCCAGCACTAACTGGATTACTTCATTATGTTAAATTTGTTCATAAATTTCTATGAGGAATAACAGAAGAACAAAGCAGAGTTTTAAGAAAAGAGCACCCAGAATTGTTATATTATGGCAATACAAGTGTTTACTAAGGTTGTGCTCACATTAGAGTCGCCTATCCGTTACTCTGGTCTGTCAGAGGACCAGAACAACAGGCAGACAGACTGCTAAACTAGTGCTTGCATATAGAGACTCCAACACAAATTGAATCTTCGCCTAAGATACATGTCAGGAGAGTTGACAGATCCTGTTTAAAGGAGTATCCAGACAAGCTGGAAAACATGGGGGGCTAAATTAAAAGGAAGCAATATTCACCTACCTCTGATCCCACATTTTGGAGTAAGGTCCCCTGTTCCATTCTGTGCCGGCCCAGTCTGGGCTGGAAGTGAAGCAGTTTAGAATACCTTTGCAGCCAATCACTGGCCTTAGTAGTCACATGTTGGGTATTGGCAATGTAGTAGCAGTGATGTCATTGGTAAACAGTATGTGACCACTGGGGCTAGTTAGTGGCTGCAGCAGTCACCAGAGCTGCTTCACTTCCATCCCAGGTGGTCTTGGTGTTGAATGTAATGGAGGACCCAGCTCCGCAAGTGAGGACAAGGGGCAGGTCAGTATTGTTTCATTTATTTATATTTTTAATTTATTATTTAACACCCCCTTGTGCAGGTTTTTCTGTGTAAATGGAAAAACCTGGAACAAAAAAAGCTGAGTTTCTGCAACGTGGGGCCTCAGCCTAATGTGGATCTGTCAATATATATGTGCAGCTTCTTTAAGCCAAAATGGCTTAACATTTTGTTCTAATGGAGCGTACGTAAAAATATAACATGCTGTTCACTGTACATGCAGCATATAACAGATGATTTCTCCTAGTAGCCAAAATGACGCCAAAATCATATTGTGCCATTTGGTTAATGGGAACAGTTCAAGGATCTTGGCAAATCGCTCCTGAGATGGAACTAACTTTCCCCAAGTCCCAACTCCTAGGGTGGGACTTACGAGAACAGCCGAGCAGTGCTGCTCTAAAGTGTTCCCGAAACTGCCATACAGGTGAATGGGAGCTATGGAAACAGTATAGCATGTTTAGCAACGCTGTTTTTGCTGAGATGCAGACTATCCTTTAAAAATTCAGCAGACTGGTAGTTATGTACTGTATGTGTCCACTGTGCCTGCATACACAGCAGCAGGGGGTCCCTAGTCCCTTCTTCCTCCTCCACACGACTGCTTTGAGGAGCGGTTTCAGTAAACCGATCCAGCATGCTCAGCCACCATTCAAGCTTCTCTTTACAGCAGTCGTATAGTAAGAAAGAATGGGGTGATTGTGGGTTTATAGATGATAAATGTGTATTGGGAGAAAAAAACCCTTAGAGAGTAATACGGATAAGTGTAGAATGTTGTTTTACCTTGAACTATTTCTCAAAAATGTGTTATGTGTTAGAAAATTTCTGGTTTTACCACTTTCTGGCCTCTGGGCCCACATACTGCATGTGCTGCTTACTGTACATACTAAACTTGCAGTCATCCATGAGAGTCATTTGAACACATTGCTTTTATATATAGATTTCTGTGGTCATAGACATTTAGTGGGTCTGTGCCGCCCCTTTCCTGCCCTCTAAATCCCAGTTGTGACTGTAGCATATGTGAAAAAAGATTTCTATAAAATAAATTATGCATTTGTGACTAGGGATGTTTCTTTTGTCTTTGAGGGTTTTTTGTTTTTTCTTATACTTGGGTCAGATATATAGCTCTTCCCCTTCAATGTAATGCATTAAATCCCTGTGTGCTGAGGTACACACCTTGAGAAGCTCAATAGCCTATCCTGCACTAGTGCTACTGTCGATGGCCAAGCTGCTCTATTCCACCATGCAAAGCAAGCCTGCTGTCAACATTATGTATATGACCATTATAAGAATTTTTTTTTTTTTTATTATTATTAACTCTTACCAGCATCAATACACCAAGCAGCAGAGGTGCATGCCCTACCAGCCTCTACCATTGCTGCTGCTTAGGACATGCATTATATGCCTCATTTTGAAGTATTGCGAACAGGATATTTCCAGCCACTGTCTTTTTATACATGAGGCCCACAGCGGTATCATCATCTGAATGGCAGTAGCGGGGATTGTGTAACCCCCTGACAGCTCCATTTATGTGGCTGGAAAACCCCTTTAATGCTATTGGTAGTCATTATGTCATAAATACATGTATGCAAATTTTTTAGAAAACCTTATTCTTAAAGGCAATTGAACCTTGAAAGACAAGCTAATACACTGATTTCAGCGATTCTTGCTCTTTGACTGAGACAACTTCATAAAAGCTGAACATGAATAACCGGTCAGTCTGGAAAACTCCATCTGGTTTGAGGACAGGTCCTGAGCTTAGTAGCACGTCTGAATTTTGGACTGTTGGAACAGCTAAGCCTTTGCCATCCCTATTTATTTGAAACAAGTTTGTTGCAAGATGGATTACTTTGGACATCGGGTTTGGCTGTGTCTGGAGGAAAGGTGCTGAAGATTAGGTAACTAACATCTCAGTTTTATTTAAGATCTCTAAACCTAGAAGTGAATGATAAAAATGAGCAGGAGCTAAACTCCTGCAGATGGTCAGTCTGCGGGACTTTCTGCTATTCTTACCAGTCTTGTAGAATTTCTGCAGAGAACATCAGGTAAATCTACTGATAAGCTCTTTTTCCAGCTTGTGAGTGACTATGGAGGTGGTACATTTTGGGTGAGACAAGCCTCATTTGTTCAAAGTTGTTACCTTTGTTTTTTTGCATTTCTCTCAGAAAGTAAGTGGAGTTTGGGGTGGAGTAAGCAGCTCTCTCACAGACTTTACAGGATTTACTATAATTTATGTCAGAATCAAATCCAGACCACTACACTTAGATTAAAGTCCTAGCAGTAACAGTGACAGGGGGGATGGTGCTGCAGCTAGTTATCTTATAACCATGACTGTAAAGAGAAGGAAGGCAAATGTGGCTGATATCCTAGAAAACATCAAGAAAAATTCTTTGTATATTTTTTCAATTCAAAAGTTTTATTGATTTTCAGAAACAAAAAAATCAGAAACAAGTACAAACATATAACTGAATCAATTAAAACAAAACAAATAAAACTAGTGGCTGCCTGCAGGAGAACCCAAAGCGGTAGCGTCAGCCATCTAGGGCAGAGTGAAAAGGAAGGGGAGGGAGGTAGGAGCGAGAAGAAGGGGGAGAGGATAAGTAGGATTGGCAAACAGATGAGAGAGGGAGAAAATAAAAGGAGGGAGAGAGAGATACAAAACAAAAAAACATTATATGAGATTTATAAGGGGGGACATACAGACCATGAGGAATTCAAGGGGAGATCTGGGAACAGATCCAGAGATCCCCACGGGCCAGGACCCCCAACAACATCAAGAGCGCCAGGACCCAAAGAGCAGTCCGGTAAATAGATAAGTAGGAGACCGATACTCAAAACGTGGCAGGCAGGAGGCAACACGCTATGGCGCCAGGCCTATGTAGGAGCAGCAAATCTAAGAAGTGATAGGTACTCCCCAGAAAGTTGGAATTCCAACCAGTAAAACCAACTTTTATTAAAAACCTCAACAGTGTCATGCAGGAAAGAGGTAAGGTTCTCCATATGCATAATTTCATTGACCTTCAGGATCCAGAGGGAGAGAGGAGGAGGTTCCATACGCCTCCAGAATTGTGGGATGCAGGCCCAGGCCGCTAGGACCAGGAAGCGGAGTAGGGAACACTTGTAGATTCTCACCAGAGACTCTCAGTGATAGAGAAGGAATAGAACAGGGCCCAAACGGTAGAACATCTCAGTGATCTGATCCTCTTAACTCCCTCCCAGAACGGGGAAAGGGCATCACATGACCAAAATATATGGAGCATGGTACCCTCCTCCGACCCACATCTCCAGCACATGGGCGCAACCTGTGGAAAGACTGCATGCATCTTCATGGGAACCCAGTACCACCGAGACAGAATCTTAAAACTGGCCTCCTGGTAGCGGGAGCTGATGGAGGTCTCATGAGTGAGGCGGAAAATACGCTCTCTTTGTATCTGGGAGAAAGATAGCTCCAAGTCCAACTCCCATTTCAGCATGAAGCGGGGGACCGCCTCAGGAGGTCGTTCAATCAAGAGCTTGTAAATGGCAGAGAGTGACTGGCGCATTGCCCGTGCAGAGATGGTGTGTATGCAGTCCTAAAGTCCGTGGGAGCCAGAAGAGAATTCGCAAAATGATGAAGCTGCATCTCTCGCCTGGCGTCTAGAGGGGGGGAGAGCAGGCGAACGGGATACCCCCAAAGTCAACTGCCAACCAGAGTCTCCTTGTAGGTGGCCAACCCAATAGAAACCATGACATCGCCAATTACGAACAAAATTGGATGAAAAAGGAAATTAAGGAATGCAGTATCATTTATGCCTAGGAAGGGTTAAGGCTTAGTTCACATCTGTGAAGAGACTCTGTCACGCTGTCCGCCTGAAATCAGCAGAGAAGAAAGTCCTGCATGAAGGACTTCTTGCTCCGCTGGTTTCAGCTCTAAGACAATGGACTCCCGACAGACCCATTTATAGTTAACTGGGGATTTGCCACAAATTTCACTCTGTATATTTTATAAATTGTGATTTAAAACCCACACCACATGATAAATTATGCTGCAGAGTGTGAATGATGTTTTGTAAAATCTCAGCTGGTTACTGTTTATGGTGACCTGCAGTGACCCTGGTTTACACTTGATAACTACTCTGTTTTTCATTTTGGTACCGGGCTATGATTTTCCAGCCTGTCATCACATGAGCTGTTGTTAACAGTCTGGGATAGTAGTCCAGGATTACCTCAAAAATCCTCTCCTTTGTGTATTCTTAAAGTGTACTTCTGCATTCGTGCTGTAACCTACCTTAACCCCCCCCCCCCCATAGTAAATCTGTTCCAACCAGGGCTGTGAAGGTGGAGACGGAAAAAAACGACCCTGGCTTCAAAATAAAGAACTTATTAAATATTTTTAAATATATTATACAATTTTTAATATTTTATAATTAATTAGATGTATAGTTTGATACTCATTTACTTTCATTGGAATACCATCACTAACTTTTTAATGAATTAGAGGATTTTTACAGCTTCTGATTGACCATCCCTGTTGGACTCTGACTCCTTCATAAATGAGTCCGAGCAGGAGTTGGAGTCGGACTGCAAAAAATAGAAGTCTGAATTAGTGGTCTGGCCTGAAGACTTTACAACCCTAGTTCTTACCATGACCCCATTGTGTCACTTGCTTGTTTCCAAAGCTGTATGACCAAGTTCTTCTCAGAAGTCAGGAAAGTTAGTTTTGGTACCTGATATGCTATTTAGGCTCTGTATTGTCAGGTGGGTAGTGTCAGAAAGAAGCAGGCAGGGGAGTGTGAGTCAGCACTCTTATCAGAAGCTGCCCACTTGACAGTACAGAGCCTAAATAGCATTTCACGTAATAGGGAGGGTTGATAACAGCACTAATTAAGTTGTGGGTCCAGAGGTAGGTTCCCAAACCTCAAGAAAAAAGAACATCTTATCCTACTCGGCGGCATAGCCGCATTTACACTAGGTGCTCCACACTCGCAGCAGCCCTTCACTGTGTCTGATGAAGTTCATGGGACCGAAACGTCACATTTGTTACTGATGATGCTGCTTAATAAATTATATCACAACTTGATTACTACAAGGAGTGCAAGGTTCTTCTTTCTGTAAATAGCATATCAGGCACCAAAATTAACAGCACTTATTGCTCAGGGGTGGTGGGGGCTAGAGAAAAAATTTCAACTGTGTTAGAATCAATGGAGCAGTGCCTATTAAATGATGTAAAGAGCTAAACTTGGCGGAGGTGGTGAAAGGTCCTCTTTAAATATGTATACCATGATGATACTACAAGAAGGAAATAAAAATGGAGTGTACAATATAAACTCGTAATCACATGATTGACGTCTGATTTAAAGGGGTTTGCCACTTTCAGACCAATATTTAAAATCAAATGTTATTGTTTGTATAGCACGGAGTTATACAGTTTTCATAGTTTTCTAGATCTCTGCTAGCTTTCATTCATTATTCTTACACCCAGTGGTTGAAAATCAGTCCATGGTCATGTGATGTACACACAAGTGGGATGTCTGATTACTGTACTGTGACTGTAACGAGCTGTGTACCTGTGTGTATATCACATGACCATAGACTGTAGATCACATGACCATGGACTGATTTTTATCCAGTGGGAGTAAGCAGAATGAATAACTGCAAGAAGAGAACTAGAAAACCATGAAGAATTTATAGAAAGTATATTGGGACATTGTAGAACTTTTTATTATACAAACAATAACATTTCTCTCAATATTGGTCTGAAAGTGGCCAAACCCTTTTAAGCTGTATCACTATACAGGCATCAATCCAGAATATCTTTAGAAAACCAGGGGGATTCCAGCAGATTTATGTCTGCTTGTGACCTGGCAGGTTTTCAAGCACCACTTGTATATTGGAAGAGAACATTAACTCCATTGACTCCAGGAGGTGCTGAGCTGGGTAACGTCTTGCTGCATCAATATAGTACCAGTTTCCACCCTATAGTGACCATGTAGCGGTCAGATAGAATACATGGCAAATAAAGAGGATCTTTTGCCTATCCTTATACAGTACCAATTGTGGATCATATTTTCATACAATTGCATTATACAGTACCTCTGTTATTTCTTCTGGAAATGTATGAATAAATTGACAACTGTTACCAGTCTTGTTGTGATAGGACCGTAACCCTACACACTGAGAGTGTTCAGTCATCACTGACAGTATCAGATTGTGAAGGGTCATGTCTTATTGATTTTAAGGGTAGGTTCACACACAGGAATTATGAAAAGATTTTCAGGCAGTCTTCTGCTTCAGATTCTTATCCAAACTCTGGCCCTGTGGAAACCACAGCAAAAAGCTGAAACAGTTCTTTGGCTTTACACTGCAGGTTTGCTTGCTGATTAACATCAGAATTAAGGGGTTAACCAGCTTGAGCCCCACTCTGCGGGTTCTACTCCTGAATAACCGTGGAATCTGTCGCAAAATCGAATAGGATGCTTTGTTTTTCAGAATGCTGAAGTCCACCTCTACATCACGTTAACCAGCCCTAACTATCATGTTGTAGCTGCTGTATGAAAGATTGCATTTAGCTCCTTGTATGGCTTTGTACTGCAGATGTAGCACCAATGTCTTCATGTAGGCCATGGTTTATTCATACATTTCCAGTGGGAATAAATGAGGAACATCACAAAAAAGAGTAGATAATCTCAAGGGGAATGCAAGGATTTACTATAACACACGTCAGGAGAGGTGCCAGCTCCTCTATAAATCTAGTCATTCACAAGTAACTGTTTCTGCTGAAACTTCTTTGACCCCCTTACTACTGCATCTTTTCCCTAGCCTCTATAGCAACACAAATTAATTCAGACCCCTGACCAAATTCCAAAATGAATACAGACCCAGGAATACAGTATATAGTCTCAATGTAGACCCTGTACCAGGTACCATAAATAAAAGGTTAGGGTCCACTCCTGTGGAAGTTTTTATGACCGCTTTTCTCAGAAGCTGATACATAATAACCAAACCTCAAGATTAAAGTTTTCTCTCACTGACCACTGTTTCTATTTTAATGGGACTCTATTATGTGGGGGCTCAGACATTACACTACAAAGTCCCTTTAAGAACTATTTACATAGTGTAACAGGTCATGATGAAAAATGTCACTGCCATGTGAATGAAAGTATTATGATAGTAACTATATTGCTAAATGAGTTCCCACTGAACAGTTTGCATGTTTGCAGTATTTCCAAAAAGATTTAAATGTATGCAAATTTATACAGCAGCCAAAGTATAAGGCCCTGTTCACGTTATGTTTTGAGTCATTGCATGATTTATACACCAGGAAAAACTCGATATGTATATTCCAGAAAAACATTTAAAGCACTGCAGGCCTCATTTGCCTCAGTTAAGGTCAGTGTTCATGATTCAACAATAAGAAAGAGACTGGGCAAAAATTGTATCCTTGGGAGAGTTTCAAGGTTAAAACCACTGCTGACCAAAAAGAATACAAAGGCTCCTCTTACATTTGCTAAAAAAAAAAAAAAACACCTTTTGGGAAAGTATTCTGTGGACTGACTAGACAAAAGTGGAACTTTTTGGAAGGTGTGTGTCCCGGTATACCTGGCATGAAACTAACAGAGCATTTCAGACATGTCAAACATGGAGTGGTAGTGTGACGGTCTGGGACTGCTTTGGTGGTTCAGGACAGGGACGACTTACTGTAATTTATGGAACCAATAAACGCAGATCAAATAATATGCACAGTAAATGTTTACTACATTACACAGGTTTTGAGAGAACACTTAGACAATGTTCTTGCAGTAAACTCAATGTTATCTTTTGTGTTTACATAGAGAGATAAAACACACTGTCTGAGCCGTTATCAACAAACTGCAATTAGCTGACCTGATTGTCCTGATGGCGACTCCTCCACCGACCTGTTGTCAGATACAGGACGGGGCCCGAGGAAACTATGTGTAAACAATGAGAGGAATAATTTCACATTGCAGGCAATTGAAGCAGCATTTCTAAAGCAATGTATCCTGGAAAACTCTTGAATTCACATAAGCTCAAGCGTGCTTGGGTTCTGTGGTAGGACAATGATCCCAAGCACACCAGCAAGTCCACCTCTGAATGGCTGAAAAAAAAAAACCAAAATGATGGTTTTAGAGAGGCCTAGTCAAAGTCCGGACTTATAAACGATTGAGATGATGTGGCATGACCTTAAACAAGCCATACATGCTTGAAAACCCTCCAATGTGGCTGAATTAAAACAATTCTGCAGAGAAGAATGGGACAGAATTCCTCCCCAGAGATGCAAAAGACTCCTTGCCAGTTATTACAAATACTCGATTGCTGTTGTTGCTGCCAAGGGTGGCACAACCAGTTATTAGGTTTAGATGGCAATTACTTTTTCATGTATGGACAGGTTGATTTGGATAGCTTTTATCACTTAGTAAATGAAATTATCACTGAAAAACTGCATTTTGTAGTCACTCAGGTTATCTTTGTCTGATATTGAAATATGTTTGATAATCTGATAAGGGGGCAAATAGTTTTTTCGCAGCACTATACTTAGTTTTTCCCCTATAACTTTCTATTAAATAGACTGCTATGGTATCTCATACCACAATAATTATATTCTTGCCTGACAGAGACCAATATAACACTCATAGTTTCAGTCAAGTGATTAAAATTGTATGAATAGTTTCAGCACCAATATTACTATACTGTCAGAGGAGCTGGCTTTACAACTCTGCTGGGCGGTAGGGAAGCACAAGACTACACAAGTGGATCGTAAGGGGGCCATTCCCCATAGTCCAACAATAACTCTGAGCTGTATGGCCGGCTCATCTGATATCGCCAATATCTCTGGAACCAGGGAAGATACCTATAAAGCTGTCAGCTTTGTAATGTTATATAACAATCCCTATCTTAGAGGACATGGAAGGTCCTTTTTAAATCATTTCTTGCCAACTTTGCAGTGTAGCAGGATGCATTAAGCATCTGACTGAGGCTACTGCCCTTAGGTAAGACTGCTGACTGGGGTGTACTTTTCTACAACAATGTTTAGATGCTACATGTCAAAGTACCATCCACATGAATGTCAGGTTTTCCCAGATGAATATTGCCCAGAGCATCACATTGCCTCCTCCAGCTTGCCTTCTACCCTTAGGGCATCCTGCTACCATCTCCTTTCCAGGAAAGCAATGTGCACGCACATACACATAACTGTTCACATGAGTAAACAAAATGTGATTCATCAGAACAGGCACCTACTTTTTTTGGATCCATGGTCTACTTTTGATTATCACATGCCCATTGTATATACATTCAACAGAGCAACGCCATACACAGCAGTATGTGTTGCAGTGTGTCTTCTGAGACCTTTTCATCATAACCAGGCCAGCATTTACTTTTACAGCAATATGTGCTACGGTACCTCTTCTGTGGGTTCAGTCTTGCCGTTACCTCCCATGTACATCAGTAAGCTGAGGGTGCCCTTGAACCCATCCTTGTTTTACCAGTTGTCTTTTCTTGAACCACTTCAAGCTTGATAAGGGATGAGGTTAAAAATTATGTATCATCTGTAATGCACCCTCTGGAAAGTCCATCAGAACCACCTATGAAAAAACCACGGCTGGGTCGTGACAACCCTGTTCCATCCAGGATGAGATGTTTGGGGGCCTGATGGCGAAAAAATCAGTTGTCTTTCTTGTAAATGATAACCTAAAAAGATTAATTCTAGCAGAGGAATTTAAAAAACGTTTATTTAATGCTGAAGATACAAAAACCTGGGGAAAGCAGCAAACATTGGCCTTTCCAATGCCACTAGAAGAGCGCTATGGCTAAAAATGTGGTTGGGGATACAGACTCTAAGAATAGATTGTGTAACATCCAATTTACAGGAGGTTTGCTCTTTGGACCTGTCCTTAATAACATCTTGGAAAAGGTGGGGGACAAAAAAGAAAAATTTTCCCGGAGAAAAAATTAGGAAATCATCCTTTCGGAAAATCTGCCAGTTTTCCTCTTCCTCTAACTACAGAGTTAAGTGGAAAACAGAGCCCCGGAGCTATCAAAAAGGGGGAAAAGGTTGTGGGATTTTTGCTTAATCCCAACAACCCCAGCTTTTCGAGTAAATGATCATGCCAGCTTTGTAGGAGGAAGGCTAGAGACCTTTCACACCCAATGGTCGCAGATTACCAAAAACCCTTGGGCTCTAAATACCCTGAAAGAAGGGTACAAAATGGAATTTATCAGCCTTCCACCAGAGAATTATGTACTCACCTCCATTCAGTCTCAGAGCCTACCACAAGCCCTACTTCTGGACAATGCAAATGCTCCTGAACTTACAGCATATGAAAAAGTTTGGGCACCCCTATTAATCTTAATCATTTTTAGTTCTAAATATTTGGGTGTTTGCAACAGCCATTTCAATTTGATATATCTAATAACTGATGGACACAGTAATATTTCAGGATTGAAATGAGGTTTATTGTACTAACAGAAAATGTGTAATATGCATTAAACCAAAATTTGCCCGGTGCAAAAGTATGGGCACCTCAACAGAAAAGTGACATTAATATTTAGTAGATCCTCCTTTGCAAAAATAACAGCCTCTAGTCGCTTCCTGTAGCTTTTAATCAGTTCCTGGATCCTGGATGAAGGTATTTTTGACCATTCCTCTTTACAAAACAATTCCAGTTCAGTTAAGTTTGATGGTCGCCGAGCATGGACAGCCCGCCAAATTATCCCACAGATGTTCAATGATATTCAGGCTGGGGACTGGGATGGCCATTCCAGAACATTGTAATTGTTCCTCTGCATGAATGCCTGAGTAGATTTGGAGCTGTGTTTTGAATCATTGTCTTGCTGAAATATCCATCCCCAGCGTAACTTCAAATCGTCACTGATTCTTGTACATTATTCTCAAGAATCTGCTGATACTGAGTTGAAGCCATGCGACCCTCAACTTTAACAAGATTCCCGGTGCCGGCATTGGCCACACAGCCCCAAAGCATGATGGAACCTCCACCAAATTACAGTGGGTAGCAAGTGTTTTCTTGGAATGCTGTGTTTTTTTGACGCCATGCATAACGCCTTTTGTATGACCAAACAACTCAATCTTTGTTTCATCAGTCCACAGGACCTTCTTCCAAAATGAAGCTGGCTTGTCCAAATGTGCTTTTGCATACCCAGGCGACTCTGTTTGTGGCGTGCTTCAGAAACGGCTCTTTCGCATCACTCTCCCAACAGCTCTCCTTGTGCAAAGTGTGCTGTATTGTTGACCGATGCACAGTGACACCACTGCAGCAAGATGATGCTGCAGCTCGGAGGTGGCTGTGGATTGTCCTTGACTGTTCTCACCATCTCTTCTCTGCCTTTCTGATATTTTTCTTGGCCTGCCACTCTGGGCTTAACAAGAACTGTCCCTGTGGTCTTCCATTTCCTACTATGTTCCTCACAGGGGAAACTGACAGGTTAAATCTCTGAGACAACTTTTGTATCCTTCCCCTGAACAACTATGTTGAACAATCTTTGTTTTCAGATCATTTGAGAGTTGTTTGAGGAGCCCATGATGCCACTCTTCAGAGGAGATTCAAATAGGAGAACAACTTGCAATTGGCCACCTTAAATACCTTCTCATGATTGGATACACCTGGCTATGAAGTTCAAAGCTCAGTGAGGTTACAAAACCAATTTTGTGCTTCAGTAAGTCAGTAAAAAGTAGTTAGGAGTATTCAAATCAATAAAATGATAAGGGTTCCCAAATTTTTGCACCGGTCAAATTTTGGTTTAATGCATATTGCACATTTTCTGTTAGTACAATAAACCTCATTTCAATCCTGAAATATTACTGTGTCCATCAGTTATTAGATATATCAAATTGAAATGGCTGTTGCAAACACCCAAATATTTAGAACTAAAAATGATTAAGATTAATAGGGGTGCCCAAACTTTTTCATATGACTGTAAATGTCATCGCACCTGTACCAGAAAAAGATCATTTCAGGGGCAGTTATTCAAGATTATTTTTATTATTATTAATAATAATTAATAATAATAATTATTATTTATTATTATTATTATTATTATTATTATTATTATTCAAGATGAAAATAAAAACAAACAAAACAAATGTTTCTTTCGGAACCATTATCAATTTAAAAGTTTTCAACAAATGTGTCTGGTACCTGAGATTCAAAATGGAATCAATAAAATGCACAATACAACTAATGGAATAGGACGCGGTCATGTGTTCTATAGACCTCATGGATACATACTGCCATGTGCCAACCACCCATCCTTTCAAAAATATTTGAGGTTTGCGGTTCAGATATACTCTGTCATCCATCACTACCAGTTCTGCTGCCTTCCCTTTGGGATTTCCTTGGCTCCCAGAGTCTTGACAAAGGTGGTAGTAGAGATCATGGCTTTTCTCAGGAATAATCCTGATAAAAATCATCATAATAATCTCAACAATTTTCTTTTAATTGCCAGCTCTCAGGAGAAGTTAGTCTAGTACAGAGAACTTGTCTTAACCCTGTTAAAGGATTTGGGTTGAATTATAAAGCATGGAAAATTTCCATATACAACCTTCAACCCAGATAGTCTGGGGGTTCTGTTGGACTCCAACCTTCAAACATCCTTTCTCTCGGAAGACAAACAAGAAAACGTTCACAGGAAAATTTAGAATTTTTACAAAAAGGAATACTGCTCAATAAGAGACGTTATGAGGAGTCTGGGTCTCATGACCTCTTACATACAATCAGTCCCCTGGTCTCCGTTCCATTCAAGGCTGCTGCAAAAACACTTAGCAAGCTGGGATGGCAGTCAGAATTCCTTAGACAGAAGAATTCAAATTTCTGGCTGGGTAAAGTCATCTCTCCTCTGGTGGTTCGAGCAGAAGAACCTAAGCAGAGGAATACCATGGATCCTGTCACCTCAGATTGTCATCATAACAGATGCAAGCAGCACGGGTTGGTGTTCAACTATAGGAGATAGATATGTTCAAGGTCAATGGCCTTCTCAGATTCAGCATTTCTCTTCAAACTACAGAGAACTAAGAGAGGTTTTGGAGAAGTTTGGAAAGTAGGATTAGTCCTACCAGTTATTGTTTTTCGAGGAGTCCTTCATGACCGCACTCTGGTATACCCTCCATTTTTCTTTATATTATTTATGTTATGATTCAGGTGTATGTGTGTGTGTGTGTGTGTGTGTGTGTGTGTGTGTGTGTGTGTGTGTTTATATATATATATATATATATATATATATATATATAATTATTGGTCCTACTCTGGTGTAGTAATTTGGGAAAATCACTGGAGAGGGGAGATGGGCTGGGGACTTTCAACCTCTCTATCTTCCTGTCCTCTCAGGGGTTAAGAGGGCAACCTCCGGTAGTGCTGTCATGAAGGACTCCTGGAAAAACAATTACCGGCAGGACTAACCCTACTTTCATATCTTTTCATGCAATTTTATTGCATAGAATTGATGCAATAGGTCATGATACTGGTTAGATTAGTGCTCGATGTGCTGTAAGTGTTATTGATAGTACAAACATGGTTATGCAAATATAAATGTCATTTTCAGTAAACGGCTTAACATGTAATACACAAGTCAATAGTGATGAAATGTTCTTTATTGCTTGACCTATTAAATATAGATGGCTGACTTCACAATGTCCTGGGGTTGCAGCGCAGCAGTTTGTGAATGAATGTCTTGTACGCAGAGTAAATAGTATGGATTCCAAGTAGTCATTGCCTGCAGAAGTAAAATTCTGCTTTAATGCAATGCAAATAGTTTAGATGTCATTTAATATTGTCATTTACGTGTTAATTCCAAAAACAACAAATGCTGTACTGCCAAAACTGTAGTCCACACACTTTTATTGAGCTTTTTTTATTTGATTTGTTGTATTGTCATATTCCTCCTGAAGCTTTATATGCCACGTTTGATAAGGTATTGCTTTATGATGATATAGTTGCAGTTTATCTCCTGTACTTTCTCAGGGAAAGCTGTGCTTATTATAGGGTAGTAACTTCTTACTGATCCTCCTGTATAAAAAATTGTCAAAACAAAGTGGATGAATCAGTTGGTTCCCTACTTCATCTATGAAGAAAAGGTTTGTGTTTTTATGTCTGCCGTAGATGTAATGTGTGTTTGCCTCCATTCATTGTAGCTCCAGCAACTACCCAACCCAAATCCAGATAAGAAAAAAAAAAGTGGTAATACCACCAAAACTCAACAGATGAGCCCAGTGGATATGGCAGCAACAGTGTAGAAAAGGGTAGATGAAAACTTGCAAATCAGTGGGGGTCTGAGAATGGGGGACTTTTGTCCCATTATGATTGGAGGGTGGTTGGGCAGCAGGTGCACCACTCCATTCATTTAAAGGGAGTGCCGGAGATAGCCAAACATTGTATTTTGACAGTACACTCCCAATGAAATAAATGGACCGCTGCATACAGTGGCCCCATTCTACGGAGCAAGGGTGGGGTCTGTATATTCAAATGGACATGGGAAAACCCCTTTAAGATTGGTGTATCAAATGCCAATCATGATAAATTTCTCCATTTGCCTGCTGGTTATGTTTCCTTACTTTGTGACTGAAGATGCCAGTGAAGATCCATCAATGTCTTATCTTCACTGGACTAGACTGGTTGTCTGTAGTGCTCCCTACATTCCCAGCTATTCTAGCTGCCCTAGATACTGACTTGAAAAAGGCTCATGACCGAGCTGAAACATTTCTGTATGGGGCAATAAACTAGCCTCACTTTTTACTGGGATAGTTAACAGAAAAACTAGGGACATAGATAAATAGGTTGAAAAGAGGAAAATTCATCCTAGTGGTATTTTAGAAGATGCTCCAGCGAGTCTTGTTTTTCATCAGATGGCACTTGTTTGGGTAATCTCTCTTTCTGGTTAATATGAAGTGTTCAGGGAAAGGCACAGCCCAGTGTTGTAACATTACTTGGACTTTGGAAAAGGATTGATATTGAGATGAGTTTCTCACATACTGATAGTGAGTAGATGTGTTGTCATGGGTTATGAGGAAATTGCTCTTTTAGACTACAACGTTTCAGTACTGCTGTTTGCGGTATAGTTTTCTGCTGTACGTGTAGTGCATGCTTTGGCTGTCCTACTATATTTTAAATCCCAGGTCCAGGTTTATGAAACGTGTGATTATACATATATACATCTAGGTAGGTGTTATTTAGAGAATTATCTTGTATTTATTTCTCTGTTTGCCTATGTGCATATGTTTTTTCTTATATGTAATATGGTTCCTCCTTAAGCTTGACTATATGCACTAGATACAGTACATCTTGGACGAGATATGGGTTTGTAAGCTTATGCAAGAGGGATAAACACCGACTGCAGTTCCTGCCTGGCACCTTTTTTTTAGCCATCTCTCCTAACCTCCTTCCATTTTTATTCCCCCCTCCTTCTTTTTTATTTCCTTTTTAAGGTATGTTCACATTATAAAACAATGGCACAAATTTTAACCTACTTAGGTTTGTAAAACTTATCGCAAAATAGCTGTTTTACATATACCTGCAAATAGCCTTTTATTGAATTCAATAGGAAAAGAGCATTGTCATTTAGATACCCCATATAAAAAAATATACACCTAGTTTACGACATTTTATGCAGCTGATTTTCCACCTGGAGTCAATGGAACAGCTGAAAAAATACACACCAAATATGATAGCTCTTCTTTTGGTGTGCATTTTGAGTTTGCTTCAACATGTTTTATGAGCTGATTTTGCCAAAATTTACTCCAAATACGGTTATTTGCCATTTGGTATGTTTATGCATGTTCACAGATACTGGCTGGTGACGGGTTCATACAGCTTCATTTGCACAACCTTTTCTATTAAAAGATGGCTGGACCATGGTAGCAAACAAGCCCTCTGACCTCTTGTGTCCCCCTATCTCCTCATAGAATGTAAGTTCTTGCGAGCAGGGCCCTCACTCCTATTGTTTGATATGTTTATTTCTTTGTCACATTGTAATGTCTCATATTGTCTGTTCACGTGTCCTCTTATTTGTAAAGTGCTACGAAATATGTTGGCGCTATATAAATAATGTTTATTATTATTTACGTAGCTGAAAATACTAGTGGGAAAAGCAATACACCAAAAAAAAAAAGCAAAAATCAGCCCATCAGCTCTGTATATTGCAGACAGTAGAATACACATGTGAACATACCCTTAACCAAGTCTGAAACATCCACTGTCATAGTGCAGTGGATTTTGGAATTATAGACGTTTTATACAGTGGAGATCTGGCAGCAATGCCCGCTGGGATGTGATTGCTGTCATTTAACCCTTTAGATGTCTTGGTCAATTGCTACTGAGGCATCTAAAGCAAAGCACATATTGAATGAGATCTACATGCACTCTAATATGATGCAGTATCTGTTGGTTCAAATTGACCCCCCCCCTTCTCAAACTATAAAATGGCTACAAAAGGTATGGGAAATATATAGGAAGCTCTTATACGTCTACCTTCTGCTCAATCCACTCCTGGCTTTTGGCTTAATAATACAGAGCCAAATATTTTTATAGTTTGAGAATTTTGGGTGTGATGATATGTTTCTGTTTACTTATTTTTATATGGAGTGGATTGAGCAGAAGGTAGAAGTACGGTATAAGCACTTCCTATATATTTTCCATTCCTTTTGTAGCCATTCTTGGCTTTGGCAAAATCTGCAACAAAAAAAAGCTGCATTTCTGCAACGTGGGGCCTCAAAAAAATAAAAATGGGTTCAGTGAGAAGGGGTCAGTGTTGATTTTTCATCTGTGTTTGCCTGCAGGCTACTAGACAATATATATTGGTGGTTGAGAGCACCATGAATGGTAGACACTGATGAATATTTCTTACATCCGTACCGCAGATGGCAATTAAATTACTGAAAATTTAAATTTTGTGTCGAATGGTGATGATGATGATGATGATTTTTCTTTATCTGCAAATTATGCCTTTCCCAGATCAGTTTGCTTTCCTTGGAGACCACCCTCAGACTCCTGCTGTTATTTGCATTCAGCATGGTCCTTTTTTACTGCTCGCACCTAGGTAAAAACAAATACACTAAAGATCTCATTTACAAATGCTGTGCTATCTCTTCAGTTTGGGAGGTCCTGGCTATGTGGAATGGGTAAAGAAATGACACCAAATGCGAGCTAAAGTACAGTGCCTTGCGAAAGTATTCGGCCCCCTTGAACTTTTCAACCTTTTACCACATTTCAGGCTTCAAACATAAAGATATAAAATTTAAATTTTTTGGTGAAGAATCAACAAGTGGGACACAATTGTGAAGTGGAACGAAATTTATTGTTTTTTTTAAACTTTTGTAAAAAATTAAAAACTGAAAAGTGGGGCTTGCAATATTATTCAGCCCCTTTACTTTCAGTGCAGCAAACTCACTCCAGAAGTTCAGTGAGGATCTCTGAATGATCCAATGTTGTCCTAAATGACTGATGATGATAAATATAATCCACCTGTGTGTATTCAAGTCTCCGTATAAATGCACCTGCTCTGTGATAGTCTCAGGGTTCTGTTTAAAGCGCAGAGAGCATCATGAAGACCAAGGAACACACCAGGCAGGTCCGTGATACTGTTGTGGAGAAGTTTAAAGCCGGATTTGGATACAAAAAGATTTCCCAAACTTTAAACATCCCAAGGAGCACTGTGCAAGCGATCATATTGAAATGGAAGGAGTATCAGACCACTGCAAATCTACCAAGACCCGGCCGTCCCTCTAAACTTTCATCTCAAACAAGGAGAAGACTGATCAGAGATGCAGCCAAGAGGCCCATGATCACTCTGGATGAACTGCAGAGATCTACAGCTGAGGTGGGAGAGTCTGTCCATAGGACAACAATCATTCGTACACTGCACAAATCTGGCCTTTATGGAAGAGTGGCAAGAAGAAAGCCATTTCTCAAAGATATCCATAAAAAGTCTCGTTTAAGGTTTGCCACAAGCCACCTGGGAGACGCACCAAACATGTGGAAGAAGGTGCTCTGGTCAGATGAAACCAAAATCGAACTTTTTGGCCACAATGCAAAACAATATGTTTGGCGTAAAAGCAACACAGCTCATCACCCTGAACACACCATCCCCACTGTCAAACATGGTGGTGGCAGCATCATGGTTTGGGCCTGTTTTTCTTCAGCAGGGACAGGGAAGATGGTTAAAATTGATGGGAAGATGGATGGAGCCAAATACAGGACCATTCTGGAAGAAAACTTGTTGGAGTCTGCAAAAGACCTGAGACTGGGACGGAGATTTATCTTCCAACAAAACAATGATCCCAAACATAAAGCAAAATCTACAATGGAATGGTTCACAAACGTATCCAGGTGTTAGAATGGCCAAGTCAAAGTCCAGACCTGAATCCAATCGAGAATCTGTGGAAAGAGCTGAAAACTGCTGTTCACAAACGCTCTCCATCCAACCTCACTGAGCTCGAGCTGTTTTCCAAGGAAGAATGGGCAAGAATTTCAGTCTCTCGATGTGCAAAACTGATAGAGACATACCCCAAGCGACTTGCAGCTGTAATCGGACCAAAAGGTGGCGCTACAAAGTATTAACTTAAGGGGGCGAATAATTTGGCACGCCCCACTTTTCAGTTTTTTATTTTTTACAAAAGTTTAAAATATCCAATAAATTTCGTTCCACTTCACGATTGTGTCCCACTTGTTGTTGATTCTTCACCAAAAAATTAAAATTTTATATCCTTATGTTTGAAGCCTGAAATGTGGCAAAAGGTTGAAAAGTTCAAGGGGGCCGAATACTTTCGCAAGGCACTGTATATGTACTATGTCACTTCTAAATCTGGTAGATCTACAGTATAATTTTTTTCACTTATTTCCTGGTTTGCCATGTTCAGCTATGTTGTCTTTATTACGTATCAGCTGTGATTTATTCCTAGCCCTATTAGTTTATCTAGGAACCATATCCAGTGCTGGTTACTCATTGCAAACCAGAGATTATATCACCCTTGCTATTATTCTACTGCGTAGAGCTGAAACCACATTCCCCTAGATACCATAGTGGTATCCAAAAAGAATGATCCAGACAGAAAATGGCTTACTAGAATTTTGTTATGCTGTCTACAAACTTCAGTCAAACGTAGCTGAATTGCCTTATCCAGCCTGCTGGCAGAAGGTATGCAGATGTCAGTTTTCTGGACAGATCTGTACAGCAATACCCCAAGGTGGACTTAAAGGTGTTGGAAGGAGCTTGGCAGCAAGGCAGAAACACCATTTAGGAGACTGTTATTGGGTTGGCACAAGACAACCTTAGGTGTAGTCTAAGGGACCTGCCATACTGCACCCATAAATCCTTCAGGGAACTTTTTACTTTCAGATATCACCCTTGCGGGAGATAGTCCCCAAATGATGGTTGGACTGCAGATAGCGAGCTACAAAAAACGTAAAATTAGGATTGAGTCAGCAACGTTCAGGCGAATGTCATGTCCATGATAGTAATCAGGTCAGGCAGGGGGATAATACACAGACTAGTTATGGAAAATAGGAAACTCGCCACAGACCCTACATGCTGTGCCAGTCCTAGGGCTGGGGTGAATTGCTGATGGCAGACAAGAGCTGTGCCATGGCTCCAGGAAGGTTGACATGTCTTAAAATGCACACAATTTGCTACTTGTGGCCATAATTGACCTTTTCCTTTTGGTTTTGTAATGCTTGTAAGTGTAGCGTAGAAAGATGTAGGTATGCACAGTGCACATGTTCATAGTGTCTAGTAGGGCTGGTCAGTTCATGAAATGAAATCCATTAATTCGCCATTTCACAGAAGCGCAATTCTTATTTTCATCAGAATCGTGAAATTTATGTGAGTCCGCCCCGAAGTCTTGTGTATTTCATGCCTCCCGCCACCTGTTGTGTTCACTGTAGCTAGTGGTTGGGTGGTAGGATGAGGAGGCATGCATCAAATATGTCTCCTCACTGTGCCAGCTCACTGAACTTTTTTTTAGTTTATTTTAGCAAAAACAAAAATTGAGATTAAAATGAAGAATTGCCCATAAGGTTGAAAAAAACTCAGGACTAATTTCTAGACAATAAAGCTATATAGACCTACATACATAAAGGACACTGAACGAGTACCTATTATTATTGTTTTAGGTTTTTGTATTTATTAAATTTAAAAAGGTATTCTGTTTGTTTAATGTTGCCCCTATCCATGGGAAATAGGTTAACTTCCTTATCAGTGGGGGTATGACTGCCGAGGCCACCACTGATCATGAAAATATGGGTCCCTTAAACCACTAAATAAATAGAGGGGTTGGTTGCACCTGCGTGGTCACTCCATTCACTTCTAGTGGACTGTGTGAAATAGCTGAGCACTGTACTCTGATATCTCCAGTAGCCCCACCAAGAAAAAATGGAGCAGTAGTGCACATGCTCGACCTAACACTCCATTCATATAGGGGACCACCCCAGTGGTCAAACATCTACCAGTCAGAAGTGACCCCATATCCTGTGGATAGGGGGTATTTTGCAATAACTGGAAAAATCACTATGTAACACGAATAGGTTTCTCTATTAACTCCATCGATGTATTCATCAACAGCCCAAATATATAGCATGACAGTAGAAAATATCAAGAATAAGTCAGAGGTGGTAACTATAGGCTGATCCGCTGCCTTTCCTTTTCTGACACGTAATATATTGAAGATACTGCAATACTAAGTGCCTGGACTATTAATGTAGCAGCCTCGCACCTCGCATCTAGGATCAATGATCCAGCACCCAGCAAATTCTGTAACAAGAGTGAGCTTTAACCCTTTCAGATGAACCCTTTCAGATGTGTCCATTTAGTCAAGCTAATAAGACCAATATTTGGTTAGCTGCTTCAGGTTACATCACATATGTTACCCTTGCACCATGGTACTGATGAAGTCTCTGTCTCCTGTACAGAATGCAGACATATGTCCGTCTCCTGTAACACACCAATAAAATGTTTCTCCTTGTCTTCTTCAAGGGATCAGCTCAGCAGTATTTCACCGTTCCTGAAAGGAAACTTGCAGCAGAATGAGTGACAGCCATGGAAGCCCATATAGGTTATTTACGAATGAGGATCCAGTCGACTGGAATGTTAGCTTGAAATCAGTTCAGTCTGACAAGTTCTTATCTCTTCTCCTGAGCATGGTTCCTTTAGTGTGCCACAAAGGCCAGGAAGACAGACTGAAGAAAATCAATGGCTTGTCACCAACAGGACATGGTTTTAACCTCCGAGCTGACCAGCATCTCGAGTATCATCACTTCTCTGAGCCAAACTATCTTGGGACTGGCCCACACTGCTCAAATATTTGCAGTACAAATTACGACTATGACACTTATGACTATTGTGATGGGAGGGATGTCTCCGAAACAGATGCAATGCTGCAAGACGGTAGGAATCCTGGAGACGGGGACACCGATGCTCTCCTTGAGGGGAGCAAAAAACTTCCAAAAGAGTCTAGCTTTACTATGGCACTCCAAATACTTGTGCCATTCCTCCTAGCAGGATTTGGGACAGTGTCAGCCGGAATGGTTCTAGACATTGTACAGGTATGTACACATGTTTGTCATTGTTAGCAGTTTTTCTACAGTAATAAAGTGATGAGGATCATGCCAGAATTATCCCTCTTTGCAGATGCTTTCCTCAATCCATTCACAGCTATTAAGGTGTAATATTAAAAATAAAGCAACACATTATTGAAGTGAATATAATCCACTAAGAAACAAACTTTGAGCCTATTTTTCATGCTATGTTTATGTGAGGGTTATATCATTACTTGCAATAATTCTGGCAGGGTAGCTGACATTTTTGGTAGTGTTAAAGGGGTATTACATCTAGAAACCTATATCATAATGTATAAATATGAAATCGGTGGGAGTCTGATCTTCTTACTTATAGGGAGTCTGTGACCAGAACCCAGTCCTATGAATTGATATGTTAGGGTGACCAGAATCATATGGTGTTTTCCCCTTGTGAATAGGCTTTTTGGAGAAATGAGGGCATTGCCATTGCTCCAGATAGGTAATCGGCAATGTGCTTGTTTCTGCAAAGAGCTCATTTGCATATTGACAAAAACGGCCATATCTCGGCAATGAAGACACTGATTCACAAGAAGGAAACACTATTTGATTCAGGTGATCCTAACCTATGTATATGCAAGGCGGGGTTGATATGCTGCGGTCTGGTGACAGACTCCCTTTAACCACATAATTGCACTGAGCAATGCATCTGTTTGCAGAAACTTTGCAGTCTGTAGTCTGTTCCAGTAGATTATGCCCTGAGGGACAATAAACACACAAAATGCACTTGTGTAAATCCACTTTATTTAAAAGGAAAGCTCCAGTCAAAAATGCCTCTATGTCAGTTTTATCTTTATTGCATACAAGTGATATCTTTGTAAAGAATATTACATTTTTTCCTTAAAGTTCTTTCTACTGTTGCATTATTTGCTTCAGAAGGTCTCACTTATGAATATATGTGCTGCATCTCCATTGCACAGGCTCTTATCTTTTTCAAACTACTTCCTGGGTGCTAAACACTAGATTGGCCTTCCTCTTCTGACACACCGACTCATATTCACATGACCGACCCCACTCTTCTCCTCCTGCTCGTCATTGGAGTGGGATCAATCATGTGATCAAGATTTGATATGTCAGGAGGAGAGGTCGATCCTCAAGACATCTGGTTCACAGGAAATAGTTTGAAAAAAATGAGAATCCGCACAAGAACAGTGTACACATATAGTAGTAATTGTAACCCTCTGCACCAGTTAATACAGTGGTAGAAGTTATGTTTCCTGGATAACCCCTTTAAGGCTAAGGCCCCACATTGTGGAAACAGTGTTTTTTGTTACAGATTTTGCTGTGTTTTTTTTTTTTTTTTTGGTCAGGTGCTGCTACAAAATAGAATGCAAAATATAAAGGAAGCACGCAGGTTCACACCTGCGTTCGGGTTTCCGTTCGTGGGGTCTGCAGGGTTTCCACCTGATTTCCGATTTTCTTGCAGGACTTTTCTCTCCGTATTTTTAAAGCGGAATGGGGAACAGAATCCCCAAGCGGACTACAGGTGCAGGTGTGAACCTAGCCTTAAGTGTTTCCCTTCTGTTAATTCAAGCCCAATGATTGATCAGCTGTTTGAAGATACACTTGCGTTCATCCAAACGCTGGTATTGCAGCTCAGCCCCATCCACTTGAATGGGACAGAGTAGCAAACAGGCCGTGTGACCTATGAATGTGACATACATGGCCTGTGAAGCTAAAGCTCTCACTAGAGCACGTCAGCTTTGAACAGCAGATCTATAGATTGTACCTATAGGGAAACGGCCGGAGTTTCCATAGTTATAATTGACATGCTATGATTTCCAAAACCGTGACAGTTTTGGAAATTACAGCATTTCCGCTGCACGTATTTTTCTGCAATGTGTGGGTGGGATTCGCTAGAATCACATCCACTTTGCAGTGACTGTAAAATGTCGCATTTTTTGCCACGATGTTTACGTCTCGTGAGGCCCTGGCCTTAGCTGGAACTGTAAAGGAAAATCTTACCCTTCATTAATACTGTATAATATTCGACATTTCAGTGATTTTATAAATAGTGATTTTACTTATAAACTATACTTGTTTAGCAGAATGGTCAGCAGACTTGTGAAGCTGTTCTTCTTCTTTTTTTTTTTTTTTTTTTGTCTGGACTCCTGTTACCCAGGAACAGTGCATTGTGGGAGCTCAGATGACACAGTTGGAACGTGTGGTGAAGCAGTGAACTATTATTTCACATTCCACTGCCAGCTTTGCTTTAGGCCTGTTTATGCCAGGCAGTTATTGTTATGACTTGCATGTCTTCAAACAATTGTAGCTGTCATTTCTCAGTATCAATATATGAAAAGATCAACACTGAGTAAATGAACCAAGTAAATGAATAAGTTACCATTGTCCTTGGTTAATAATAAGCCATGCTGACCACAATAACAAAAAATAAGTTTTTCAGAATGCAGCCGAGCCTCCACGTGTCTTACACTGCAGCACTGTTTATTTAGACTGTGGCAGAATCGGTGGAGCTGCTCCTATTAAATGATGTAAAGGGCCGGTCTTGGCGGAGATGGTGAAAAGTCCTTTTTAAAGGCAATGTAATCTTTCATCTTGTTCAGAGAGAAATCCCGTAGAAAAGTAGCCTGACAGTTCATCCTGTAGTTATCTCGGTTCTCCTAAGGGGTCTTGAGCACTTATTTAAGCTGAATTCTGATCAGACTAATGAGAATTTAGCATAAAGGGGTTTTTGGGACTAAAATATTGATGACACTGGTGCCTCTACAATAGGAGAATGCATATATGACTAGGTGCAGAAGCATAGTATATTATGATCCCATATGCTGCATCCCATATACTGCATGAAAAAAAATCTGTAAATCCACCATAGTAGGCACAAGACTCTTAAGTACTGTGGTGACTGTTTTTGATGCAGTTTTTTAGAGAAAAATCCAGAAGTAAGTATTAAAGAGGGTAAACGTTTTAGTCTTTATTTTATATTTTTTGGATATATTCTGCACCGCATCAAAAACTGCCACAAAAAAGACTGAGTGAGAGTGCAGGCTGCAGAGTAAAAGGGTTTACACATTTTTTATATATACTGTATATATGTTTTGTTTTATATCATAATGGGTACATATAAAAATCGGATTATTGGGTGTTTGCCTCACAGATTCATAGACAAGTTTTGCTAAACTAAAATAAAAGGTAAGTTTGTTGATCTGCTTTATGTTCTCCACTTTTATTATTATTATTGTTTATTTATATAGCACCATTAATTCCATGGTGCTTTACATTTTATGTGTTTTCCATTTTATTTGAGAAGATTGCTTGTCTGTTGCCAACTATAAAATGGATGATAACATACCCATATTTAATTTGTTTCTTTCTTCCAAAAGCATTGGGAGGTTTTCAAGAATCTTACAGAAGTGTTCATCCTGGTTCCTGCATTGCTTGGCCTTAAGGGAAACCTAGAAATGACATTAGCGTCCAGACTCTCAACTGCAGTGAGTGAACTTTTACAAAACTTGAGATGAAAACTATTGCTCATAACGTTAAAGGGAGTCTATCATTAGATATATGCATGTTTAACTAAGCACATGTTGGAATAGCTTTTAGAAAGGCTATTCCAGTACTACCTTTCTTCTTCTGTTTCCGACAGCCGTTTTTGAATTAAATCCTTTTTTTTCTGATATGCTAATTAAGCTCAGGGGGCACAGGGGGCATCACCTGCATGCCGCCTCCTCGTCGTTTGGGGAGGCCCCCTTCTTTGCAAATGAATGCTCCTCCTCTTCCCTGCATCACCAGCAGCAAGTACCTTCAGAGAGATCCAAATCTTACGCATAGGAAGGAAGTACTGCGCAGGTGCGGGATTTGGAACTCGCTTTACATTTTCACGTACTATATCTTATTTATGACTTCAAATTAAAGGGAACCTAACATTTGTTTCAAACCCCAAACCCCCCCCCAGTCCTTCCATGCTGTAGATCATGTAAAGCCTTTTCTAAATGTGTTCTTTTTTTTTTTTTTTTTTCTTTTTTTAAGAACCGTATACCTTTACAAAATGTTAAAATGCCCAGGGATGTCTGTACACGTGGCCTCAATTGAAGCAAAAGTGTCTGCTGTTTTAATATCTGGCCCAACCCACCATTTCTTATTGATGTAGACAAAGCCTCCTTTAAGGGGAGTCTGTCAGCAGGAACATTGATTGTAGACCAAACACTTTACTATAGGACATGTCACACGTATTGCAGTAGTACCGTTTAATGGCCATCCAAAGCTCCCATGTTGAGAAATCCTGTTTGTTATAAATATACAAATGAATCTCCGAGTACTACTTTGGCCATTTCTTCAAATGTCAATGCCCCAGCAGTCATCCTGACTCTTGCAACAGCCCCTTTTATTCTGAAAGATATTCCCACCACGTCCAGGCCATTTGGAAACATTTTACCAAGATGCTGCATCTGCATTCCAGCGAGCGCACAGTACAGCCTGTGACGCTGACATACTGAGATTCAGAGGTGTGTGCAGGTGCCTGTTTTCCATACTGGCTGGAGATAGTGAGGATATCAGCAACAGAGGGGAGATGAGCCAGGATGAGAGGCAGGACATTGGCATTTAAAGAAAGAAGAAACCCCCAGGTAGCACTTGAAGCTTCATTTACTTATTTCTAAAAGATAAAAGAAGGATTTCTCAGTATGGCAGTGTCAGATGCCCATAAAAAATGTGTTTAGTTTACAACCAATTTTCCTGTTGGCAGACTCCCTTTAAAGGAAGCATCATCCACACTGATGAGAGAAATTGGGTTGGATTAGAGAGTAAAATTCCAGACACTTTTGAGCGGAGTATATGCCCAACAGACACTTCAGCCCTTACTTGTATACAGCACAGGGCGCTTTCATTTTCATTTGTATTAGGTATAGTGCATTGCTGGCAAATTGTCACTCATTTGGAAAGGTCTTTATACAATGTAGAACATAATGCAACCACTTTTGGGTGGTTAAACACTGCTAGTTTTATAAATATAGACATGAATGGACTTTATCTAGCAGCCATTTTCAGGTATGTGTTTTATTTTATTTTATTTTTTAAGTTTTGGGTTAAAAAAAAAAAAATTCTTTGCACAAATCTGTCTCACAGACAATCGCAGAAACACCAAAGCGCAGGTCCACATATTTCTTATTTATTGCAGAATCTTGGGGAATGATCTGAAGCAGAATTCTGCAACCAAGTACAGTATACAGTGTACAAAATCTGCACTGATTCTAGGCAAGCTGTGTATGCTTAAAGTTGCAAAATGCCATATCTGTTGCAGATTTTGGCGACAGATTTTACCCAGTGCAATGCAATGGATGAAATCTGCTCTATATCCATTATGTGCTACATAGGCTTTTGGTGCAGATTATAAGGCTGGTTCCATAACATATTTATTACAGTATGTGATCCCAGCAGCCCATGGTATGAAGACTTTGCAAAACAGCTCCCCAAATCTTACCATTCTGTACTCTTGTGAGTGTGATGTGGTGACAACAAATACAGATGTAGCAGAGTTAACCCAAACTTCTGCAGTTGCTTAAACTTCTGCAGTGTGATATCTTATCACACAAGACAATAAAAGCCAATGAAAAGTTATTGGAAAAACATTTTTCAATGACTTTTCATTGGTTTTTCTTGTCTTCTGTGATAAGATATAATACTGCAGAAGTTTATCCAATTGCAGAAGTTTGGGTTAACTCTGCTACATATATGTATCTGCAGATTTACAGGTTGTGAGAGAATTTAGCATTAGAAATGAGGTTGAATAATGCAATAATTTTTCCATTTGCTGAAGGAAGATCCCACATTTGGTCCATTTTTATGGCTTTTTCATAGCTGCCCTCTCTGATGCTTACACTTCTAGAGGTCTTGACTACAAATAATTTATAAAGTGCCCAGGAAAGAGCATCTTTTAGATTTCAGGAGCCACATGTGGCAGACTATGGGCACAATAAGCTTTTAATGCCATTGCAGCCTCTTCTTCACAGTGAGAGAAAACTGGCTTGTTCAAGGTCGCCCTCTTATAGGAGGACATGGTGGATGGAAATCCAGAGGGCAACAGTTTCATTGTAACTGCCCTGAAATCGCTCAGTGCTAACACAATGTTATTCATGTTTACTGTGATCTCAACAAAATGTTATTTGTGCAGAGATTTTGCGGCACAAACATATCGTCCTGAAAATCAATGCTAAAATGAATTGCTTTCAGGTAGCAAATGTCGGCAGGCTCATTTCTCTCTTAATGTTCTCGCAGCCAAACCTTTAAGTTTCAATGTGGTGGCTCGAGATAACGGCACAGATTGTTAAACAAAGGGCTGAACATTAAATAGTCAATAACCTTCTTCCAAAAAATGGCGTCAAGACGTGAAATAATTACCAAGAAATACGGCAGAACAAATTGTGGGACAGGATGGAATATGAGAGATTTTATATTTCATGTAGAATGCTCTTGGGCTGCCTGAGCAGTGTTTTGGTGTCCTAAACACATACTGATACATACTTCTGTATGGTGCGCTGCATATAATCTTTCTTAAAGGAAAAGTTACAGGCCTTGCTGCTGCTGTCTCCTGTGGAACTACTGACCTGGTTTCACAGAACATGAGGGTGTCTTAGGAACTTGGTTGAATAGTACTAGGATAAGTATATGTGATTTAAAGATACAGTACCACATTTACAGAGACTGGGGAGGGAGGTTGTTCTTGCATCATGTGCACACATTTTTACAAGCCCCTTCAGATAAATGGGACATTTGCCGAAATTTCTGCCAATGATCTTTGTTGGTTGAATATACACTTACAAAGTTAACAGTGTCTTGATAAAAGTAATGGTATGTCTGTCTTCATTTTAGGTTAATGTGGGGAAGATGGATTCGCCTATAGAGAAGTGGAATCTTATTATTGGTAATCTGGCTTTAAAACAGGTAATGTAGCATGCATTGAATATTTCATATTTAATATTTAGAGTGCAGAAAGATCTTATTTGTAGCATATTATTTAAATTATTTTTGCAACTTTTAATAATAATAATTGCAGAACAGCTTCCGCACTTAACCTCTTACTTAGGAGCTCAGCCTTGAACTTTTACAGTGAAGACTTACAATGTTGCGCAGATTGCCAGTGTTCGCACTTACGTTTACTGAGTCATAGCCTGTCATCTTGTTATCACCCACATGGTTTTGCAAGTAACCCTGCAAAACCGTGTGACCAATAACAGAACAGGCTGTAAATAATATAAGTGCAAACACCAGCGGCATACTGTTTCAGCACCAGTTAGTGATTGTCTTCCTTAGCTCATCACACACTTGCGTTTATGTTGTGTTTTTTCTGATGTTGGTGGCTTGGCTTCATATCACTATATTTGCCCATATACTTAGGTGTATCTTAGATTTTGTTCATTTCATTTGAATCTAAAAGGGGTTTTCAGGACTGTTACATTAATAGCCTATTCTTAGGTTATTTGATCAGTGGGAGTCCTGATGTACAACCAATATTGGGACTTTAAAGCATAGATCCAGTTATAAACAACTTTTCATAAATGAATAGTACAGGTGAAAATAAGAAACTTTGTAATAATCTTATTATGGAGATTTGTTTACGTCTCCACTTATTAAAGTGTTCTTCTGCTCCTTATCTTCAATCTGATCGCTTGTATACATTATATTAGTCTCCGTATTCAGCCTCACACATAGAGCTGTATGGAGCAGGGAGGAGTGGAGCAGGATTCTCCTGCTAGCTAGTTAATTGATTTATTACCTCATTTTGTCCACTTGTAGCCTCTTATCTACAACCTAACAGTGTTAAAATAGTTTAGTTTAGACTAGCATAGTGTAAAAGCAGCAATTATTTGAGTGTTTTTATATCCCCCTCCCATCTTCATAGACTAATATATAGAAAGTAATTTCCTGAAAAGTGGAGACCTATTTCTTTAGTAAGATGTAAGAGATGCCTTACACAACTCAGTGCATGGAAATACAAAAAAGTAACAGGTGTCAGAATTTTAAATTTATTTTTTTTTATTAGAAGTATTAAAACATTACAAAATTATATAGACTTGGTATCGCTGTGATTACATGACCTGAAGACTATAGCTAAGGAGTCATTTTTACAGAACATAAAACTGATGAGAAAATGGCGCTCTCGCAGTTTTTTGAATGCCACCCCACTCAGAATTTTTTTTTTCCAGCTTCCCAGTACATCATAAGGAATATTAAATACTACCATTATAAAGTAAAATTTGTCCCACAAAAATAAGCTCTCATATGGCTTTTGAAAGGTGGGGTGTAGAAACCAAAAATACACAAATAATGACTGTGGCAGAAAGCGGTATATACAGCTACCACAGTGACTGCTCCGTATGGGCAACTGTGTCTGAAAGAAAAACCCACAATGGTCACAGAAATAACTTGAATCTGACAAAAGTAATAATATATAAAAATTCTATGAAAATGAACAAATGAAAGCCAGACATTGCTTTTCAACCATGCTTCAACAGAATTTTTAAAAAAAGAAAACTCATGAAACAGGCCTGGACAGAAATGATGGTACCCTTAACTTAATATTTTGTTGCACAACCTTTTGAGGCAATCACTGCAATCAAGCGATTCCTGTAACTGTCAGTGAGACTTCTGCACCTCTCAACAGGTATTCTGGCCCACTCCTCATGAGCAAACTGCTCCAGTTGTCTCGGGTTTCAAGGGTGCCTTTTCCAGACGGCATGTTTCAGCTCCTTCCAAAGATGCTCAATAGGATTTTGGTCAGGGCACATAGAAGGCCACTTCAGAATAGTCCAATGTTTTCCTCTTAGCCATTCTTGGGTGTTTTTAGCTGTGTGTTTTGGGTCATTATCCTGTTTCAAGACCCATGACCTGCGACTGAGACCAAGCTTTCTGACACTGGGCAGAAAGAATTCCTCTCTAGAATTCCTTGATAGCCTTGAGATTTCATTGTACCCTGCACAGATTCAAGACCTCCTGTGCCAGATGCAGCAAAGCAGCGCCAGAACATAACAGAGCCTCCTCCATGTTTCACAGTAGGGACAGTGTTCTTTTCAAGATATGCTTAATTTTTCCATCTGTGAACATACAGCTGATGTGCCTTGCCAAAAATTTAGATTTTTGTCTCATCTGTCCATAGGACATTCTCCCAGAAGCTTTGAGGCTTGTCAACATGTAGTTTGGAAAATTCCAGTTTTGTCAGATTCAAGTTATTTCTGTGACCATTGTGGGTTTTTCTTTCATTAAAAGAGGATTACCAACAATTTTGTCCACGTGTGTATATGCTTGCCAGACTGAGTATGCATGTTTTCAGTGATGAAAGGCCAGGAGGTCACTACAGACACACCTGGCAGCGACCTTTCTGCTGTAATAACAGTCAGACATGCTTCTTTTACCCAACACCTGTTGTTATGGCACAACAAGGACACCCCATACAGATTAGAGGGTCATGAGAGTTGGTCAATTTAAGGCCAGTTTGGAGAACTTTAGGCCAGGCCATCATTGTTTCAATACTGGAAAATACTTTGTCCAAACCTGAACAAGCAAAAGTTTAGTTATTTAATGATTATTGATTATTTAATTGTATTTAACCAAGAAGATCCAGACACCTAGCTTGATCAAGGAAATCAAACATACATGAAACAGCATGATATTCTAGCAAAGAGGAGAACATTTTGTCTGATCTCAGCAAGGCATGAACAACTGTTTCTTTTTTTTTTTCCTGTAGGTACAAGCAACAGTAGTTGGGTTTTTAGCTGCTGTTGCAGCAGTTATATTGGGCTGGATTCCAGAGGGCAAATACCGCCTAGACCATGCAATACTTCTATGCTCCAGCAGTGTGGCCACTGCCTTTATAGCATCACTACTTCAAGGCATGTATAACAACAAGCAAAATATAGCTGCATACTCCTCTTTATAGGATGCCTCTATATATTATGATGTACAATATGTGATCTGTCACATAAAGTAAAACATTTAGAACTGCATAAAGGGGTTGTTAAAGGGATGGTCTGGTTGATATATTTTTAAGAAGGCTCAGAATGCAGTAAAAACATTTTAAAAAGTCAGACTTACTTTATCAGTTCCCCGCCACACTTGTTCTGACTCTGCAGGGGTCCCCTGCCAGTCTCCGCTTCTAGGAAATGCCACTAAGCCAATCACTGCCTGAGGCTGGTTACCACTGCGGACAGTGATGAGCTGCAGAGCATTTCCTGTGTGGTGTGTGGCGAGGGACCACGAGGCAGAGAGTGGTGGGCCAGCAGTGGAACAAGAGCAGCGGGGATCAGAGAGGTAAGTATGACAACCCCTTTATAATTTTTAGGTGAATACATATTTGAAAGGAACACTGCAGGCAAAACTGATAAATTGTGCTATACTTAGTGCGGGGGCTTAAAGGGTGGTGCATCACACCCTTAAGACGTTCACCTCCTCATAAATCAGACCCATTCTCCGCTGATTTTTCCCCAGAACTACAACCCTCACTTTGGGCTTGCTGATCAGAAAGGTAGCATAGTGTAATGAAAACTAGTGTACCCACATAAATAACTTATTATTTTGTCAACAATTTAAGTGGGTTTTCTGTGTTATTAGGGCATTTTAAGGGGTTTTGTAGGTCATACCCTTCCTATATTAGCCAGAGTGGAGATGGACACTAAAGAAAGCTGCTTGCTGTGGAGCACCCAGCATGATACCCCAATGGATTATCTGAGCAGTGTGAGTTTCTGATGGGGTATGACTGGGAAAATAAACTTGATTATTTGACAGATTACAGCTGAATGCTGGGTTCATGGCTTTGTTCTGCTTATCCATCAGGGGATCCTTTAAGGAAAACCACATTGTCCAAAGTGAAGAACCTCCCAAATATAAAGAAACCTTTTATTTGAACTGCACCCCTATTGTATAGCATCAAGTTGTGTGTTGTTTTTTTGTTTTGTTTTTTAAATAATACACCCATTGAAGCATTTCCTGTAGACTTTCTCAGTCCTATGAATTGATTTCTCACATCCTCTTTAGTCAGTCTGGTTTTTCAGAAAAGATCTTTCTTTCACCCAGATTTCCAGCGTTTTAAGAGGAAGTATTTTGGGTATCACATACAGCTGCTAACTAATATGTCTGTAAGAGTTTCTGTTTGTGTTAGTCATGGATAGCTGAGTTCCTGTATAACATTTTTTTTTTCATAATTTAGGTATAATTATGGTAGGAGTGATTGTTGGATCAAAGAAAACGGGAATAAACCCAGACAATGTAGCCACACCTATTGCAGCCAGCTTTGGTGATCTCATCACACTTGCCATATTGGCATGGATTAGCCAGGGTCTTTACAACTGCATTGGTAAGCTTGTTTATTTTCAGCTATAGTTTTTAGGTAGTATAATACAATACAAGAAGCATGCATATAGAAATGTAGGTACCTTTATTGGCTTAGACTAGATTGTTTGATAAAAGGGAACTTGTTACTCTGATGCTCTAGTTATGCTAAACTACAAATGATCAACTTGTACTCATGAAATGGGCCCCTTAATCCGCTATCATGGCCTCCGACTGATTCCTTAAAGTGTAACTAAACTTTCGGCAACTTTTGATTTTCTAGCAGCATTTGTGTCATAAATACATTTTGAAATATACTTTGTTAACAAAGTTTGTCTCCTTTCTTAGTAATCCTGCATTTTTTCACTCTTTCCCTTGCTTCTGTATTGAGAGCTGTTCCTGCCTTTCATTGAACGTTACTATGTACGGGACAACGGGGCTGTGTAAGAGGTAGGGAAAATGAGGGTACGGGAGTATGGGGCTGTGTAACATGTAGAGAAAATGAGGGTAGGGGCGAGTCACTTCAAACAGTTATGTATTGGACATTCTAAAACGTATAAACTTGCTTTTTGTGTCAAATAAAAGGAGATTTTTCTTCTTTCATGTGACATGAAGGTTGCAGTGCTGTCCACATTATTTTCAGAGATATCATTAGTTGAAAACACAGTCGGGATTAGGATATTTATATGCAGCTGTATAATATATATGATATAAAAATCCCAATCCCGACTTTTGTTGTTTGTGCCTTAATGTCACATGAAAGAAGAGAATCTCCTCTTTCATATGACACAAAAAGCAAGTTTGTACGTTTTATATTGTATGAAATATAACTCTCATTTTCTCTACCTCTTACACAGCCCCGTACTACCATACACAGTAAGGCTTGGTTCGCATCTGCAATGGAGTCTCCGAACGAGACTCTGCCGCAGATTCCCCTTTAAAATCGGTAGAGAGACTTTTCTTTCTGCCAGTTTCAGTATAAAATCGGTGGAAACCTGGCGGACCCCATTATAGCCTATGGGATCCGTGGGTTACTGTGTTTAACCACTTTTTAAGCGGACAGGGTTTCCGTCTTTCACGTGGAAACCTGAATGCTAGTGTGAACCTAGCATAACATTCAGTGAGAAGCAGAAACAGCACTAAATACAGAAGCAAGGGAAAGAGTGAAAAAAATTCAAGACTTCCCAGAAATGATCCAAAATTTGTTAATAAAGTATATTACAAAATGTATTAATGACACAAATACTGCCAGAAAATCAAAAGTTTTCCAAAAGTTTAGTTACTCTTTAACTGTCTTGTCTCAGGATAAACATTGGTGGTATTTCCCGAGGATATGTCAATGCTATCCAATCTGTGGGAGTCTGACCATTGAGATCTTGCTGATTACTATAGTGACATAGTGGTAACAGTAAAAAAGCACTCTTTCCATGTGTGGCCTTGTGATTCTGCTGATCTGTATCTACTTGACTGCAGGGTCAGGCATGGGCTGCAATGGACTGGTCATGTGAGGGTGGGTTCACACCTGCCAATCCGAGTGAAAATCTCGGGGAACGGGATTGGCATCGGATACCGACAGGTCAGCGACGCATTGGTTAAAAACCCATTCATTTGAATGGGTTTTTAAAGCAATGCGCGGGTGTCCGATTGCACCCTCTGCGCTGCAAAGCCGTTTTTTTTCGTCGGACACGAAGTCCTGCATGTCCAACATTGTTTCCGACGAAAAAAAAGGATTCGCAGCGCAGAGGGTGCAATCGGACACCCGCGCATTGCTTTAAAAACCCATTCAAATGAATGGGTTTTTAACCAATGCGTCGCTGACCTGTCGGTATCCGATGCCAATCCCATTCCCCGAGATTTTCACTCGGATTGGCAACGGACGGACTGAATCGCAGGTGTGAACCCACCCTGACCTGTCCTAGCAATGTTCTATCAGTGTTTATCCTGAGAAATTTGTAATAAAAGAGGCATTTCCTTGTAAATTTAAAAAAGGAAGAAAAAAAAAAAAAGTGTTCATTTAGAAAAATTGATTTTACAACTATCGCATCATGGGAGTAACAGCACACGTGGTGGCTGTGGTGCGGCTAACCACATTGGACTGAAAACTCACCTACACTTTATTATGGGCTGCTGAATATTTTTTTTGTTATAAATATTTCAGTCCGTTCCTTGAAAAGTAAAAAGACCGGGTGTAGAACTATATTTTTACCACTAGAGGTCGCTGTAGTCCATATGACATTCCAATGTGAAGGCTAGCTCAGCAGTAGGTTAGTGAATGTAAGTGCTAGGGCATCAATCTGGTTATGATATGGAAATGTTGTAATAAAAGGCAAGGCAAGGTGGAATAAGACAAATCTTACTTTATACCAGTATGCCTTTTTTAGTTGCCATTTATTACTTGTTACAGGAATCTGAATATTTAGATGTTGATGTATGTACTAATGTATTGGAAGAGTGAAGAAATCAGGTGATACCTTTTAGAGGCTAACTGAGTATATTTATAAGTAAGCTTTCAGAAGTACTAGTTTCCTTCATCAGAATTCACAGATTTTATATATACCCTATACACATGGTCTTCAATTCAATTTTATATATACCCTATACACATGTATAGGGTATATATAAAATTTGTGAATTTTCAGTTCTTGTATAACACCATGTCTGATGAAGGAAGCTAGTACTTCTGAAAGCTTACTTATAAATATATTCAGTTAGCCTCTGAAAGGTATCGCCTGATTTCTTCACTCTTCCACTACTTTCATTGGCTAACTCGGTACAACATTATAATACTATGTACTAATGTATGTGTGACTTAAATGGAGCGGCTTATGCCAATGCAGGGCTAGTATCAGAGCTCACAGCTCACAGCCACAACAAAGCGTATAGTATGTGTCCATCTGGTACACTATGTATATCTATATCAGTGTAATGCTCTGAATGTTCATTTGGCAGCTGCTACATCTCTATATCATTCCAGTTCGTAATAAGGAGGTAGACGTACCACTGATATAGGAACAGGAAAGGCTACACACTGCCTGTGCAACAGTATGAATGTTACAGACAGTGCAAACTGTAGCCCACTGCATGGATGGGCATTGCGATGCAAGGGCCAAAGCACATTGTGCCTACTATTTTCTTATTCAGAAACCTAGAAGAGATGGCAGAGACCTAATATGAGAAGTCACATTCGCCCGAGTCTCCCTTTAATCAAGCATGGAAAGAGAGTTCCTCCATTACCTGAGAGCTTAGGTCTTAAATCCCTTTGCTGAGGACCGAGGACGTGTTCTTGTGTAGACTTGAATAAAGCTGTACAGAGCTGAGCGCTGGCATGGTAAATTCTCATAGGTAATATTTATTTTTTGTTCTAGATTCATACTCATTTGTTTCACCTTTGGTTGGTTCTTTCTTCTTGGCACTCACCCCAATATGGATTGTAGTGGCATCAAAGCATCCAGCTACGAAAACTGTTCTGCACTCTGGCTGGGAGCCAGTCATTACTGCCATGCTTATTAGCAGGTTGGTGCGTCCATGTTCTTTTTTCTAGTCTTGTTTTTGGAAAAACATGTGCATGTGTTACTTGTTAATATATTGATAGGAAACAACAGGCGGTATAGTTTCTGCACAAGACATATGGCACATTCATGAAACCGTGGTGTGTTGCTTTTACCATCCAATGTAATCCAATACAATTTCTGCTTTGGTGGTCGATACCCATTTCTGTGAATAGCAGTGGAGCTTCCATATTTTTTTTTCAGTATCAAAGGTATTAAGGTTTAAACAGGAAGAATAAATGGCTGAGTACAACAACTATTCTCCACATGGGGTAAAATTACTAGATATAATAGAAAACCACGTGTTGGAAAGTAAATAAAAAGGGAACACAAGCAAAACAAAAATGTCTGAGGGAAAAGTAATCTAAATGGAGGTTTCAGCTAGGGTCACCTGCTGGCTGCCATTAGCTATCATAGTACAACAATGTTGACCTCAGATAAGTGACATTGGGAAGCCAAGATCTTGCTACTACTTAAAGGGATTGTCCAGCTCCAAATCAATTTTTTTTTTTATATTGATGACCTCTCCACAGATCAGTATGTGATCTGTGGTGGTCCAACACATGCACCCCGCACAGGTCATCTGTTCCAGCAATGTCTGGGCCCTGGAAACTATAGAAGTAGACGGGGAGCACATTTAGGCTGCTCTGATTCAAGTTACAGGAGCAGCTCAGCAGCCCATTCACTGCATAGTGGTTCCAGGGAATTGCAGCACTGCTCCTATTACTTGAATAGGAGAGCATGCATGTGCTCACCATCCACTGCTGTTGCTTCTGCCAGCTGGATGCCGCCAGAACATCTGATATGTGTGGGGTTAGGGTGTTGTGCCCCCAAAGATCACATACTGATGACCTATCCTGTGGATACACCATCAATATGAAAAATCAATTTGAGGACTGGGCAACGCCTTTTAAGCATAGTTACTTGATTTCTGGACGTGGCTGGTTCGTAGTAGAGTATAATGTGGAGATACGGCCAGTGTCCATGAGGGATAACAAATATAATCTCTTAAAATAAGTGTGTAGATTATGGGGGTCATCCAGAATTTTAAGAAAATGTATTATTTGGAAATTGGAAGACCTCTCACTCGGGAGGTTTTTCTCTTGAGCAGAGGTGAAGTGCTGCAGTATAGTTAATCCTCTAGACATCCACCAAATAAACTGGGAGGGTTGTGGACAAGGTTGAAGGGAACCATCGGGGCATATTTCTTTTTAAAACAACACACATCTTTATGTGCCAGTACAAGCAGTTGTGTGAACCTTTGCTCAGCCCAGCTGGATGCCTCCGATTCATGCGGTTACATAAAGATGACAAATATCAATAAAAAATATAGAAATATATTCACTTAAATTTCCCAGCATAGCGCTTACCCCTCAGCAGGAGGCAAATGAATTTCCTTCATGATGATTTTCCAAACACACAGTCATGCACATTTGTTACAAAATATGACAGATTGACTGTGCCTCTTTATGTAGTACAAGTGAGAGGTAAGAAAATTATGATTTTATTTTTCTATTTATTTTTAAAGCATTTTTAGTTCCTTTTTTGAAAATGTACTCTGTTGTAGGTAAATTTCAATACAGATACTAATGTACGAGCATAAAAGAAAACTAACACAGTTAGTATTCTACCAACAATTTTATGTGCAAGTGCACACCACTTCCCATCCCAGGAGTTCATGAATACAACAGCCTCTATTCTTTGCCTCTAATTTATTTTAAAGGTATTGTCTCTTCACACACAAAAAATCCCAATTGTAAAACTTGTGTCTGTTGGTAATAACCCCCCATTTCATGATAATTACAACTTTAGATCTTTTTTGCCCTTTTTGATGCTTCAGGCTGTTCTGTCAGTTTAAAGGTAGTCTGTCAAGTGTCAAATGTCTCCCAAATCAATAATAGTGGCGTGTAGGGGCCTTTACTAGGAGTAGAAAAATACCTTTTTGACCACAAACCAATGGAGCAATACAAAGATAATCATCTTTTTATGGTTAAGCAAGTCAACCTCAAGTACATTGGGGGAGGCCTGAGATAGCGGATTTGCCTACAGACAACCACGAGTGCTCTGAATGTCCTCTAAATTTGCTCTCTGATGTCACGCCTTTGGCAGTGGGACATTTTCAGCCTCTACCAGTATCATAGCTGTTTGTAGACAAATCTGGTAAATCAGGCCCCGCTCCAAGTCATATGCTGGATGATTCACATATCCATAAAATGTTCATTGTCTCAATTGCATTACTTTACAAAGATACACTTTTGTGCCTATTAAAGGCTGGTTTGGGAGGTATTTTGGACCTGACAACCTTTATGTTGTATACAAAAAAAAAAAAAAGTAGCTGAAAAATGGGAAGACTCATTTCACCAGGTGTAAAAACAATTGGGCAGATTTACTAAACAAAATTTGCCAGAATTCTTTATTAATGTGCATGAAAAAACTGGCAATGATGTCTTGTGCCAGCTTTATCATGTGTTTTATACATGGATATGTCTAATGCCGGTGTATGTATATGTGTGTGTATGTATGTATGTATGTATGTATGTGTGTATATATATATATATATATATATATATATATATATACACACACACATATATATATATATATATATATATATATATATATATATATATATATATATATTATATTTGAATATGCCAATGTACCAAATTTTGGCACAAAAAATTGGTCTAACGTAAACGAACTAAAAAGTTGCATTCAATTATGTGTAGAAAAGTGTCATATCATATTCAGACTTGTAGCTGAAGCTAACAGAAGTATTTTAGCTAATACATTGCTTTATTTATCTTGCTCTGTTAGCCAGATATAGCTAAATTTTTTGTTGCCTTGGTTACAGACCTGCCTTCAGGTCGGAATGATGACTCCCGGCTATATTCTCTTCTCTCACTCTCACTGCATATGGCTTTCAGCTTTTAAGCCCTGATAAGAGCTAGATAAGTTTCTTTAGCAGTGTCTCTGTTATCTGTGTATGTAAATCCAGAGATAACTGTGCTATTTACAAGAAGCAGTAGCTCCATGTAAGAATGAGCTGAAAACCAGGAATTGGAGGGGAGAGGAGACAGGAGAGCAGCTGAAATCCTGACATGAGAAAAGTTCTAGTGCTTGCGTGTGCATCGAGTTAATGGGGCAGATTTATTAAAATGATCTAAAAACAAAACTGTCTTAGTTGTGCATAGTAACCAATCACAATGCAGCTTTTGTTTTTCAGAAGCAGAATACAAAATTAAAGCTGTACTGTGATTGGTTGCTATTGGCAACTAAGACAGTTTTGCCCCCATGAGCATCATTTTTTTTTGTAAATATGGGCTCCATTTATCACATTTGGCCTTGTTGTCCATAGCATCCAATCATAGTACAGTTAGGAAATTAAAACTGACCTCTGATCGGTTGCCATGGACACATTTTCTGTTAGCATTGTACTAAATGAAAGCCATTGTAGTTTGAGAATAAGCATTTACAACTTCTCTTTTTTATCATGTTATTTTTTTTTCAGCTTCATATACTGTCCATTATTATCTTTTTATTGTTTATTGCAATAGCTAAAATATATAAAACTGTAATAATGATACCAGATTAAAAAAAAGAGCGGGTACATTTTAATTTATTAGGCAATATTGCAATATTAAAAAGCTGCGCGTATAATACTTTGAGGCAAAAACCTGCATATTACTTAAAATATGGTATTGCTATTACATTAGACCAATTAGACCAAATGCTATATTAATAATATACTTTTTTGTGAGCTTTTTATGCCAATCTTTACTATCTTCTATTTTTGCCATCGTTTTCCCAGACCACCCATATGTTTTTTCTCTGTTACAAAAATTGTTTAATAGTAGCTGCGAGACACATTTAGAAAGTTTTCTATTTCACGGCCTTATCTTGTAAGTCACTTGTCTTTGCTCAGCCGTTAATTAAGAAGAGGCCTGCAGCCACCCGCACATCCCCGAGACTAACTACAAAGGAAGTCTCACATCTGGTAGCATAGCTTGTCACAAAGGCTCAGAATCCCTGAAGAGCGACCATCGTATCTGAACTTCTAGCATCTTAATATGAAATCAAGATGTTGAATAAATGATGAAATACCTGGTACAATCTGCTTCATTAAATGAATCCAACTTGTTTTTCAGTGTTGGTGGCCTTATACTAGACACAACTGTATCCGACCCAAATTTGGCTGGGATTGTTGTCTACACACCAGTAATAAACGGTACGGTTGCAATTTATGCTCTTTATTGCCAATATATTTTTTATTCATTCTACAAGTATGATTACTAAAATAATATGTTGCTGTGTGTATGAATTGCACGTAGGTATATGAAGTGGTCCCCACTTACCACTTCTATGTTTATTTAAGTACCAGTAATACAGTATGCGCCTGTGAAAGAAGTAAATTTCTCAAATAGCTACCACAAATAATTTACAAGCCCGCACGCATAAAGATAACATTTATGTCACAGCTGGTGAGGGAATTTTCATAACCATCAGCTCCGTGCCACGCACTGTGATTATTGTGTTGTAAAAAATAAATCAGATTCTAAAAGAAAAAAAAAAAAAACAGTCTGTACAGTGTTTTATTTGGGGGCTGGTTAACTGGATTCTTCATTCAGAATCTTAAAATTTCCATTAAGAAAAATTTCTACTGCCAAATAAGAAAGCCAACGAGTGCCCATTCATTTCACTTGTAAAAGAAACATGTAAATGTATACTGCTAAAAATGTGATGGAATGGAGTTATTTCATCTAAAAAGTTGTACAGTACAGCTTTTAATCTTCTTTTTTTACTTTCTTCAAACAGATTCTAATGTATACCTTGCAAAAGTTTGATTCGGTCTGCCATTAAGTTTAATTATTAAGTTTTATTGAAAAATGCGAAGAGAAGCAGGACTTTTCTCTCCACATTTTTCAGGCGGAAACCCGGCAGATCCCATTATAGTCTATGGGGTTCGCGGGTAACGGCTTTTTAAGCGAATTGGGTTCAGTTTTTCAGGTCCCCAAGCGGACCTGAAGAAGGGAAACCCCAATGCTAGTGTGAACCTAGCGTTAATCTGTCAGATACAAAGTACTAAATTGCATACAGTATATCATTCGGCATCTTTATTGTTAAGATCCGTCCAGCTGTTCAAAAGATAAGTTCCCCGGAATAGCTCTTATTCACCATGTGGGCAGGAATCCTCTATTTTCTATGAGAAAAAAACAATGGTTCCCGCCCACTTTCGTGAATAAGAGTTAATTTACATTTAATCTTCCAGGGACCATATCTTTTGAAGGGTTGGACAAATTTTAGAAATAAAAACGCTCAGGGTGAGTTCACACTTGCAGCGGCACTCCGTCCGCCGCAAATCCGACCTAAATGTCGGAGAACGGGATAGGGACTGGATGGGGAAAGGTTTGCGACGCTTTGCTTAAAAACCCATTCATTTGAATGAGTTTTTAAAGCAATGCGCAGGTGTGCGCTTACACCCTCTGAGCCGCGAAGCCGCTTTTTTCGTCGGACACAAAGTCCTGCATGTCCGACTTTGTTTGCGATGAAAAAAACTGTCTTCGTGGCGCAGAGGGTGTAGCGCACACCCGCGCATTGCTTTAATAACCCATTCAAGTGAATGGGGTTTTAAAGCAAAGCGTTGCAAACCTTTCCCTATCCAGTTTTCCAACATTTAGGTCGGATTCGCGGCGGACAGCGTGCCGCCGCAAGTGTGAACCCACCCTAAATTGTTCAGCAAGAATGTGTAGCATTTAGTATTTTGTACTTGGTAACAAGACTTCTTTAACCCCCAAATTGAGTACATTGTATTATTGCATGAATGTACAGCTCTGGTTCTGCGATAAAGAAGAAAAAGGTTGAGCACCTAGCTGTCAGGGATAGCCAGACATCCTGAAGACAGAAGTGGTTTATTACTGGTTCTGTCCTCATTATTTCACAATACATAGCATGGAATGAGAACTGTAGTGAATAGAGACCAAGGCAATGGGTGCTCCTTTACCCTACAAGTTCTTAGCTGAGCTGTCTGTGTGACTGTTACCACAGGGGGGATGTTTGCTTCTATATTCTATAAATAAATATGGTGTATGTGTATATGTATATGTGTTGTATATACAGTCATATGAAAAAGTTTGGGCACCCCTATTAATCTTAATCATTTTTAATTCTAAATATTTGGGTGTTTGCAACAGCCATTTCAATTTGATATATCTAATAACTGATGGACACAGTAATATTTCAGGATTGAAATGAGGTTTATTGTACTAACAGAAAATGTGCAATATGCATTAAACCAAAATTTGACCGGTGTAAAAATTTGGGTACCCTTATCATTTTATTGATTTGAATACTCCTAACTACTTTTTACTGACTTACTGAAGCACAAAATTGGTTTTGTAACCTCACTGAGCTTTGAACTTCATAGCCAGGTGTATCCAATCATGAGAAAAGGTATTTAAGGTGGCCAATTGCAAGTTGTTCTCCTATTTGAATCTCCTCTGAAGAGTGGCATCATGGGCTCCTCAAAACAACTCTCAAATGATCTGAAAACAAAGATTGTTCAACATAGTTGTTCAGGGGAAGGATACAAAAAGTTGTCTCAGAGATTTAACCTGTCAGTTTCCACTGTGAGGAACATAGTAAGGAAATGGAAGACCACAGGGACAGTTCTTGTTAAGCCCAGAAGTGGCAGGCTAAGAAAAATATCAGAAAGGCAGAGAAGAAGAATGGTGAGAACAGTCAAGGACAATCCACAGACCACCTCCAAAGAGCTGCAGCATCATCTTGCTGCAGATGGTGTCACTGTGCATCGGTCAACAATACAGCACACTTTGCACAAGGAGAAGCTGTATGGTAGAGTGATGCGAAAGAAGCCGTTTCTGAAAGCACGCCACAAACAGAGTCGCCTGAGGTATGCAAAAGGACATTTGGACAAGCCAGCTTCATTTTGGAAGAAGGTCCTGTGGACTGATGAAACAAAGATTGAGTTGTTTGGTCATACAAAAAGGCGTTATGCATGGCGTCCAAAAAACACAGCATTCCAAGAAAAACACTTGCTACCCACTGTAAAATTTGGTAGAGGTTCCATCATGCTTTGGGGCTGTGTGGCCAATGCCGGCACCGGGAATCTTGTTAAAGTTGAGGGTCGCATGGATTCAACTCAGTATCAGCAGATTCTTGAGAATAATGTACAAGAATCAGTGACGAATTAGAAGTTACGCTGGGGATGGATATTTCAGCAAGACAATGATCCAAAACACAGCTCCAAATCTACTCAGGCATTCATGCAGAGGAACAATTACAATGTTCTGGAATGGCCATCCCAGTCCCCAGACCTGAATATCATTGAACATCTGTGGGATAATTTGAAGCGGGCTGTCCATGCTCGGCGACCATCAAACTTAACTGAACTGGAATTGTTTTGTGAAGAGGAATGGTCAAAAATACCTTCATCCAGGATCCAGGAACTGATTAAAAGCTACAGGAAGCGACTAGAGGCTGTTATTTTTGCAAAAGGAGGATCTACTAAATATTAATGTCACTTTTCTGTTGAGGTGCCCATACTTTTGCACCGGTCAAATTTTGGTTTAATGCATAGTGCACATTTTCTGTTAGTACAATAAACCTCATTTCAATCCTGAAATATTACTGTGTCCATCAGTTATTAGATATATCAAATTGAAATGGCTGTTGCAAACACCCAAATATTTAGAACTAAAAATGATTAAGATTAATAGGGGTGCCCAAACTTTTTCATATGACTGTACATTGTACTCTTCTGAAGTTGTAGGCAGGTGTGGAAAAAATACTGCAAAGTAAGAATGCTTTTAGAAATAAAGTGTTTAATAGCTTTATTTTTATCAATTAACAAAATGAAGTGAAAGAACAAAAGAGAAATCTAAATGACATCAATATTTGGTGTGACCATAAATTGCCTTCAAAACATCATCAGTTCTTCTAGGTACATGTGCACACAGTTTGTGAAGGAACGCAGCAGGGAGGTTGTTCCAGACATTTTGGAGAACTAACCAATGGTTTTCTGTGGATGTAGACCTGCTCAAATCCTTCTCTCTTAATGTAATCCTGGATGATGTTGAGATCAGGGCTCTGTGGGGGCCATAGAATCATGTCCAGGACTCCTTGTTCTTTTTTACGCTGAAGATGGTTCTTAATGACATGGATTTATGTTTGGGGTCCTTGTCCTGCTGCAGAATAAACACCAAATCACAAATAAAACAAAACAAGGAACACATTTTTATACCTTTTTATTTTCCTGCAATTTTGTAAAATTGTAAAAACTTTTTACACCAAATTAAACAAGAATGGGAAAGAAAGAATTGCACAAAAATCCAGTGCAAAAAATTAGTAGTAAAAATGCTTTGTTCATTTAGGAACAGAACACTTTTGATTTTTCTGGCAGCATTGGTGTCAGTAATACATTTTATAATATACTTTATTTTGTATTTACTTATTTTATACAGTCATGGCCAAAAGTTTTGAGAATGACACAAATATTATATTTTCACATGATCTGCTGCCCTCTGGTTTTTATGTGTGTTTGTCAGATGTTTTTATCACATACAGAAATATAATTACATTCATATTATGAGTAACAGAAGCTTATATTGACAGTTAGAATGAGTTAATGCAGCAAGTCAATATTTGCAGTGTTGACCCTTCTTCTTCAGGACCTCTGCAATTCTCCCTGGCATGCTCTCAATCAACTTCTGGACCAAATCCTGACTGATAGCAGTCCATTCTTGCAGAATCAATGCTTTAATTTTGTCTGAATTTGTTGGTTTTTGTTTGTCCACCCGTCTCTTGATGATTGACCACAAGTTCTCAATGGGATTAAGATCTGGGGAGTTTCCAGGCCATGGACCCAAAATCTCTATGTTTTGTTCCCTGAGCCATTTAGTTATCACCTTTGCTTTATGGCAAGGTGCTCCATCATGCTGGAAAAGGCATTGTTGAGCGCCAAACTGCTCTTGGACGGTTGGGAGAAGTTGCTCTTGGAGGACATTCTGGTACCATTCTTTATTCATGGCTTTGTTTTTAGGCAAGACTGTGAGAGAGCCGATTCCCTTGGCTGAGAAGCAACCCCACACATGAATGGTTTCAGGGTGCTTTACAGTTGGCATGAGACAAGACTGGTGGTAGCGCTCACCTCTTCTTCTCCGAATAAGCTGTTTTCCAGATGTTCCAAACAATCGAAAAGGGGATTCATCAGAGAAAATGACTTTACCCCAGTCCTCAGCAGTCCACTCCCTGTACCTTTTGCAGAATATCAGTCTGTCCCTGATGTTTTTTCTGGAGAGAAGTGGCTTCTTTGCTGCCCTCCTTGAGACCAGGCCTTGCTCCAAGAGTCTCCGCCTCACAGTGCGTGCAGATGCACTCACACCTGCCTGCTGCCATTCCTCAGCAAGCTCTGCACTGCTGGTAGCCCGATCCCGCAGCTGAAACACTTTTAAGAGACGGTCCTGCCGCTTGCTGGTCTTTCTTGGGCGCCCTGGAGCCTTTTTGGCACCAATGGAACCTCTCTCCTTGAAGTTCTTGATGATGCGATAGATTGTTGACTGAGGTGCAATCTTTCTAGCTGCAATACTCTTCCCAGTTAGGCCATTTTTGTGCAGTGCAATGATGACTGCACGTGTTTCTTTAGAGATAGCCATGGTTAACAGAAGAGAAACAATGATGGCAAGCACCAGCCTCCTTTTAAAGTGTCCAGTGGTGTCATTCTTACTTAATCATGACAGATTGATCTCCAGCCCTGTCCTCATCAACACCCACACCTGTGTTAATGGAGCAATCACTGAAACGATGTTAGGTGGTCCTTTTAAGGCAGGGCTGCAATGATGTTGAAATGTGTTTTGGGGGATAAAGTTCATTTTCTAGGCAAATATTGACTTTGCAAGTAATTGCTGTTAAGCTGATCACTCTTTATAACATTCTGGAGTATATGCAAATTGCCATTAGAAAAACTGAAGCAGTAGACTTTGTAAAAATTAATATTTGTATCATTCTCAAAACTTTTGGCCATGACTGTATGTACTTTCTGTGAAATGTATTTCCTGCATTTCTTTATCCTTTCCCTTGCTTCTCTATTGAGAACTCTACCCTACCTCTCACTGTGTACAGTGTATGGGCTTTCACAGAAAAAGTCTATTCCAAAATTTAGTAATGATACAAATTCTGCCAGAAAATCAAAGTTGCTCTAAAGTTTAGTTAAACTTTAAATATACACACAGGCCTCAGTAAATCTGGTGCCCTGCAGGGGGTTGCTACCTAGCTTTCCCCTTTACTTTATTTGACACATGCCCTAGTTGTGTAAAATAAGCCTGATTATATATAGATATTGGAGTGACGCTAGGTTCACACTAGCGTTGCGGTCTCCATCGTTCAGGTACGGAGACAGAGAGCCGGACCGCTATTTCATCAGTTACACATGGACACTGGTGGACCCCATTGACTATAATGGGGTCCGCCGGGATCCGTCTATGTCCAACATTTCAAAACCGAAACTGACGGAGAGAAAAGTCCTCTTCGAACCCAGTCTGAGGGATGTATGATCAGAGATCTAGGCAGACTTGTCGGGACCTAAAAGAAATGACTTGGAGACCTTTTAACTTTTGACTTTTAATTTTTGTAGCAGAAAATGCTCTTTGCAGCAGAAAATGCTCTTTGCAGCAGAAAATGCTCTTTGCTATGGTAACACATGGCACAAAGTCCTATAAATCTAACTGCCTTATATAAATAGGTATATTGCATCATAGGATGAAATTTAGAGTTTCTGTTTGTAAGCTTCTGAACTGTTTCAGGTCAGACAGTAAGATTTACAGGCTGTCATTGCCGAACTGACAAACCGCTTCCTTCATACACTATTATCCTGCCGGGCCGAGGTGTGACTGACCCGTCTCAGATTTGTGAGCAGACAGTCTCCGCGCTTCTGCTCTGTATGAACCCAACGTTCAGTCAATGTTCTTTTCTATATTTAAACGAATTGGCTCCAGATCCATTCTAGAAGAAAATACGTGTTTCATTTTGAGTTTATTAGGTAATAGGTAGGAACATGTCTGTTTGCTCAAGTGTCAGAGTAGACTGTGTTTGCTGTGGTTTACATTTAGTAGGTGATTACTAGGCAACATTTACATGTGTTGCTGGTAAATACAGCAAATTCTAATGATGATAGTTAACATTTCAGTGCCGCTAGCTAATCCCACCCAGATATCATGAGGCCTCTAGTATGCCTAGTACAGAGGGCACAAAGGTGACACCTCTTCAATAATGGGGCTTTCTGAGGTTAAGAAAATATGGCTGCTTTCTTCCAGAAATAGCACCACTATTGTCCACAATTCTAGACAGTATATGAACAAGGTTGATACTGTTTCCTAACAAAAGCGGCCATCTTTCCCTAATCTTATGCAGCCCCTTTTAAGATTATGTGGTCCATTAGTAGCTGTATAATAAGCATGTAAGGTAAATTGGATTATAAATAATTGATTTGTCAATGTGTGTGACATCTTTTATTGAGCTGCTATGCTTATGTGTCAGTCTTTACTGTAGTTCTGTTATTCTGTTTATAGACCAGAGAGTAGTAGAGTGATATGTTCCCACTAGATGAGAGGAAGTTGAATATCCTATCTTAGAATGACCCTCATAGATTCCATGTATTAGGGCTCCTTCACCTTAGTATGTGTGGAAGAGTGAAGAAATCAGGCAATACCTTTTGGAGGCTGAGTATATTTGATAGTAAGCTTTCGAGAGTACTAGCTCTCTTCTTCAGACATACAAAAAACTGAAAATTCACACACTCTTTATACACACAAGACCTGGATCTTCAAAGGATCTTAGAATCTTTAAAGAAAATCAAAATGCAATATAAGTATAGAAGTTATTTACAATAGGTCAGAAATAAACAGTCTGGAAACTTGTGGGTTGTGACGGAGGGATCAGTAATTCTTTCTGTTATCTGTTTGCAAACTGTGACCCTCATAGTTCATACATAGTGTGACATGAAGCTGGCATGAACATTAAGTCCAAATTGCAGAGTTTGAAATTTTTGCATTTATATTCCCATTCCTTTCTCTCTCTCTGCGTCTTAAAATGTCCCATTAAAACCACAACCCGCAAATCTTCAATAGAGTGGTCTTCTCCGGAGAAATGTGCGGCCACTGGGAGATCTGTTCTGCTGTTATTAATGTTGAATCTGTGTGAGTTTATGCGCTGACTAAGTCTCTACCCTGTTTCCCCCACATAGAGGCCTGTGGTGGGACATTGCACACACATTGAGATACACCACATTGGAAGACCTGCAGGAAAATGTGCCCCTAATTCTGTGCACCTATAGTGATTGTGGGACAGGTACACTGTCAGCAGTGTGGATGTGCTTGCAGGTCATGCACCTGTTTTGCAGGCAAGTTGAGGTGCCATTTTCAGTTGGGGCCTTCAGGGCACTCTGGACAATAATACGCCTCAGGTTTGGTGGTTGTTGAAAGGAAAGGAGAGGGGACTGGAAATATGTAGCACAGGTTGGAGCTCCTTGGCAATCCTTCGTAGGATCTCCAGCTGTGGGTTGTAGGTGACAACTAGGGGCACTCGGGCTTCTGGGTCTCTTTATATGTGAGCAGACTGTCTCTGTTAATGGCTGCCGCTTTGTTTCATTGATTGTCTGTCACTTTTGGTTTGTATCCCAATCGGAAAAATTTTGTCCTCAGATCCTGGAGGTGCTTGTCCAGGTCTGCTTTGTTGGAACAAATACGATTGTATCGTATAGCCTGGCTGTAAATAATAGATTGTCTTGTGTGCTTGGGGTGGAAGCTGTCGTTTCTCAGGTAGGCCGTTCTGTCTGTGGGTTTGTGGTATACTGATGTGAGTAGCCGGTGGTCTTTAATGTATATTGTGGTGTCCAGAAAGTGGATTTCACTCCCTGAATAGCTAAGTTTAAGGTTGATGGTAGGGTGAAAGTCATTGAAGTCATTATGGAATTGAAGTAGGTCCTCCTCACCTGCAGTCCAGATGACAAGGATATCATCGATATAACGAAGGTAAATCATAGGTTTGGTGGTGCATGTTGATAAATATGCTCCTTCCAGTTCTACCATAAAGAGATTTGCATACTGGGGTGCACATCTGGTCCCCATTGAAATTCCCATTCATTGTAGATATAGATCCTCTCCAAAGGTAAAATAGTTTTGGCTGAGGATGAATTGTATGAGCTGTGTTACTGGTTCTGTTGGGAGGTTTTGTTTTTCCAGGTGTACCCGACATGCTGCAACTCCATCCTTGTGGGGAATGTTGGTATACAGGGATTACACATCCATGGTGGCCAAAATGGTACCCTCAGGTAGAGGGCCCAGGGCATTCAGTTTGTTAAGAAGGTCAGTGGTGTCCTGGATATAGCTTGGAGTATCCCTGACAAGGGGTTTTAGGAGATTTTCCTCCCAACCCGAGACGTTTTCTGTCAGTGTCCCAATGCCAGAAATGACAGGCCTCCCAGGATTGCCATCTTTGTGTATCTTTGGGAGCATATAGAAGCAGCCCGGCCTGGGATCTTGTGGGATAAGTCCTTTTACCTGATTCTGGATCTGGATTGGAAACTTCTTGATCATACTCTTTAGTTCTTTCATATAGGCCTTTGTGGGATCACTTCCAAGTTTGGAGTAATGGATGGGATTTGACAGTTGCCTGTTTTCTTCCTGGATATAGTCTGAGGTGTTCATTATGACTATTGCGCCCCCTTTGTCAGCCGGTTTTATTATTATATCCTGATTTTCTTTCAGTGAGGTAATAGCCTTCTGTTCCTGCAGGGTTAGGTTATGCACCTGTTTCTTTTGTTTCTCCAGGATTTCTGATTTTACTTTGCTTCTGAAACAATCAATGCAGTATATTTATCCAGTGCTGTTTTAGTTCCAGGGTGTGGGGTCCAGGTAGATTTTTTGATAGGATTCCTTATGGGCTGTTCTATCTCAGAGTTGCTGCTGTATGGGAAGGTCTTTGTCATAAAAATATTCCCTCAATCTTATTTTTCTATAAAACTCCTCCATATCATTGCAAAGTTTGATATGGTCAGTGTGTGCTGAGGGGCAGAAGGAGAGACCTTTGGAGAGAACTGACATTTTGTGTTTATTTGGCTCATAGGAGGAAAGATTCATAACACAGCTTTGCTGAGCTGGGCTGGTACTTGCGGTTGTAGTAATGAGGCATTTTTGTCTCCGTCTATGGAGATTTTTCTTTTTGTTGTTAATAAGCATGTCCTGAAGTTTCCGGTAGTATATGTGGAGTTTGGCCTTCGTTTCCTCTGTGTCATTATCCAATGATGTTTTTAGGACCTGTATCTCCTCCTGTGTTCTTCTTTTGTTGTCATAGGAAATCTTTATCATATTGTTCCGCAGCCTTTTGGAAGCCCGAATACATAGTTGTTCTGCATATCGGCTGTTGTAGGTGTGCCGGGTTGGGTTACATAAATTGAAGCCTCTTGGGATGAGTCTCTCCTCTTTGCATTTTGTATATGTGGCAGTTACTTAATAATCATCTTTTTCTAAATGGTGGTTTAGTAATCTTTGTTATATTTATTTCACCCTTGCTGTACTGGAAATCAGCTCCTTATGTTTCATTGGTGAGATCAAATAATAGTATTTAGACATAGTAGTCAGACTGAGCAGGCAGAGGTGTAAGTAGGTGTGACTGAGCCTCAGCCTCCAAAATTGAGATATGGAGGAGGGGAGGGGTGTCTTAGACTACCCAATGTACCTAAACTGTAGCCACAGATCATAGTTCTGCCTTAATGGAGCTGAGGTAAAAGCAGCCAAACAGCTGAGATGTGAGAAAAGTAAATAGCAGGGAATCATCCCCTGTTAGTAGTGGCTTATATGACATTTTTCAGCTCCTCACTGGACAGTCTCTTTAAGGAAAGCTCCTGAGTGGCTCCCATCTTGAAAGTCCCAAAACTCTGTATGAAGGGGTTAAAATAAATCCTGGACATAGTCTGAAATTATAGTTGCAACCGTGACTAAAATCTATGCAGATCTCTTTGAATCATTCTTTACTAAATGTGATTTGTGTATATTTTGTATATACACCTTATCTTAAAATAGATATACTTACCAGGGATCATGACATAATATACTGTTGTATCCGTCTGAAGCAGTTCTCGGGTCATCCACATTTGATCTTCAAGTAAATATTTGAAAGTAAATCTGTGACATGTGAAGTAAATGTCAGGACATCAAAGGGGATTTGCATCTGTTCTGGCCCTTTATGTCATTCTGAACTGTTTGACTTTCAACAACCTCTTCAGTAGTTCTTGGGATGGCACAATAACTACTTATGGTATGAAATACAGGGTGTCACCCAGCCTCAGCTTTTATATACAGAAAGCTGCCCCTTTGTCTGCTTGTCCTCTCTTATCTAAATCTGACACTTATAAGATCCTCTTTAAGATCCGCAAGCCTCTTTTCTTGTGCCAAACAGAGGAACATTGACTTCTTTGACAAATGTCAAGCACAGTTTAGAAACTCACCAACATATATAACTGCCAGACACTTGTCTATATACCGAACGTAGCAGAATTGATTTTTTTTTTTTCATATAAATTTACCTAAAGGGATCATCTGTTCTGGAAGCCACTAATGGATGAGTAGCATGCACTGCAGTTCACTGGAGCCACCGCTATGTAGTGGACAGGCTGCTGTGCCTCTCCTATTACTTGAATAGGAGCAATGCTACACGCGCCACTTGTCCACTAGCAGATTCCTGCATCCAGGTGATCTGTGCAGGGTCCGGGTCTCAGACTGCAACAAATCACATACTGATGACCAATCATGTGGGTAGGACATCAGTATGAAAACTCCATTTGGGTCAGGAACACCTCTTTAATGGGACCTTATAATTCAAAAATTGAGATATTAATCGTTCCTGTGTTACATTTTCCCCGTTTTTTAGTTTGTTTGTCTTATTGACAAACATGCTATACTTTAGGAATGTAATCTTATTTCTATTCTGTACTCCTATCTATCTATCTATACAGTGGGGAAAAAAAGTATTTAGTCAGCCACCAATTGTGCAAGTTCTCCCACTTAAAAAGATGAGAGAGGCCTGTAATTGACATCATAGGTAGACCTCAACTATGAGAGACAAAATGAGAAAACAAATCCAGAAAATCACATTGTCTGATTTTTTAAGAATTTATTTGCAAATTATGGTGGAAAATAAGTATTTGGTCAACTACAAACAAGCAAGATTTCTGGCTCTCACAGACCTGTAACTTCTTCTTTAAGAGGCTCCTCTGTCCTCTACTAATTACCTGTAGTAATGGCTCCTGTTTGACATTGTTATCAGTATAAAAGACACCTGTCCACAACCTCAAACAGTCACACTCCAAACTCCACTATGGTGAAGACCAAAGAGCTGTGGAAGGACACCAGAAACAAAATTGTAGACCTGCACCAGGCTGGGAAGACTGAATCTGCAATAGGCAAGCAGCTTGGTGTGAAGAAATCAACTGTGGGAGCAATAATTAGAAAATGGAAGACATACAAGACCACTGATAATCTCCCTCGATCAGGGGCTCCACGCAAGATCTCACCCCATGGGATCAAAATGATCACAAGAACGTGAGCAAACATCCCAGAACCACATGGGGGGATCTAGTGAATGACCTGCAGAAAGCTGGGACTAACGTAACAAAGGCTACTGTCAATAACACACTACGCTGCCAGGGACTCAGATCCTGCAGTGCCAGACGTGTCCCCCTGCTTAAGCCAGTACATATCCGGGCCCATCTGAAGTTTGCTAGAGAGCATTTGGATGTTCCAGAAGAGTATTGGGAGAATGTCATATGGTCAGATGAAACCAAAGTAGAACTGCTTGGTAGAAACACAACTCGTTGTTTTTGGAGGAGAGTGAATGCTGAGTTGCATCCAAAGAACACCATACCTACTGTGAAGCATGGGGGTGGCAACATCATGCTTTGGGGCTGTTTCTCTGCAAAGGGACCAGGATGACTGATCTGTGTACATGAAAGAATGAATGGGGCCATGTATCGTGAGATATTGAGTGCAAATCTCCTTCCATCAGCAAGGGCATTGAAGATGAAACGTGGCTGGGTCTTTCAGCATGACAATGATTCCAAGCACACTACCAGGGCAACGATGGAGTGGCTTCGTAAGAAGCATTTCAAGGTCCTGGAGTGGCCTAGCCAGTCTCCAGATCTCAACCCCATAGACAACCTTTGGAGGGAGTTGAAAGCCCGTGTTGCCCAGCGACAGCCCCAAAACATCACTGCTCTAGAGGAGATCTGCATGGAGGAATGGGCCAACATACCAGCAACAGTGTGTGCCAACCTTGTGAAGACTTACAGAAAACGTTTCACCTCTGTCATTGCCAACAAAGGATATATAACAAAGTATTAAGATGAACTTTTGTTATTGACCAAATACTTATTTTCCACCATAATTTGCAAATAAATTCTTTAAAAATCAGACAATGTGATTTTCTAGATTTGTTTTCTAATTTTGTCTCTCATAGTTGATGTCTACCTATGATGTCAATTACAGGCCGACCTCATCTTTTTAAGTGGGAGAACTTGCACAATTGGTGGCTGACTAAATACTTTTTTCCCCACTGTATAGTACACTCTTATACTTCTACCTTTTGCTGAATCCACTCCTGGCTTAGGCTCACAAAAGGAGCAAAATCTGCAACAAAAAAATGCGGCTTTCCTGCAACATATGGTCTCAGATTAAAGATTTTTGGGCTCTCCTAACTTGTCTGTTTTAGTAATTGCTTGCATTCCCTATAAAATAACTGTTTTGTTCCATTCCTCTGTTATTCCTCATACAAATTTATGAATACATTGACTACTGGGTGTTGCCATTTTCTTGGTTAAAGGGGTGTGTCCCTGCTCAGTCTGATACAGTCAGCACTGATTGGACAATGTCAGGTTGTGCACAGACACACCTTCAACTAGAAACACCAAATGTCAAATTATTCATTTCTTAGGAGTAACTGATCAGTGGTGAATACAACATACTACAACAGGAGACAAGACAGAACAATGAAGAACTTTACCTGTCTGTATAATTTTAAACACAGTTGATACCAAGACCACCGCCAGTCAGCCCACAGTTCTAGTATTTTTTTTAATATTATTCTATTTCTCGTACTTTTATAGCGCCAACATATTCTGCAGCACTTACTCGAAATATAAGGCTCACAGTCTAAATTTATCTAACTTGAACCTAGGACTCTGCACTGCAAGAACTGTGCCAACCACTGAGCCACTGTGCTGCCCTATAGTATTCAAGTGGGTTATATGACCTGCATATTACCAGGCACAGACGCCCATATTGCTAGCACCATGTAACAATATAGGTTACATGGTGATCGCAATAAGGAAGTTGCGGTCACTTCTTTGTATCAATTTGAGGTTGGACCTCCTCCGAACAGATATTGATGGCATGAATACCAATGTCCATATGTCCTTGCCAGGTGGATAGAGTAGCCAGACCTATAACAATAAAACCTTACTCCAGGCAGGTGTCACTCTGAGAAGCAGACTTTCCAGTAAGGACAATAGTACGTTATGTGGACTAGTAAAAAAGAAGCTGGTGCTTTGCTATTCTAGTCTAAGTTGCAACCACTAAATGAAAGTGCCAATTGGGTGCTTATGAGCACTCTGTGCAGATGGGTCTTTCCACCATATAGTACTAAGATTAGCTGATAGGACTTCTTTGCTTCCAAGTTCTTAAAACTTGTCCTTATTACGAAGGGTGTCATATGATAACTGCGCTCACTGACAGACGGAGAATGCTGTTTTTCTGTTGCATGTGGTACATTTTGTATTACATATATGCTGTGAAAAACGCCTTAGTGATGTCATGTAGTGCCCTATCCCTCACATGGAGGAAATCAACTTATTTCAACAGACCCCATTGATTTATAATGGGATCTGCTGGATTCTGTGGAGGTGTGTGACCTTAAAGGTGTCCTTGGTATTACTATTGATAATAATATTATATTATTGGTTTTGATGACTATTATACTGTATGTCTTTTTGGGTTCATGCAAGTAGAGCAGCAAAATCTGTTTCTTGAATTTTCTGTTACATTTCCTGTTACAGTAAAACATTGGCAACTGCTCCATAGGTATAAAATGTGGCCATTGACACAATGAGGCAATACACCAGACAGTACAAATTATTTACATGTCTGCAGTCACTAGTATTACTGCTGTACTCTGTTTCCTGCTCAGCAATATGTTAAGCCTGGATCCATGGCAGCCTGCCAGCCTACTTATTTAGGCTACTCATGATCTAGACCCAGCATTGGCAGATGACCTATATGAAAAAGGATAAAAAGCTTAGGATGACAACAACTGAGAAAAAGGATGCTTTTAGCATCAAAAGGAGGGCACCCGCTATGATTGGTACATACATAACAGGATGCTGTGCGCGGAGGATTAAAGGGAGGATATTTCAAATATTGTTTGAAGCCCACAGGGTCCTTTCATGACATGGCACTGGCATTTCAAATGAAACCTACAAGATGCGGGCAGAAATGTGCAAAGAAAGCGGCATTCATTAATCTGTACTGACCATAATGGGAAAAGCACAACACGCGCCATAATATCATGAGCTGCAGTCAGGATCTTGCAGTGTAATTTGCCTGTGCTCATAATTATACTATGCCGGGCGCTGGTTTATGTAACATCATCCTCTGCCACACAGCTCGTGCTGCACAGTACTGCCAATTTTATGACTTCTACAGCATCTAATGTATATGATGGCATTACATATAAGAAAAACCGGTTATTTTAAGCATATTCACACAGCATTTTGCTTCACATAGATATTTTATCAGTTTTATGTCTCCATTTCCTGCAACCTTTTTTCCCCTCTTCTCCTACGCCAGTAATTGTAATAGAATGACAGACACAAGTAATTAAGATGCTCAGGTTATTACAGATATTGTAATTACTTGGAGTGCTCTATATGGTTTGCTTTTGCTCTATAAGCGCCAGTTCAGATGTCAGAAAATGAAGCATAATTAGAGGCGGACATCGGCCTAGGATTCCTCTTCGTTTTCTGGCCCCTGGCTCCTCCTGGCAGAATGCCAATACAGATGAATAGGCCTAATCAGTGGGGAGTCTTGAGCCGCTGAATCAGAATCCGCAGCAAGATCGTGCAGGGCACTTATAATTTTCAGCGTCTTGCTCTGATATCAGACTCCCATTGAAAACAATGGGAAGCAGAATCAGGCCAGAATCTGCTGCTGCTTTTGGGGTGGAATCTTCCGCCGCGTGAGCAGGCCCTAAGGGTGTGTTTACATGTTCTGGTTTTCATTTTTTCAGTTTTTGAAGCTAACACCAGGAGTGGATTATAAAAAGAGGAGTATTACCTGTTTTGAGGAGTTTGAATATTAAGGTTCTTTAAGGAAGGGGGATGTTTATAGGACAACTGTTCCTACTCCACTGTTATTCAATACAGTCCTGGTTTTAGCTGCAAAACAACAGCACAAAAACTGACTTTGAAAACTCAGCCTTATACCCTCTCTCCCTTTATGATACTCTCTTAATTTTGGCTTAAAAACTGAATGTGTAAACACACCCTTAAAATAATTTCTCAGAAATACGTATATTGTAATACTGTATATTGGGATATTTGTATGTAGCTGAACTAGTGACTTTCTTTGCACCAAATAAGGATGTCCTCTGTAGGACATCAGAAGAAAATGCTAAATGTAGACAGTCCTCCCAGATTTGGTGGACTTTTATGGATATGAAATTTTTTATGATAATACTGTCTTTAACACTTTAATATGTTTACGTTTTGTGTTGTTTTTTTGCTAAGGAGCCTCCACACATCTTGATCTTTCCTGAGCCTTATGGTATAGGGATTATTCACAATTCTCAATGTTTAGTTTTACTTTCTTTTAGTAGTATATGTTAAAGTTGAAAACTGTGATTCTTGTATAAAATCTCTTCACTAAGATTATTTGTTTAATGTTTGAAGGTATTGGTGGAAATTTGGTAGCCATACAGGCCAGCAGAATTTCCACTTATCTGCATTTACACAGCATTCCTGGAGAGATACCGGAAGAAACCACAGGCTGTTTCCACCCCTGCAGGACCTTTTGTGGAAAAGGTAAACTGAAGATGGGTTTCCTAAACCGGATAATGCTTTGCCAACACCCAGTTAGACAATATGAAATAAATACGGTGGTCCCTTCGTTCTACACCTGCATCACTATAGATACAGTAAAGACCAAAAGTTTGGACACACCTTCTCATTCCAAGAGTTTTCTGTATTTTTATGACTATAAAAATTGTAGATTCACCCTGAAGGCATCAAAACTATGAATTAACACATGTGGAATTATATACTTAACAAAAAAGTGTGAAACAACTGAAAATGTCTTATATTCTAGGTTCTTCAAAGTAGCCACCTTTTGCTTTGATCACTGCTTTGCACACTCTTGGCATTCTCTTGATGAGCTTCAAGAGGTAGTCACCTGAAATGTTTTTCACTTCACAGATGTGCCCTGTCAGGTTTAAGAAGTGGGATTTCTTGCCTTATAAATGGTGTTGGGACCATCAGTTGTGTTGTTCAGAAGTCAGGTGGATACACAGCTGATAGTCCTACTGAATGGAGTGTTAGAATTTGTATTATGGCAAGAAAAAAGCAGCTAAGTAAAGAAAAACGAGTGGCCATCATTACTTTAAGAAATGAAGGTCAGTCAGTCCGAAAAATTGGGAAAACTTTGAAAGTGTCCCCAGGAAAGGAAGCCCAAGAGTCACCTCTGCTGCGGAGGATAAGTTAATCCAAGTCACCAGCCTCAGAAATCGCAGGTTAACAGCAGCTCAGATTAGAGACCAGGTCAATGCCACACAGAGTTCTAGCAGCAGACACATCTCTACAACAACTGTTAAGAGGAGACTGTGTGCAGCAGGCCTTCATGGTAAAATAGCTGCTAGGAAACCACTGCTAAGGACAGGCAACAAGCAGAAGAGACTTGTTTGGGCTAAAGAACACAAGGAATGGACATTAGACCTGTGGAAATCTGTGCTTTGGTCTGATGAGTCCAAATTTGAGATCTTTGGTTCCAACCACCGTGTCTTTGTGCAACGCAGAAAAGGTGAACGAATGGACTCTACATGCCTGGTTCCCACCGTGAAGCATGGAGGAGGAGGTGTGATGGTGTGGGGGTGCTTTGCTGGTGACACTGTTGGGGATTTATTCATAATTGAAGGAATACTGAACTAGCATGGTTACCACAGCATCTTGCAGCGGCATGCTATTCCATCCGGTTTGCGTTTAGTTGGACCATCATTTATTTTTCAACAGGACAGTGGCCCCAAACACACCTCCAGACTGTGTAAGGGCTATTTGACCAAGAAGGAGAGTGATGGGGTGCTACGCCAGATGACCTGGCCTCCACAGTCACCAGACCTAAACCCAATCGAGATGGTTTGGGGTGAGCTGGACCGCAGAGTGAAGGCAAAAGGGCCAACAAGTGCTAAGCATCTCTGGGAACTCCTTCAAGACTGTTGGAAGACCATTTCAGGTGACTACCTCTTGAAGCTCATCAAGAGAATGCCAAGAGTGTGAAAAGCAATAATCAAAGCAAAAGGTGGCTACTTTGAAGAACCTAGAATATAAGATATATTTTCAGTTGTTTCACACTTTTTTGTTAAGTATATAATTCCACATGTGTTAATTCATAGTTTTGATGCCTTCAGTGTGAATCTACAATTTTTATAGTCATGAAAATACAGAAAACTCTTGGAATGAGAAGGTGTGTCCAAACTTTTGGTCTGTACTGTATATAGCACTAAGCATATCCATGCATTCTACTGGCTATTGACTTTATTGGTCACTGTGTAATACATCATTTACCCTACTGCAGGGTAATTAAAGTGTACCTCCAGTTTGACATAGTGACATGTCAGAAGTTGTGATCAGTGAAGGTTTGGTTACTGAGACTCTACCAATTACTGAAACAAAGCAGCAAAAGCATTCAGTCCAGCATTCACCTTTCAACTCCTGAGAGGTAGGGTCAGTGGTGTAGAGGCTCATAGAAAGTGTATAAATCCATATATTGCTCTGTAAGGATCTCTGACCAGAGCCAGGCATAGCTCTCAGCTGAGAACTTCTGGTGAAATTCTAATCGATCAGGATCCAGATTCTGAGACACCCACTGATCAAAACAATTTAACACGTCACTATGGCATGTCAGATGTTTCCTGTGATCTATATAGCTTTTCATTTCAGTAGATCCATACAATAAGCATTTCATTTGAGGCACACATCCTCCTATAGATAGATAGATATGGCTATATACACATATCTATCTATGTGTATATATCCATATTTATCTATATATAGATAAATATATATGTGTATATAGCCATATCTGTCTGTCTATCTATCTGTTTGCAGGTTGATTCTTGTGGTCATTCTACTGTCACTGTCATTGGATGGACATGCTTGGGAGGTGTCCATTGACTACTGTTCAGTATATTACTCATGATTGGGGTTTCCTTGGCATTAAATGGGTGTAGTACCTGCACGTTGTAGAGTCGTGCCATAGCGGATGCATTACCGGAGGTTGGCAATTACTGACATACACACTCTGAACTACTGTTTTATCACTGCATAATGATTGATGGCAGTGAATACTAAAAATAAATTATTGAGCAGGATTTAATTACACTAATGACTCCATGACCCGCAGACTCATAAATGCAATTCCTTTTCTTTCACAGGGGTGAATAAGAAATCGGCTCAAGTTCTTCTCTCCCTTGTTATTCCTGGACACTTAATTTTTTTTATACACCATCTATTTAATGAAGAGCGGCCACACATCCCTGACACCTATCTTTATAATGGTTTATTTATTGGCGGCTCTTCTACAGGTATGAAATGCTGTATGACATTGCATTGTTTAGAAATCTACTTCAAATTACTCCATAGATTGCAATACCGCATGGAAAACTATTAAAGGGGTTGCCCAGTTTTTGGAAAATAGCTTTGAATGCAGTAAAATGGAAAAAAAAAGGAGCAATACTCTCATTACCAACAATCCAATACCTCTTGATCTTTGCCTTTACTTCCTGTGATGTCCTGACATGGACATGTAACTGATTCAGCAATTCACTGGCTGTAGCTGTGACCTGACCTCACCGTCAGTGATTGGCTACAGTGGTCACATGACTACTTTTTTTTTATTCTAGAACATTCTGAGCAGTTTTCAGGAAACAAATGACTAGGCAATCTCTTTAAAGAGAAAAACATAGCTAATAATCTTGTTTATGGGTACATTCAGACTTTGTGGGTTTGGCCACAAATCTACAGTTAATCTGTGATAAAATACATGTTACATGCAGATTTCATCTATATATATCAACATATATAACAAACTTTGTAATATATCTTAAGGAATTCTGTTTCCTTTTCTTATTTTTTTGCTTTCCTCCTCCTTATTAGCCTGTTTGTTTACATAGAATCGGTAGCCATATCCTACTCTCAAACAGAGGTCTATGGAGATGAGAGGGGGAGGAGGAGGATATTAATTTGATTTATTGCCTCCTATCTCTAGCATAGCAGTATTAAAGAGAGCTCCCCCTCAATCACAGAATAGCAGAGTGTGGCAGCAGCAGTTATTTTTGTGTGTTTTCTAGTAGCCTCCTTCTACTCCTCCCTTCTCCATAGACTAATAAGTAAAAAGTAACTCAGCTTGATAAGTAGAGAAGGCAACATATTTGTTAAATGAGATATATTACTAAGTCGCTTATTTTCGCCTGTACTTTTCATTTCTTAAAAGGTGTGTTTTTTTTTGTTTTTTTTTTTTTAAAAAGGATGTGATTCAAGATTGTACCTTCTTGTTTAAGGTGGCTGAAGATGTGTAAGCCTTTGGGAAGGAACTGAAAATAGACACAGAGTGTAGCAGTGATAAAAATCTGCATTTGCACCTCAGATCTAGACGGATTTAGGTCTTTTACATTAAAAAAGCAGCCAAATTATAGCTAGAAAAGCTTTGAGCTAAAGTGGATATTAAAGCCAGTTAGCTTATTCATGTCAGCAGGAAGACACGTGAAATTCTCCAATGGTTTTCAGCTAAAAAAAGGAAGAGTTTCCATAGAAAGAAAGAATGGCAGTAATGATACAGAGGTTGTCGATGTTTCACTTGGGCACACTAAGTACTGTAGCACTTATATTGGTCTTAAGAGTTGTGTATGTTTTATTATTCATAAGACGCACCTGGGCTGCTGTGCCCTTTATCTTGTTTATCATTCAATATTTTATTTCCCTTTTCTCAGGAAAGCGAGCTCGCAGTATATAAATTTGACAGCACTTGTTTCGCTGTCTATTCAATATGCATGGGCTGCAGCATTGTGAATTATCTCGCAGAAGAAAGACTCTTTCCCCATATTATATTTTTTCATTCTTTTTACGCTTGGATTTATTAATGTTTAGAGATCGGAATAAGCCACCGTTCTATAGCTGATATGGCAATGATAAGTGAGTGAGAATGATGTAAATATAAAGCTGGTAACTAAGCTGTAGGAGACAGAGAACATACAGAGCTATGTTAAAGCTTATTTTCTTTCATGTGATGAACTATGGTGTGCCAGCGTGTACATCAAATACCAGCCTGATGTAGACCTTAGATGAATAACAGATGGGGTGTGGGTATCTTATTGTAATAGTTTTTAGAGATTTTTTTTTATTTCTAAATGTAGTCATTTTGCTCAGACTAATAAACTAAAGCTGAAATGTGTATGTAAGTTCAATAGAAAGGCATTTGTCAAATTACCTGTGGGGGATGGGCAACACAGTTGATAGGTGCTACTTCACTGATTTCGACACAGTTGGAATTTTTTTCTCTAGTCCACACACAATATGCTAACAAGGCTCTCTATTGTCATGTGGGTGGTCCCAGACAATTCACTCCAGTCCAGGACCATCCACCTGACAGTAGAGAGCCTGTGTACTGAAACAGCATCAATTGCTTAAGACTGGTGGGTGCTAGAGAAAAAAATTCCAGCTGCTCCGAAATCAGTGGAGTAAAATCTATTGCATAAAATTGGAGTTAGTGAAGGTGATGAAAGTTCACAGAATGTAGAGTACATGGGTAAAAGGTACATGCAATTTGCATTGATAAATTTATCCAGGTCTAGTAGCCAAGTTTATAAAGTTAGGATCCTTGAACTGCCAATACTGCAGTCAAAGAAATTCAATACACCGTTTTAGATTTTTAAGATTAATTGTTCTTTGGTTGGAGAACCAATGGCCTAAGAGCCTATTAGAAGTCCCAATTATCGGGCCATTTAATAGGCCACATAATCAATATAGTAATCTATTGTTCAAGTAACATTTTCTAACCTCCATTTCTAAGCTGTAGGGTCCCTTTATAGCCTTACACAGGGCACAAGTCTCCCATGGAAAGCTAATAATGGTGTTAGGACTTTATACATTGGGATGCTATTTATCAGAACTCTTTCAGTAAAGCAGAAATAAATATTACTATTCTATCTATTATGGCTTTAAAGGATTTTTAACAGAAATAAACAACTATGGCTAGTTCTAGATTTGATTGAATCCAGGGGCATAGATACTGTATAGCGGTAGTAGCACAGGTAGCAATTGCTACTGAGCCCTGGTGCCTCAAGGGGCCCAAAGGCCTCCACAACATAAGAAGACACCAGTATTATAGATGGCTCATGGTAAGTGGGGGCCCCGTTACATATTTTGCATTGGGGCCCAGGAAGCTGTGCCTCTGATTGAATCCATATAGAATTAAAGCTATATGGCAGGCATGCTACAAAGGTCGCCAAGAGACCTACATTGAAATAATAAAAAAGCGTCTAGCAGTAGAAGCTCTAAATTTCATCTCTGCCGTCATTATCCTTAGGTAAGCAGCATGTTTATCTCTGTAAAAAGGTCCTCTGTGTTGTTACAGATGGCTGCTGAACCCTGTCAGGCTGTATCAATCAATATTAAATTCCACATTTTACAAAGTGACATCAATAAAGCGCAGGGCGAGTGCAGAATTGTGGGTTTATTCGCCTTCGCAGATTATCGAAGCTGCAGAGTATGTGGCATTGATTGTATTGATATGTATTTTTGGCAGCCAAGGCTGCTTGTGTAACAAAGATGGTTTACAGCATTTTCTAGAATAGATGCAATCCATTATTCCTTGTTCTGCTGTACTTTCCATGCCAACATCTTGGATCTCAACATTTATTGCAAAAGATCTTTTAAGTTACGAGTCAGCTTGTGCTTCTAGCTTTAGTCTTACTTAGTCTTAATAGCACTTGAGGATTGTTAGCAGTGAGTCTAGCAATGCATATTATTGGAAGAAACAGTATTAGTCATACTTCACAACTTGTAGCTGATGGCCATACACATTGGATTAATCATGTCGGGACTGGCTGACCATATAATGCATATAGTGCAAGTTGGATTTCAGATTGCCTGAACTTTTTGTTGTTTAAAAAAAAAAATAAAAAAATAATTTAGAAAATGTTAATAAGGGCAGGATAGGGTCAATACTGTTTCTTCTCTGAGTCACATGACAACTACTATGTAGTACGTCCTGCAATTTCACAACATTCTGTTCTGTTCTGTCTCTGGGTAGCTACATCATTTCAGATGAAACAAGTTAGATGGTTTCTTAAGCACAGACTAGGGCTGCAACAGCCTCAGACGGCGCTTCCTGGCATCAACTGAGGCACAGCATTTTTTTTTTTTTTTTT